>OW569403.1:13043329-14243329 GCA_937654795.1 Cistogaster globosa | reverse complement strand
TCATATAATAAAAAGCAGGAAGGACTTAACTTCAAAAAGTCTACTGTCAAAATCACCCCATGATTAAAATTACTTTTCCTATTTCTAATAAATGAAGAATTTGAATTTCGTGCTGCCATTGAATATTTTTATTTGAAGGTCTAATTTGCTGAAGAAATCAAAGATAAATTACTCTAAGTATATGGCACATATGCAGCAGTATTTAAGACTTCTTGCCATTGATTTAAAAATAAGGCCCAATTGTAGCAGCCTGTTAAAAACCAAACCAAAAAAATGACGATGTTGTTTTTAGTTGGCAAAAGGGTGCTGTCCATCAAATAGTAAAGACCATGCACGGGTTGACAAAATACTTCAGTAACATAAATTCTGTAAACATCTGTCGGCAATATAATTACTGCCCTTAACACAACCAAAGAATTTTTCCGAATTTCGGTCAAAGGTTATGAAAATAGTGCCAGTGATAGCTTCTCTCGACTTATATCGAGCTTTTTTAGGGATCAAAGTTTTTCTGAAACAGTGTTAGAAATACTTCACTCCATCTGATCTCCTTGCTATCCCTGCCACCTTTATTAGAACGAAAATATAATACAACTCTCATGTATGGGCCGGTACTCCACAAGTCCATTTTAGAGTTACTCGACCGCGTGCAGGAGATAGCGAAGAAGCTCATCAGTGACAGTAGGGTATACAACTCAATTGATTCGCTGGACCAGCAATGTAGGGTGTGTTTCACTGTTTTAACGATACTACAACGAAGTGTGCTCTTATGAAATCAGGAAACTTGCTTCCGAAAACCGTTATTTCGTATCCGCAATGCGCTCTCCATCAAAAGTGTATTTCTTTGTAATCAATTGGCCAGTGAATCGCTCTGCGCGTTACAAAGAAAATTCATTTTTAGCCGAACAGTTCGTATGTGGAAAAAACTCCTTACAAGGGTTTTTCCTGTCAATTTCAATGTGCAAACATTTAAATCAAATGTCCACTACTCCCTCTATCCCCCTTTCCTCAATCTAATTTCATAGTTCAGGCACGATATATTGCATAAGTAGGGGTCATCTTCTGAATACTGGACCTAATAAAAAATGAAAACAGTTGCATGAGAAAGAAACATTTCAGGAGGCGTCTTAACCCCCTCTAGACCGGCTTTAAGAGACTTAGAGCATTTCTGTTGCGTTGCAATAATGAATGCGACAAATTAATATCACCAGGAGAAGGACACTACAATGGCGATTTACCCTCAATCTCCAAATGGGACAGTCACCAAAGTTTTCTTAGTTCTTAATTTGGAGAATTCTGTCGGCACAAAAGAATAGACGTGGGATAAAGAAGTTATATCTGTGGACCCCGTAATATCTTAAATTGTGAAAAGCTAAAATAAAGTTTAAGAATCGCTGGATACATAGGAAATGACAATTCTTAATTCCATATTAATTATCCAACTACTTATAAAATAAAGAAGAATCTACCAAAAAAAAATATATATTTTTTTTTTGTTCGTGTAAAGACTTATTGAATTCACCTCGTGCCATCAATTGAATGCTTTAACTCCCGAAATAATTAAGTCCACCTTTCTCTTTTTCTAGATGTTAATTTCAAAAGAGTTGTTCTAAAAATCAACAAAAAAATGTTTTAATTTTTTTTTATTAATTTTAATAAAATGTTAAATGGAGTTAATCGATTTGGTAGATAAAGCATTGAATTGTGATGGTTTAAAACGTGCAAAATAAAACAAATTTCTAAGACTTGCACAAAAAAATTAACGTTTGAATTCTCCTTTATCTGTTTCCAAAATAAAACCTTTTGTTGATACAGGTATTTTACGCAGTTCGACTCTAGCAACTCAACGTGGCAGCTCTCGTCATTCTGCACCCGTAACAACTTTAAGAGGAGGACCAGCAGCTACATATAACCAACATTGCAGTCTAGAGGCACCTGGAAGAACTGAAATTAGCAGCATAAAAAACCCACATGAATTGCCAGCTTTAAGTGGTGTTGTGTATTTCATAATTGTCCTTTATTAACACTTTATTGCTTATCATTTCACTTTTATTTATAAACTTATAAACACAAACTATTGTTATTATATTCCCTTACACTACTTGCTCTATATGTTAATGTTTCACTCAATTCGCACTTAATTTAATATTTCACAACAACACATAATATTAATGTTACTTTTAAAGATACCGTTATATTTATTTATAAGAACGAACTTTTGTAAATAAAGATTAATACTTTTCAAGCTTTTAAATTGGCTTCTACTTTATTTTTAAACATTTAACTGCTTAGGCATTTAAGTTGTCTTTTAAAAAAATTTTAGCCAGTGGCTTTCTTAAACGCCGGCGATCCCGGGTAGCGTTTTACTTATAAGAAAATTAATTAGAAACCACTTGCCTGTATAGTGGTAATGGAAACGAACATACATTGGCTTTGGCGAACAATACAAAAGATTTTTTGATAAGATAAAATCAAAGATCAAGTGTAAGATGGAAGTCAGTGACATCAGCATCACCATCATTAGCAATACTGGAAGTAACATTAACAGCATATAATGTTGGATTACTGTCTTGACAAAACAAAACTGATGGAAAACCACTACATATTGCAACAGCAGCAGCAACAAGAACAACTACAACCTGCACTATAGTTAAAAGAAACTTTAAATTATTTTCAGCAACATCACACATACGGAAACGGAAATTTACTTAGTAATGCTTTGACAAATGGCAGATGCTCCAGTGGCAAACACTGTTGTATTCAAACACTGTTTTATTCAATCCGTCTACATGCAATTATGCGGATTAAAGTTGCACAGATGCATCGGTTGTTACCAACAGAAGTAGAATAACTGTTGCTAGTGGTGGCAGTATATGGGCAACAGCCTATAACAATGTCAAAACTTGGCTTTAAGAATCCTGCATAAATTATTTTTTTTTTCTTACGTTTTTATTATTATTTTTTTTTTTAAACAACACAACCACGTTATCGTTGTCTCTTGCAAATTCCATTAAAAAATATTTGTAGGACGTACATGATAAGTATTTCATATTAAAGAAAATAATAATAATTTACTTTGGATTTAAATCAGATTTTTTTTCTAAACAAAATTTTGTTTTCTAGTATTTAAAATTAAAACCTTTGAAACATTAAATTCCTCAATGCAATTGCTACTGTAGTTATGACATAATATTATTATGAAATTATGAATATTTAATATTAACAAAATTATCGTATATCAAGTTTTACAATAGCAAGTGAATTCTGCTTATACACAGGCATAAAAACTTTTGATTTGTTTTTCTTAATGTTAAAGACTTCTTTCGAACTCTTAATACATAAGTTATAGTACTAAAGAAACAGACATAATAGGGCTGCCAGATCTTTTCCTAATAGAAAAATCTAAACGATTTTACTCGCCTATAAATTGAAATTTCAGATACGAGCATAATGACGAACAAAGAATTTTTATGCACACAGTAGTAAATTATATATTGTTGAACAGCGTTATCAACGAAATTTTACAATGTCATCTGTAAAAATAATTGAGGTAGTTTTCTATTTCGTAAAAAAAAATCAAACGAGTTAATTTAACATAAATGTATAAATAGAAAAATAAGTTAGTTTTTTTATCCCTAGAAGTAAAATAAAACTAAATCTTATTTTATCCAAGATGTGATAATATTACGGAATTCTAACCAACCAAAATTTAAAAAAGCCGTTAGAAGGTTGCCAGAAAAATAAAGCAAAGGCTGGTATAGGCCTACGTAGAATAGACTAATATTGATTTATTGCAAATGCCATAGAAAATTATTCAGTCTAAGACAATTGCCAAATATCAAATAATTCTTGAAAAAACGACTTCAAAATTGACAAACTGAAAATCAGGATAAGGGCGGTATCTATACATAAATGAAATTATTTATTTTCGTAAAAGATTGCGCCAATATTTTTTATATGTCGTAGAACAAGATATGAATGCAGATTAAAAAAGAAAATTCAGCAGTTATGTGGTCACTTTTGATTGTGTGTAACGGTTTCAAAGATAAGGTCATATAGATCAAATTACATCAGCTAACAATTTTATAGTTTGTTATAGCGGAATTGGCATTTTTTTCCTGCTGCCTTGAAGGACATGGACCGATCATGCTGATTTCCAATATCACCCCTTTCGACACTATGCCTCATCGATTGGAGTATTTAAATTTTCTCAAGCTAACCTAGTGCCTCGCCAAACTTGTTTTCAACCCTAACACAGACGTATAGACGGACATCACTCAATCAACTTCGCTATGCATAAGAAAGAAATCAGAATATATATACTTCATAGGTTGGAAATGGAAATTGTCGAAATTACAAACGGAATGACAAACTTAGTTTTACCCTTTTTCCACTTTTTATTTTAAATAAAATAAATAGATGGCGAATTCCGTTTGTTTTTTTAACAAAATAAAAATACTTATTTACACGTCAGACTCCCACCAACAGAAGTCAATTGTTAAATATTTTGCAATATTCTTACCGTCAAACCACCATCAAACATCTACCTCTTAGAAAGTGTAAAAAGAATATTTTTTACCTTTGACCAACTTTTAAAAGAAGTAAAAGGAAAGAGGAAAAAGTATATAAATAAAAAATATATGTGCGCCTGCCAAAATTTACCAAATAAATGTATAAAAAGTTTTACAGCAACTAAATATATATTTTCACTTTTATACTTTAATTTATGCTAATAGAATGGCAAAGACATTAGATCCAAAAAGAAATGTACTCGTATGGAAAGTGAATTTTAAATACAAAAATATTTAAAACGTTTAAATTTAAGACAAAATGTTGCTCAGCACATACCAGAAAATGGGTCTGATTGACATGAACTGAAATATTGTGCGTAAAGAAAACTTTTCTATATCTCAACACACCAAGCAGTGAATGCTGTGCGCTGAAGGAGAAGAATATGTATTTCGTGGTACACAATGTCACCGATTGAGTGAAAATTTAAGTCACGTTCATATTTTTTAATTTTTAATTTGCAAATGAAAGCAGTAAGCAACATACTTTCAGAGTTGCATTTTCTACTCAATTTTTTAATCAATTATAATCTTAAATACATCTTAAATGAATAATAAAGTATGGGAGCTTACATGTGTATTTGCCATAATAAAATTGAATTATAATCAAATAAATAATATAGTCAGGCTAAAGTTCTTATTTTAAAAATTTTATTTTTTAAATTAAATTATTTGAAAATGAAGTGTTGATTATTATAGAGAAAAAAGAGACTTCTTGCAAAGTTAAGGCCACTGATTGCAGGAAAGTTTTGAATGAATTGTACATATTTTAGCCTTTGCCTCACAGTATTTATGCCGAAATGACATACTTCAATAATCAATTTAACGCATTTATTTTCCTTCCAAAGATAATTTTGAACAATTTCATATGAGAAATGTAAAAGGGCTATGCCGAATCCTATATACCTTTTACCGAACAATCAAATCTTGTTTAGTGAAGTAACTCTAATTAAAAAAAAGAACAAAAAAAACAAATAAATATTAGGGTGAAAGAGATTTAAAAAAATAAATAAAAAACAGAGAAATACGCACATAAAATGACAACAGCTCTTAATGAGTTAAGCCTTTTCAAAATTTTATTAAATCCTGAAAGATCTCTTAAAAAGCTTTTAAATGATACCCATTCTGATATCTTAAAAAATATGGTGCACAATCGTACTTTTCTATGAAAAGTACAGAGCCCCATAACACGGAAAATATGGGCGAGCGGCAATTTCTTCAACTGATATTTTTTCTTATTTTTATTCTGTATCGCCCCTTGTATTTGTTTTTTTGATTGGCGTTAATGTTCCAAATGATATGGAAAATTCGCAGCAGGTGTGTTGTTTTGCCCGCAGCCTTAAAGGAGATGGACCGATCCTGCTGATTTTGCATAGCAAATTTTTCGAAACTAAATTTGATCGAATGGGACATTTTCCCTAGCTCATTTAGTGCTTTAGCAAAGTTGATTTCAATTCTAACATGGACGGACATTGCTCAATCGACTTTGCTATACATAAGAACTCAGAATATACCAGAGAAAAATTTCAAATACTCGAGTTTTCATATTAACGAGACTTCAAAATATCAAAAGAAAGCAATAAAATTCAAATTAGCAAAGAGCGTATGGAGCTGGCATAGAAACTAAAAAAAACGGTTTGAATTTCTTTCAAAAACAGAAACAAAATTACATTAGGAGTTCAAAATATAAGGTGTAAAAAAATTAAATTTCAAATTATAAAATGTTGGCAGGCAAGATGTCATTCTGTAGCACATCAGAAATAATAAAAATAAATGATTGTTTTATTTTTGAAAATTAAAGAGCGTAGAGCTAAAAAATTCAAATTATAGAGAGTCGCGGATTAAAATTCCCTTGAAATAATTTCAAATTATTGAGGGGACCAAGTTAATTAGTTTTTTTTTTTCAATATTTTTAGTATTTCTTAAGGGCCCTGGAAAACAGTTAAAATTATTGAGAGATTCACATTAACGAGTTTCAAATTATCAAAAGTCGACTGTATATAGTCTATGGGCTCGGAAATGGATATTGAAAAAATTGCACCTGTGCACGGGTGAAAATTTTATTCCCTTTTTAAAAGTAATTTGATTTATTTTTATTTTTATTTAATTAGGATTTAAACTGTGGATATAATAAATGAATTGAAATTAATTCCGGCTTTAGTTCATTTATTTCAATTGCTAAAAGCCTTTTTTTTATTTGGTTTAATAGCTGATGTTTACAATTACACAACTAAAAAGAAGATAGATGCGAAGAATGCTGATGAAGGACGTAGCGGTTCAGAAAGTGCAGCACTTCATTCTGCTAGCGTCTAATTTTTCTTGTTTTCTTTAGAAAACGTCCGCATAAATTTGGAAAATAATTTTTCTTTCTAAAAAAAAAGGTTTTTAAAAATTAAAATAAGTGAACTAAAGCCGGAATTAATTTCAGTTCAGTTATTGTAATTTGATGTATGTTGCCAAACTTTCGAACCGTTTAGACAGATAGATGAAATTTATTTTAAAGTTGTTTTTATTCAAAAATTATTCAATATCTTTGTTTCAACTTTCGTTTGTGTTCAAACATATTTAAGAAGAAATGAGAATTTACCTTTCAGCTAGAGTTGGCGTTGTATTTTATTTAGCTTACGACTTTTTAATTTATTTATTTAAGCACTTCTAACTTTTAAAGCCATTTTTATTAGCGTTTTTTTTTTTTCTTGCAGAACTATACTTCTTTATACTTTTTTGTTACACATTAACGTGTGTTTATTTCTTTAAGCACTTCTAACTTTAGAGCCATTTTAGAAGCCTTTTTAAAAAGTCATAGCAAATATTAATTCTACTGTTGATACCAATGTGCAGAATTATACACTTTGTTACACATTAACGTTACATATTCAAAAATTCTATTCCAACAGCAGCTGTGTATTAATCTGTGTCTTTTTGAGTCTTATTTTATGTTATTGGTATGAGGTTCTTTTGGCGAGAATCAAAACTGGTTAAATTAAATCAAATATTTTATTTCTTTTTGTCCTTCCGCGTTGTTATTGTTGATGTTGTAGTATCAATATATTGTTGGTGTGGGAACGAACATTTGTTGTTTTAGTAAATATTTTTTTCTCAGACTGTATCAATATTTCGCTCAATTGTGGGAAAAATTTTAAACCTCAAGTCAAAAAAAAATAAAAAAATAATAATAATAAAAAAAAAGTACAGAAAACAGCCATTACCAAGTTTTTTAACTTATGACATTTTTATACCAAACGGACATTTGGCTTTTTTATTTAGATAAATTTATTGATTATCATTATTGAAAACATTTGCTTCAACAACGTTGTAAGTATAATGTTAGAGTATAATTTCTTTATGTCGTATTATTGGTTTTATACTCAACTTAAACTAAAATAATATCCACTTTTGTCTGTTTCTTTGTAATCGTGATTTTCTTTAATAAAATAAAGGCGTAATAATAAAAAATTTAAACAGATATATGTTATTTCTTTTGTTAACAATTTAGACAGGCTTATAAATAGGGACACCCTTTAAAATCCAAATTAAAATATTATACTTACTGTTAGAGGCAAACTTATCAACACAGGTTCTTTGTAACCGTGAACCGTCTGTCTGAAACTATTCAAAATTACAATATATATCGACTTAAATGAGCTATTGGGGAACCCTTTATTTTATAGTTTTGAATTATTTTAAATATCATTTTATTCAAAAGTCTGCCCCATATTTAGCGGTTTTATAAATTGTGATTCATATACATTGCTTTGCATACCTTGTGGATTGCAACAGCAATTTATTTTTATAGGCGAGGAAAATCATTTAGATTCATTTTAAATGGAAAGATCTGGTATGATTGTTGCATTTTTTACTTTTATACATGTAAGTATAAAATATGCGTATTAGCTCTTTCCTGATAACAAAAATATGTCTTTTTAATAACGAAATTTTTTAAGTTAAGCAAAACTTTTTTTTTAATAAAAATCTTAATGCGAAAATTTTTTTAACATTCATGAAACCCTTATTATACCTGAGCCTTAAACTGCATTTCGGAAAAAGTGTCCAAGCGTAAAATATTGAGAAAATGCTAAATATCAACTGGGTGATAAGAGGGGGCATAAAATTAAAAGTTTACATTCCGGTAACTCTTTTAACATAAAAATTTTTATTCTTGTGACCTTCAAAATGTAAATTAACTAAACGTAAGTTATAAATGCTTTTAAATATCTACACTTGCATCAACAACTATTTACAATTATTTTATGTTTGCAATATTGTTTGGGTATTCGGTTTTTTCATAATTTAGTTAAAAAATATTTATTTGAATTAAAGTTGAAAACTTTGTTTGATGTTTGTTTGTTTTAGATAAATCTAAAAGGTATTTACTTGTTTCATTTATTTAATAGTTTTAAAACTTAATTCATTTAATTTGTCAAATTGTTTTATTAATTATATTCCTTTGTGTCACATTCAATTTGTTTTTATTGTTCTTGTCCATATTTTTGTTTTATACTTGTCTAAATAGTTTTCATTGATAAAATGTTTAACTACTTTAATTGAATATAAAGATTCATTAGACAAATATTTGTTGTAAAAACAAAAAAACAAAACCGACAACAAAACAGATTTTAGCTCTAATATAAACGGTTCAAAAGGTTAGGCACATACATTACATTATATCAACAATTGGGACACACTTTAATTTGTAGAACCAAACTTTGTACATGCTATTATAACGGACTAAGTAATGCAGGTTGTTTATAAATTGCAACCGTCTGTCTACAACTGTTCAAAAGTATGGCCATATTTTTCAAACTACATCAAGTTTGTAACACCCTTTAATTTATAATTTTAATCATTAAATACTTCTTATTATACTAGACAAAGTAGATGATATTCTGTCGGTCTGTAGCGGCTAAAAATTTGGCAATATACATAAAATTACATCAACTATTGGGACACCCTTTAATAAATAATTTTAAATACTTGTACTTATTATAATACCACATAAAGTAGTGGATATTCTGTCTAATTTTCAAGTGATTTTAAATAACGGTTCAAAGAAAAGGGTCATCAAGGTCAAATTACATCAATTATGGGAACACTTTTTAAATTAAAATGGCGCATTTGTTCTTATAGCGAAGCTTGTAATACAGATTCTTGTAAATTTTGGCTGTCTAACTATAACGGTAAGAAAGTGTGGCCACATTGATAAAATAAGATGAATTGTTGGAACACCCTTTAATGTACAAATTCATTTTATACTTGCTATTAGAACGGACTAAGCAATACAGGTTGTTTGTAAATTTCAACCGTCTGCCTACAACTGTTGAAAATTATGACCATATACATCAAATTAAATTAATTATTGGGGCACCCTTTAACTTATAATTTTAAATATTTTTCCTTTTTATTATAAAGACATTCTGTTCAATTTTCAAGTGTTTGACAATGATGGGCCCATTAAGGTTTATTTACGTCACCTATGGGGACACCCTTTTAATTTAAGATTTATTTTTTTATTGTCTTTTGCTTTTGGTCGTTTTTTTTTTTTTAATTTCAAAGTGGTGGCCTTTATAGTTATTAATGTAAAATAAAACATGTATGTGGTATGGGCACACCCTTTAATTTTTAAATTATGAACTGTTTTTAAACGTAACCAATCTGTAAGCTTAACCTTTCAAATAAAAAAAATCTTCAAATTAGGTTTAGAAATGACAGAGTTGTGATGGAACAAATGTAAAGAAGCAACATTCACACGACTTGACGTCGAGTAAAAAAGGATTTTAATAAATGTAATTGCTTAACAGTTCTGAAATTATTGAAGATAAAATATGACAAGTAATTTTATCAAGAAAATATGACACGATTGCTTTCCTAATTATTAAAGAAATTATAACAAACCTGAATATAAGGCAATTTAAATATTTTGCTTTAACTTAAGAAATGATAAGAATTGTTTTAAAGCCCCTATTCCCACACTTTAATTTAAACTGTTTATGTCGAAGATACAAAAGTTTGTAAAACTTATTAACATTTATGTAGTTGTCGTTTACTTTTGTTAACGAGTTTAGATAAAGAGTGTTAATTTACTTAAAAACTTTTAACAGACTTTTGTTTTTTTTTATCAATTTAATTTTAATCATTTAATTTATTATTGTTTGAATTAATGCAGCTTAAAAGCTTTTTTCATTTAACCTTTCATTTATTTTCTCTTTTTCTTTTTTGCAAAACTATAACTGTAATTGACAGTTTGCAAATAATTTTGCTTCGTAAGCATTTTAGAAAATGGCTTTAATGTTAATAACAATTTCAAGATAAATGAGTAAAATAAGCAAAAGTTATTTTTCTTTTTTTAGGAATTTCGTTAAATGATTTAGTTCTTGTTAAATATTTCTTTGGAATTTGAGAAGAAGTAAAAATTAAAATAAAATGTGCGTGAAAATTATTTAGTACATAATTAAGTCTAATACAAAACAGTAAATGGAAATAGATGGTGTTCCTTTAAGCACATAGAAAAAAATTTTCTCTAGAAAAGATTCCTACCTCCATTTACGAATTTCGTGGGACCGAAAATAATTAAAATTAAAAATAAAGGATTATTTTTTTTTATTCAGAAACTCAATACATGGCACTAAATTTTCAAAATGATTTCCGGTATTGGCCACCATGATTGTACTTGACGAAAAGTAATCCGAACGTGTAGTTTAAGGCCACTTTTTTCAGCATTGCTGGCTGTATGTCTCGAACAACACGAACGATTTTGGCTTTAAAGGCCTCAATTGTTGTTGATTTATCATCACGACATCAAGAAGTCCCACAGGATTTTATCGAGAGATGCATGCTTGAACATGTCTTTAGGGTTTCAAACTCTAAAAATTTTAAGATTTAAACTCTAACGATACAATTAATTTATGATCACAGGAAACCACACTGCGCCATTTTCTGTTTCGTTTGGTGTCTGTGCTAGAATTGGACTTTATTGAAGTCCTTGCTTACCTGACTCCTTTTCATCATCTGGTGTGGATTCTGTATAAAATTACCTGAACTTCTGCTCTTCTAAAAATCTAGCTTCATATGCTTTGTTTCTTTGACACAAAAAAAATTTTTTTAAAATTGTTTAAGTTTACAAACTTATTTTTTGGTGATTATCTGTCATTTAAGACGAAACTAAATTAAACTAAAAAATGATTTGTTTCTTGCCAATAACATTAAGAATATTTTCATTAATGTTACTTTTTAATGATTTTCTATAATGATGGAAACATCGTTATTGTCGTTGAATGTTTTTCTTCTGTCGAATTTATAAAGAATCATCACACAAATTTCTTTATTACCGCTTCCAGTTTAAAAATATTTAAACGAAACATAAGTTAAATAATTGTATTTTTACTGAGTTGTTCATTAAAATTATAACTCAATTACCAATTATCATCGTAATCAGACGAATCATGTTAAAGATGAAATTCCGTCTGGCGCTAAAGTAAAGCAAATAAAAAAATATATCGATAAAAACGAAAAGAAAAATATAAATATTTCAGTGAATATGAGCCAAAAAGCAAAATGATTGTTATTGAAACAAATTAAAAAATAACGCTTGAGTAATTTGAAAGAATTTTTTTTTCTATGGATAAAAAAATAATTTATTTTAATTTCCTTTTAATGCCACAAATAAAAATTTCTATTTTTATCGTCATTGGCTTAACGTGATTGAATTCATTATTGCGGCGTATGATTAATATTTATTCAAAATGTATGTGGGTATGATTAACATTTGCTTGAAAATTTTATGAACCCAGGAATAGGTCTAAGAAATTTTAGAAATTTTCAGAAGAGGTGCCACCTATCAAGTCCAGCATATCAAATCAGCTTAGATCTTATAGATTAGAACATGTCTATGCTTTAAGTATCTTCAAAAATTGTTGAGATGCATAAAATTGAGCGGTTTACATTTTTATATACTTAAAATGTAGCATAAATCCCTCGACGGGTCATATTAACGTTCACTTGGTAAAGTTAATTCGCCTTGACTTGTCTACAAATAATAAATCAATATTTATATGCTTTTCTTCTAAATTTTTTTCTTGTATGTAAAAAATTAAAATCTTCTTATTGGCGACATACAAAATTAAGAAAAGCAAAAGGATGTAAAGCAAAATTTAAAAATAACCCGCTAAAGGCGAGCTGAGCTTCACATTAAAATTTCGTATTTTTATACCCTTTACCACAAAAGGTGGATATACCCCTTATCTAAGTAAGTCATTCCGTTTGTAATTTCTATAATATTCATTTCGAGCCCCATAAGGAATATATTATTACGTTTTTCCCTTTAAGGATAAACACAGGGATTCTTTTGATTGCAAATACCGCTGTGGCACGTTATAAATTCGCTATTTTCTTAACCTACCTGTCTTTAGGATCGTATTAAGTCGTATTTACTAATCATGCGTTGTTACAAACGCAGCCATCCACGTTACACTACTGTATTACTCCGGCGAGACATGAACTACTTGATGCTTTGTTAGTAACCTCAATCATACACAAATCTCTCCATCTTGCTTTACATCCAAGCCAGTGATCCCTCTATTAATCCAATAGCCACAATTTAACATCTGCCGGAAACTGTAATCATTTTGTTACTTCCTTTCACTAAGCAGCTAGAACTTTTCTCTTTTTTATAAAGGTCATCTTGACAACTTATCTACGGCTGCCTGTATTAAATAGACATCTTCATTAATTTATCTGGCCATGGCTTCACACAATAGTTGTCTTTCTCTTTCCGGGAGGTTTTTACTGCAGTACACACCAAATGGTGATGGGAGTATCTTAATCACCTACTGTTTTTACCACGCAAATACGGACAACAACAACAATAACAGGAGTTGCCAGATCTTATGTTCATAACAATATGTATTCTGAGTTCTTATGCATAGCGAAGTCGATTCAGCGATGTCCGTCTGTCCGTTCTTGTTAGTGTTGAAATCAAGTTTATTAAAGCACTAGAAGCTCTAGAGAAAATTAAATACGCCAATCGATCAGAAAAATTTCGAAAGAGTTGCTATTGAAAATCAGCAAGATCACTCCATGTCCCTCGAGGCAGTGGGTTAAGCATCCGCGTTTAATTTTTTTATATGATTGATTTGGAACAATAAAGTAACTCCAAATAAAAAAGGAGCGATGGAAATGAATTAAAACACAAGAAGATAACATGAAGTAAAATAGGTGGCGCTCGCCCGCATATTGCCAGTTATGGGCCTCTAAAATTTCCGTACTAAAGTTTGATATGGTCAATATGAAAGTACTAAAATGTCTTATTAATACTTAACCCATTAAGAGTCGATGACATTTTTATATTTTTATATATCGTAAGTAATTTTTGTTTTCCTAGTTTTTAATTCTATGTCACCTTCAATTTTTTTTTTTTTTTGTGATAGGAGCTACTTAACTAAACTTATATACCCTTCACCATTTATGTAAACCCATAAATAGTGAAGGGTATATAAGATATGACGTAGCCGAATATAGAATTTTTATTTATTTATTTTTATTGTTGTAGCGGTGCTGCCACCTTTAAAGAATTCGTCTTGGATATGTTTTAAATAAAAAACAAAACACTCGAATGTACACAAAAAGTTTAAATTGTTTATGTAGTTAAATGATGTTTTCACATTTGTTTCATTTTTCAAAGCATCTAAATAGCGATATTACATTTCGTTTTCAAACGTAAATGAACTCTGTGCCATTGATGTATGTAAAATTGTATTTGTAAATGATTTGCCCAAATGCTTCTTAAAAGTTTGTAGAACTTTTAGCTAAAAAATATTATTTTCTAAAGGTTTTTCTTTTCTTCCGTTTTATGCTTTTATTTTTTTTTAGTTTTAGTTTTATTTACATTTTAAGTCTCATATTTCTTTTACAACTTCTATAATATTTTTTTAAACTTAAATAAAACACTAAAGTGTATTAAAATCTGAAGGATGTTTAAGTTTAAGTGTTTAAATAAATTACACTTGCATAAGTTGTTTTTCACTTGAAAGTTTTTAATTTGTTTCTTATTTTTATGTTAAGTTTTTCACGTTAAGTTAACAAGATTGCTGTATTAAAAAGTTGTGGATTTTTAAAAAGTAAAAGCGAGAATAAATTATTCAAATTACAATGATAATGAGTTAAAAGGAAGATGTTATCGTGCTGTTGCAAAATTTTAGATAGAAAATTGGTGGAATGGCTTTAGTGATCGTTTTTTTAATGACAAATTTATTTACGCTAAAGAAATTAATTAGAATGGGTTCTTGTTTCAGATCTTTTGTAACCCTCTTTATTGCTGTGCATAAAAGTTAAATAAAAAATGTTTAGTTGAAAATAGATATTCTTATTACTTATAATGAATGAATTATTTGTGCAAAACATTTAAAACTTTTGTTTAATAGCAGCTGTCAGGCTTGTAAATATATAATTAGGGTGGCATTTCATAGCGTCCAAGGATATAATATCCATAATAGACCACTAGAAAGTGACATAATGTCCATTGATATAATATGGTATTCTATGTAAGAAAGATGCCACATTTTTATAAACTGGCTCGTAGAAAATCTGTGCAAAGCGAGGCCTTTGCGCCCAGACGAAGGCCGGTTATGCAGGAAATCTTTGGTAAGCGAAGCCGTTGTTGTTTTTTTTAAGTCTACATTATGACACTTTTATAAGAGACACTATGTTCATAGTAAAAACAACACAAATGCTTTGAAAAATGTCGTAACGTCAATGGACATAATGTCACTTTTGAGTGCGAAATGAATTCCATGGTCATTATGTCCTTGGACATTTTTTTGGGAATATCCATTACATTTTTATATGAACACAAACGAACACATTATTCTCTTATGCGCAGAAAAAAATATATAAAATATTAAATAAAAAATATAATTTATTTATTATATTTCTTTTTGGTCTAAAACCATGTTAATTGTGGGTTTGACCGCACAAATATAATTCTCTGATAAATTTACACTTAATTTGACACTAGCAAAAGGTAGTGCTGATGCTAAATCGCTACATCCATCATCAGCATTGCTTGCAGCTAAATGCTTTGCATTTAATTTAATATAATAATAATCTCAGTTCGGCTTGCGTTCGCGGTTCAGAAAATGCTACATTACATTCTAATAATTTCTAATTTTTCTCTCCCAATAAATTAGGAACAAATTCCAGGAAAGAGAATTAGAAGTCAATCAATTTTTTTTTTTCATTTATATTAAATGTTTATGTTTTATTTAGAATCACCAAAGCCTTTATATGCTATAAATTTTTTTAAGGTTTTAGTTTTTTCATTTTTTTTATAAATATATTTTTAAAAATACATAGAAAGTTGGCCTCAGGCTTTAGTAAAATATAATTGTTTTCAATTTATTATTAATTTATTTTGTCAAAACTTTTACAATTTATTTCATTGAAACTCCTAAAGTAATTTATGCTACAACTGTAAATTTAATTTTACTGTGTCATATATTTTTATTTTATAATTATTATTTGTTCTTCTCCAAGCAACAAAAAAGTTATAAATTTTTAAATAAAACTTTTTATTTTTCGTCAACCATATGTAAATTTTTTTTTTAGAAATTTTTATTAGAAAAATATTCAAATAACTAAAAATAAAATTGCTATAATTTGTAATATTTTTATTAATATTTGTATTTTATGCATGAGTGAATATCCTTTTGTCCAGTCGATTCATGCTGAATGATGGATTTTAATGGGACGACGAAAATAAAGAAATAAAATAATATTTTTGTTGAGACAAAAATATCTTGTACAAATAACAGCGTCAGTAAATATCGGTAAAGATTGTATTTAATTATACCCTGCGTAATGTTCAGGTATTTAAATATTTGCCACTTTTTTCAAGGGTGTAGTTTCTAACTATTTGTGCAGATATTTTTCCAAAATAAGTTTAAATAAGTAGAACTTTAAAAATTTCTGTATATCTTCCAGGGAAAATTTTCCTAAAACTTAAACTGGAACTGTTGTTTTCTATCTAATCGCATATTCTGGGTATTAATCTACACTAAAACTATTTTGATTGGTTCAAATTAACACACCCAGGGTAGGTACTTGTAAAAATCATCACTGATGCGTTGTCTTCCAGAATAATAGCATCGCCAATTATTTTACTGGTCCTTCTAGTTTCTTGTGCATCACAAACACGCAGTTAATGCTTTTGTTGTTGAAGTTGACTATTTCTACCACTAATTGTTACCCTGAATTCTTTTAGTGTCATTCCTCACCAATACGAGTCTGAAGTTCGATCTGCCTTTCTCTTTCTTTCCGTACTAATTCAACATTAGCCTGTAGGGTACATTGTACAAATTACATTTAATATCTAAGAATTATTTCAACCAAATACAATAATTTACATAACATATTGGGTATGGGCTAAGAAAAAAATAAATTTCCTTAAAGTGGTGCTTAAGATGATGAAGTAAAATAATATTTGGTTTTGAATTTTGGAACATTAATAAAAAAAAAAACAAACTGTAGATTAATTTAATCAATATTTTTTCTTATTTGTCTACATCAGTGATTGTGTTGCACTTCTTTAAGTTTTTAATAAAACTAAAGAAACCAGAGGGCATTATTGATGCCAGATCTTAGGCCATAAGAACAATGTTATGAATGGTACAAGCAACATAAATTCGATATATCATCTGTTAAATTATTCGTTACCGATTTATCTGCAGATATGTATTTCACTAATATTTCTGCTATGGAATAAATTTATATAAAATAAAATTTTTAAGTTAAAGGATTTTTCAATGGACTGAATTCTTTACAATTCAGAATTTTTCATTTATGAGCATTCATTTTTAAACATTTTTGACATTTTTCATAAATGGAACTCTACGATTTATATTTTAATTTTCACGTTGATAAACGAGCACCAAAAAATTTTCTGCCTGCGATCACACATGAATGTATCTGTCTGTTTCGTTTTTAAGCACTCATATATGAAAGAGTAAATAATAAAAAATATCCCTTTTATTCATACATGATACGGGATGAATAATATTTTTTTTTAAAATGAGATCTATAAAATTTCTCATAAATGAAAAAATAATTATTTTATTATTTTTTATTATTTCCTTTTGACGGTCATTAACGACCAACATAAAATTGTCTGCTTATAATCCTACATGAATGTGTGTATTAGTATTGTTACATTATGAAAGACAAATTTGCAATAAAAACAAAAATAAATAACAAAAAGACTTTTTATAAAGCTTACGATATATTTCTACATATATTTTTTATACAATCATATTAACAATCATATTAAGACCAAACAAATAAATAAATGTTAATACCCAAATTAAGGAATTGTTTTTTTCTTTTAAAATAACTTATATAGAAAACTTTTTTAAGTTCTAAATAGATCCCAAATAGTAAATTAAGATAACTTAAAAGTAAAATTTGTTCACAAACATAAATTTCCCACTAACAAATAACGACAAGCCCTTTGTTACTGCATACACCCGCAGTTGCGTGACAAAAAAATCAAAGGCTTAATGAATTTTTTTTTCTACGGTCTTTTCGCTTATGAAAAATTATCAAAATTTAAAATTCTCATAAATGAGAGTTTGCGGAAAAAAATTTTTTTCTCATTTTTTTACTTTTGAATAGAAAATTAAAATAAAATATTTATTCTTAAAAATTTTTTTTTTAAATAAAAGACAATACAAAAATCATTAAATCCTTAATATCTTATGGCAAGTATCGTCAATAATCGATGGTAATTTGTTTGTTAATACCGACGTAATATAATACTTGCAAAAAACCGACTTTAAAACAGAGAAACTTAAAATCATAGTTATTTTTCCAATAATTTTACAACACTTATATTTACAATACCAGGTAGCAAAGATATGCAAGCTGGGGCAAGAAGCCTTATTTTATATTTTCTCATTTTATATTTGTCGTTATATAAAAAAAATGTTTAAACAATCTTCATTCGCCAAATAACCATATTCCTTTTAGACCCTGATGCGATTAATTTTCGATCTAAATATTTTTGCTTCTATTAAACCAACGTCCAACAACCAGACATGTATCGATTGTGCTGATTATTGTTTATGTTTGCTTCTCACATTATTTCACCTTTCGCTCAAGAGTTACTAGAATTATATTGCAAAATTTTTCATCACACTTCAGTTTGAATTAAAATTGAAATTCATTTTGTCAAGAAGAGCCCTAGGAATACATATGTTGTGAAAATGTATTTCACCTAACAATTTCGATGAGATGCATCAACTGTGTGTATTTTGAAATTCCTTAACATGGATTATATTTTTTGTTTACAATATAGACACCATATTATCTGAAAATTAAGTGCCTAAGCTTTCTGAAACGGTGTAAGAAATACTTCACTCCATCTGATCTCCTTACTATTTATGACGCCTTTATCAGACCGAAAATGGAATACAGCTTTCATGTATCGGCCGGTGCTTCAAAGTCTATTTTAAGGTTACTCGACTGCGTACAGGAGAGAGTGAAGAAGCTCATCGGTGACAGTAGGGTATCCAGTTCTATTGACTCACTGGAGCATCGACGCAAAGTGGGGTGTGTTTCACTGTTTTATCGTTACTACAACGGAATGTGGTCTTATGAAATCGGGGAACTTTTTCCATAAAACCGTAATTTCATACGCGCAACGCACTCTGCATTAAGAGCGCATTCCTTTGTGGTCGATTAGCCAGTGAATCGCACTACGCATTAGAAAATTCGTTTTTAAGCCGAACAGCTCGTATGTGCAGAGGTCTTTTCTGTCACTTTCAATGTGCAAAGATTCAAATCGAATGTCCACAAGCACTACTCCCTCTGTCCCCCTTCAAACAATCTTATTTCCTAGTTCTGACACAATACATTGCATAAGTAGGAATCATCCCCTAAGTGCTGATTCTAATTAAAAAAAATTAACGTAAAACAAAAGTGTTAAAATCACACATAGATTTTTTTTACAACATTTTGATAGTAAATTTAAATCACATTTTAGAAATTTTTACCGCAACTGTGACTTATTCAAAATGATTTATAGACATTAATTTCTGTTCAAAACAGTTTTCTTGGAATATTAAAAAAAAAATCAATTGTTAAACAAAGAAAGCAAATACTCGTAATATGAAATTAAGTTTAGAAATGTTTATAATCGATAAATCACAATCTTATTAATATAAATATTAATCAAGGTAAGAATCTTCTCATGTGTAATAAAATATAAAATAAATTATCTATATTTAATGTTACATAAAAATCATTTTAAGTTTCAAATTAAATATTAATTTAAAATTTATTCTAAGGAAATGATATGAATTCATTTTCATAAGTGTTAACAACTAAAAGACTTATTGGATGTAGTATATTTTCTACAAAGATAATAGTTTTGTGGTTTTATATGATAAACTCAGTTTAGTTCTAAAACATTATTTAACTATAAGATTATTCAAGAATTGTCATGTTTATATTTTAAGTATCATTTGTGTTGTAGAAACTAAAGTATAATTGAAAAAAGAAAACACAAATCTTTTGTAGTCAATTGTTGTGCTTTTGTGATTTTATATTTTTCAATTTCATATTTTATAATATATTTAGGGCTTATTAGCATCAATATTAAAATTGAGAAAATTTTTGTTTTGTTTATGACTTTATATTATTCTGCACATTAAGAAGGAAATTCGATAAAATGAAGGAATTTATTTTCGTTTTTTTAGCGTGAGTGGAAATGCTAACACTTTATCCCAACTACCAGCGTCACTCAAATACGATTTTTTAATATTTATGTACATAATTTTTGCAAATCGTCTATAGGAACAGCTTTTCATATTTAGAATTCCATACCCAAGGATTCTTTTACATCTATGGAACGGCAATTGACAGACTATTTAACAAAAAATTTATTACAATAGTCGTTAATACAATGCACAAAAAAAAAAAAAAACTTTTAATTGTTGTAGATTTCATGTGTGTGGCCTTGTTTTTGAACCGCAACAAACAAACACACTTTAATGTCCCCCTATAAAAATAATTAAAAAAATTTAAAATAAAATGAAATGAATGGTAGGCTAACGTTTGAAATTTACACAGATTATGTGCAAACAAGTCAAAAATGATTTTTAACGATCCATTATGTGCCTTCTCTTCGACTAACCTGTTTCATAATTAATACGGAAAAACTAAGAAATAAAAAATTAAGAAATTCCATTTTTGGACATCTTTCAAACTTTTTATATTTTCCTAATTATAGGCCTCTGAACTTTTCATAGACAAGTACGATTCTGAATCATAAGTTTAAGATATCAATATGGGTATCATTGAAACCCACTGGTAGATATCTTTCAGGAAAATATATGGTAAAGGGTATATAAAATACGACACAGCCGTATTTAGCATTCTCAATTATTTTAATTGAATTTAGTGAATGCTTTGCTACAGAATAGATATCCTGTTTTGAATAGTGCTTCCAAAAATAGGAGTGTAACACTATTGGATTACTTGTGAAAACATTTATTGGGTCAACTTAACCTGCGATTAAAAAAAAAATAAGTATTTATTTCAAATTAATTTTAAAATTCAACTATTTAAGTCATCGTCAGCCTGATTATTAAAACAGAACTCGATTGATGCAATGATTCTTTTTTAACTCAAATTTTATCAATATTAAAAATAATGATAAAAAGGTAATGCAGCCGTGTTGCCACAGCCCACTTGAGTCCATTAATTGGTCCCTTTGTGTTACCTGCTGCCAAAAAGGGAAAGAGAAAAATAAACATAGATAGAAAAGTAAAGTGAGCCAAGATGTAGAAAAAAATAGAAAATGGAAGATTTTTTTTTTTTTTAAATCTTTATTTATTTGCAATCTATTTACAATAAAAAATATTAAGCAAGTTTTTTGAAATTTAACTAATGACAGAGTCACTAAGTTCCATTGAACTTAGCAAAAATATATGTTTACTACATTAGGTATTAGTTAATGTTTTCACATTTTTAAAAGAATTGTATCAAGGTGTAAATAATACATTTAAAAGAAAAATTTGTTTGATATGAAACTCTTATGTAAATGGGAGATCTAAAATATGCAGTCTTTTTAATCTTCTCGTTTCATCCGTATCGTCTAGTAAAGTTATTGCCAGTACATTTGGGTGATTGCTTAATCTATTGAGGTAACTAGTGCTGTATTTTTTGATTTCGTCTTTAATTTTAGGTACATCAAGGTCATTGTGTATGATATCATTTCTAACAAATCAAGGAGCGTCTGTGATAAGTCTTAAAGTTTTAGATTGATATTTTTGTAAAATATCTATGTTTGAATACGCAGCAGTGCCCCATAACTGTATCCCATAGGTCCAAATGGGTTTCAAGATAGTTTTATATAAAATTACTTTGTTCCACAAACTTAGCTGCGATTTTGGGCCCAATAACCAATACATTTTTTTAGTTTTAATATCAAGTTGACCTCTTTTTAATTTTATGTGTTTTTTCCATGTCAATCGTCTATCTATATTTAAACCCAAATATTTAACACATTCAGCTGAAGGAATAATTTCTCCATTCAACGTTACTGGTGGACAATTGCCTTCTTTGAGGGTGTAAGTTACATATGTTGATTTCTCTGGATTAACCTTTATATTCCATTTATTTAACCACTCCTGCATTTGGTTAAGCTGTCTTTGTACAACCATGGATGCTTCAGAAGCAGTTTCTTTGGATGCTAATATTGCTGTGTCGTCTGCATATGTGGCAATAATCACGTCATTGTTAGTAGGCATATCTGAAGTAAATATGGTATATAAAACAGGACCCAATACGCTACCCTGTGGCACACCTGACTTAATAGATCCGATTTCAGAATTGTCTTCGTTAATGTTAACATAAAAACTACGTTCAAGCAAATAAGATTCAAACAATATATAGTATGGAGCTGGAAATAATTTTTTTAGTTTAAATAATAGCCCTGTATACCATACTCTATCAAATGCTTGTTTGACATCCAAAAATACCGACGAACAAAAATGCTTATTTTCCAAGGCTCCCCTAATAGTTTTGACAACCCTATGAGATTGTTCAGGAGTACCGTGTTCATGGCGAAACCCGAATTGGTGTTCAGGAATTACATTCATAGATTCCAGAATGGGACACAGTCTTTTCTGAAATAGGCGCTCAAATAATTTAGATAGAATTGGAAGTAGACTAATAGGTCTATAAGAACTGATACAGTTTTCCCGTTTATTTGGTTTTGGAACCATTATTATCTTTGCATGTTTCCATTGAGTAGGATAGTGCGTTAATCTAAGCACAGAGTTAAATAATGTTGCTAAGAGTACAAAACCTTCAAGAAAGTCCTTGAAAGCATATACTTTAGCTTTATCCGATCTGCACCATGAATTATTTAAGTCTTTGATTGGAATATTTTTTTTTGGGCTCTTTTAAGGTATTTTGTCGCTTTCCACAAGTTATGCTCGTTGTTATTTGCTGGAGTAATATTACTTTAAAATCTGCCAACTGAGTCATTTTTTAATTCATTAAGACGTTTCTTTAAATAGTTAGCTGCTCGATTAAAGTTGGATTTATCCGTGGGGTGCCTCGTTCGTTGCCAAACTTTACGAAGCCTTCTTTTCTTATTGATAAGGTCTCCTATTTCGGCAGTTAACTAAAAACTTGTACTGTAATTGGTTTCTTTTGGTGTAGATAAAAAAGCGGCTTCATGAATTATTTTAGTTAAATTTTCCAATGCATCTTCTAACTCAAAGCTTGATTTAATTGAAATATTTAAATTTATGTTATTTTCTATCCAATTTTGATAGCTGTTTATATTGGTTTTAAAAGAAACTAATTGTGTATTCTTTTCTTTTTTTATCGGGATGGTTTCGATACCAATAATAATTGGACTGTGATCAGAACTAAGTTCGTCGCTATTTTTTATGTCCATTAGATTTCTAGAGATTCCTTTGTAAACGAAAAAGTCTAACAAATCAGGTATTTTTGCCGGATCACTTGGCCATTGGTAGGTCTTCCTGATGACAGTACGCTATAATGGTTATTTGAAATACACTTAAACAATTCTTTTCCTTTTGGATTAGACAAACGGGAACCCCACCAAGGATGCTTAGCGTTAAAATCGCCACCGACTATAAATTTATTGCCAAGTTTTCTAAAGAAATGTTCATAGTGCTCTGAAACAACTTTGAATCTAGGAGGGAAATAAACAGAATATATTGTTATACTACAATTGTTACAACAAATTTTGACTCCAGCTGCTTGTAAATAAGACTCAGTTATAGGTTCTTCTATTACGTATTTCAAAGATGCTTTAATTACCAAAGCAACACCTGCATGCGCCCTGTCATCGGGTTGATTAGCTGTAATTATGTCATAGCCCCTTATACGAATAAATGATTTACTGGTAAGATGAGTTTCGGATACTAACAGAATATCAACATAGTTGTTTTTGAGAAATATTTCTAGTTCATTTAAATGATTAGATATGCCGTTGGCATTCCATTCTGCAATTATTAAATTTAGTTGCATAGTTTGGACATTAACATTGACATCATATTCATTAAAGTGTTGGTTAATTCAATTTGTTTAGAAAGCATTGCTTCAATTTTCGCCAGGTTCAGTTCCTCTAACAGCTTGGGCGTATGTAAATGAATTTTTGTGTTGATTTGGTTGAACATTATTGTTGTTAAATGAATAATTAAAATTTGGTTGTTCATTAACATTCCTGATATTTTTTATATTTGTTCTTCTATTAATAATGAGTTTCTGATATACTTCACAGCCTTTATAGCTAGCTGTATGATTATTTAAACAATGTACGCATTGAGGTGGTGTTTCATGTAATTTAGTACATTCCGCAGTAGAATGTCCCAGCCCACATTTCACACATCTATATGGTTTACGACAATAAGATTTAGTGTGTCCAAATTGTTGGCACCTAAAACATTGGACAATATCATCAAATTTTCTTGGCGCTTCAATTTCGATAATTGCATTATCATACGACCGCATGTTGTAAATATTTTTGTTGCTTGGGTTAGGATCCAAGTCTACGTAAAACATTGGAAGGGGTTGCTTTGTAGTACGGCAACCGTGTCCTAAGTACATAAGTTTAGCATTAATATCCTCAATCGGAGTGGAGTGGTGAAGACCCTTAATAACTACACTAAAAGCGCGCTCCTGTTTAATCTGATACGTGTGAAATATAATATTATGGCTTTCAAGATGTTTAACTAATGTTCGAAATGATTCTATCGTTTTAATGCTTAACCGAATTTGCCCGTCTTTAAGAGATTTATAGTGAAATTCATCAGTAGCAATAACTTTACTAAAACTATTTACCATTTTCACAATATTATCAACATTTGGAATGAAGATTGGTGGTGGTTTTGGAGCAGAAGGTTGAGATTGATTGTTGTCTTTTGCAGTTTCATCTTCATTGGCAAGGGAAGCATACCGGTTTGATGTTGAAGGTTCATCAACCAAGTGCTGGCGTTTAGGTGTTATTGTTTTAGCTGACTGTACAATTAAACGTTTCCGTGGGTTAGTAGGAACATGCTGCCAGTTGCAATCGTCTTCACTACTGGAATCACTTAAATTCACATTGTTTGTTGGGTTGATGGAAAAGTTGGGTGTTTGTTGTTGGTTGTTGTTTAGTTCATTAGTTGACATTCTATTTTGATTGTTTTTAACAATGTACACTTATTGTTGCTAGTCAACAATGTATTGTACAATTGTGCGTACATCAGATGTACGTTGTTAAAGAGATCACTTATCCCTTTACAATCGTTAATCCGTTTGTTTTTAACAAAATTGAAAGAACACTAGGATTTTGTTGTTATGTTTTTATTTTATTTTATTGTTTTTAAATAAACTAA
This sequence comes from Cistogaster globosa, assembly GCA_937654795.1. Taxonomy (NCBI): domain Eukaryota; kingdom Metazoa; phylum Arthropoda; class Insecta; order Diptera; family Tachinidae; genus Cistogaster; species Cistogaster globosa. Next base: position 14,217,858 of record OW569403.1, on the reverse strand, counting down.
CAAATTTGCTTAGAGAATACGTCTTTCAGCGATCGTAGTCAAACTGCGACTAGAAAATGGAAGATAAGAGAAAGAAAAGAACCGCTGGTATGAAAAGTCCAGAGAAGATCCATAAAAAAAGCAAAGAAGGACTCTGCCACTGGCTGAGTCGCAATGTCCGGCAGTGGGCTAGTGAAACAACCGGTGCACCTCAGGAAGGAACTGATCCTGCCTGGACTAAGTGATCATAAACCAGATGGGCCCTCGTAGTTTCACTGAGCGAGATATCTCAGCGAAAAGATATTCCACAACCTCCTCCTCCTCGTCCTGACAACTTCTTCAGAAATCATTAAATGGGAGACCCATTCTTCTAGCATGGGCTCAAAATAAGCAGTGCCCAGTAACCACAGACACCAAGTCGTGCAATCGCTTCCTCGATAGCTGTAATAGAGTAGCTGTTTTGCCCCGGTTAAAAGAGAGACAGATTGTTCTAGCCTTCAAGCATGATGACTCGTCAGACCATCTGACCTGATTGTAGAGAGTAGCGTCGATACGCTGTCCGCAAGCAAAGAGGTGTTTGCCACAAAAGGTGTTAATGGCACCCTCTTCAAGCGTTATCCCCTTCTTTGCTAGTTTATCGGCCACATAGTTGCACAAGTCGGTCCATGAACCCTCAGTGCTATTAGGGTTACTGTCGAAACCCCCACCATCCCGTTGAGGGATGCCCGGCATTCAGAGACAAGTTAAGATGTGGTGAGCACATCTTTAAGGGATATCCCTATTGGACATGTTATACTACCTAAACCAGCACGCCGCGCTTTTAATAACAGATATTTCCGCCTGTCAAACACTGCAGTCATTTGGGAGTCTGAAAATCATTCTTATCCCAAAGTCCTCAATATAGACTCCACCTCCAGCTTTCGTCCCTCTTTTGGAGCGATCCGTGTATACACAGAGTGCTCGACATGAGCAAAAGTCGCCTTCCGCCAGGTCAAAGAGAAATATCCTTGTATGGAAAGGTTCTGAAGTACAATAATCAAGAAGATCTGGATTTACGTACGTGATCTGAAGTACGCTAGCATTTCCCCATGATCTATGGTTCCATGAGCCTACGAGACAGTAAATCTTAATACAAAAAAAATCAATTAATCAATTAGTCTATGTATTTATAAAATCATTGCTGAAAAATACCGTTAGCGTTTTACTCATTTGTTGGATGTATTTATTCTTTAAAGAATGGTTGAAGAATTTCGTTAGAAGCGAAAAACGATTACGCAAGTTATTAATTCCATTAACACGAATTGACAAAAAATTCGCCTAAAAATTAGAGTCTATAGTTTTTTCTTGCCTACTATTTGAAATATTTATCATTTATTTATGTATTTATTCTATACGTCATAAATTAAAATTTCATAAATAGAAGAAAAATAGAAAATAAAAAATTGATATCTGAATAAATTTATATAGCAAAGACAAATTCAAGCTATCAGCTTGACTTTTTACCAAAAACAATTTCATAAAAATATTTTTTTTCTGCCAGCAATGTTCGAAATACAGACAAAAAAATGTGTACATACATACATATGTTTAACTGTCAAAGAGCTTGCATGCGTGCGCCATTAATGATGTAAGAAAATTTTTGCACGCGCATGTGCTGCGCACTCATCCACAAATATGAACTCAGCTTTTAAATGCTATCCCATACCACCGTTGATTAGAAAAAGCCTAAAAGGTGCCCTAGGCCATACTGGGTTAAAAAACATGCGGGATTAAAAACTTGATTTCTAGTTTTTTTTTTTTGCTTTTGCAAGAATTATTTGAATATCAAATAGACTTGGTTGTTTTGTTAAGGAAAAAATCAATTATTCGAATGCCTTAAAACCTGTTCATTTTTTATGAAAATTGGTTAATGAAGTCTGTTGTAACTATGAAATCGCTTACGGATTTTAAAAATTTCAAACATTTTAAACATTACGAGTATTTCAAAATTTAAAATTCGGTCATTACAGTAGATGCGCAATTAAGTTTAGTTTCTTTCTTCGATGCCCTTTTCGGATCTATCTAGAAAAAAGTTCAAAAATATTTTTAACCATCCAGTCAACAGCGTATCTTCTCACTTATAGTCGCCTATATGACAAGCCGACGTAAATTAAATTTTACAGATAATTATTAAAACAATTAATTTAGTAAAGCAGGTGGTATTGAAAAACTAAAACTTTATTTACAGATAAAACTTCAGATGTTCAGCTGTGTACTGTTCTGACCATTTAGTAGCTAGGTTCATAAATCTTGACTTGGCAGATGTCATAGCCTCGGTATCGCCGGTTGGAAAGGCACTGTCTTCCCAAATTATTTCCCCTAAACGAAGCAATAAAAGATTTTTAATTGTCTTTTTCTTATTAAACAGAAGAATAAAACTTACCTGGTATCATAACTGCCTTTTTTGCGTCTTGCATGCCCAGTGGTAACGAAAAATCATACTCACCGTATGAAAAGAAGGAATTTTCAACTTGTGGATTAAGTCCTCCAAATAATTGATTTGTTTTATTTATTTGACTTTCCATATATTCTGGTGTAAATTTATCACCAAAAACATCCTTACAAAGACTATAAAAGAAACTAAGGGAAACCTTCGTACCAAATGGTTGTTGTGTAGAATTAGTGGTTGGAAGCCAACCAAGTTCGTTACAGGACTGATACAGCCGCGGGTTGGCTAGAAAAAAGTTTTGTAATATTTTTTTAAGTCTGTGTTTTTGAAGAATTAAGATTTAAAATTCAAGAATTATTAGTCTTCCTCATATTTCTGAATTAACAATAAAGTCTGCTAAAAGATTTAAATTTGTTGTCTACTAAAAGCTGTTTCTGAAGCCGTTTAAGCTCTGGATGAATCTTAAATTGTATATTTTTAATTTTAATGCTTTTTAAAGCCAACAAACTTGAAAAGTCAATTTTAAAGTATTTTAATTTAAATTTAAAAGTTATTTTTTTTTTCAACATTTTTTAAAATTTACAAATCTTTTTTAAAAGACTGTTCTAATGTTTCAGAAGCTAAAAGTGTATTTGTTGCTTCTTTAAAGGGGTTTTTGCCACAGATATTTAAAATTTAAAGCTTAGATAATATTTGGATTTTGTTTAAACGATATTGATAAAGAATGTTTTAATTATTTCTTAAAATAGTTATGAATTTATCTGAATATTTATCATACCATTGCTCCGAGCCACTTCCCTTTTGAAGGTGTAATTACCGCAACGTTCGTTAGAAGAAGGCGACAAAAAATACTTTAAACCTTCATGTATTACATTTTCACAGACGTATGTTATTCCATATCTGAAAGTTAGAAGAAACAGATTTGAAAAAGGTTTTTTTATTTAAATTTTCTTACTTCGATTGCGTATTCTCGTCAATTTGACGGATTATGTTATAAAATAAATTCGCAACGTCCAATTCATTACTCGCATCAAATGTATCACAGAGATTAAAAGCACTCTTTAATTCAGCAAATCTGTTATCCGCTAACATTTTCTCCATTTTTTTTATACCGTTTGCTATACGATTGTAACAAAAATCACCGCCAAATATCCGAATCTTTTTACCTATCGCTTCAGTAAGTTCTGAAAAATTAATTATTTGCAAATTATTAATAAAATTTTGAAAAGAGAGTTAAAATGAATACCAACCCTTGCAATCTAATTTAGCAAGTAGTGGAGCACCTGAGGCCCAAACACCATCTGCCAGATCAGGATATAATATTTTAAACCATGTGGCCAAAGAACCGCCATAAGATTTACCATGCAAAATAACTTTTGAATCATTCAGTTCAGGAGACGAGGACTTTATAGTGCGAATAAAATGTGCCAAATCAGCCAGAGCTTGTTGTACATTTAAATACTTTAGATTTTCATTAGTCAAGTTCCTAAATGGTATGCTGTTTTCAAAATAACGATGCTGAGTTTCAAAATAGTAGGCCATGTTAAATCTAGCTACTTTCTCGAAATGGGTTCCACCTATAACATGTGACTTAGGATTCCGACCTCCAACATAAATAAACAAAGGAGGCACAAGGTTACGGGGATACTTGGATTCAACATACGAATCAGCAGTATATCGCTAAAAAAAATTTTAATCTTAAAAAAACAACAAAGAGCTCTTATCACTTACCATTTTCCAGGTTCTTGTATCACTCTTATTAAAATGATCTAGTTTCTGTTCGATCCATTTATATGGAGTTCCTGCAACTAGGAAAGTGTTGGCAGCCAGGGCAACTGCACATATTAAAAACAGTTTAACAATTTCAACCATCTTCACTACAAATCTCTCTAAGACTGAAAGTTAACACATCCAGAAACGCTTTTATAACCATTTTTTACACTGGGAAACAATGAAAAAATAAATCCGCCAAGTGCGAGCTAAGAAAATTAAAGTTAACATCTCGTATTTTATTAGAACACCCTTCAAGTTTTACTTTTTATGCTGGCTGTTGTAGTGAATATATGCTCTTCGTAATTATAAAATGTCTGCCTGTGTGCTTCGGAGAAAGATGCCCGTTTAATTTGAAAGGGAAAGAGGCACCTTTTAGTATTCTTTGGCTAGAAAGGACATTTAACTGTTTTCTACTAGTTAAAAAAAAGTATTGTATGACTAAAATTCATTTCGAGAGTGATATATTTTGCTTGATTTCTTGAGCTCAAAATTATTCAATTCTAACTTTGAGAAACACTTAACAATTTTTTACCAGGTCTGAATATAATTTTAAGATAAATTTATACACATAAAAACTAATTTTGTTGTAGCCTAGTGTTATTTATGTATTTGGTTAAGTTTAAGATATTCAAAGCTTGACATGTGTTCCTAATTTAAATCTTATAAACAAAGTTTATTATTTCTGAGAATAGAAACATAGAACATTAATAAAATTGAATTTCGTACTGAAATGTTTAATTAAAAATTTGTTTACAGTTAAATTTTAATTTTTTATTGTCGTTTTCATAAGAAATAACTTTGTTTTGATAAATTAAAATTGTGGCAGATAATCACAACAACAATAAATACAGTTTTTATAGAACAGTAGCGTTATCTATAAGCTTCTTAATGTTACTGCTCCTCTTTTGTGGCTGCTTTTAATCAGGAATCAAGAAAACAATATTTTGTGTGACGTAGACATAGAATATTTTTTGTAAACAAAGTACATTTGTGTTAAAGTGCAACAAAAAAATCTCTTACACTTTTTACAACAAACACTAATTTTTAATCTATGATGACGTAGATGCGCAGTAGTAGTTTTCTTGATTCATGGCCCTTAAGTAAGCGGTCATCTGCTTTTACATACAATGAACGATAAAATAAAGATCATATCACGAGCTAAACTCCTACTTTGGTAGCCTGCGTTAATGTTAATGTCATCTTCTGCTACTTACATCAGTATTAACATAATTTGGAAAAACTAGTTTTACCAGAATTAAGAATCCGATTCTTGCAGTACTCTTGTTCTTATATTTACATATGTATATGTTCGTATGTACTTTATGCAAAATTCATATTAAAACATCCCTGTCGAGATTAGTTCAATAAAGTCATTCCGTATAATAAGAAGGATATTTTAACAGTCAAACAAATTTTTGTTGCGCACTATTTGAGGTCACTTTGTGTGAAAATATTGCAAATCTTAGAGGACACACCCAATATTGACATTTTTAAAATAAAAATAAATAAAAATGTTGTTTTAATAATAAAAGTATTTTAATGAATTGAATGAATTAAATGGGAAAAAACAAAGAAAATCTTTTTATCAATTTCAAAAATACGATGTTTTATTTTGTTATTTAAAATAATTAATAAATATTTAATCGTGGGTTTATTTTATTATTGCATGCGTTCCTTTAAAACATGACTTGGTATTGTTTTTGTATTTATTTATTGCAGTATTCAAATGTTTGAATCTCCACCAATTGTTTCTACTTTTTGTTTTATCTATCTGTTGAGGGAAAAAGGTAAAAAACAAAACTAAACAGCCAAATGTAAAATCTCTTTACTAAAATTTTAAAAGAAAAATGGGGCAAATTCGTTACCACTTACTACACATTCGATTGAATCTTGCGGTTCACAACATAAGACAACATAAATCACAATCAAGTCTCCTGTCGAATCAGCCCTTCAATTTTATTTCTATTTGTATACCCTTCACCACCCGTGGAAAATGGTATATTTCAGTCTGTCATTCCGCTTGTAGTTTCTACCATATCAATTTCCCACCCCATGAAGTATATATGTAAATTCTGAGTTCTTATGCATAGCAATGTAGACTGAGCGAAATCAACAATTTAATACGAAAATCGATCAGACATAGTTTCGAAAATTTTGCTGTTAATATACAGCAATATCGGTCCATGGCCTTTGAGGCAGCGGGCAAAACACTACGCTTACCTATAAATTTTCCACATTTATTTTCAACTTTCGTTTCTATTCCTGCAGGTGGTTGTTTTTACAAAGTTCTAAAAAGTAAAGACAACCACCTGCAGTAATATATTTGTTTTTATTTAAGTTATAAATTTTAAGAGTATAAAAAATGAGGCCAAAAAGTGGACATAGCATTGCATACTCTGTGTAAATTTTAAGTGTCTGCCTTATTGGTTTAAAAGAGACTTTCACGTTGACCGTTTAGTTTAAACGACAAAATTGTAACTTCTTTTACTACACCTTTTAAGTTTTGCTTCAAGTACATGAACACGCTCTGTGTAAATTTCAAAGAACTGATTGTTGGGGTTCAAAAGAAAAGCATATATACGTCTTGTATGGGAAACCCTTTACTTTCTAATATTACTTGTAATTTTTTTTATCCATTTTGGTTTTCCTTGGGACAGATACACTTTGGTATTGATTTAAAGGAAAACAATCTGTCCTACAGGGAAGGTAACAAACACAAAACTGGTCACTTAAAATGAATAGGACCTGTGATTTAATTATGGCAATGCCATTAGAGAGAATCAGTTGGCACTATTTTGGTATTTGTTACAGGTCTGAGATGAAATCTTAACGACCATATTCTGCATGGGATATTTAGAATTCTTAAAAGTTTAATCTTTAAATTAATGTTTAATTTATATGCATGAATACAAATCAGTGGTTAAAATTTTCAATGACTTATCTTTTTTTAATATTTTTAAACCAGTTGCGTGTTATGTTTAATTTTTACCGGGACAACTGCCTTTCTAAATGTCATGCGGCAAGTACTTCAAGGGTAAGTGTACCAAATTTCTATTTATCGTGACCAAAATTCAGTTTGAGAATCATGGACTTCGTTTGATTTGCTAGAGATTTGAATAAATTTTTATTTTAAAAATTGAAAACATGTCGCCGTTGCTTATTGTGAAATAATTTTGTTGTAGCCTAGTGTTATTTATATATTTGGTTGAGATAAAGATATTCAAGGCAAGATGTGTTCAACGAAGTTTATGATTACTAAGAACAGAATCATAAATTATGATTAAAGCACATTAAACAAACTTAAAAGCGCTCTGAAGATGTTTTATTAGAAATGTGTTTACAGTTAAATTTTAGTAATTGCCAAAATCATAAAAATTCATTTTGTTTTGATATCTGTTTTATAAAGAAATTTTGGCATTAAAACACATTTCAAAACTCAATTACTTTTTATGGTTACGGCAGTAAAATGATAACCTTGTTCGCAGAAGATACATACGTTTAGTAGAAAGGAATCTTAACAATGATAGAACAGCAGCCCTACCAAATAAGCAATTTTTTTGTTGCTCATTTTTTCTGGCTCTTCGTGAAGAACACGAACTCAAGTCTTCTCTGCTGGGTCAATATTAATGTCATGATCATCAGCTACGGATATTTGTATAATTTAATTTTCGCAGTAGCCTTGCCCTCTTGCATAGTCTTTTAGTTCTCTAGGATTACATCCGTTTAAATTAAAATATGCAAAATTTCCACCGTGCTTTTAATCACTTTCTCGCGCACTTATATCGTGGCCTTCAAAAACACTATGTTCCTCCTGTGGAACACACAATATTCATTCTAAAGGCTTGACAAAAAATCCTATTTCACACAAAATCTCATTTTCGCTTATTTTCAGTTCAGTGAGCTCGTTTGTAGCCGGTAGACCTGGAATTAAGTCTCTTGAAACCTGCCCCATAATCATGAATTTCTATGTATTGAGAAACTCGTTGCTGTAGTCTCCAAATTCCCTTATCTTATATATTTGTTCTTTTGCTTCATCTTCGTCAGATAAACCCAGAGTCATTTACTCGTAGCCCTAGAAGACAGTTCGGCGTACAACATTTGATCGTTAGAAAGAGGATGATAGTTGTGAGTTATATAATTTTATTTCACAATGAATCTAAGGCAAGTCCTATTGGCCTGAATTCTAATATGATCGAAGACATCCCCAATGCCCACGACAATGTTTCTAATTAAGCAATCTCTCAACGAATGTATGCTGTGTTAAAGAGTTATCAATTAAAAGTGGTCATACGAATGTTGTAAAGCAGGCACTTACTGTTTTGGAAGGGAGTCCAAGTTTTTTCTTACCCTTTCGATTCGCACAATTATTAATTTTATTTTCTATGGTATTTTTTTTTATTTGTGCTCGTGTAAGTCAGTTATTTTAAAAACGTGTCATCAAAGGTGACGTAAGTTGGCCTATCTTTTGAGCCGTTATGAATACTATGACTATGCAAATTATACTTTTGAACCGAGGGGTTCCAGAGTAAAAAAATTTTTGCAAGAACAATAGAAAACGATCATTCAGAAGGCTAAAGGAAAACTTAGAGTACAGATGAGACATATGGTGTAAATCTCTTCTTCTTCAACATATTTTGCTGCAGAGGAGAGAACATGTACGCAATGTTGCTTCTTTTAAAGTCTTTAAAAGCTTTCTAACAAAGTTTTAATAATGTTTGGATTTTGTTAAAACGATATTGATGAAGAATATTTTAATTTATTTTTTAAATAACTGAAGGGTTATAATAACATTGTTACTTCTCAATTTCATGTTCTCAGCACCAGCCACTTTCGTTTTTGTACCTGATGTTATTGCAACGTTTCATCATAGATTACTTGTTCACAGAAATATTTTATTGAGTCACTGAAAATTAAACGAAACGAATTGAAACTCATGCCAATTGCATGGATTAAGACATGAAATAAAACCGCAACATATAATTCAATATTCGCACTACATGTGTCACAAATACTTAAAACAGTCTTTAGTTCAGCAGAAATGTTGTCCGCCAATATTTGCTTTATTTTTTGATATCGCTTGCTAAGCGATTGTAGCCAATGTATCACCGCCAAATATCCAAATCCTTTTACCTAACGCTTCAGTAAGCTCTGAAAGATTAATTATTTTCAAATTATTAGTAAAATTTTGTGAAGGAAATTAAAATGAATACCAACCCTTGCAATCCAATTTAGCACGTAGTGGAGTACCTGAGGCCCAAACACCGTCTGCCAGTTCAGGATATAATATCTTGAACCATATGGCCAAAGAACTGCCATAAAAATTACCAGCCAAAATAACTTTCGCATGATTTAGTTTTGCAGACGACGACTTTATAGTGCGAATAAAAAAATGGGCAAAATCAGCCAGAGCTTGTTGAACATTTAAATACTTTAGACTGTCAGTAGTCAAGTTCTCTACTGGTTTGCTGGCCGAAATAACGATGCTCAGTTTGAAATAAGTATTCACTAGTTTCTCTAGCCTTATCATCGAAAAGAGTGCCAAACATATTAGAAGGTGTACCAGACTCTTGACCTCTAATATAAATAATCAAGGGGCCACCGGGAAAAAAGCAGTGATCTTTGGCAAGATATCGCTAACAAACATAAAACATATTTTAACTGGGAGAAGAAAAAATTAGATTCAATCACTCACCACTTTTTCATGTCCTTGTGTCGATCCTTTCGATTGTAAGTCTTGCAGTTACGAGAGTGCTGGTGGCAGCCAGGGCAACCGCTCATATTAAAAACAGTTTAGCAATTTCAACCATCTTCAATTGAAATGTGTATAGCAGTGAAGGTTGACACAGCCAGAAACGCTTCTAAAATAAAGTAGCCATATGCGAGCTGGATTCACAAACAAAAGATTCCATACCAGATATCAACTTTAAGTTTCACTAGAGAATCAAAGTCAATATCTTGTCTTAATTGTTGTAGTGACCAAATGTTGTATGTAATTGTCTTGTGAGGGGCACCCTTTAATCGCTAATATTACTTGCAAATTTTGACCATTAAAATTTAGTATTTTATAGCTAGAAAGTACAATGAACTGCATTCTTCCAGTTAAAAAAAATGCGTGACTAAAATTCATTTCCAGACTGATTTATTTTGCTTGATTTCTTTGGGCTCAAAATTTTTCAATTTTAACTTTGAGAAACAATTAACAATTTTTTACCAAATCTGAATATAATTCTAAAATAAATTTATATAAATAAAATTAAAAATATGTCACCGTTCTTTATTAAAATCTAATTTTGTTGTAGCCTAGTGTTATTTATGTATTTGGTTAAGATTAAACATGTGTCCCTAATTTAAATCTTATCAACAAAGTTTATTTTTACAGAGATTAGAAACATTAATAGATTAGAACATTAATAAAATATAATTTCGTACTAAAATGTCTTGTCAAAAATGTGTTTACAGTTAAATTTTAATTTTTTATTGTCGTTTTCATAGAAAAAAACTTTGTTTTGATATCTAAATTAAAAATTTTATACTTCTCTTACGTTTGATGAAAAAGTATCACAACAATAATAAGAGAAGTTTTCATAGAACAGCAGCACTGCCGAGAAAAAAAAAGAGCTCACTCTTTTTTAAGTAATTCTCGGCTTGTCAATGTTAATGTCATGATCAGCTACGCAATAGCCTTGCCCACTATAGTACACTCAAGCCCTGGTTAGCGTTGCTAAATGGGACCGGAAAAACGAGACGCAAACTCAATCACAGTTTTCCATACATTTGTATTAATTTTTATTTTATTCGTTCTAAAACTTATAACTTTCGTAAAAAAAGGGGATTTTTCAATAGAAAATACTAATTTTTTATTATTATTGTTGTGTAATAATAGTTGTTGTTTAAATAAAAAATAACAATTCATGAAAAACATAAAAATATTAAGATTAAAATTAAAAAATTCATAGTATGTACATGAACGAAATACTAAAAGTCTTTGTCGATATGACAGTTTTTTTTATAAACTTGAGTCATTTAAATCAATTACCATTTCTGGAATTCGCAGGAAATGTAATTCTTGCTGATTTTTGTGTAAAGTTATCTAAAGTTTGTTGGAGTGTGACAGCTATTTTTCAAATAAATTTCCTTGCAGCAATTGATAGCATCATTCACAGTTGTAGAAACTTTTCGGGTCATTAATTTCAAAAATGTCCATTGCTTGCGTTATTAATTGCATCGCTTCAGCAATAAAATATTTCTCTTCTGTTTCGACTTCAAGAGGATGTGTTTCATGATTAGGTTCGTTATTGCTCTGAATTGCAATCAAACATTTATTATTTAATAGCTCAGGTTCGAATAATAGAAGATCATTAACATATTGTTCTTCCATTCCATAAAAATTTGCATTTCTAGCTACATCCCCAACTTCTTTACATACTTGTGAAATCTTATTAATATCTTTCATATCTTTGAGAATACATTTGGGCCATAATTGACGCCATGATCCGTTCATGCATGATTGCTTTACTTCTTTCAAAGGTTTATATTTTTAATAGCCATCGCAGATTTTTGCGATTTTAGATATGTACGTTCTTCTTGGCAAACGCTTCCAAAAAAGTCCAGTTTCATTAGCATATAAAACCTGTTGTGGAAAATACCCACCTTCTTCAATAATTCCTTTCAAATCAAGCTTAAACTTTTGTGCGGCTGAAAAATCCGCACTAGCAGATTCTCCTTTCAATAAAATGCTATGCTAATTTGCATGGTTTTTAAGACTTTGAAATCAACCTCTGCTTGCTTCGGCACTAGATTATTTGGATGGATAATCTTCTTTCAAATCTTTAAAAATAGTTTAAACTTTTTTTTGAATTACCATTTTACTCAATGGTGTTCTTCGCTGATTTGCATCTTCTATCCAAATGCTTAGAAGTGACTCCATTTTTTTATTAAACGACCTCTTATTTTTGTAACCTGTTTACATTGTGTCGATGTTGTGGTTTCAGCTCATTAATTTAATCAGCGTCTCTGGAACAAATGAATTTTATTGTAGAAGGGGCTAATCCCAGGTTCCTTCCCATATCCACTGGTTTCTCTCCTTAAAATTATTTGTTTTCTTTTTTGACTTATTGTTAAAAATATTTAGATTAGTCTTTACTTCACCAGACTACTAACGAAGCCAAACTTGAAGTCAATTTTCACATACAGATATCATTAGACTTCGACGGGAAATCCCCTTTTTCTATTTTTGCTTTGTATATACAAACACTTATTAACGGCACACATCGAAGCACCAACTTCGAAGCCATGCGAAACAAACTGAAGCAAAAACGACGGAAACTTTAAAAAGACGCAACTTCTTAACGATGAAAACTGGGGTATGAGTGCATTGAACGGTTTTATTTATAACGAGACTTATTGCATCACAATCCGTTATCGATGGTTCTACCTAAATTCATTTTCAGAGATGTTATTTTATGTGATGTTTAAATTATTCGCATCCCAAAATAGCGTTAAGTTGTTATTAATTTCCATCACTGCATCAAAAGAAAATGAGGTTTGAAATGAAACATTCAGAATCGCCATCTTTCTTCTTTTTTCTGGAGCATAAGTATAGTGGGTTTTATCCTTTTTCAACCCCTTTTCGGTTATTTTATTGATATTGTTTATCCAATATAAAGTTCAATGAGCCCGTTCGTAGCCGGTAGACTTGCAATTAAGACCCTTGAAACCTACCCCATAAGCCTGCATCGCTATGTATTAAGAAACTCGTTGCTGTAATATCCTAATTGATTTATCTTCCTCAGATAAGCCCCGAGTCATTTGCTCGTAACCCTAGAAAAAAGTTCGAATAGTTCGGCGTACAATGTGTGATCGTTAGAAAGAGGATGATGATTGTGAGTGCAATAATTTTATTCCACAAAGAAACTTAAGCAAATCGCTATTGGCCGAAACTCTTAAATTATTGAAGACACCCCCGATGCCCACAACAGTTGGCAAGATCTATTCTCCACGGTGTTTTTCATATAGCGAGCTCTCAACGAATGTATGCTGTGTTAAAGTGTTATCAATCAAAAGTGGTCGTACGATTGTTTTAAAGCAGCCACTGTTTTGGAAGAGGATCCAAGTTTTTCGCTACCATTTGGGCTCGAACATTTATTCATTTTATTTTCTATGGTCGTTTCTTTTATAATGAACCGTGGTTGTCTATTGTCAGTCGATATTATTAAAGCGAAGAATTGCCTATAGGGATAAGACAGTGCTTAGGTGTTCTCATCTCAGTCACTTTCAGGCACACAGCCTTTGGGTAATAATTTACCGCTAGAGTAGCTGGGTATCAATTCTTCTGACTTACGCTAGTCAGTCATTTCTAAAACGTGTCATCAAAGGTGATGTAAGTTGGCCAGAAGTACCTATCTTTTGAACCTTTTTGAATACTCACTTTAAAATTAGACATAATGTCGATTACTATGATTATGAAAATTACACTTTTGAACAGTTGTAGACAGAGCCTGTATTGCTAGCACCGCTAAAACAAAAAGTTTAAGAAGTACAAAAAAAGCAAAAGGGTATCCTCTTAGGTGAGTTTATTTTACTTATGTGGCATCACTTTTAGAATCCTCACAGATACTTGATATGTTTACAAAACAATAATTGGTACTTCCACGAGTATGGTATTGAAAATGAAAGAGTGCCCCTTATACATTATAAAATTTGATATATTTATGTTTTATCTTTTGAACCTTTATAGATGGACAAGCGAAATTTAAATAATGTTAATATTACTTTGTCGACAATAACTCTCTTGTACCTTCAGGCAATGTAGTTTGATTAATATGGTGTTATTTCTTAAACCTCTATAGGGAAACAATGTAATTAACACATGATACATATGTATTATTACTCTGTCTGCTATAACAATAATTAGAAATAATAAAAATCATTAAAAATAAACTTTGTTTCCATATGTGAAATAATGCGGTGGATATAAACTTATCTTGTTGACTGCTATAGATAGATAAATTTAAACAGAGTTTGTATTGCTACGTCGTCTCTGAAGCAGTTCTTGCGGTTGAACTGATTTTTGCCTGCTATAAAGGTTACAATGATAGTTTCTTTCCAAGAGTTAGACACAGAAGAGTAAAAAGGGAACTGAAATTTTAAACAGATTCACTGTTTCCTAGAATGTTTAATATATTATGATGTGTTTTAAGTGCTACCAGATTTCAACGGAAACTATTCTCGTCATAGCCCCTTATACGAATAAATGATTTACTGGTAAGATGAGTTTCGGATACTAACAGAATATCAACATAGTTGTTTTTGAGAAATATTTCTAGTTCATTTAAATGATTAGATATGCCGTTGGCATTCCATTCTGCAATTATTAAATTTAGTTGCATAGTTTGGACATTAACATTGACATCATATTCATTAAAGTGTTGGTTAATTCAATTTGTTTAGAAAGCATTGCTTCAATTTTCGCCAGGTTCAGTTCCTCTAACAGCTTGGGCGTATGTAAATGAATTTTTGTGTTGATTTGGTTGAACATTATTGTTGTTAAATGAATAATTAAAATTTGGTTGTTCATTAACATTCCTGATATTTTTTATATTTGTTCTTCTATTAATAATGAGTTTCTGATATACTTCACAGCCTTTATAGCTAGCTGTATGATTATTTAAACAATGTACGCATTGAGGTGGTGTTTCATGTAATTTAGTACATTCCGCAGTAGAATGTCCCAGCCCACATTTCACACATCTATATGGTTTACGACAATAAGATTTAGTGTGTCCAAATTGTTGGCACCTAAAACATTGGACAATATCATCAAATTTTCTTGGCGCTTCAATTTCGATAATTGCATTATCATACGACCGCATGTTGTAAATATTTTTGTTGCTTGGGTTAGGATCCAAGTCTACGTAAAACATTGGAAGGGGTTGCTTTGTAGTACGGCAACCGTGTCCTAAGTACATAAGTTTAGCATTAATATCCTCAATCGGAGTGGAGTGGTGAAGACCCTTAATAACTACACTAAAAGCGCGCTCCTGTTTAATCTGATACGTGTGAAATATAATATTATGGCTTTCAAGATGTTTAACTAATGTTCGAAATGATTCTATCGTTTTAATGCTTAACCGAATTTGCCCGTCTTTAAGAGATTTATAGTGAAATTCATCAGTAGCAATAACTTTACTAAAACTATTTACCATTTTCACAATATTATCAACATTTGGAATGAAGATTGGTGGTGGTTTTGGAGCAGAAGGTTGAGATTGATTGTTGTCTTTTGCAGTTTCATCTTCATTGGCAAGGGAAGCATACCGGTTTGATGTTGAAGGTTCATCAACCAAGTGCTGGCGTTTAGGTGTTATTGTTTTAGCTGACTGTACAATTAAACGTTTCCGTGGGTTAGTAGGAACATGCTGCCAGTTGCAATCGTCTTCACTACTGGAATCACTTAAATTCACATTGTTTGTTGGGTTGATGGAAAAGTTGGGTGTTTGTTGTTGGTTGTTGTTTAGTTCATTAGTTGACATTCTATTTTGATTGTTTTTAACAATGTACACTTATTGTTGCTAGTCAACAATGTATTGTACAATTGTGCGTACATCAGATGTACGTTGTTAAAGAGATCACTTATCCCTTTACAATCGTTAATCCGTTTGTTTTTAACAAAATTGAAAGAACACTAGGATTTTGTTGTTATGTTTTTATTTTATTTTATTGTTTTTAAATAAACTAACAAATTTGCTTAGAGAATACGTCTTTCAGCGATCGTAGTCAAACTGCGACTAGAAAATGGAAGATAAGAGAAAGAAAAGAACCGCTGGTATGAAAAGTCCAGAGAAGATCCATAAAAAAAGCAAAGAAGGACTCTGCCACTGGCTGAGTCGCAATGTCCGGCAGTGGGCTAGTGAAACAACCGGTGCACCTCAGGAAGGAACTGATCCTGCCTGGACTAAGTGATCATAAACCAGATGGGCCCTCGTAGTTTCACTGAGCGAGATATCTCAGCGAAAAGATATTCCACAACCTCCTCCTCCTCGTCCTGACAACTTCTTCAGAAATCATTAAATGGGAGACCCATTCTTCTAGCATGGGCTCAAAATAAGCAGTGCCCAGTAACCACAGACACCAAGTCGTGCAATCGCTTCCTCGATAGCTGTAATAGAGTAGCTGTTTTGCCCCGGTTAAAAGAGAGACAGATTGTTCTAGCCTTCGAGCATGATGACTCGTCAGACCATCTGACCTGATTGTAGAGAGTAGCGTCGATACGCTGTCCGCAAGCAAAGAGGTGTTTGCCACAAAAGGTGTTAATGGCACCCTCTTCAAGCGTTATCCCCTTCTTTGCTAGTTTATCGGCCACATAGTTGCACAAGTCGGTCCATGAACCCTCAGTGCTATTAGGGTTACTGTCGAAACCCCCACCATCCCGTTGAGGGATGCCCGGCATTCAGAGACAAGTTAAGATGTGGTGAGCACATCTTTAAGGGATATCCCTATTGGACATGTTATACTACCTAAACCAGCACGCCGCGCTTTTAATAACAGATATTTCCGCCTGTCAAACACTGCAGTCATTTGGGAGTCTGAAAATCATTCTTATCCCAAAGTCCTCAATATAGACTCCACCTCCAGCTTTCGTCCCTCTTTTGGAGCGATCCGTGTATACACAGAGTGCTCGACATGAGCAAAAGTCGCCTTCCGCCAGGTCAAAGAGAAATATCCTTGTATGGAAAGGTTCTGAAGTACAATAATCAAGAAGATCTGGATTTACGTACGTGATCTGAAGTACGCTAGCATTTCCCCATGATCTATGGTTCCATGAGCCTACGAGACAGTAAATCTTAATACAAAAAAAATCAATTAATCAATTAGTCTATGTATTTATAAAATCATTGCTGAAAAATACCGTTAGCGTTTTACTCATTTGTTGGATGTATTTATTCTTTAAAGAATGGTTGAAGAATTTCGTTAGAAGCGAAAAACGATTACGCAAGTTATTAATTCCATTAACACGAATTGACAAAAAATTCGCCTAAAAATTAGAGTCTATAGTTTTTTCTTGCCTACTATTTGAAATATTTATCATTTATTTATGTATTTATTCTATACGTCATAAATTAAAATTTCATAAATAGAAGAAAAATAGAAAATAAAAAATTGATATCTGAATAAATTTATATAGCAAAGACAAATTCAAGCTATCAGCTTGACTTTTGACCAAAAACAATTTCATAAAAATATTTTTTTTCTGCCAGCAATGTTCGAAATACAGACAAAAAAATGTGTACATACATACATATGTTTAACTGTCAAAGAGCTTGCATGCGTGCGCCATTAATGATGTAAGAAAATTTTTGCACGCGCATGTGCTGCGCACTCATCCACAAATATGAACTCAGCTTTTAAATGCTATCCCATATCACCGTTGATTAGAAAAAGCCTAAAAGGTGCCCTAGGCCATACTGGGTTAAAAAGCATGCGGGATTAAAAACTTGATTTCTAGTTTTTTTTTTGCTTTTGCAAGAATTATTTGAATATCAAATAGACTTGGTTGTTTTGTTAAGGAAAAAATCAATTATTCGAATGCCTTAAAACCTGTTCATTTTTTATGAAAATTGGTTAATGAAGTCTGTTGTTACTATGAAATCGTTTACGGATTTTAAAAATTTCAAACATTTTAAACACTACGAGTATTTCAAAATTTAAAATTCGGTCACTACAGTAGATGCGCAATTAAGTTTAGTTTCTTTCTTCGATGCCCTTTTCGGATCTATCTAAAAAAAGTTCAAAAATGTTTTTAACCATCCAGTCAACAGCGTATCTTCTCGCTTATAGTCGCCTATATGACAAGCCGACGTAAATTAAATTTGACAGATAATTATGAAAACAATTAATTTAGTAAAGCAGGTGGTATTGAAAAACTAAAACTTTATTTACAGATAAAACTTCAGATGTTCAGCTGTGTACTGTTCTGACCATTTAGAAGCTAGGTTCTCAAATCTTGACTTGGCAGATGTCATAGCCTCGGTATCGCCGGTTGGAAAGGCACTGTCTTCCCAAATTGTTTCCCCTAAACGAAGCAATAAAAGATTTTTAATTGTCTTTTTCTTATTAAACAGAAGAATAAAACTTACCTGGTATTATTACTGCCTTTTTTGCGTCTTGCATGCCCAGTGGTAAAGAAAAATCATACTCACCGTATGTAAAGAAGGAATTTTCAACTTGTGGATTAAAACCTCCAAACAATTGATTTGTTTTATTTATTTGACTTTCCATATATTCTGGTGTAAATTTATCACCAAAAACATCCTTACAAAGATTATAATAGAAACTAAGGGGAACCTTCGTACCAAATGGTTGTTGTGTAGAATTAGTGGTTGGAAACCAACCAAGTTCGTTACAGGACAGATACAGCCGCGGGTTCGCTAGAAAAAAGTTTTGTAATATTTTTTTAAGTCTGTGTTTTTGAAGAGTTAAGATTTAAACTTCAAGAATTATTAGTCTTCCTCATATTTCTGAATTAACAATAAAGTCTGCTAAAAGATTTAAATTTGTTGTCTACTAAAAGCTGTTTCTGAAGCCGTTTAGGCTCTGGATGAATCTTAAATTGTATATTTTTAATTTTAATGCTTTTTAAAGCCAACAAACTTGAAAATTCGATTTTAAAGTATTTTAGTTTCAATTTAAAAGTTATTTTTCTTCAAAATTTTTTAAAGTTTACAAATCTGTTTTAAAAGACTGTTCTAATGTTTCAGAAGCTAAAAATGTATTTGTTGCTTCCTTAAAGGGGTTTTTGCCAAAGATATTTAAAATTTTAAGCTTAAATAATATTTGGATTTTGTTTAAATGATATTGAAAAGAATATTTTAATTATTTTAATATTTTAATTATTTCTTAAAATAGTTATGAATTTATCTGAATATTTATCCTACCTTTCTTCCAAGCCACTTTGTTTTTGTAGGTGTAATTACCGCAATGTTCGTTAGGAAAAGGCGAAAAAAAAAACTTTAAACCGTCATGTATTACATTTTCGCAGAAGTATTTTATTCCATATCTAAAGTTAGAAGAAACGGATTTAAAAAAGATTTTTTTATTAAAATTTTCTTACTTCGAAATTTTCTCAAATGTAAGAATTATGTTATTAAATAAATTCGCAACGTCCAATTCATTTCTCGCATCAAATGTGTCACAAAGATTAAAAGCACTCTTTAATTCAGCAAATCTGTTTTCCGCTAACATTTGCTCCATTTTTTTTATACCGTTTGCTAAACGATTGTAACAAGAATCACCGCCAAATATCCGAATCCTTTTACCTATCGCTTCAGTAAGTTCTGAAAGATTAATTATTTGCAAATTATTAGTAAAATGTTGAAAAGAGAGTTAAAGTGAATACCAACCCTTGCAATCTAATTTAGCAAGTAGTGGAGCACCTGAGGCCCAAACACCATCTGCCAGATCAGGATATAATATCTTAAACCATGTGGCCAAAAAACCGCCATAAGATTTACCATGCAAAATAACTTTTGAATCATTCAGTTCAGGAGACGAGGACTTTATAGTGCGAATAAAATGTGCCAAATCAGCCAGAGCTTGTTGAACATTTAAATACTTTAGATTTTCATTAGTCAAGTTCCTAAATGGTATGCTGTTTTCAAAATAACGATGCTGAGTTTCAAAATAGTAGGCCATGTTAAGTCTAGCTACTTCCTCGAAATAGGTTCCACCCATATCATCTGACTTAGGATCCCGACCTCCAACATAAATAAACAAAGGTGGCACAAGGTTACGGGGATACTTGGATTCAACATACGAATCAGCAGTATATCGCTAAAAAAAATTTTAATCTTAAAAAAACAACAAAGAGCTCTTATCACTTACCATTTTCCAGGTTCTTGTGTCACTCTTATTAAAATGATCTACTTTCTGTTCGATCCATTTATATAGAGTTCCTGCAACTAGGAAAGTGTTGGCAGCCAGGGCAACTGCACATATTAAAAACAGTTTAATAACTTCAACCATCTTCTCTACAAGTCTCTATAACACTGAAAGTTAACACATCCAGAAACGCTTTTATAACCATTTTTTTTTACACAGGGCAACAATGAAAAAATAAATCAGCCAAGTGCGAGCTAAAAAAATTAAAATTAACATCTCGTATTTTATTAGAACACCCTTCAAGTTTTACTTTTTATACTGGCTGTTGTAGTGAATATATGCTCTTCGTAATTATAAAATGTCTGCCTGTGTGCTTCGGAGAAAGATGCCCATTTTAATTTAAAAGGGGAAGAGACACCTTTTAGTATTTTTTAGCTAGAAAGGACGTTTAACTGCTTGCTACCAGTTAAAAAAATGGCGTGACTAAAATACATTTCGAGAGTGATATATTTTGCTTGATTTCTTGAGCTCAAAATTATTCAATTCTAACTTTGAGAAACACTTAACAATTTTTTACCAGGTCTGAATATAATTTTAAGATAAATTTATACACATGTCACCGTTTTTTGTTAAAAACTAATTTTGTTGTAGCCTAGTGTTATTTATGTATTTGGTTAAGTTTAAGATATTCAAGGCTTGACATGTGTCCCTAATTTAAATCTTATCAACAAAGTTTATTATTTCTGAGAATAGAAACATAGAACATTAATAAAACTTAATTTCTTACTAAAATGTTTTATTAAAAATGTTTTTACAGTGAAATTTTAATTTTTTATTGTCGTTTTAATAAGAAATAACTTTGTTTTGATAAATTAAAATTGTGGCAGATTATCACAACAACAATAAATACAGTTTTTATAGAACAGTAGCGTTGTCGAATAACTATTTAATGTTACTGCTCCTCCTTTATGGCTGCTATTAAGCAGGAATAGAGAAAACAAGATATTGTGTGACGTAGACATAGAATATTTTTTGTAAACAAAGTACATTTGTGTTAAAGTGCATTAAAAAAATCTCTTACGCTTTTTACAACAAACACTAATTTTTAATCTATGATGACGTAGATGCGCAGTAGTAGTTTTCTTGATTCATGGCCCTTAAGTAAGCGGTCATCTGCTTTTACATACAATGAACGATAAAATAAAGATCATATCACGAGCTAAACTCCTACTTTGGTGTTCCCCGACTGCGTTAAGGTCAACATCATCTCTAGCTACGCACATCAGTATTAACATAATTTGGAAAAACTAGTTTTACCAGAATAAAGAGCCCGATTTTTGCAGTACTCTTGTTCTTATATTTACATATGTATATGTTCGTATGTACAGTATGCAAAATTCATATTAAAACATCCCTGTCGAGATTAGTTCAATAAAGTCATTCATATTAATAAGAAGGATGTTTTAACAGTCAAATATATTTTGGTTGCGCACTATTTGAGGTCACTTTGTGTGAAAATATTGCAAATCTTAGAGGACACACCCAATATTGACATTTTTAAAATAAAAATAAATAAAAATGTTGTTTTAATAACAAAATTATTTTAAGGAATTGAATGAATTAAATGGGAAAAAACAAAGAAAATCTTTTTATCAATTTCAAAAATACGATGTTTTTATTTTGTTATTTAAAATAATTAATAAATATTTAATCGTGGGTTTATTTTATTATTGCATGCGTTTCTTTAAAACATGACTTGGTATTGTTTTTGTATTTATTTATTGCAGTATTCAAATGTTTGAATCTCCACCAATTGTTTCTACTTTTTGTTTTATCTATCTGTTGAGGGAAAAAGGTAAAAAACAAAACTAAACAGCCAAATGTAAAATCTCTTTACTAAAATTTTAAAAGAAAAATGGGGCAAATTCGTTACCACTTACTACACATTCGATTGATTCTTGCGGTTCACAACATAAGACAACATAAATCACAATCAAGTCTCCTGTCGAATCAGCCCTTCAATTTTATTTCTATTTGTATATCCTTCACCACCCGTGGAAAATGGTATATTTCAGTCTGTCATTCCGCTTGTAGTTTCTACCATATCAATTTCCCACCCCACGAAGTATATATGTAAATTCTGAGTTCTTATGCATAGCAAAGTAGACTGAGCGAAATCAACATTTTAATACGAAAATCGATCAGATTTAATTCCGAAAATTTTGCTTTGAGGCAGCGGGCAAAACACTACGCTTACCTATAAATTTTCCACATTTATTTTTCAACTTTCGTTTCTATTCCTGCAGGTGGTTGTTTTTACAAAGTTCTAAAAAGTAAAGACAACCACCTGCAGTAATATATTATATATATATTATATATTATATATTATATATTATATAAGTAATATATTTGTTTTTATTAAAGTTATAAATTTTAAGAGTATAAAACATGAGGCCATAAAGCGGACATAGCATTGCATACTCTGTGTAAATTTTAAGTGTCTGCCTTATTGGTTTAAAAGAGACTTTCACGTTGACCGTTTAGTTTACACGTCAAAATTGTATCTTCTTTTACTACACCTTTTAAGTTTTGCTTCAAGTACATGAACACGCTCTGTGTAAATTTCAAAGATCTGATTGTTGGGGTTCAAAAGAGAAGCATATATACGTCTTGAATGGGAAACCCTTTAGTTTCTAATATTATTTGTAATTTTTTATCCATTTTGGTTTTCCTTGGGACAGATACACTTTGGTATTGATTTAAATGAAAGCAATCTGTCCTACAAGGAAGGTAACCAACACGAGAGTGGTCGCTTTATAAGGATAGCACCTGTGATTTGAATATGACGTTGCCAGTTGAAACTATTTTGGTACTTTATTACAGGTCTGAGATGAAATCTTAACGACCATATTCTGCATGGGATATTTAAAATTCTTAAAAGTTTAATCTTTAAATTAATGTTTAATGCAATAATACAAATCAGTGCTTAAAATTTTCAATGACTTATCTTTTTTTAATATTTTTAAACCAGTTGCGTGTTATATTTAATTTTTACCGGGATAACTGCCTTTCTAAATGTCATGCGGCAAGTACTTCAAGGGTAAGTGTACCAAATTTCTATTTATCGTGACCAAAATTCAGTTTGAGAATCATGGACTTCGTTTGATTTGCTAGAATTTAAAATTTTTTTCTAAAGGAAATCTTTGCTATTTTTTCTAGAGATTTGAATAAATTTTTATTTTAAAAATTGAAAACATGTCGCCGTTGCTTATTGTGAAATAATTTTGTTGTAGCCTAGTGTTATTTATATATTTAGTTAAGATAAAGATATTCAAGGCAAGATGTGCTCAACGAAGTTTATGAATACTAAGAACAGAAACATAAGTTATGATTAAAGCACATTAAACAAACTTAAAAGCGCTCTGAAGATGTTTTATTAGAAATGTGTGTACAGTTAAATTTTATTAATTGCCATAATCATAAAAATTCATTTTGTTTTGATATCTGTTTTATAAAGAAATTTTGGCATTAAAACACATTTCAAAACTCAATTACTTTTTATGGTTACGGCAGTAAAATGATAACCTTGTTCGCAGAAGATACATACGTTTAGTAGAAAGGAATCTTAACAATGATAGAACAGCAACCCTACCAAATAAGCAATTTTTTTGTTGCTCATTTTTTCTGGCTCTTCGTAAGTGAAGAACACGAACTCAAGTCTTCTCTGCTGGGTCAATATTAATGTCATGATCATCAGCTACGGATATTTGTATAATTTAATTTTCGCAGTAGCCTTGCCCTCTTGCATAGTCTTTTAGTTCTCTAGGATTACATCCGTTTAAATTAAAATATGCAAAATTTCCACCGTGCTTTTAATCACTTTCTCGCGCACTTATATCGTGGCCTTCAAAAACACTATGTTCCTCCTGTGGAACACACAATATTCATTCTAAAGGCTTGACAAAAAATCCTATTTCACACAAAATCTCATTTTCGCTTATTTTCAGTTCAGTGAGCTCGTTTGTAGCCGGTAGACCTGGAATTAAGTCTCTTGAAACCTGCCCCATAATCATGAATTTCTATGTATTGAGAAACTCGTTGCTGTAGTCTCCAAATTCCCTTATCTTATATATTTGTTCTTTTGCTTCATCTTCGTCAGATAAACCCAGAGTCATTTACTCGTAGCCCTAGAAGACAGTTCGGCGTACAACATTTGATCGTTAGAAAGAGGATGATAGTTGTGAGTTAAATAATTTTATTTCACAATGAATCTAAGGCAAGTCCTATTGGCCTGAATTCTAATATGATCGAAGACATCCCCAATGCCCACGACAATGTTTCTAATTAAGCAATCTCTCAACGAATGTATGCTGTGTTAAAGAGTTATCAATTAAAAGTGGTCATACGAATGTTGTAAAGCAGGCACTTACTGTTTTGGAAGGGAGTCCAAGTTTTTTCTTACCCTTTCGATTCGCACAATTATTAATTTTATTTTCTATGGTATTTTTTTTTATTTGTGCTCGTGTAAGTCAGTTATTTTAAAAACGTGTCATCAAAGGTGACGTAAGTTGGCCTATCTTTTGAGCCGTTATGAATACTATGACTATGCAAATTATACTTTTGAACCGAGGGGTTCCAGAGTAAAAAAATTTTTGCAAGAACAATAGAAAACGATCATTCAGAAGGCTAAAGGAAAACTTAGAGTACAGATGAGACATATGGTGTAAATCTCTTCTTCTTCAACATATTTTGCTGCAGAGGAGAGAACATGTACGCAATGTTGCTTCTTTTAAAGTCTTTAAAAGCTTTCTAACAAAGTTTTAATAATGTTTGGATTTTGTTAAAACGATATTGATGAAGAATATTTTAATTTATTTTTTAAATAACTGAAGGGTTATAATAACATTGTTACTTCTCAATTTCATGTTCTCAGCACCAGCCACTTTCGTTTTTGTACCTGATGTTATTGCAACGTTTCATCATAGATTACTTGTTCACAGAAATATTTTATTGAGTCACTGAAAATTAAACGAAACGAATTGAAACTCATGCCAATTGCATGGATTAAGACATGAAATAAAACCGCAACATATAATTCAATATTCGCACTACATGTGTCACAAATACTTAAAACAGTCTTTAGTTCAGCAGAAATGTTGTCCGCCAATATTTGCTTTATTTTTTGATATCGCTTGCTAAGCGATTGTAGCCAATGTATCACCGCCAAATATCCAAATCCTTTTACCTAACGCTTCAGTAAGCTCTGAAAGATTAATTATTTTCAAATTATTAGTAAAATTTTGTGAAGGAAATTAAAATGAATACCAACCCTTGCAATCCAATTTAGCACGTAGTGGAGTACCTGAGGCCCAAACACCGTCTGCCAGTTCAGGATATAATATCTTGAACCATATGGCCAAAGAACTGCCATAAAAATTACCAGCCAAAATAACTTTCGCATGATTTAGTTTTGCAGACGACGACTTTATAGTGCGAATAAAAAAATGGGCAAAATCAGCCAGAGCTTGTTGAACATTTAAATACTTTAGACTGTCAGTAGTCAAGTTCTCTACTGGTTTGCTGGCCGAAATAACGATGCTCAGTTTGAAATAAGTATTCACTAGTTTCTCTAGCCTTATCATCGAAAAGAGTGCCAAACATATTAGAAGGTGTACCAGACTCTTGACCTCTAATATAAATAATCAAGGGGCCACCGGGAAAAAAGCAGTGATCTTTGGCAAGATATCGCTAACAAACATAAAACATATTTTAACTGGGAGAAGAAAAAATTAGATTCAATCACTCACCACTTTTTCATGTCCTTGTGTCGATCCTTTCGATTGTAAGTCTTGCAGTTACGAGAGTGCTGGTGGCAGCCAGGGCAACCGCTCATATTAAAAACAGTTTAGCAATTTCAACCATCTTCAATTGAAATGTGTATAGCAGTGAAGGTTGACACAGCCAGAAACGCTTCTAAAATAAAGTAGCCATATGCGAGCTGGATTCACAAACAAAAGATTCCATACCAGATATCAACTTTAAGTTTCACTAGAGAATCAAAGTCAATATCTTGTCTTAATTGTTGTAGTGACCAAATGTTGTATGTAATTGTCTTGTGAGGGGCACCCTTTAATCGCTAATATTACTTGCAAATTTTGACCATTAAAATTTAGTATTTTATAGCTAGAAAGTACAATGAACTGCATTCTTCCAGTTAAAAAAAATGCGTGACTAAAATTCATTTCCAGACTGATTTATTTTGCTTGATTTCTTTGGGCTCAAAATTTTTCAATTTTAACTTTGAGAAACAATTAACAATTTTTTACCAAATCTGAATATAATTCTAAAATAAATTTATATAAATAAAATTAAAAATATGTCACCGTTCTTTATTAAAATCTAATTTTGTTGTAGCCTAGTGTTATTTATGTATTTGGTTAAGATTAAACATGTGTCCCTAATTTAAATCTTATCAACAAAGTTTATTTTTACAGAGATTAGAAACATTAATAGATTAGAACATTAATAAAATATAATTTCGTACTAAAATGTCTTGTCAAAAATGTGTTTACAGTTAAATTTTAATTTTTTATTGTCGTTTTCATAGAAAAAAACTTTGTTTTGATATCTAAATTAAAAATTTTATACTTCTCTTACGTTTGATGAAAAAGTATCACAACAATAATAAGAGAAGTTTTCATAGAACAGCAGCACTACCGAGAAAATAAAAGAGCTCACTCTTTTTTAAGTAATTCTCGGCTTGTCAATGTTAATGTCATGATCAGCTACGCAATAGCCTTGCCCACTATAGTACACTCAAGCCCTGGTTAGCGTTGCTAAATGGGACCGGAAAAACGAGACGCAAACTCAATCACAGTTTTCCATACATTTGTATTAATTTTTATTTTATTCGTTCTAAAACTTATAACATTCGTAAAAAAAGGGGATTTTTCAATAGAAAATACTATTTTTTTATTATTATTATTGTGTAATAATAGTTTTTGTTTAAATAAAAAATAACAATTCATGAAAAACATAAAAATATTAAGATTAAAATTAAAAAATTCATAGTATGTACATGAACGAAATACTAAAAGTCTTTGTCGATATGACAGTTTTTTTTATAAACTTGAGTCATTTAAATCAATTACCATTTCTGGAATTCGCAGGAAATGTAATTCTTGCTGATTTTTGTGTAAAGTTATCTAAAGTTTGTTGGAGTGTGACAGCTATTTTTCAAATAAATTTCCTTGCAGCAATTGATAGCATCATTCACAGTTGTAGAAACTTTTCGGGTCATTAATTTCAAAAATGTCCATTGCTTGCGTTATTAATTGCATCGCTTCAGAAATTTTGCCAGCAATAAGATATTTCTCTTCTGTTTTGACTTCAACAGGGTGTGTTTCATGATTAGGTTCATTATTGCTCTGAATTGCAATCAAACTTTTATTATTTAATAGCTCAGGTTCGAATAATAGAAGATCATTAACATATTGTTCTTCCATTCCATAAAAATTTGCATTTCTAGCTACATCCCCAACTTCTTTACATACTTGTGAAATCTTATTAATATCTTTCATATCTTTGAGAATACATTTGGGCCATAATTGACGCCATGATCCGTTCATGCATGATTGCTTTACTTCTTTCAAAGGTTTATATTTTTAATAGCCATCATGATATTGTTACTCTTCCAAAAATCTCTCATGGAAGGCAAATTATCTCCGTCAGTTGCTTTTAGAAGTTGATTAAAAGTTCGTCGAAGGTAGTATGACTTGAAGTCTGATATAATATTTAATATCTTCCGAATAATCATCTAAAAAAAACTGGATGACCTGGTGCATTGTCAAGTAAAAGCAGCACTTTATTTTTTGAAGAACAATAAGCCTTTTGCTCGGGAGTAGCATAATTCTTCATCCAATCTCTAAAAAAGGGTGCAGTCATTCACGCTTTTTTATTTGCACGCGGAAGCTCTCTCTTTTTAACGTTTTTAAAAGCTCTCGGATTTTCAAAGTGTTTAATTATAAAAGGCTTAAATGTAAAATCACTAACTACATTTCCTCCCAAACTTTATTACCGGGCGCAGATTTTTGCGATTTTAGATATGTACGTTCTTCTTGGCAAACGCTTCCAAAAAAGTCCAGTTTCATCAGCATTTAAAACCTGTTGTGGATAATATCCACCACAGATTCTCCTTTCAATGAAATGCTATGCAAATTTGCATGGTTTTTAAAACGTTGAAATCAACCTCTGCTTGCTTCGGCACTAGATTATTTGGATGGATAATTTTCTTTCAAACCTTTAAAAATAGTTGAAACTTTCTTTTGAATTACCATTTTACTCAATGGCATTCTTCGCTGATTTGCATCTTCTATCCAAATGCTTAGAAGTGACTCCATTTTTTCATTAAACGACTTCTTATTTTTGTAACCTGTTTACGTTGTGTCGATGTTGCGGTTTCAGTTCTTTTTTAATTTTATCAGCGTCTCTGAAGCAAATGGATTTTGTTGCAGAAGGGGCTAATCACAGGTTCCTTCCCATATCCACTGGTTTCTCTCCTTAAACTTATTTGCTTTCTTTTTTGACTTATTGTTAAAAATATTTCGATTAGTCTTTACTTCACCAGACTACTAACGAAGCCAAACTTGTAGTCAATTTTCACATACAGATATCATTAGACTTCGACGGGAAATCCCCTTTTCCTATTTTTGCTTTGTATAACACTTATTAACGGCACACATCGAAGCACCAACTTCGAAGCCATGCGAAGCAAACTGAAGCAAAAACGACGGAAATTTTAAAAAGACGCAACTTCTTAATGATAAAAACCGGGGTATGAGTGCATTGAACAGTTTTATTTATAACGAGACTTATTACATCACAATCCGTTATCGGATGTTCTACCTAAATTCATTTACAGAGATGTTATTTTATGTGATGTTTAAATTATTCGCATCCCAAAATAGCGTTAAGTTGTTATTAATTTCCATCACTGCATCAAAAGAAAATGAGGTTTGAAATGAAACATTCAGAATCGCCATCTTTCTTCTTTTTTCTGGAGCATAAGTATCGTGGCTTTTATCCTTTTTCAACCCCTTTTCGGTTATTTTATTGATATTGTTTATCCAATATAAAGTTCAATGAGCCCGTTTGTAGCCGGTAGACCTGCAATTAAGACCCTTGAAACCTACCCCATAAGCCTGAATCGCTATGTATTAAGAAACTCGTTGCTGTAATATCCTAATTGAATTATCTTCCTCAGATAAGCCCCGAGTCATTTGCTCGTAACCCTAGAAAAAAGTTCGAATAGTTCGGCGTACAATGTGTGATCGTTAGAAAGAGGATGATGATTGTGAGTGCAATAATTTTATTCCACAAAGAAACTTAAGCAAATCGCTATTGGCCGAAACTCTTAAATTATTGAAGACACCCCCGATGCCCACAACTGTTGGCAAGATCTATTCTCCACGGTGTTTTTCATATAGCGAGCTCTCAACGAATGTATGCTGTGTCAAAGTGTTATCAATCAAAAGTGGTCGTACGATTGTTTTAAAGCAGCCACTGTTTTGGAAGGGAAACCAAGGTTTTCGCTACCATTTGGATTCGAACATTTATTCATTTTATTTTCTATGGTCGTTTCTTTTATAATGAACCGTGGTTGTCTATTGTCAGTCGATATTATTAAAGCGAAGAATTGCCTATAGGGATAAGACAGTGCTTAGGTGTTCTCATCTCAGTCACTTTCAGGCACACAGCCTTTGGGTAATAATTTACCGCTAGAGTAGCTGGGTATCAATTCTTCTGACTTACGCTAGTCAGTCATTTCTAAAACGTGTCATCGAAGGTGATGTAAGTTGGCCAGAAGTACCTATTTTTTGAACCGTTTTGAATACTCGCTTTAAAATTAGACATAATGTCGATTACTATGATTATGAAAATTACACTTTGTATTGCTAGCACCGCTAAAACAAAAAGTTTAAGCAGTACAGAAAAAGCAAAAGGGTATCCTCTTAGGTAAGTTTATTTCACTTATGTGGCATCACTTTTAGAATCCTCACAGATACTTGATATGTTTACAAAACAATAATTGGTACTTCCACGAGTATGGTATTGAAAATGAAAGAGTGCCCCTTAAGCATTATAAAATTTGATATATTTATGCTTTATCTTTTGAACCTTTATAGATTGACAAGCGAAATTTAAATAATGTTAATATTACTTTGTCGACAATAACTCTCTTGTACCTTCAGGCAATGTAGTTTGATTAATATGGTGCTATTTTTTTAACCTCTATAGGCAAACAATGTTATATATTGTTACTCTGTCTGCTATAACAATAATTAGAAATAATAAAAATCATAAAAAATAAACTTTGTTTCCATATGTGAAATAATGCGGTGGATATAAACTTATCTTGTTGACTGCTATAGATAGATACTTGAAATTTAAACAGAGTTTGTATTGCTACGTGATCTCTGAAGCAGTTCTTGCGATTGAACTGATTTTTGCCTGCTATAAAAGTTACAATGATAGTTTCTTTCAATGAGTAAGACACAGAAGAGTAAAAAGGGAACTGAAATTTAAAACAGATTAATTTTTCCTAGAATGTTTAATATATTATGATGTGTTTTAAGTGCTACCAGATTTCAACGGAAACTATTCTCTTCCATAAATGAAATCATCTGCGGATGAATATAATATCGCTTTTAAAAAAGTTTCGTACAGCTGAACTATTCCAAAACCGAAAAGTCGATCACCCCAGTACATGCGCAATGTATTTTAGTTTTCTTTTATCCAAGAAAGGAGGAAATACCACTGTATCTACACTGATGCGTATTCTTATACGCGCAAGCATTTTTTATCTTCATTGTGTTACATAATTTTCATTTTTTTAAATAATTTTTTTTTTTTTAATAATTTTTTTTTTAAATAAAGTTAACGGACTGCAACGAGTCGATATAACGGAAGTTTTTGTTTTAAACAAGTAAGTTTTTTTATTTTGAGCAATTATCAAATATTAGTGCTTACTTCAGTTGAAGATTCCTATAAACGCAGGCAGGAAAAATTAGCTTAAAAATTTTTAAAATCCAAATATCACCTACTGTTGGATTCCTTTCACTAAATGTAAGTTGTTAATGTCATTATTTTTATTTGTATCAAATATTTATGTTTTATTTATAACTTCTTTTGGTACCAAAAGATGCATAAAGGAGTATTTCTAAATGATCAAGAAAAAATTCAAATTTATTAGGGAAATTCCGCGAAAAATTAAACGTTCGGAATTCGTTATTCATAACTTTTTAAAGAAAGGAAAGACATACGGAGTTCGAAAGCCCAGAAAGGGAAACACAAAGCTAATAAAACGAAACAACTTAAATGGCACACAAATAAAATCGAAACTTGACCTTGCTGTTACTTCCAAACACGTGCAACTTATAATAAGTACTGATACGAGTAGTAATATAAAATGAAAGCAACGCAAATATAAGCCAATGATTAAACAACAACGACGCAAATAAAATCGTCTGAAATGTGCACGCAAATACATGAAGTAGACTGATGAGTGGAATAAAGTAGTTTTGCCAGATAAAAGAAAATTTAAATTGGACGTTTTAGATTCGTATTCGTGGAAAGATTTAAGATCAAACGATACTTGAATGTCGAAACGTAATTTCGAAGCGGGCAGTGTTATGGTGTGGGCACCTTTTTTCTCAGTTGCAAAAGCAACTATTTGTTTTGTTTCAACCAAGATAAACAGCACAACATATACTGAACTCTTAGAAGATGCTCTTATCTCATTTATGGATGATAAAATCGATGAAGATTGCATATTTCAGTAAAACAATTCGGCAAAACACGTTGCAGAAGAGTCCAAAACATGGTTCCAACAATATAGTATTCCTCTGTTAGACTGGTCGGCCCGCAGTCCGAATTTAAACCCGATGGACAACTTATAGCGATACACAGCACATAAAATATACTCAAATAATGCCCAAAATCAAAATATAATGACAGTTACAAAGCTAAAACTAAGAAGTAAAGAAGTGTGGAATAAAATCGATAACGATTTATTAAAAAAATTAATTAAATCAATGCCCGACCGTATTTTCGAAGAATATAAAAAAAACGGATCAGCTACTCACTATTAATTAAATGAAAGATTATCAGTTCTTAAAGCGCGCTTATAGGAAAATGCCCATCGAAATTGCATTAACTTAATTAAAAAATAAATAAAAGTAATAAACTTGCATTTAATTTTCTTGTTGTTTTTTTTTATTGAAAGTAAAGACAATAAATATCTGTTAAAGGAATTTATAATCCCTTAATTGTGTTGTAGTTTCGTTTTTAAAGCTGTTTCAAAAAAAGTAATATGCTCGATGCCTTTTGCGGATCTATGTAGAAGGTCTGAGCAATCGAATTGCTGTATTGGAAAAAAGTTCAAAAATATTTTTAACCAACCAGTCAACAGCGTATCTTCTCACTTATAGTCGCCTATATGACAAGTCGACAAGTTGAAAGATAATTATTAAAACAACAAATTTAGTAAAGCAGCTTGTTTTGAAAAACAAAAGCTTTATTTACAGATATCGATTCAGACATGTTAAATTCTTAATAGCTTATGGCAAGTATCTTCAATAATCGATGCTTTATATTTTATAATTTGTCTGTTAATACCAACGTTATATAATTTTGGAAAAAAAAACGACTTTACAACAGAGAAACTTAAAACCATAGTTATTTTTCCAATAATTTTATAACTCTTGTATTTACAATACCAGGTATCAGAGATGTGAAAGCTGCCTTATTTTATATGTTCTAATGCAATAAGGGTCGTTATAAAAAAAATGTTTAAACAATCTTCATTCGCCAAATGATCATAACCCTTTAAGACCCTGATACGGTTAATTTCGGTCTAAATATTTTTGCTTCTATCAAACCAACGTCTAACAACCAGACATGTATCGATTGTGCTGATTATTGTTTATGTTTGCTTCTCACATTATTTCACCTTTCACTCAAGAGTTACTAGAATTATATTGCAAAATTTTTCGTCAAACTTCAGTTTGAATTAAAATTGAAATTCATTTTGTCAAGAAGAGCCCTAGGAATACATATGTTGTGAAAATGTATTTCACCTAACAATTTCGATGAGATGCATCAATTGTGTGTATTTTGAAATTCCTTAACATGGATTATATTTTTTGTTTACAATATAGACACCATATTATCTGAAAATTAAGTGCCTAAGCTTTCTGAAACGGTGTAAGAAATACTTCACTCCATCTGATCTCCTTACTATTTAGTCGCCTTTATCAGACCGAAAATGGAATACAACTCTCATGTATCGGCCGGTGCTTCAAAGTCTATTCTAAGGTTACTCGACTGCGTACAGGAGAGAGTGAAGAAGCTCATCGGTGACAGTAGGGTATCCAGTTCTATTGACTCACTGGAGCATCGACGCAAAGTGGGGTGTTTTTCACTGTTTTATCGTTACAACAACGGAATGTGGTCTTATGAAATCGGGGAACTTGTTCCAGAAAACCGTAATTTCATACGCGCAATGCACTCGGCAAAAATAGCGCATTCCTTTGTGGGCGATTGGCCAGTGAATCGCGCTACGCATTAGAAAATTCGTTTTTAAGCCGAACAGCTCGTATGTGCAGAGGTCTTTTCTGTCACTTTCAATGTGCAAAGATTCAAATCAAATGTCCACAAGCACTACTCCCTCTGTCCCCCTTCAAACAATCTTATTTCCTAGTTCTGACACAATGCATTGCATAAGTAGGACTCATCCCCTAAGTGCTGATTCTAATTAAAAAAAATTAACGTAAAACAAAAGTGTTAGAATCACACACAGATTTTTTTCCAACATTTTTATAGTAAATTTAAATCACATTTTAGCAATTTTTACCGCAACTGTGACTTCTTCAAAATGATTTATAGACATTAATTTCTGTTCAAAACAGTTTTCTTGGAATATTAAAAAAGAAATCAATTGTTAAACAAAGAAAGCAAATACTCGTAATATGAAATTAAGTTTAGAAATGTTTATAATCGATAAATCACAATCTTATTTATATAAATATTAATCAAGGTAAGAATCTTCTCATGTGTAATAAAATATAAAATAAATTATCTATATTTAATGTTACATAAAAATCATTTTAAGTTTCAAATTAAATATTAATTTAAAATTTATTTTAAGGAAATGATATGATTTCATTTTCATAAGTGTTAACAACTAAAAGACTTATTGGATGTTGTTTTTTTTACACAAAGATAATAGTTTTGTGGTTTTATATGATAAACTCAGTTTAGTTCTAAAACATTATTTAACTATAAGATTATTCAAGAATTGTCATGTTTATATTTTAAGTATCATTTGTGTTGTAGAAACTAAAGTATAATTGAAAAAAGAAAACACAAATCTTTTGTAGTAAATTTTTGTGCTTTTGTGATTTTATATTTTTCAATTTCATATTTTATAATATATTTAGGGCTTATTAGCATCAATATTATAATTGAGAAAATTTTTGTTTGTTTATGACTTTATATTATTCTGCACATTAAGAAGGAAATTCGATAAAATGAAGGAATTTATTTTCGTAACTTTAGCGTGAGTGGAAATGCTAACACTTTATCCCAACTACCAGCGACATTCAAATACGATTTTTTTAATATTTATGTACATAATTTTTGCAAATCGTCTATAGGAACAGCTTTTCAAATTTAGAATTCCATACCCAAGGATTTTTTTACATCTTTGGAACGGCAATTGACAGACTCTTTCACAAAAGCTTTATTACAATAGTCGTTAATAACAACTGAACAAAAAAAACTTTTAATTGTTGTAGATTTCATGTGTGTGGCCTTCTTTTTGAACCGCAACAAACAAACACACTTTCATGTCCCCCTATAAAAATAATTAAAAAAATTAAAATTAAATTAAATGAATGGTAGGCTAACGTTTGGAATTTACACAGAATATGTACAAATATATCCGCTATAAAAACAAGTAGGAATAATAAAGTGAAAACGTTAAAGGGCGTTTTCATAGAGGCTTCGATTTTGACTGAAAGGTTCAACAACAAATAATAAAATATTAAATTAGTGGTTGAAGCTTCAACACTCTACACATAACAGCTTAGAAGATCAGGTCATATACTTGGTTAGGCATGTTTTTACGGAGACACCCTTTAATTATTGATAGGCAGTGCATAAATAGGCGTAATAAGACATTTTAAAAGGAAATTTCAAGCTAAATGCATATGAACTTAATTAACTATCGATTATTGGTGCCAACAAAGTAGCGACCCAAAACACACAGCAGAGATCGTTAGCCTTTGTCCCTTGCAGAATATTCGAGGCGAATTTAAATGATATGTAGACAAGCCCTCTCCCACACTTTTGCTCGTGGGTGATAGTACATTTATGAACAATGAGGCAACGGCAAAACTAAGAAATAAAAAATTAAGAAATTCCATTTTTGGACATCTTTCAAACTTTTTATATTTTCCTAATTATAGGCCTCTGAACTTTTCATAGACAAGTACGATTCTGAATCATAAGTTTAAGATATCAATATGGGTATCATTGAAAACCGCTGGTAGATATCTTTCAGGAAAATATATGGTAAAGGGTATATAAAATACGACACAGCCGTATTTAGCATTCTCAATTATTTTAATTAAATTTAATGATTGCTTTGATACAGAATAGATATCCTGTTTTGAATAGTGCTTCCAAAAATAGGAGTGTAACACTATTGGATTAGTTGTGAAAACATTTATTGGGTCAACTTAACCTGCGATTAAAAAAAAAATAAGTATTTATTTCAAATTAATTTTAAAATTCAACTATTTAAGTCATCGTCAGCCTGATTATTAAAACAGAACTCGATTGATGCAATGATTCTTTTTTAACTCAAATTTTATCAATATTAAAAATAATGATAAAAAGGTAAGGCAGCCGTGTTGCCACAGCCCACTTGAGTCCATTAATTGGTCCCTTTGTGTTACCTGCTGCCAAAAAGGGAAAGAGAAAAATAAACATAGATAGAAAAGTAAAGTGAGCCAAGATGTAGAAAAAAATAGAAAATGGAAGATTTTTTTTTTTTTTAAATCTTTATTTATTTGCAATCTATTTACAATAAAAAATATTAAGCAAGTTTTTTGAAATTTAACTAATGACAGAGTCACTAAGTTCCATTGAACTTAGCAAAAATATATGTTTACTACATTAGGTATTAGTTAATGTTTTAACATTTTTAAAAGAATTGTATCAAGGTGTAAATAATACATTTAAAAGAAAAATTTGTTTGATATGAAACTCTTATGTAAATGGGAGATCTAAAATATGCAGTCTTTTTAATCTTCTCGTTTCATCCGTATCGTCTAGTAAAGTTATTGCCAGTACAGTTGAGAGATTGCTTAATCTATTGAGGTAACTAGTGCTGTATTTTTTGATTTCGTCTTTAATTTAAGGTACATCAAGGTCATTGTGTATGATATCATTTCTAACAAACCAAGGAGCGTCTGTGATAAGTCTTAAAGTTTTAGATTGATATTTTTGTAAAATATCTATGTTTGAATACGCAGCAGTGCCCCATAACTGTATCCCATAGGTCCAAATGGGTTTCAAGATAGTTTTATATAAAATTACTTTGTTCCACAAACTTAGCTGCGATTTTGGGCCCAATAACCAATACATTTTTTTAGTTTTAATATCAAGTTGATCTCTTTTTAATTTTATGTGTTTTTTCCATGTCAATCGTCTATCTATATTTAAACCCAAATATTTAACACATTCAGCTGAAGGAATAATTTCTCCATTCAACGTTACTGGTGGACAATTGCCTTCTTTGAGGGTGTAAGTTACATATGTTGATTTCTCTGGATTAACCTTTATATTCCATTTATTTAACCACTCCACCATTTGGTTAAGCTGTCTTTGTACAACCATGGATGCTTCAGAAGCAGTTTCTTTGGATGCTAATATTGCTGTGTCGTCTGCATATGTGGCAATAATCACGTCATTGTTAGTAGGCATATCTGAAGTAAATATGGTATATAAAACAGGACCCAATACGCTACCCTGTGGCACACCTGACTTAATAGATCCGATTTCAGAATTGTCTTCGTTAATGTTAACATAAAAACTACGTTCAAGCAAATAAGATTCAAACAATATATAGTATGGAGCTGGAAATAATTTTTTTAGTTTAAATAATAGCCCTGTATACCATACTCTATCAAATGCTTGTTTGACATCCAAAAATACCGACGAACAAAAATGCTTATTTTCCAAGGCTCCCCTAATAGTTTTGACAACCCTATGAGATTGTTCAGGAGTACCGTGTTCATGGCGAAACCCGAATTGGTGTTCAGGAATTACATTCATAGATTCCAGAATGGGACACAGTCTTTTCTGAAATAGGCGCTCAAATAATTTAGATAGAATTGGAAGTAGACTAATAGGTCTATAAGAACTGATACAGTTTTCCCGTTTATTTGGTTTTGGAACCATTATTATCTTTGCATGTTTCCATTGAGTAGGATAGTGCGTTAATCTAAGCACAGAGTTAAATAATGTTGCTAAGAGTACAAAACCTTCAAGAAAGTCCTTGAAAGCATATACTTTAGCTTTATCCGATCTGCACCATGAATTATTTAAGTCTTTGATTGGAATATTTTTTTTTTGGCTCTTTTAAGGTATTTTGTCGCTTTCCACAAGTTATGCTCGTTGTTATTTGCTGGAGTAATATTACTTAAAAATCTGCCAACTGAGTCATTTTTTCATTCATTAAGACGTTTCTTTAAATAGTTAGCTGCTCGATTAAAGTTGGATTTATCCGTGGGGTGCCTCGTTCGTTGCCAAACTTTACGAAGCCTTCTTTTCTTATTGATAAGGTCTCCTATTTCGGCAGTTAACTAAAAACTTGTACTGTAATTGGTTTCTTTTGGTGTAGATAAAAAAGCGGCTTCATGAATTATTTTAGTTAAATTTTCCAATGCATCTTCTAACTCAAAGCTTGATTTAATTGAAATATTTAAATTTATGTTATTTTCTATCCAATTTTGATAGCTGTTTATATTGGTTTTAAAAGAAACTAATTGTGTATTCTTTTCTTTTTTTATCGGGATGGTTTCGATACCAATAATAATTGGACTATGATCAGAACTAAGTTCGTCGCTATTTTTTATGTCCATTAGATTTCTAGAGATTCCTTTGTAAACGAAAAAGTCTAACAAATCAGGTATTTTTGCCGGATCACTTGGCCATTAGTAGGTCTTCCTGATGACAGTACGCTATAATGGTTATTTGAAATACACTTAAACAATTCTTTTCCTTTTGGATTAGACAAACGGGAACCCCACCAAGGATGCTTAGCGTTAAAATCGCCACCGACTATAAATTTATTGCCAAGTTTTCTAAAGAAATGTTCATAGTGCTCTGAAACAACTTTGAATCTAGGAGGGAAATAAACAGAATATATTGTTATACTACAATTGTTACAAAAAATTTTGACTCCAGCTGCTTGTAAATAAGACTCAGTTATAGGTTCTTCTATTACGTATTTCAAAGATGCTTTAATTACCAAAGCAACACCTGCATGCGCCCTGTCATCGGGTTGATTAGCTGTAATTATGTCATAGCCCCTTATACGAATAAATGATTTACTGGTAAGATGAGTTTCGGATACTAACAGAATATCAACATAGTTGTTTTTGAGAAATATTTCTAGTTCATTTAAATGATTAGATATGCCGTTGGCATTCCATTCTGCAATTATTAAATTTAGTTGCATAGTTTGGACATTAACATTGACATCATATTCATTAAAGTGTTGGTTAATTCAATTTGTTTAGAAAGCATTGCTTCAATTTTCTGTAAAAGAGAATTTTCGCCAGGTTTAGTTCCTCTAACAGCTTGGGCGTATGTAAATGAATTTTTGTGTTGATTTGGTTGAACATTATTGTTGTTAAACGAATAATTAAAATTTGGTTGTTCATTAACATTCCTGATATTTTTTATATTTGTTCTTCTATTTTCTAGCAATAACTTTACTAAAACTATTTACCATTTTCACAATATTATCAACATTTGGAATGAAGATTGGTGGTGGTTTTGGAGCAGAAGGTTGAGATTGATTGTTGTCTTTTGCAGTTTCATCTTCATTGGCAAGGGAAGCATACCGGTTTGATGTTGAAGGTTCATCAACCAAGTGCTGGCGTTTAGGTGTTATTGTTTTAGCTGACTGTACAATTAAACGTTTCCGTGGGTTAGTAGGAACATGCTGCCAGTTGCAATCGTCTTCACTACTGGAATCACTTAAATTCACATTGTTTGTTGGGTTGATGGAAAAGTTGGGTGTTTGTTGTTGGTTGTTGTTTAGTTCATTAGTTGACATTCTATTTTGATTGTTTTTAACAATGTACACTTATTGTTGCTAGTCAACAATGTATTGTACAATTGTGCGTACATCAGATGTACGTTGTTAAAGAGATCACTTATCCCTTTACAATCGTTAATCCGTTTGTTTTTAACAAAATTGAAAGAACACTAGGATTTTGTTGTTATGTTTTTATTTTATTTTATTGTTTTTAAATAAACTAACAAATTTGCTTAGAGAATACGTCTTTCAGCGATCGTAGTCAAACTGCGACTAGAAAATGGAAGATAAGAGAAAGAAAAGAACCGCTGGTATGAAAAGTCCAGAGAAGATCCATAAAAAAAGCAAAGAAGGACTCTGCCACTGGCTGAGTCGCAATGTCCGGCAGTGGGCTAGTGAAACAACCGGTGCACCTCAGGAAGGAACTGATCCTGCCTGGACTAAGTGATCATAAACCAGATGGGCCCTCGTAGTTTCACTGAGCGAGATATCTCAGCGAAAAGATATTCCACAACCTCCTCCTCCTCGTCCTGACAACTTCTTCAGAAATCATTAAATGGGAGACCCATTCTTCTAGCATGGGCTCAAAATAAGCAGTGCCCAGTAACCACAGACACCAAGTCGTGCAATCGCTTCCTCGATAGCTGTAATAGAGTAGCTGTTTTGCCCCGGTTAAAAGAGAGACAGATTGTTCTAGCCTTCGAGCATGATGACTCGTCAGACCATCTGACCTGATTGTAGAGAGTAGCGTCGATACGCTGTCCGCAAGCAAAGAGGTGTTTGCCACAAAAGGTGTTAATGGCACCCTTTTCAAGCGTTATCCCCTTCTTTGCTAGTTTATCGGCCACATAGTTGCACAAGTCGGTCCATGAACCCTCAGTGCTATTAGGGTTACTGTCGAAACCCCCACCATCCCGTTGAGGGATGCCCGGCATTCAGAGACAAGTTAAGATGTGGTGAGCACATCTTTAAGAGATATCCCTATTGGACATGTTATACTACCTAAACCAGCACGCCGCGCTTTTAATAACAGATATTTCCGCCTGTCAAACACTGCAGTCATTTGGGAGTCTGAAAATCATTCTTATCCCAAAGTCCTCAATATAGACTCCACCTCCAGCTTTCGTCCCTCTTTTGGAGCGATCCGTGTATACACAGAGTGCTCGACATGAGCAAAAGTCGCCTTCCGCCAGGTCAAAGAGAAATATCCTTGTATGGAAAGGTTCTGAAGTACAATAATCAAGAAGATCTGGATTTACGTACGTGATCTGAAGTACGCTAGCATTTCCCTATGATCTATGGTTCCATGAGCCTACGAGACAGTAAATCTTAATACAAAAAAAATCAATTAATCAATTAGTCTATGTATTTATAAAATCATTGCTGAAAAATACCGTTAGCGTTTTACTCATTTGTTGGATGTATTTATTCTTTAAAGAATGGTTGAAGAATTTCGTTAGAAGCGAAAAACGATTACGCAAGTTATTAATTCCATTAACACGAATTGACAAAAAATTCGGCTAAAAATTAGAGTCTATAGTTTTTTCTTGCCTACTATTTGAAATATTTATCATTTATTTATGTATTTATTCTATACGTCATAAATTAAAATTTCATAAATAGAAGAAAAATAGAAAATAAAAAATTGATATCTGAATAAATTTATATAGCAAAGACAAATTCAAGCGATCAGCTTGACTTTTGACCAAAAACAATTTCATAAAAATATTTTTTTTCTGCCAGCAATGTTCGAAATACAGACAAAAAAATGTGTACATACATACATATGTTTAACTGTCAAAGAGCTTGCATGCGTGCGCCATTAATGATGTAAAAAAATTTTTGCACGCGCATGTGCTGCGCACTCATCCACAAATATGAACTCAGCTTTTAAATGCTATCCCATATCACCGTTGATTAGAAAAAGCCTAAAAGGTGCCCTAGGCCATACTGGGTTAAAAAGCATGCGGGATTAAAAACTTGATTTCTAGTTTTTTTTTTGCTTTTGCAAGAATTATTTGAATATCAAATAGACTTGGTTGTTTTGTTAAGGAAAAAATCAATTATTCGAATGCCTTAAAACCTGTTCATTTTTTATGAAAATTGGTTAATGAAGTCTGTTGTAACTATGAAATCGTTACGGATTTTAAAAATTTCAAACATTTTAAACATTATTTCAAAATTGAAAATTCGATCACTTCAGTAGATGAAGTTTAGTTTCTTCCTTCGATGCCCTTTTCGGATCTATCTAGGAAAAAGTTAAAAAATGTTTTTAACCATCCAGTCAAGAGCGTATCTTCTCACTTATAGTCGCCTATATGACAAGCCGACGTAAATTAAATTTGACAGATAATTATTAAAACAATTAATTTAGTAAAGCAGGTGGTATTGAAAAACTAAAACTTTATTTACAGATAAAACTTCAGATGTTCAGCTGTGTACTGTTCTGACCATTTAGAAGCTAGGTTCTCAAATCTTGACTTGGCAGATGTCATAGCCTCGGTATCGCCGGTTGGAAAGGCACTGTCTTCCCAAATTGTTTCCCCTAAACGAAGCAATAAAAGATTTTTAATTGTCTTTTTCTTATTAAACAGAAGAATAAAACTTACCTGGTATTATTACTGCCTTTTTTGCGTCTTGCATGCCCAGTGGTAAAGAAAAATCATACTCACCGTATGTAAAGAAGGAATTTTCAACTTGTGGATTAAAACCTCCAAACAATTGATTTGTTTTATTTATTTGACTTTCCATATATTCTGGTGTAAATTTATCACCAAAAAC
Source organism: Cistogaster globosa (assembly GCA_937654795.1). Classification (NCBI taxonomy): domain Eukaryota; kingdom Metazoa; phylum Arthropoda; class Insecta; order Diptera; family Tachinidae; genus Cistogaster; species Cistogaster globosa. Next base: position 14,175,628 of record OW569403.1, on the reverse strand, counting down.
ATCCTTACAAAGATTATAATAGAAACTAAGGGGAACCTTCGTACCAAATGGTTGTTGTGTAGAATTAGTGGTTGGAAACCAACCAAGTTCGTTACAGGACAGATACAGCCGCGGGTTCGCTAGAAAAAAGTTTTGTAATATTTTTTTAAGTCTGTGTTTTTGAAGAGTTAAGATTTAAACTTCAAGAATTATTAGTCTTCCTCATATTTCTGAATTAACAATAAAGTCTGCTAAAAGATTTAAATTTGTTGTCTACTAAAAGCTGTTTCTGAAGCCGTTTAAGCTCTGGATGAATCTTAAATTGTATATTTTTAATTTTAATGCTTTTTAAAGCCAACAAACTTGAAAATTCGATTTTAAAGTATTTTAGTTTCAATTTAAAAGTTATTTTTCTTCAAAATTTTTTAAAGTTTACAAATCTGTTTTAAAAGACTGTTCTAATGTTTCAGAAGCTAAAAATGTATTTGTTGCTTCCTTAAAGGGGTTTTTGCCAAAGATATTTAAAATTTTAAGCTTAAATAATATTTGGATTTTGTTTAAATGATATTGAAAAGAATATTTTAATTATTTTAATATTTTAATTATTTCTTAAAATAGTTATGAATTTATCTGAATATTTATCCTACCTTTCTTCCAAGCCACTTTGTTTTTGTAGGTGTAATTACCGCAATGTTCGTTAGGAAAAGGCGAAAAAAAAAACTTTAAACCGTCATGTATTACATTTTCGCAGACGTATTTTATTCCATATCTAAAGTTAGAAGAAACGGATTTAAAAAAGATTTTTTTATTAATATTTTCTTACTTCGAAATTTTCTCAAATGTAAGAATTATGTTATTAAATAAAATCGCAACGTCCAATTCATTTCTCGCATCAAATGTGTCACAAAGATTAAAAGCACTCTTTAATTCAGCAAATCTGTTTTCCGCTAACATTTGCTCCATTTTTTTTATACCGTTTGCTAAACGATTGTAACAAGAATCACCGCCAAATATCCGAATCCTTTTACCTATCGCTTCAGTAAGTTCTGAAAGATTAATTATTTGCAAATTATTAGTAAAATGTTGAAAAGAGAGTTAAAGTGAATACCAACCCTTGCAATCTAATTTAGCAAGTAGTGGAGCACCTGAGGCCCAAACACCATCTGCCAGATCAGGATATAATATCTTAAACCATGTGGCCAAAGAACCGCCATAAGATTTACCATGCAAAATAACTTTTGAATCATTCAGTTCAGGAGACGAGGACTTTATAGTGCGAATAAAATGTGCCAAATCAGCCAGAGCTTGTTGAACATTTAAATACTTTAGATTTTCATTAGTCAAGTTCCTAAATGGTATGCTGTTTTCAAAATAACGATGCTGAGTTTCAAAATAGTAGGCCATGTTAAGTCTAGCTACTTCCTCGAAATAGGTTCCACCCATATCATCTGACTTAGGATCCCGACCTCCAACATAAATAAACAAAGGTGGCACAAGGTTACGGGGATACTTGGATTCAACATACGAATCAGCAGTATATCGCTAAAAAAAATTTTAATCTTAAAAAAACAACAAAGAGCTCTTATCACTTACCATTTTCCAGGTTCTTGTGTCACTCTTATTAAAATGATCTACTTTCTGTTCGATCCATTTATATAGAGTTCCTGCAACTAGGAAAGTGTTGGCAGCCAGGGCAACTGCACATATTAAAAACAGTTTAATAACTTCAACCATCTTCTCTACAAGTCTCTATAACACTGAAAGTTAACACATCCAGAAACGCTTTTATAACCATTTTTTTTTACACAGGGCAACAATGAAAAAATAAATCAGCCAAGTGCGAGCTAAAAAAATTAAAATTAACATCTCGTATTTTATTAGAACACCCTTCAAGTTTTACTTTTTATACTGGCTGTTGTAGTGAATATATGCTCTTCGTAATTATAAAATGTCTGCCTGTGTGCTTCGGAGAAAGATGCCCATTTTAATTTAAAAGGGGAAGAGACACCTTTTAGTATTCTTTGGCTAGAAAGGACATTTAACTGTTTTCTACTAGTTAAAAAAAAGTATTGTATGACTAAAATTCATTTCGAGAGTGATATATTTTGCTTGATTTCTTGAGCTCAAAATTATTCAATTCTAACTTTGAGAAACACTTAACAATTTTTTACCAGGTCTGAATATAATTTTAAGATAAATTTATACACATAAAAATAAAAACATGTCACCGTTTATTATTAAAAACTAATTTTGTTGTAGCCTAGTGTTATTTATGTATTTGGTTAAGTTTAAGATATTCAAAGCTTGACATGTGTCCCTAATTTAAATCTTATCAACAAAGTTTATTATTTTTGAGAATAGAAACATAGAACATTAATAAAACTTAATTTCTTACTAAAATGTTTTATTAAAAATGCTTTTACAGTGAAATTTTAATTTTTTATTGTCGTTTTCATAAGAAATAACTTTGTTTTGATAAATTAAAATTGTGGCAGATTATCACAACAACAATTAGAACAGTTTTTATAGAACAGTAGCGTTGTCGAATAACTATTTGGTGTTACTGCTCCTCCTTTATGGCTGCTATTAAGCAGGAATAGAGAAAACAAGATATTGTGTGACGTAGACATAGAATATTTTATGTAAACAAAGTACATTTGTGTTAAAGGGCAACAAAAAAATCTCTTACACTTTTTACAACAAACACTAAATTTTAATCTATGATAACGTAGATGCGCAGTAGTAGTTTTCTTGATTCATGGCTCTTAAGTAAGCGGTCATCTGCTTTTACATACAATGAACGATAAAATAAAGATCATATCACGAGCTAAACTCCTACTTTGGTGTTCCCCGACTGCGTTAAGGTCAACATCATCTCTAGCTACGCACATCAGTATTAACATAATTTGGAAAAACTAGTTTTACCAGAATAAAGAGCCCGATTTTTGCAGTACTCTTGTTCTTATATTTACATATGTATATGTTCGTATGTACAGTATGCAAAATTCATATTAAAACATCCCTGTCGAGATTAGTTCAATAAAGTCATTCATATTAATAAGAAGGATGTTTTAACAGTCAAATATATTTTGGTTGCGCACTATTTGAGGTCACTTTGTGTGAAAATATTGCAAATCTTAGAGGACACACCCAATATTGACATTTTTAAAATAAAAATAAATAAAAATGTTGTTTTAATAATAAAATTATTTTAAGGAATTGAATGAATTAAATGGGAAAAAACAAAGAAAATCTTTTTGTCAATTTTAAAAATACGATGTTTTATTTTGTTATTTAAAATAATTAATAAATATTTAAACGTGGGTTTATTTATTATTGCATGCGTTCCTTTAAAATATGACTTGGTATTGTTTTTGTATTTATTCAATGCAGTATTCAAATGTTTGAATCTCCACCAATTGTTTCTACTTTTTGTTTTATCTATCTGTTGAAGGAAAAAGGTAAAAAACAAAACTAAACAGCCAAATGTAAAATCTCTTTACTAAAATTTTAAAAGAAAAGTGGGGCAAATTCGTTACCACTTACTACACATTCGATTGAATCTTGCGGTTCACAACATAAGACAATATACATCACAATCAGGTCTCCTGTCGAATCAGCCCTTTAATTTTAATTCTATTTGTATACCCTTCACCACCCATGGAAAATGGTATATTTCAGTCTGTCATTCCGTTTGTAGTTTCTCCCATATCCGTTTCCCACCCCATGAAGTATATATGTAAATTCTAAGTTCTAAAGCATCGCAAAGTAGATTGATCGAAATCAACATTTTAATACGGCAATCGATCAGATTTAATTCCGAAAATTTTGCTTTGAGGCAGCGGGCAAAACACTACGCTTACCTATAAATTTTCCACATTTATTTTTCAACTTTCGTTTCTATTCCTGCAGGTGGTTGTTTTTACAAAGTTCTAAAAAGTAAAGACAACCACCTGCAGTAATATATTTGTTTTTATTAAAGTTATAAATTTTACGAGTATAAAACATGAGGCCAAAAAGCGGACATAGCATTGCATACTCTGTGTAAATTTTAAGTGTCTGCCTTATTGGTTTAAAAGAGACTTTCACGTTGACCGTTTAGTTTACACGTCAAAATTGTATCTTCTTTTACTACACCTTTTAAGTTTTGCTTCAAGTACATGAACACGCTCTCTGTAAATTTCAAAGATCTGATTGTTGGGGTTCAAAAGAAAAGCATATATACGTCTTGTATGAGAAACCCTTTACTTTCTAATATTACTTGTAATTTTTTTTTTTATCTATTTTAGTTTTCCTTGGGACAGATACACTTTGGTATTGATTTAAAGGAAAACAATCTGTCCTACAGGGAAGGTAACAAACACAAAACTGGTCACTTAAAATGAATAAGACCTGTGATTTAATTATGGCAATGCCATTAGAGAGAATCAGTTGGCACTATTTTGGTATTTGTTACAGGTCTGAGATGAAATCTTAACGACCATATTCTGCATGGGATATTTAGAATTCTTAAAAGTTTAATCTTTAAATTAATGTTTAATTTATATGCATGAATACAAATCAGTGGTTAAAATTTTCAATGACTTATCTTTTTTTAATATTTTTAAACCAGTTGCGTGTTATGTTTAATTTTTACCGGGACAACTGCCTTTCTAAATGTCATGCGGCAAGTACTTCAAGGGTAAGTGTACCAAATTTCTATTTATCGTGACCAAAATTCAGTTTGAGAATCATGGACTACGTTTGATTTGCTAGAATTTTAAATTTTTTTCTAAAGGAAATCTTTGCTATTTTTTCTAGAGATTTGAATAAATTTTTGTTTTAAAAATTGAAAACATTTCGCCGTTTCTTTTTATGAAATAATTTTGTAATTTTGTTGTAGCCTAGTGTTATTTATATATTTGGTTAAGATAAAGATATTCAAGGCAAGATGTGCTCAACGAAGTTTATGATTACTAAGAACAGAAACATAAATTATGATTAAAGCACATTAAACAAACTTAAAAGCGCACTGAAGATCTTTTATTAGAAATGTGTTTACAGTTAAATTTTAATAATTGCCGTTGTCGTAAAAATTCATTCAGATATCAATGTTTTATAAAGAAATTTTGGCATTAAAACACATTTCAAAACTCAATTAGTTTTTATGATTACGGCAGTAAAATTATAAATTTGTTCGCAGAAGATACATACGTTTAGTAGAAAGGAATCTTAACAATGATAGAACAGCAGCCCTGCCAAATAACTAATTTTTTTTGCTCCTCTTTTCTGGCTCTTCGTAAGTGAAGAGCACGACCTGAAGTCTTACTTAAGTACTTCTCTGCTGGGTCAATATTAATGTCATGATCATCAGCTACGGATATTTGTATAATTTAATTTTCGCAGTAGCCTTGCCCTCTTGCATAGTCTTTTAGTTCTCTAGGATTACATCCGTTATAGATAGTTTTTTTTTGAGGACCTGCTCTCCTATCAGCCTTCACCACAGAACAAAATTCGTTTACAGCGATGGTATTTTATGTGATGTTTAAATTATTATCGCTCTCCATCATTACATAAAGAGCCGAGGTATTTGCCCACCGAATTTAAATTGAAATGTGCCAAATGTCCACCGTGCTTTTAATCACTTTCTCGAGCACTAAAATCGTGGCCTTCAAAAACACTATGTTCCTCCTGTGGAGCACACAATATTCACTCTAAGGCATTGACAAAAAATCCTATTTCACACAAAATCTCATTTTCGCTTATTTTCAGTTCAGTGAGCTCGTTTGTAGCCGGTAGACCTGAAATTAAGTCTCTTGAAACCTGCACCATAATCCTGAATTTCTATGTATTGAGAAACTGTAATCTCCTAATTCCTTAATCTTATATATTTGTTCTTTTGCTTCATCTTCGTCAGATAAACCCCGAGACATTTACTCGTAGCCCTAGAAGACGTACAACATTTGATCGTTAGAAAGAGGATGATAGTTGTGAGTTAAATAATTTTATTTCGCAATGAATCTAAGGAAAGTCGCTATTGGCCTGAATTCTAACATGATCGAAGACATCCCCAATGCCCACGACAATGTTTCTAATTAAGCAATCTCTCAACGAATGTATGCTATGTCAAAGAGTTATCAATTAAAAGTGGTCATACGAATGTTGCAAAGCAGGCACTTACTGTTTTGGAAGGGAGTCCAAGTTTTTCGCTACCCTTTCGATTCGCACAATTATTAATTTTATTTTCTATGGTAATTTTTTTTATTTGTGCTCGTGTAAGTCAGTTATTTTAAAAACGTGTCATCAAAGGTGACGTAAGTTGGCCTATCTTTTGAGCCGTTATGAATACTATGACTATGCAAATTATACTTTTGAACCGAGGGGTTCCAGAGTAAAAAAATTTTTGCAAGAACAATAGAAAACGATCATTCAGAAGGCTAAAGGAAAACTTAGAGTACAGATGAGACATATGGTGTAAATCTCTTCTTCTTCAACATATTTTGCTGCAGAGGAGAGAACATGTACGCAATGTTGCTTCTTTTAAAGTCTTTAAAAGCTTTCTAACAAAGTTTTAATAATGTTTGGATTTTGTTAAAACGATATTGATGAAGAATATTTTAATTTATTTTTTAAATAACTGAAGGGTTATAATAACATTGTTACTTCTCAATTTCATGTTCTCAGCACCAGCCACTTTCGTTTTTGTACCTGATGTTATTGCAACGTTTCATCATAGATTACTTGTTCACAGAAATATTTTATTGAGTCACTGAAAATTAAACGAAACGAATTGAAACTCATGCCAATTGCATGGATTAAGACATGAAATAAAACCGCAACATATAATTCAATATTCGCACTACATGTGTCACAAATACTTAAAACAGTCTTTAGTTCAGCAGAAATGTTGTCCGCCAATATTTGCTTTATTTTTTGATATCGCTTGCTAAGCGATTGTAGCCAATGTATCACCGCCAAATATCCAAATCCTTTTACCTAACGCTTCAGTAAGCTCTGAAAGATTAATTATTTTCAAATTATTAGTAAAATTTTGTGAAGGAAGTTAAAATGAATACCAACCCTTGCAATCCAATTTAGCAAGTAGTTGAGCACCTGAGGCCCAAACACCATCTGCCAGAGCAGGATATAATTTCTTGAACCACATGGCCAAAGAACTGCCATAAAAATTACCAGCCAAAATAACTTTCGCATGATTTAGTTTTGCAGACGACGACTTTATAGTGCGAATAAAAAAATGGGCCAAATCAGCCAGAGCTTGTTGAACATTTAAGTACTTAGACTGTCAGTAGTCAAGTTCTCTACTGGTTTGCTGGCTGAAATAACGATGCTCAGTTTGAAATAAGTATGCACTAGTTTCTCTAGACTTATCATCGAAAAAAGTGCCAAACATATTAGAAGGTGTACCAGACTCTTGACCTCTAATATAAATAAACAAGGGGCCAACGGGAAAAAAGTAGTGATCTATGGCAAGATATCGCTAACAAACATAAAACATATTTTAACTGGGAGAAGAAAAAATTAAATTCAATCACTCACCACTTTTTCACGTCCTTGTGTCGATCCTTTCGATTGTAAGTCTTGCAGTTACGAGAGTGCTGGTGGCAGCCAGGGCAACCGCTCATATTAAAAACAGTTTAGCAATTTCAACCATCTTCAATTAAAATGTGTATAGCAGTGAAGGTTGACACAGCCAGAAACGCTTCTAAAATAAAGTAGCCATATGCGAGCTGGATTCGCAAACAAAAGATTCCGTACCAGATATCAACTTTAAGTTTCACTAGAGAATCAACGTCAATATCTTGTGTTTATTGTTGTAGTGAACAAATGTTCTATGTAATATTCTTGTGAGGGGCACCCTTTAATTGCTAATATTACTTGCAAATTTTGACCATTAAAATTTAGTATTTTATAGCTAGAAAGTACAATGAACTGCATTCTTCCAGTTAAAAAAAATGCGTGACTAAAATTCATTTCCAGACTGATTTATTTTGCTTGATTTCTTTGGGCTCAAAATTTTTCAATTTTAACTTTGAGAAACAATTAACAATTTTTTACCAAGTCTGAATATAATTCTAAAATAAATTTATATAAATAAAATTAAAAACATATCACCGTTCTTTGTTAAAAACTAATTTTGTTGTAGCCTAGTGTTATATATATATTTGGTTAAGATTAAGATATTCAAAGCTTAAAATGTGTCCCTAATTTAAATCTTATCAACAAAGTTTATTTTTACAGAGATTAGACACATTAATAGATTAGAACATTAATAAAATATAATTTCGTACTAAAATGTCTTGTCAAAAATGTGTTTACAGTTAAATTTTAATTTTTTATTGTCGTTTTCCTAGAAAAAAACTTTGTTTTGATATCTAAATTAAAAATTTTATACTTCTCTTACGTTTGATGAAAAAGTATCACAACAATAATAAGAGAAGTTTTCATAGAACAGCAGCACTACCGAGAAAATAAAAGAGCTCACTCTTTTTTAAGTAATTCTCGGCTTGTCAATGTTAATGTCATGATCAGCTACGCAATAGCCTTGCCCACTATAGTACACTCAAGCCCTGGTTAGCGTTGCTAAATGGGACCGGAAAAACGAGACGCAAACTCAATCACAGTTTTCCATACATTTGTATTAATTTTTATTTTATTCGTTCTAAAACTTATAACATTCGTAAAAAAAGGGGATTTTTCAATAGAAAATACTATTTTTTTATTATTATTATTGTGTAATAATAGTTTTTGTTTAAATAAAAAATAACAATTCATGAAAAACATAAAAATATTAAGATTAAAATTAAAAAATTCATAGTATGTACATGAACGAAATACTAAAAGTCTTTGTCGATATGACAGTTTTTTTTATAAACTTGAGTCATTTAAATCAATTACCATTTCTGGAATTCGCAGGAAATGTAATTCTTGCTGATTTTTGTGTAAAGTTATCTAAAGTTTGTTGGAGTGTGACAGCTATTTTTCAAATAAATTTCCTTGCAGCAATTGATAGCATCATTCACAGTTGTAGAAACTTTTCGGGTCATTAATTTCAAAAATGTCCATTGCTTGCGTTATTAATTGCATCGCTTCAGAAATTTTGCCAGCAATAAGATATTTCTCTTCTGTTTTGACTTCAACAGGGTGTGTTTCATGATTAGGTTCATTATTGCTCTGAATTGCAATCAAACTTTTATTATTTAATAGCTCAGGTTCGAATAATAGAAGATCATTAACATATTGTTCTTCCATTCCATAAAAATTTGCATTTCTAGCTACATCCCCAACTTCTTTACATACTTGTGAAATCTTATTAATATCTTTCATATCTTTGAGAATACATTTGGGCCATAATTGACGCCATGATCCGTTCATGCATGATTGCTTTACTTCTTTCAAAGGTTTATATTTTTAATAGCCATCATGATATTGTTACTCTTCCAAAAATCTCTCATGGAAGGCAAATTATCTCCGTCAGTTGCTTTTAGAAGTTGATTAAAAGTTCGTCGAAGGTAGTATGACTTGAAGTCTGATATAATATTTAATATTTTCCGAATAATCATCTAAAAAAAACTGGATGACCTGGTGCATTGTCAAGTAAAAGCAGCACTTTATTTTTTGAAGAACAATAAGCCTTTTGCTCGGGAGTAGCATAATTCTTCATCCAATCTCTAAAAAAGGGTGCAGTCATTCACGCTTTTTTATTTGCACGCGGAAGCTCTCTCTTTTTAACGTTTTTAAAAGCTCTCGGATTTTCAAAGTGTTTAATTATAAAAGGCTTAAATGTAAAATCACTAACTACATTTCCTCCCAAACTTTATTACCGGGCGCAGATTTTTGCGATTTTAGATATGTACGTTCTTCTTGGCAAACGCTTCCAAAAAAGTCCAGTTTCATCAGCATTTAAAACCTGTTGTGGATAATATCCACCACAGATTCTCCTTTCAATGAAATGCTATGCAAATTTGCATGGTTTTTAAAACGTTGAAATCAACCTCTGCTTGCTTCGGCACTAGATTATTTGGATGGATAATTTTCTTTCAAATCTTTAAAAATAGTTTAAACTTTCTTTTGAATTACCATTTTACTCAATGGCGTTCTTCGCTGATTTGCATCTTCTATCCAAATGCTTAGAAGTGACTCCATTTTTTCATTAAACGACTTCTTATTTTTGTAACCTGTTTACGTTGTGTCGATGTTCCGGTTTCAGTTCTTTTTTAATTTTATCAGCGTCTCTGAAGCAAATGGATTTTGTTGTAGAAGGGGCTAATCACAGGTTCCTTCCCATATCCACTGGTTTCTCTCCTTAAACTTATTTGCTTTCTTTTTTGACTTATTGTTAAAAATATTTCGATTAGTCTTTACTTCACCAGACTACTAACGAAGCCAAACTTGTAGTCAATTTTCACATACAGATATCATTAGACTTCGACGGGAAATCCCCTTTTTCTATTTTTGCTTTGTATATACAAACATTCATTAACGGCACAAATCGAAGCACCAACTTCGAAGCCATGCGAAGCAAACTGAAGCAAAAACGACGGAAATTTTAAAAAGACGCAACTTCTTAATGATAAAAACCGGGGTATGAGTGCATTGAACAGTTTTATTTATAACGAGACTTATTACATCACAATCCGTTATCGGATGTTCTACCTAAATTCATTTACAGAGATGTTATTTTATGTGATGTTTAAATTATTCGCATCCCAAAATAGCGTTAAGTTGTTATTAATTTCCATCACTGCATCAAAAGAAAATGAGGTTTGAAATGAAACATTCAGAATCGCCATCTTTCTTCTTTTTTCTGGAGCATAAGTATAGTGGGTTTTATCCTTTTTCAACCCCTTTTCGGTTATTTTATTGATATTGTTTATCCAATATAAAGTTCAATGAGCCCGTTCGTAGCCGGTAGACCTGCAATTAAGACCCTTGAAACCTACCCCATAAGCCTGAATCGCTATGTATTAAGAAACTCGTTGCTGTAATATCCTAATTGATTTATCTTCCTCAGATAAGCCCCGAGTCATTTGCTCGTAACCCTAGAAAAAAGTTCGAATAGTTCGGCGTACAATGTGTGATCGTTAGAAAGAGGATGATGATTGTGAGTGCAATAATTTTATTCCACAAAGAAACTTAAGCAAATCGCTATTGGCCGAAACTCTTAAATTATTGAAGACACCCCCGATGCCCACAACAGTTGGCAAGATCTATTCTCCACGGTGTTTTTCATATAGCGAGCTCTCAACGAATGTATGCTGTGTTAAAGTGTTATCAATCAAAAGTGGTCGTACGATTGTTTTAAAGCAGCCACTGTTTTGGAAGAGGATCCAAGTTTTTCGCTACCATTTGGACTCGAACATTTATTCATTTTATTTTCTGTGGTCGTTTCTTTTATAATGAACCGTGGTTGTCTATTGTCAGTCGATATTATTAAAGCGAAGAATTGCCTATAGGGATAAGACAGTGCTTAGGTGTTCTCATCTCAGTCACTTTCAGGCACACAGCCTTTGGGTAATAATTTACCGCTAGAGTAGCTGGGTATCAATTCTTCTGACTTACGCTAGTCAGTCATTTCTAAAACGTGTCATCAAAGGTGATGTAAGTTGGCCAGAAGTACCTATCTTTTGAACCTTTTTGAATACTCACTTTAAAATTAGACATAATGTCGATTACTATGATTATGAAAATTACACTTTTGAACAGTTGTAGACAGAGCCTGTATTGCTAGCACCGCTAAAACAAAAAGTTTAAGAAGTACAAAAAAAGCAAAAGGGTATCCTCTTAGGTGAGTTTATTTTACTTATGTGGCATCACTTTTAGAATCCTCACAGATACTTGATATGTTTACAAAACAATAATTGGTACTTCCACGAGTATGGTATTGAAAATGAAAGAGTGCCCCTTAAGCATTATAAAATTTGATATATTTATGTTTTATCTTTTGAACCTTTATAGATGGACAAGCGAAATTTAAATAATGTTAATATTACTTTGTCGACAATAACTCTCTTGTACCTTCAGGCAATGTAGTTTGATTAATATGGTGCTATTTCTTAAACCTCTATAGGGAAACAATGTAATTAACACATGATACATATGTATTATTACTCTGTCTGCTATAACAATAATTAGAAATAATAAAAATCATTAAAAATAAACTTTGTTTCCATATGTGAAATAATGCGGTGGATATAAACTTATCTTGTTGACTGCTATAGATAGATACTTGAAATTTAAACAGATTTTGTATTGCTACGTCATGTCTGAAGCAGTTCTTGCGGTTGAACTGATTTTTGCCTGCTATAAAAGTTACAATGATAGTTTCTTTCCAAGAGTTAGACACAGAAGAGTAAAAAGGGAACTGAAATTTTAAACAGATTCACTGTTTCCTAGAATGTTTAATATATTATGATGTGTTTTAAGTGCTACCAGATTTCAACGGAAACTATTCTCTTCCATAAATGAAATCATCTGCGGATGAATATAATATCGCTTTTAAAAAAGTTTCGTACAGCTGAACTATTCCAAAACCGAAAAGTCGATCACCCCAGTACATACGCAATGTATTTTAGTTTTCTTTTATCCAAGAAAGGAGGGAATACCTCTATATCTACACTGATGCGTATTCTTACACGCGCAGGCATTTTTTTATTTTCATTGTGTTGCACAATTTTCATTTTTTTAAATAATTTTTTTTTTTAATAATTTTTTTTTTTAAATACAGTTAACGGACTGCAACGAGTCGATATAACGGAAGTTTTTGTTTTAAACAAGTTAGTTTTTTTTATTTTGTAAAGTACTGTTTGCTTTTTTGAGCAATTGAACAATTATCAAATATTAGTGCTTACTTCAGTTGAAGATTTCTATAAACGCAGGCAGAAAAAATTAGCTTAAAATTTTTTAAAATCCAAATATCACCTACTGTTGGATTCCTTTCACTACATGTAAGTTGTTAATGTCATTATTTTTATTTGCATCAAATATTTTTGTTTTATTTATAACTTCTTTTAGTACCAAAAGATGCACAAAGGAGCATTTCTAAATGATCAAGAAAAAATTCAAATTAATTAGGGAAATTCCGCAAAAAATTAAACGTTCGGAAAGCGTTATTCATAACTTTTTAAAGAAAGGAAAGACATACGGAGTTCGAAAGCCCAGAAAGGGAAACACAAAGCATATAAAACGAAACAACTTAAATGGCACACAAATAAAATCGAAACTTGACCTTGCTGTTACTTCCAAACACGTGCAACTTATAATAAGTACTGATACGAGTAGTAATATAAAATGAAAGCAACGCAAATGTAAGCCAATGATTAAACAACAACGACGCAAATAAAATCGTCTGAAATGTGCACGCAAATACATGAAGTAGACCGATGAGTGGAATAAAGTAGTTTTGCCAGATGAAAGAAAATTTAAATTGGACGGTTTAGATTCGTATTCGTGGAAAGATTTAAGATCAAACGATACTTGAATGTCGAAACGAATTTCGAAGCGGGCAGTGTTATGGTGTGGGCACCTTTTTTCTCAGTTGCAAAAGCAACTACTTGTTTTGTTCCAACCAAGATAAACAGCACAACATATACTGAACTCTTAGAAGATGCTCTTATCTCATTTATAGATGATAAAATCGATGAAGATTGCATATTTCAGTAAAACAATTCGGCAAAACACGTTGCAGAAGAGTCCAAAACCTGGTTCCAACAATATAGTATTCCTCTGTTAGACTGGTCGGCCCGCAGTCCGAATTTAAACCCGATGGACAACTTATAGCGATACACAGCACATAAAATATACTCAAATAATGCCCAAAATCAAAATATAATGACAGTTACAAAGCTAAAACTAAGAAGTAAAGAAGTGTGGAATAAAATCGATAACGATTTATTAAAAAAATTAATTAAATCAATGCCCGACCGTATTTTCGAAGAATATAAAAAAAACGGATCAGCTACTCACTATTAATTAAATGAAAGATTATCAGTTCTTAAAGCGCGCTTATAGGAAAATGCCCATCGAAATTGCATTAACTTAATTAAAAAATAAATAAAAGTAATAAACTTGCATTTAATTTTCTTGTTGTTTTTTTTATTGAAAGTAAAGACAATAAATATCTGTTAAAGGAATTTATAATCCCTTAATTGTGTTGTAGTTTCGTTTTTAAAGCTGTTTCAAAAAAAGTAATATGCTCGATGCCTTTTGCGGATCTATGTAGAAGGTCTGAGCAATCGAATTGCTGTATTGGAAAAAAGTTCAAAAATATTTTTAACCAACCAGTCAACAGCGTATCTTCTCACTTATAGTCGCCTATATGACAAGTCGACAAGTTGAAACATAATTATTAAAACAACAAATTTAGTAAAGCAGCTTGTTTTGAAAAACAAAAGCTTTATTTACAGATATCGATTCAGACATGTTAAATTCTTAATAGCTTATGGCAAGTATCTTCAATAATCGATGCTTTATATTTTATAATTTGTCTGTTAATACCAACTTAATATAAATTTTGCAAAAAAAAAACGACTTTAAAACAGAGAAACTTAAAACCATAGTTATTTTTCCTATAATTTTATAACTCTTGTATTTACAATACCAGGTATCAGAGATGTGAAATCTGCCTTATTTTATTTGTTCTAATGCAATAAGGGTCGTTATACAAAAAAAATGTTTAAACAATCTTCATTCGCCAAATGATCATAACCCTTTAAGACCCTGATACGGTTAATTTCGGCCTAAATATTTTTGCTTCTTCAAACCAACGTCCAACAACCAGACATGTATCGATTGTGCTGATTATTGTTTATGTTTGCTTCTCACATGATTTCACCTTTCGCTCAAGAGTTACTAGAATTATATTGCAAAATTTTTCGTCACACTTCAGTTTGAATTAAAATTGAAATTCATTTTGTCAAGAAGAGCCCTAGGACTACATATGTTGTGAAAATGTATTTCACCTAACAATTTCGATGAGATGCATCAACTGTGTGTATTTTGAAATTCCTTAACATGGATTATATTTTTTGTTTACAATATAGACACCATATTATCTGAAAATTAAGTGCCTAAGCTTTCTGAAACGGTGTAAGAAATACTTCACTCCATCTGATCTCCTTACTATTTAGTCGCCTTTATCAGACCGAAAATGGAATACAAATCTCATGTATCGGCCGGTGCTTCAAAGTCTATTCTAAGGTTACTCGACTGCGTACAGGAGAGAGTGAAGAAGCTCATCGGTGACAGTAGGGTATCCAGTTCTATTGACTCACTGGAGCATCGACGCAAAGTGGGGTGTTTTTCACTGTTTTATCGTTACTACAACGGAATGTGGTCTTATGAAATCGGGGAACTTGTTCCAGAAAACCGTAATTTCATACGCGCAACGCACTCTGCATTAAGAGCGCATTCCTTTGTGGTCGATTAGCCAGTGAATTGCACTACGCATTAGAAAATTCGTTTTTAAGCCGAACAGCTCGTATGTGCAGAGGTCTTTTCTGTCACTTTCAATGTGCAAAGATTCAAATCAAATGTCCACAAGCACTACTCCCTCTGTCCCCCTTCAAACAATCTTATTTCCTAGTTCTGACACAATGCATTGCAGAAGTAGGGCTCATCCTCTGAGTGATGGTTTTAACTGAAAAAATTTAACGTAAAGCAAAAGTTTTAAAATCAGACATAGATTTTTTTACAACATTGGGATGATTAATTTAAACCACATTTTAGAAATTTTCACCGCAACTGTGACTTCTTCAAAATGATTTATAGACATTAATTTCTGTGCAAAACAATTTTCTTGGAATATTAAAAAAGAAATCAATTGTTAAACAAAGAAAGCAAATACTCGTAATATGAAATTACTTTTAGAAAGGTTTGATAAATCATAATCTTATTTATATAAATATTAATCAAGGTAAGAATCTTCTCATGTGTAATAAAATATGAAATAAATTATCTATATTTAATGTTACATAAAAATCATTTTAAATTTCAAATTAAATATTAATTTAAGATTTATTCTAAGGAAATGATATGATTTCATTTTCATAAGTGTTAACAACTAAAAGACTTATTGGATGTAGTATATTTTCCACAAAGATAATAGTTTTGTGGTTTTATATGATAAACTCAGTTTAGTTCTAAAACATTATTTAACTATAAGATTATTCAAGAATTGTCATGTTTATATTTTAAGTATCATTTGTGTTGTAGAAACTAAAGTATAATTGAAAAAAGAAAACACAAATCTTTTGTAGTCAATTGTTGTGCTTTTGTGATTTTATATTTTTCAATTTCATATTTTATAATATATTTAGGGCTTATTAGCATCAATATTAAAATTGAGAAAATTTTTGTTTTGTTTATGACTTTATATTATTCTGCACATTAAGAAGGAAATTCGATAAAATGAAGGAATTTATTTTCGTAACTTTAGCTTAAAATGGAAATGCTAACACTTTATCCCAACTACCAGCGACAATTAAATACGATTTTTTAATATTTATGTACATAATTTTTGCAAATCGTCTATAGAAACAGCTTTTCATATTTAGAATTCCATACCCAAGGAATTTTTTACATCTTTGGAACGGCAATTGACAGACTCTTTCACAAAAGCTTTATTACAATAGTCGTTAATAACAACTGAACAAAAAAAACTTTTAATTGTTGTAGATTTCATGTGTGTGGCCTTGTTTTTAAACCGCAACAAACAAACACACTTTAATGACCCCCTATAAAAGTAATTAAAAAAATTTAAAATAAAATGAAATGAATGGTAGGCTAACGTTTGGAATTTACACAGAATATGTACAAATATATCCGCTATAAAAACAAGTAGGAATAATAAAGTGAAAACGTTAAAGGGCGTTTTCATAGAGGCTTCGATTTTGACTGAAAGGTTCAACAACAAATAATAAAATATTAAATTACTGGTTGAAGCTTCAACACTCTACACATAACAGCTTAGAAGATCAGGTCATATACTTGGTTAGGCATGTCTTTACGGAGACACCCTTTAATTATTGATAGGCAGTGTAGTAAAAGGAAATTTCAAGCTAAATGCATATGAACTTAATTAACTATCGATTATTGTGCCTTCTCTTCTCCTAACCTGTTTCATAATTAATACGGCAAAACTAAGAAATAAAAAATTAAGAAATTCCATTTTTGGGCATCTTTCAAACTTTTTATATTTTCCTAATTATAGGCCTCTGAACCTTTCATAGACAAGTACGATTCTGAATCATAAGTTTAAGATATCAATATGGGTATCATTGAAAACCACTGGTAGATATCTTTCAGGAAAATATATGGTAAAGGGTATATAAAATACGACACAGCCGTATTTAGCATTCTCAATTATTTTAATTAAATTTAATGATTGCTTTGATACAGAATAGATAACCTGTGTTGAATAGTGCTTCCAAAAATAGGAGCGTAAAACTATTGGATTACTTAAGAAAACATTTATTGGGTCAACTTAACCTGCGATTAAAAAAAATAAGTATTTATTTCAAATTAATTTTAAAATTCAACTATTTAAGTCATTGTGAGCATGATTTTTAAAACGGAACTGGAACGCAATGATTCTTTTTTAACTCAAATTTTATCAATATTAAAAATAATGATAAAAAGGTAAGTCAGCCGTGTTGCCACAGCCCACTTGAGTCCATTAATTGGTCCCTTTGTGTTACCTGCTGCCAGAAAGGGAAAGAGAAAAATAAACATAGATAGAAAAGTAAAGTAAGCCAAGACGTAGAAAAAAATAGAAAATGGAAGATAAGAGAAAGAAAAGAACCGCTGGTATGAAATGTCCAGAGAAGATCCATTAAAAAGCAAAGAAGGACTCTGCCATTGGCTGAGTCGCAATATCCGGCAGTGGGCTAGTAAAACATCCGGTGCACCTCAGGAAGGAACTGATCCTGCCTGGACTAAGTGATCATAAACCAGATGGGCCCTTGTAGTTTCACTGAGCGAGATATCTCAGCGAAAAGGTGTTCCACAACCTCCTTCTCCTCGTCCTGACAACTTCTTCAGAAATCATTAAATGGGAGACCCATTCTTCTAGCATGGGCTCCAAATAAGCAGTGCCCAGTAACCACAGACACCAAGTCGTGCAATCGATTCCTCGATA
Organism: Cistogaster globosa; assembly: GCA_937654795.1. NCBI lineage: Eukaryota > Metazoa > Arthropoda > Insecta > Diptera > Tachinidae > Cistogaster > Cistogaster globosa. The sequence continues at coordinate 14,157,516 of OW569403.1, read as the reverse complement.
GCTGTAATAGAGTAGCTGTTTTGCCCCGGTTAAAAGAGAGACAGATTGTTCTAGCCTTCGAGCATGATGACTCGTCAGACCATCTGACCTGATTGTAGAGAGTAGCGTCGATACGCTGTCCGCAAGCAAAGAGGTGTTTGCCACAAAAGGTGTTAATGGCACCCTCTTCAAGAGTCATCCCCTTCTTTGCTAGTTTATCGGGCACATAGTTGCCCAAGTCGGCCTATGACCCCTCAATGCTATTAGGGTTACTGTCGAAACCCCCACCATCCCGTTGAGGGATGCCCGGCATTCAGAGACAAGTTAAGATGTGGTGGGCATATCTTTAAGGGACATTATCACTGCTTTGCTGTCGGTACAAAAGAAGATATCCCTATTGGACATGTTATACTACCTAAACCAGCACGCCGCGATTTTAATAACAGATATATCCGCCTGTCAAACACTGCAGTCATTTGGGAGTCTGAAAATCATTCTTATCCCAAAGTCCTCAATATAGACTCCACCTCCAGCCCTCGTCCCTCTTTTGGAGCGATTCGTGTATACACAGAGTGCTCGACATGAGCAAGAGTCGCCTTTTGCCAGGTCAAAGAGAAATATCCTTGTATGGGAAGGTTCTGAAGTACAATAATCAAGAAGATCTGGAATTACGTATGTGATCTGAAGTACGCTAGCATTTCCCCATGATCTATGGTTCCATGCGCCTACGAGACAGTAAATCTTAATACAAAAAAAAAAAAATCAATTAATCAATTAGTCTATGTATTTATAAAATCATTGCTGAAAAATACCGTTAGCGTTTTACTCATTTGTTGGATGTGTTTATTCTTAGAAGAATGGTTGAAGAATTTCGTTAGAAGCGAAAAACGATTACGCAAGTTATTAGTTCCATTAACCTGAATTGACAAAAAATTCGCCTAAAAATTAGAGTCTATAGTTTTTTCTTGCCTAATATTTGAGATATTTATCATTTATTTATGTATTTATTCTATACGTCATAAATTAAAATTTCATAAATAGAAGAAAAATAGAAAATAAAAAATTGATATCTGAATAAATTTATATAGCAAAGACAAATTCAAGCGATCAGCTTGACTTTCGACCAAAAACAATTTCATAAAAATATTTTTTTCTGCCAGCATTGTTCGAAATACAGACAAAAAAAAATGTGTACATACATACATATGTTTAACTGTCAAAGAGCTTGCATGCGTGCGCCATTAATGATGTAACAAAATTTTTGCATGCGCATGTGCTGCGCACTCATCCACAAATATGAACTCAGCTTTTAAATGCTATTCCATATCACCGTTGATTAGAAAAAGCCTAAAAGGTGCCCTAGGCCATACTGGGTTAAAAAGCATGCGGGATTAAAAACTTGATTTCTAGTTTTTTTTTTGCTTTTGCAAGAATTATTTGAATATCAAATAGACTTGGTTGTTTTGTTAAGGAAAAAATCAATTATTCGAATGCCTTAAAACCTGTTCATTTTTTATGAAAATTGTTAAATGAAGTCTGTTGTAAATATGAAATCGTTTACGGATTTTAAAAATTTCAAACATTTTAAACATAACGAGTATTTAAAAATTGAAAATTCGATCACTACAGTAGATGCGCAATTAAGTTTAGTTTCTTCCTTCGATGCCCTTTTCGGATCTATCTAAAAAAAAGTTCAAAAATGTTTTTAACCATCCAGTCAACAGCGTATCTTCTCACTTATAGTCGCCTATATGACAAGCCGACGTAAATTAAATTTGACAGATAATTATTAAAACAATTAATTTAGTAAAGCAGGTGGTATTGAAAAACTAAAACTTTATTTACAGATAAAACTTCAGATGTTAGGCTGTGTATTGTTCTGACCATTTAGAAGCTAGGTTCTCAAATCTTGACTTGGCAGATGTCATAGCCTCGGTATCGTCCTTTGAATAGGCACTGTCTTCCCAAATTATTTCCCCTAAACGAAACAATAAAAGATTTTTAATTGTCTTTTTCTTATTTATTAGAAGAGTAAAACTTACCTGGTATTATTACTGCCTTTTTTGCGTCTTGCATGCCCAGTGGTAACGAAGAATCATACTCACCGTATGTAAAGAAGGAATTTTCAACTTGTGGATTAAGTCCTCCAAATAATTGATTTGTTTTATTTATTTGACTTTCCATATATTCTGGTGTAAATTTATCACCAAAAACATCCTTACAAAGATTATAAAAGAAACTAAGGGAAACCTTCGTACCAAATGGTTGTTGTGTAGAATTAGTGGTTGGAAGCCAACCAAGTTCGTTACAAGACTGATACAGCCGCGGGTTCGCTAGAAAAAAGTTTTGTAATATTTTTTTAAGTCTGTGTTTTTGAAGAATTAAGATTTAAACTTCAAGAATTATTAGTCTTCCTCATATTTCTGGATTAACAATAAAGTCTGCTAAAAGATTTAAATTTGTTGTCTATTAAAAGTTGTTTCTGAAGCCGTTTAAGCTCTGGATGAATCTTAAATTGAATATTTTTAGTTTTAATGCTTTTTAAAGCCAACAAACTTGAAAAGTCGATTTTAAAGTATTTCATTTTTAATTTAAAAGTTATTTTTTTCAACATTTTTTAAAATTTACAAATCTTTTTTAAAAGACTGTTCTAATGTTTCAGAAGCTAAAAATGTATTTGTTGCTTCTTTAAAGGGGTTTTTGCCACAGATATTTAAAATTTAAAGCTTAAATAATATTTGGATTTTGTTTAAACGATATTGATAAAGAATGTTTTAATTATTTCTTAAAATAGTTATGAATTTATCTGAATATTTATCATACCATTGCTCCGAGCCACTTCCCTTTTGTAGGTGTAATTACCGCAACGTTCATTAGAAGAAGGCGACAAAAAATACTTTAAACCTTCATGTATTACATTTTCACAGACATATGTTATTCCATATCTGAAAGTTAGAAGAAACAGATTTGAAAAAGGTTTTTTTATTTAAATTTTCTTACTTCGATTGCGTATTCTCGTCAATTTGACGGATTATGTTATAAAATAAATTCGCAACGTCCAATTCATAACTCGCATCAAATGTGTCACAAAGATTAAAAGCACTCTTTAATTCAGCAAATCTGTTATCCGCTAACATTTGCTCCATTTTTTTATACCGTTTGCTATACGATTGTAACAAAAATCACCGCCAAATATCCGAATCTTTTTACCTATCGCTTCAGTAAGTTCTGAAAAATTAATTATTTGCAAATTATTAGTAAAATGTTGAAAAGAGAGTTAAAGTGAATACCAACCCTTGCAATCTAATTTAGCAAGTAATGGAGCACCTGAGGCCCAAACACCATCTGCCAGATCAGGATATAATATCTTGAACCATGTGGCCAAAGAACCGCCATAAGATTTACCATGCAAAATAACTTTTGAATCATTCAGTTCAGGAGACGAGGACTTTATAGTGCGAATAAAATGTGCCAAATCAGCCAGAGCTTGTTGTACATTTAAATACTTTAGACTTTCATTAGTCAAAATAGTAGGCCATGTTAAGTCTGGCTACTTCCTTGAAAAGGGTATAACCAAATATGGGTTCTGACTTAGGATCCCGACCTCCTACGAGAATAAACAACGGGCCACGTGGATACTTGAAATCAACGAAGACATCATCGTAACAATATTGCTAAAAAAACAAATTTTTATTAAAAAAAAGAACAACAAGGAGCTTTTATCACTCACCATTTTCCAGGTTCTTGTGTCGCTCTTATTAAAATGATCTAGTTTCTGTTCGATCCATTTATCTAAACATGCTGCAGTTACTAAAGAGGTTCCAGCCAGGGCAACTGCACATATTAAAAACAGTTTAACAAATTCAACCATCTTCACTACAAATCTCTCTAAGACTGAAAGTTAACACATCCAGAAGCGCTTTGATAACCATTTTTTTACACTGGGCAACAATGAAAAAATAAATCAGCCAAGTGCGAGCTAAGAAAATTAAAATTAACATCTCGTATTTTATTAGAACACCCTTCAAGTTTTACTTTTTATACTGACTGTTTTAGTGAATATATGCTCCTCGTTACTTTAAAATGTCTGCCTCTGTGCTTCGGAGAAAGATGCGCATTTTAATTTAAAAGGGGAAGAGACATCTTTTAGTATTCTTTAGCTTGTAAGGGCATTTAACAGTTTTCTACCAGTTAAAAAAAAGTATTGTATGACTAAAATTCATTTCGAGAGTGATATATTTTGCTTGATTTCTTGAGCTCAAAATTATTCAATTCTAACTTTGAGAAACACTTAACAATTTTTTACCAGGTCTGAATATAATTTTAAGATAAATTTATACACATAAAAACTAATTTTGTTGTAGCCTAGTGTTATTTATGTATTTGGTTAAGTTTAAGATATTCAAAGCTTGACATGTTTCCCTAATTTAAATCTTATCAACAAAGTTTATTATTTCTGAGAATAGAAACATAGAACATTAATAAAATTTAATTTCTTACTAAAATGTTTTATTAAAAATGTTTTTACAGTGAAATTTTAATTTTTTATTGTCGTTTTAATAAGAAATAACTTTGTTTTGATAAATTAAAATTGTGGCAGATAATCACAACAACAATAAATACAGTTTTTATAGAACAGTAGCGTTATCTATAAACTTCTTAATGTTACTGCTCCTCTTTTGTGGCTGCTTTTAATCAGGAATCAAGAAAACAATATTTTGTGTGACGTAGACATAGAATATTTTTTGTAAACAAAGTACATTTGTGTTTAAGTGCAACAAAAAAATCTCTTACACTTTTTACAACAAACACTAATTTTTAATCTATGATGACGTAGATGCGCAGTAGTAGTTTTCTTGATTCATGGCTCTTAAGTAAGCGGTCATCTGCTTTTACATACAATGAACGATAAAATAAAGATCATATCACGAGCTAAACTCCTACTTTGGTAGCCTGCGTTAATGTTAATGTCATCTTCTGCTACTTACATCAGTATTAACATAATTTGGAAAAACTAGTTTTACCAGAATTAAGAACCCGATTTTTGCAGTACTCTTGTTCTTATATTTACATATGTATATGTTCGTATGTACTTTATGCAAAATTCATATTAAAACATCCCTGTCGAGATTAGTTCAATAAAGTCATTCCGTATAATAAGAAGGAAGTTTTAACAGTCAAATATATTTTGGTTGCGCACTATTTGAGGTCACTTTGTGTGAAAATATTGCATATCGTAGAAAACACACCCAATTTTGACATTTTTAAAATAAAAATAAATAAAAATGTTGTTTTAATAATAAAATTATTTTAAGGAATTGAATGAATTAAATGGGAAAAAACAAAGAAAATCTTTTTATCAATTTCAAAAATACGATGTTTTTATTTTGTTATTTAAAATAATTAATAAATATTTAATCGTAGGTTTATTTTATTATTGCATGCGTTCCTTTAAAATATGACTTGGTGTTGTTTTTGTATTTATTCAATGCAGTATTCAAATGTTTGAATCTCCACCAATTGTTTCTGCTTTTTGTTTTATCTATCTGTTGAAGGAAAAAGGTAAAAAAGAAAACTAAACAGCCAAATGTAAAAACTCTCTTCACCAAAAGCATAAAAGAAAAATGGGGCAAATTCGTTACCACTTACTACACATTCGATTGAATCTTGCGGTTCACAACATAAGACAATATACATCACAATCAGGTCTCCTGTCGAATCAGCCCTTCAATTTTAATTCTATTTGTATACCCTTCACCACCCATGGAAAATGGTATATTTCAGTCTGTCATTCCGTTTGTAGTTTCTCCCATATCCATTTCCCACCCCATGAAGTATATATGTTAATTCTGAGTTCTTATGCATAGCAAAGTAGACTGAGCGAAATCAACATTTTAATACGAAAATCGATCAGATTTAATTCCGAAAATTTTGCTTTGAGGCAGCGGGCAAAACACTACGCTTACCTATAAATTTTCCACATTTATTTTTCAACTTTCGTTTCTATTCCTGCAGGTGGTTGTTTTTACAAAGTACTAAAAAGTAAAGACAACCACCTGCAGTAATATATTTGTTTTTATTAAAGTTATAAATTTTAAGAGTATAAAACATGAGGCCAAAAAGCGGACATAGCATTGCATACTCTGTGTAAATTTTAAGTGTCTGCCTTATTGGTTTAAAAGAGACTTTCACGTTGACCGTTTAGTTTACACGTCAAAATTGTATCTTCTTTTACTACACCTTTTAAGTTTTGCTTCAAGTACATGAACACGCTCTGTGTAAATTTCAAAGATCTGATTGTTGGGGTTCAAAAGAAAAGCATATATACGTCTTGTATGGGAAACCCTTTACTTTCTAATATTATTTGTAATTTTTTTTATCCATTTTAGTTTTCCTTGGGACAGATACACTTTGGTATTGATTTAAAGGAAAACAATCTGTCCTACAGGGAAGGTAACAAACACGAAACTGGTCACTTAAAATGAATAGGACCTGTGATTTTAATATGGCAATGCCATTAGAGAGAATCAGTTGGCACTATTTTGGTATTTGTTACAGGTCTGAGAAATCTTTACGAGCTTATTCTGCATGGGATATTTAGAATTCTTAAAAGTTTAATATTTAAAAATCAAAGTCAAAATATTAGGGCGGACTCTAATTAAGATGCATGAATACAAATCAGTTCTTAAAATTTTCAATGACTTATCTTTTTTTAATATTTTTAAACCAGTTGCGTGTTATGTTTAATTTTTACCGGGATAACTGCCTTTCTAAATGTCATGCGGCAAGTACTTCAAGGGTAAGTGTACCAAATTTCTATTTATTGTGACCAAAATTCAGTTTGAGAATCATGGACTTCGTTTGATTTGCTAGAATTTAAAATTTTTTTCTAAAGGAAATCTTTGCTATTTTTTCTAGAGATTTGAATAAATTTTTATTTTAAAAATTGAAAACATGTCGCCGTTGCTTATTGTGAAATAATTTTGTTGTAGCGTAGTGTTATTTATATATTTAGGTAAGATAAAGATATTCAAGGCAAGATGTGTTCAACGAAGTATATGATTACTAAGAACAGATTTATAAATTATGATTAAAGCACATTAAACAAACTTAAAAGCGCTCTGAAGATGTTTTATTAGAAATGTGTTTACAGTTAAATTTTAGCAATTGCCGTAATCATAAAAATTCATTTTGCTTTGATATCTGTTTTATCAAGAAATTTTGGCATTAAAACACATTTCAAAACTCAATTGGTTTTTATGATTACGACAGTAAAATGATAAATTTGTTCGCAGAAGATACATACGTTTAGTAGAAAGGAAACTTATCAATGATAGAACAGCAACCCTACCAAATAACTAATTTTTTTGTTGCTCCTCTTTTCTGGCTCTTCGTAAATGAAGAACACGAACTCAAGTCTTACTTACGTACTTCTCTGCTGGGTCAATATTAATGTCGCTACGGATATTTGTATAATTTAATTTTCGCAGTAGCCTTGCCCTCTTGCATAGTCTTTTAGTTCTCTAGGATTACATCTGTTTAAATTAAAATATGCAAAATTTCCACCGTGCTTTTAATCACTTTCTCGAGCACTAATATCGTGGCCTTCAAAAACACTATGTTCCTCCTGTGGAGCACACAATATTCATTCCAAAGGCTTGACAAAAAATCCTATTTCATACAAAATCTCATTTTCGCTTATTTTCAGTTCAGTGAGCTCGTTTGTAGCCGGTAGACCTGGAATTAAGTCTCTTGAAACCTGCACCATAATCCTGAATTTCTATGTATTGAGAAACTTTAATCTCCTAATTCCTTAATCTTATATATTTCTTCTTTTGCTTCATCTTCGTCAGGTAAACCCCGAGACATTTACTCGTAGCCCTAGAAGACGTACAACATTTGATCGTTAGAAAGAGGATGATAGTTGTGAGTTAAATAATTTTATTTCACAATGAATCTAAGGCAAGTCGCTATTGGCCTGAATTCTAACACAATTGAAGATACCCCCAATGCCCACAACAGTTGGCAACATCTGTTATCTTCAGTGTTGTTCATAAAGAGAGCTCTTAACGAATTATGCTGTGTCAAAGTGTTATCAATTAAAAGTGGTCGTACGATTGTTTTAAAGCAGGCACTTACAGTTTTGGAAGGGAATTTAAGTTTTTCGCTACCATTTGAATTTGCAGTATTATTAATTTTATTTATTGTCTTTTGTTAGTCGATATTATTAAAGCGAAGAATTGTCTATAGGGATAAGACAGTACTAAGATGTTCTCTTCCCAGTCATTTTCAGGCACAGTCCTTAGGTATTAACTTATCGCTAGAGTAGCTGGTTTTAAATTCGTCTGAATGGTGTTTACTTATCGCTAGAGTAGCTGGTTTTAAATTCATCTGAATGGTGTTTTTTTATATTTGTGCCCGCGCATGTTAGTCACTTCTAAAACATGTCATCAAAGGTGACGTAAGTTGGCCTATAAGTGCCTATCGTTTAAACCGTTAGACAGAATGTCGATTACTATGACTATGAAAATTATACTTTTTAATAGTTGTATACAGAGCCTGTATTGCTAGCACCGCTAAAACAAAAAGTATAAAAAGTACAAAAAAAAAACAAGCGAAAGGGTATCCTCTTAGGTGAGTTTTTTTTCACTTATGTGGCGTCACTTTTAGAACCCTTACAGACCGATACTTGATATGTATACAGAACAATAATTGTTACTTTCACAACTATGGTATTGAAAATGAAATAGTGTTCCTTAAGCATTATAAAATTTGATATTGTTGCGAAGATGCTTTATTTAGGTCATAAAAAGAAATAAAAATAATTGTCACCAACAAAGTAAAACGAAATGACCAATTGTGTATGTTTACAACGCCAAAAGTTTCTACAAAAACTTCTTAATCATAAAAAAAACTAACACAAAGTAATGAAAATAAACTCAACACACAACTACTCAACCAACTACATAACGACTAATAAAAAAAAAAAAACAGACAGCATGTAATATAAATTCAAAGTAATAATGGAAGGTTCTGGAATCAAATAACAATCATCATGTGTCTCAAATAATAAATGCACAGTAGAGAAATATTCTACCAACAGATGGAGCAAAATTCTTGTATATTCAAGAGCCTTAACATTGGGTATATAAAAGCAACGGGCATACTTGCTGAATCATTCTTAATAAAAACATCAACCAGTGAAGATCTCGTGTTAAACAGTGGTGAAGCTGCCATCGCGTATTTTTGTGTACTTATCGCGAATAAGTGAATAATCGTCTAATAAAAGTGTAATTTAATTAAAGTAGTAAATAAAATGTGTTTTTTTATTTTGCAATAAAAGAACTCAGTAAAATAAACGTTTATAAATTTAAATAAACGTAACAATATATTTATGCTTTATCTTTTGAAACTTTATAAATTGACAACCGAAATTTAAACAATGTTAATATTACTTTGTCGACAATAACTCTCTTGTTATTTTAGGCAATGTAGTTTGATTAATATGCTGTCATTTCCTAAGCCTCTATAGGCAAACAATGTTATATATTATTACTCTGTCTGCTATAACAATAATTAGAAATAATAAAAATCCAAAAAAATAAACGTTGTTTCCACATGTGAAATAATGCGCTGGATATAAACTTATCTTGTTGACTGCTATAGATAGATACTTAAAACTTAAATTTATAAACGTTATTTTACTGAGTTCTTCTACTGGAAAAAAAAGCACAATCTATTTACTACTTTAATTAAATTACACTTTAATTAGACGATTATTCACTTATTCGTGATTAGTACACAAAAACACGCGATGGCAACTTCACTACTGTTTAACACAAGATCTTGACTGGTAGATGTTTTCACTAAGAATCAATCAGCATGTAGTATGACCGTTGCTTTTATGTACCCAATGTTAAGGCTCTTGAATATACAAGAATTTTGCTCCATCTGTTGGTAGAATATTTCTCTACTGCGCATTTATTATTTGAGACACATGATGATTGTTATTTGATTCCAGAACCTTCCATTATTACTTTGAATTTATTTTACCTGCTGTCTATTTTTATTAGACGTTATGCAGGTGTTTGTGTAGTTGTGTGTTGAGTTTATTTTTGTTGCTGTTTTGTTGTTAGTTGTTTTTGTTTTGTGATTAAGAAGTTTTTGTAGAAACTTCTGGCGTTGTTGTTGGTGACAATTAATTTTATTTCTTTTTATGCCCTAACTAGGTTGTCAGACGATCAAGTTTTCATTCAAGTTTTCAAATTTCTCTCATTTTTTCACCAATACACTCACACTTTAAAAACTTGCTGAGAATTTGCTTTCAAGTTTTCGTTCAATTGAGTCTTTCAAATTACATTCAAGAAAACAGCTAATTGACGTTTTTCCCTCCAAATTTGTATTAAAAATTCTGCTGTCAGTGTTTTCTTCACATCTTGCTTAAAAACTTGCTTTGAAATTGCGTGCAGCCTACGTCACAGCTTTCAACTTTTGTGAATTTTGACAAGCAGTATGTGTAAATTTCTTGAAAGAGAATTGAACAAAAACTTGATCGTGTGACTGCACTGTAAATAAAGTATCTTCGCAACAATATTATAATGTTTTTTAAGTGCTACCAAATTTCGCCGGAGACTATTCTCTTCCATAAATGCAATCGTTTACGGATGAATATAATATCGCTTTTAAAAAAGTTTTTTACACCTGAACTATTCCAAAACCGAAAAGTCGATCACCCCAGGAGGGAGTACCACTGTATCTAGCGCATTGCCTTTTTCGGATCTATTTAGAAGGTCTTATAGAGTGATGGTGTAGCATATATATTATATATTTAAGTATATAAGTATATTGATAATACTTTTAAACATTCTTTTTAATTTAATTTATGTTTGCGTTGCAATAATACATAGGAACGCTCTATCCATATCGATCATTGAATTTTTTTCAACAAAGGTGTTAAATTACACAGCAGTTGAGTGCAGTTATTGACCATGAAAAGAAATGCTAAATTATCAATATTTACTTTTAATTTTAAGCTAAAGATTGTTTGTATAAGTAAAGAAAGAAATTTGACAAGCACCTTAATTTTTGGAAAACCATGCTCGCAATCATTACGTTTATTTTCTAGAAACATCAGAATTTGGCCATATAAATATAAAGATAAATAAGCGCTAGACGCTAACCACTTGGCATATCTCCGCCGATTTGCGTGTCCTAGTCGCTCAGCAATAACAGACAAAACCCTTTTCCCTCGGCGATCCTGCCGACCCAACTTGGGATCTACTGATCCTCAATATAATTTTGCGAAAAAACAATTGTAGAAATTTTTATAAAATAAACATATCTCAAAAATGTTTATTTTTCAGGTTGATCTGTGCCATAAATAATTGCAAATTTCCGCGAACAGCGGAAGACGTCAACGAAATAAGTAACTTCTAGGAAAAATATCTAAACAGGACTAAGGAGGAACCCTACATTCCAGAAAGACCGCAGCCTGAAGTAACATACATTTTCACAAAACTGAATTCAGAATCTTCAACTAGACACATTGCTCCTGTGGACTTGCATATCGGACAAAAACGAATAACATTACAAGAAGCGATTCTAGGCATAGGTTAATACCAATAAAAAAAAATGCTCCCATACTAGAAATACCAAAGAAATAAAGACGAGATGGAAAAAAATTTACTGCCATCCCTAAATTAGCGCATAAAGCGATAGATATCTTTCAAAATTTCTTATGTACATACAAAATGTATGAAGCATCCCTAAATAGCACGGCGTCAACGCTTAGCAATTGGAAAATCCAATTTTGACAGCGCGTAAGGTAATGCAGTTGCCTGCAAGCTACTGTTGTTTACATATTTTTTTGTAGTATTTAGAGAACGTTACAAAACAGTAATGACATTTTTGCTTTTTTCGTGCTTATATAGCGTTTTTATCACTGTTTTGCGTTTCATTTTATAGGGTTTTATTAAAAGTGATAGGTTAACATTACTGTTCACAACAAAACGTTGCGCTTTTATTTAGGTATGTCATTTCAGCGTAAAAGCCATGCGTTATTTTGCGTCGCGTCTTACGCGCTAATTTAGGGATGGCAGTTAGGCAACGACTGGAACTATACAATTTATATAAAATAAAATCATTATCAACAAACATGGAAGAGAAACACAATGCAAAATAATAATAATAATAAAACAAAAATCTTTTTTTTTTTTTTTTTGAGTGGGAAAAACCATTTCAAAACCATCAGCCCATTCGGGTGATACGACCGTAAAGATTATTAATTACCCAAGCTCTAGAGCAACACGAAATAATTTTGTGGCTTATTTTGGCAGTAACAGCAACCAGTTTAGCACTAAAAATATACAGGTTAAATATGAAAAATAAACGTCACGAAGTATTAAGAGCAGCTAAAAATTGCTTGTCTTACTGACGTTAGAACCGCATTAAATACATGAAAACTTTAGGAGAAGATATAATTAAGCGTTTGAGGCATAATCTAACTTACCTTGAAAATCCCTCTAACAGACGCTACACGAAAAGTGACATTTTAAAAAGGAAAAAAGAAAGCACCGCACTATACAGCAACGTGTAAAATATCATTAAAGACGCAGGTGATCCACCACAAATGAAAATATAAAAAGAGACAAGAGCATTATACGCTGAAATCATAACAATCCTTAATGAAAAAGCAATCAAATACTACTCAAGGAAATAAATCCGTTTCTTAATTTGCTAAAAAAATAAAAGTTTTGATATCACAACAACTGCCATTCAAACTTCAACTCTGCAAACAACAGCAAAAAAATCTGATATCATAGAGCCAAATGATGGCAGAGCCCTTAACTTTTTAAGACGAGATAAAACAAAAGCCAACATAACTCAAACTATAGCAGCTTGCAGAGCAACCACATTCAAAGAAGCAAATCAAATAGCAGAAGAATCCGATTACACAGAAGAAACTCATGTCATGCTGTATAAAAGGAACAGAACTAATCAACATAAAATCAATACGAATCAAAGCCGCTACAACAATAACAGCAGCATGCAGCAAAAAAATCGTTACAATAATGAACAACAACGAAATAAACAAAATTACTACAACAATAACAATAATAACAACTTTAAACAACAAAGAAAAAATACTCATGAAGCCAACAGCTACAACAGATATCAGCATCAAAATTCGCGAAACTATTACAATGGCTAGCGCTTTACTAGCAACAACTATGGCAATCAAAATAATAATAGGCATAATGCATTTATAATGAATGGTACAGATCAACAGAGAAACTTGCTAGCCACCGATACGGAAAATTATGCTGCTCGGCGAATAAAAGTAAAAAAATTATTAATTAATTTAGACTATAGTAAATACACATATATAAAATGTAAAGATAACACTTTTTAATTTTTAATTGACACAGGAGCTGATATTTCTATCATAAAAAAAGAAAATTTCAAAAAATATTAATATTAACAGTCGCTACTCATGTACGACAACGGGTATATCAAACGAAAATATTTTAACATTAGAAACATTAATTTTAGGCTTATAAATACAACACGATGTTCTAAATATACAAGTTCAATGTTGTAAAAAATTCCTTTCCTATCACATCCAGTGGTATTTTAGGAAGAGATTTTTGTGCAAAATATAAAGCACGAATAGACTATACAAATTTCACATTCACATTTACACATAAATATATTGATCACATATTTGACTTGAAATCAAAAGAAGTTTTGGTTACCAATTTACTATCTAAGGGAACAATTGGATATGCGACACAACGATGGTCAAAATTAAAAAAAGAATTAAACTGAGGTAACTTAAATTATTCAGCAGAGAAATAATTTATTTAAAAAATGAAAAATTATCCGTAAATAACTTCTATGAGCAAAAGCTAACACTCACTGACTCTAGCCCTATATACATAAAAAATTATCGTCTTGCCCATAGCCAAATAAAAGAAATTAACAGACAAGTTCAGGAACTTTTAGACAAAAACATAATAGAGCACTCCACAAGCCCTTTTAACTCTCCTTTGTTGATTGTACCAAAGAAAGGTACAGATGAACAAACGAATTGGCGATTAGTTGTCGACTTTCGTCAGCTAAACAAAAAACTTGTCGACGACAAATTTCCTGTTTCAAGATTAGAAGATGTGCTTGACAAGCTATCAGGTGCTAAATAAAATATTTTTCAACCTTAGGCATGACAAATTCATTTCATCAAGTTCCACTAAAAATAAAAACAAGACCTCTAACTGCTTTTTCTACGAGCAATGGACACTATCATTTCTAAACAGTGCCATTTGACTTAAAAAAGGCTTCGAACAGCTTTCAAAGAATGTTAACAATCGGCCTTTTTGGGTAAGAAAATATCTCTAACATATAAAGAGATGATATTATAATTTTCGGTAAAACCATTGCAGATCGCAATGCAAATCTTCGACGTGTTTTTACCAAATAAAAACAGTATAATTTGAAACTTTATCCATCAAAATGTAGACCTTTAAAAAATGAAGTCATTTACTTAGGCCATAAAATCACACACTACGAAGTTAGTATCGATCCAGACAAATGTAAATCAGTAGAAAACTTTCCAACGCCCCAAAACGCAGGAGAAGTTAGACGATTCGTTGCATTTTGCAATTACTATAGGAAGTTTATACATAACTGTGCTTAAACAGTAAAACCTTTAAATAGTCTTTTAAAAAAGGATGTAGAATTGAAATGGAACAATGAATGCGAATATTCATTTAAACACTTAAAACAATCTTTAAAAAATCCTCCAATACTGCATTATCCAAACATGCAAAAAGAATTAATTTTAATAGCAATCGCTTTAAATTATGCTATTGGGTCAGTACTTTCACAAGGCAAGATAGGTTCCGATCACCCAATTGCTTACGCTGCTAAAGTCAAAGTGATAAACACGTTGACTACAAGCCTGGTTGTCCAGGGTTCAACCCCTGCGGCAATCAAAATACAAAAAATATTTTTTTCTGTTTAATGGTATAAATACATATTCAGAATGAACATTATAAACGTGCAGCCTCCTTCGTCGGTACTTCTTCATGGCATATTCGCCGGCAAAGTAAAATAACAATCTATCTTTTTCCTTTCACCACCTATCTTATCTCTCGTCTATCCCTTTCCTTAAGAATGTAGCACGGTAACGAAAAATAACTAAAACGGTTTTAATTCCTGAAGTGCTACTTCTCAAAACATGAATTGAATAAGCCAATAATCGAGAAAGAACTCTTAGCAATTAAGTGGGCAATGAAACACTTCAGATCCTATCTTTCACTATTTAAACATAAAAACACCTTCAAAATTAAGTAAAATTCGCATGGACTTAGCAGAGTATGACTTTGAGATAATATATAAACAAGAAAAATTAAACACGACAGAAAGAAAAGAAAGTCGTTGTGGGAACCTAATTCGTTGCCAATCGAATTTTGTTGGTTGTGTGTATTATCTCACAACTATTTTTTCTTTTTATGATTGTTGAGTGACTATAGAATATTATTGTGAATTAAATAAAACAATATAATTTTTTAATTTTTATTTTTATTAAAAAAATTAATTATTGAAATAAGATTTCACATCATAACTTTCATCAGACAAACCATTTAATATAAACTACTCCTTCTTTTACATCATGCTTCTCCTTTTTCAACTTGCCGTTGCATACCGCACGTTTTGCCTCATTTTAAGATAATTTTTATTTACATATTGCTTTGTGAGATAATTTTGAACTTACCACTAAACAATACTGGAGAGCTTTTCACCACTTTTGAAAAATCTTTGTACTTTTAAACTACTTCTATTCAAACTAACCTAATCAGTTACGTTTATCAAAGAAAAAAATATGTCTTTACTGGGAGGTCACACCGGAGTAAATAGAAGGATAGCGAAATTAAAACAACGTTATGGTTGGAAGGGCATGAACAAAATACTTAAAAAGTTTATACAAAAATAGTTTTGCATAATAATGATGACAATGATTTCAGATATATTTTAACTATGCAATGTGATTTGACTAAAGATATTGAAGCTTTTCCGATGACTTTTAAAGAATCATTAGAGGTTGCAAGGACTATAGTATAGAAATTCATTCTAAAAGATGGTCACTTAAAAACAATGAAAACAGACATGGGTGTATAATCCGTTAATCAAACAATTTAAGAAATCTGTACACTACTAAATATTGAACAAATTACATCAACTCCATACCATCACGAACCCTAAGATGTGTTGAAGGAATATCCGTTATGTTGCACTGAAGACACAAGATGACATAAAAGCTAACCATATTACACATTCTCATACAACAGGACCCCGCACCCAAGCACAAAATATATACCACTCAGTTTCTTGAGTGATTTTCATATAAATTTTCCAGACAAGTTGATCGCCTGTAATACAGAAACAGCACATAATACTTGGCACACTACCGAATTTACCGGATAATATATATGTAAATAAACCAATTTATAATTTTTATGATTACAAAAATAAGCTCCAATTAAGATTAAAAAAAGACTCTCACGAAAATGCCAAAAAGCTTTTAGCTGAGTCAAAAATATGAAATAAAGAATATTCTAATAAATCATCTTAGATATCAGATTTTAACGTAGGAGACATGGTTTATTTAGGAAACCAAAGAGAAAATAAATTAAATAGCCAGTACAAAGGTTCTTTTAAAATACTAGAACGCTAAGGAGTTAATTCAATACTAAAATAGAAATTACAAACGGAATGACAGACTGAAATATACCATTTTCCACGGGTGGTGAAGGGTATACAAATAGAATTAAAATTGAAGGGCTGATTTGACAGGAGACCTGATTGTGATGTATATTGTCGTATGTTGTGAACCGCAAGAATCAATGGAATGTGTAGTAAGTGGTAACGAATTTGCCTCATTTTTCTTTTATGCTTTTAGTGCAGAGATTTTACATTTTTTTTTTTTAATTTCGTTTGTTCTAAATCATTTTATTTTTTTACTTTATAGCGACAACGTCCATAAATATATGTAGGCATATGTCCATGTGTGTCTTTTCTTAAGAAATTACAAAGTCATTCTTTAGACTTTAACAGACACAACTAGATATTTTCTCAAAAAAACATATTTTATTACCAATGCACAGAGTATGCAATGCTATGCCCGCAAATGATCCTCATGTTTTGTACTCGTAAAATTAATAAATTTTTTTTAAAAACAAAAATATAAAAATTAAAAATGAAAGGCTGAACTGCAGCCAGACACTATAAGCTTCCATGTGTGGTTCATACTTGCACTGGACTGATTTCGTAGTTTTGTTTTTTTTTTAGAGAAATTGGATCAGTTTCAATGATTGATTTTATAATTTTACTTCTGTTTTCTTCCAACTTAACTTAAAGCGCATTTTTAAAAACTGGTCTAGTTTTTTATTATTTGAACAGTTTATAAACTATTTTGTTTTGAATTTAGTTGGCCTCTTTGTATTAATTTTAAAGCAATTTTCAATTTTAGCAATTTTTATTTAGGTAATTTTTTACTCATTTTAAGGATTTCAGGTGGCTTTCGAGTAGCCTTCATGTTTTCTATATCAATATATTTCATTTGTTAATAATGCCTTTTACTAACGAGATAACAAAAATTGGCTGTTTAGTTTTTTTTTACCTTTTTCCTTCAACAGAAAGGTAAAACAAAAAGCAGAAACAATTGGTGGAGATTCAAACATTTGAATACTGCATTAAATAAATACAAAAACAATATCAAGTCATATTTTAAACGAACGCATGCAATAATAAAATAAACCCACGTTTTAATATTTATTAATTATTTTAAATAACAAAATAAAACATCGTATTTTTAAAATTTATAAAAAGATTTTCTTTGTTTTTTCCCATTTAGTTCATTCAATTCATTAAAATAATTTTATTATTAAAACAACAGTTTTATTTATTTTTATTTTAAAAATGTCAATATTGGGTGTGTCCTCTACGATTTGCAATATTTTCACATAAATTGACCTCAAATAGTGCGCAACCAAAATATATTTGACTGTTAAAACATCCTTCTTATTAATATGAATGACTTTATTGAACTAATCTCGACAGGGATGTATGAATATGGATTTTGCATACTGTACATACGAACATAAATATATGTAAACATAAGAACAAGACTACTGCAAGAGTCAGGTTCTTAATTCTGGTAAAACTAGTTTTTCCAAATTATGTTAATCCTGATGTAAGTAGCAGAAGATGACATTAACATTAACGCAGCCTACCAAAGTAGGAGTTTAGCTCGTGATATGATCTTTATTTTATCGTTCATTGTATGTAAAAGCAGATGACCGCTTACTTAAGAGCCATGAATCAAGAAAACTACTACTGCGCAATCAACGTCATCATAGATTAAAAATTAGTGTTTGTTGTAAAAAGTGTAAGAGATTTTTTTGTTGCACTTAAACACAAATGTACTTTGTTTACAAAAAATATTCTATGTCTACGTCACACAAAATATTGTTTTCTTGCCTCCTGCTTAATAGCAGACACAAAAGAGCAGCAGTAACATCAAATAGTTATTCGACAACGTTACTGTTCTATAAAAACTATACTTATTGTTGTTGTGATAATCTGCCGCAATTTTAATTTATTAAAACAAAGTTTTTTTTTATGAAAACGACAATAAAAAATTAAAATTTCACTGTAAAAACATTTTTAATAAAACATTTTAGTAAGAAATTAAGTTTTATTAATGTTCTATGTTTCCATTCTTAGTAATAATAAACTTTGTTGATAAGATTTAAATTAGGGACACATGTCAAGCTTTGAATATCTTAAACTTAACCAAATACATAAATAACACTAGGCTACAACAAAATTAGTTTTTAATAAAAAACGGTGACATGTGTATAAATTTATCTTAAAATTATATTCAGACCTGGTAAAAAATTGTTAAGTGTTTCTCAAAGTTAAAATTGAATAATTTTGAGCTCAAAGAAATCAAGCAAAATATATCACTCTCGAAATGAATTTTAGTCATACAATACTTTTTTTTAACTGGTAGAAAACTGTTAAATGCCCTTTCAAGCTAAAGAATACTAAAATGTGTCTCTTCCCCTTTTAAATTAAAATGGGCATCTTTCTCCGAAGCACACAGGCAGACATTTTAAAGTAACGAGGAGCATATATTCACTACAACAGCCAGCATAAAAAGTAAAACTTAAAGGGTGTTCTAATAAAATACGAGATGTTAACTTTAACTTTCTTAGCTCGCACTTGGCTGATTTATTTTTTCATTGTTGCCCAGTGTAAAAAATTGCTATAAAAGCGTTTCTGGATATGTTAACTTTCAGTCTTATAGAGATTTGAAGTGAAGATGGTTGAAATTGTTAAACTGTTTTTAATATGTGCAGTTGCCTTGGCTGCCAACACTTCCATAACTGCAGGAACTACCTATAAATGGATCGAACAGAAAGTAGATCATTTTAATAAGAGTGACACAAGAACCTGGAAAACGGTAAGTGATAAGAGCTCTTTGTTGTTGTTGTTTTTTTTTTTTTTTTTTAATAAAAATTTGTTTTTTTTAGCAATATAGTTACACTGATGCCTTCGTTGATTCCGAGAATCCCCGTAGCCCTTTGTTTATTCATGTTGGAGGTCGGAATCCTGAGTCATTTGATATAAGTGATAGTCTTTTCGGGAGTACAGCTTTACCTAATATGGCCTACTTTTTTGAAACTCAGCATCGTTATTTCGAAGACAGCATACCATTTAGGAACTTGACTTATGAAAATCTAAAGTATTTAAATGTACAACAAGCTCTGGCTGATTTGGCACATTTTATTCGCACTATAAAGTCCTCGTCTCCTGTACTGAATGATTCAAAAGTTATTTTGCATGGTAAATCATATGCTGGTTCTTTGGCCACATGGTTTAAAATATTATATCCTGACCTGGCAGATGGTGTTTGGGCCTCAGGTGCTCCACTACTTGCTAAATTGGATTGCAATGGTTGGTATTCACTATAACTCTCTTTTCAAAATTTTACTAATAATTTGCAAATAATTAATTTTTCAGAACTTACTGAAGCTATAGGTAGAAGGATTAAGATATTTGGCGGTGATTCTTGTTACAATTGTTTAGCAAAAGGTATAAAAAAATGGAGCAAATGTTAGCGGAAAACAGATCTGCTGAATTAAGAACTGCTTTCAATCTTTGTGACGCATTTGACGCGAGTAATGAATTGGACGTTGCGAATTTATTTTATAACATAATCCGTCAAATTGACAAGAATACGCAATCGAAGTAAGAAAATTTAAATAAAAAAACATTTTTCAAATCCGCTTCTTCTAACTTTCAGAAATGGAATAAGATATATCTGCGAAAAACTAATGCAAGATGATTTAAAAGATTTAACGTATTTTTTGTCGCCTTTTCCTAACGAACGTTGCAATAATTACACCTACAAAAACCAAGTGGCTTGGCACAAAGGTAGGATCAACTAATAGATAAATTCATAACTATTTCAAGAAATAATTAAAATATAAAATAATTAAAATATTCTTTATAAATATCGTTTAAGCAAAATCCAGATATTATTTAAGCTTTAAATTTGAAATATCTTTGGCAAAAAACCCCTTAAAATAAGCAACAAATACATTTTTGGACTTCCAAAGCATTAGAACAGTCTTTTAAAAAAAAAAAATCGCAAATTTTAAAAAATGTTGAAAAAATTAACTTTTAAATTTAAATTAAAATACTTTTAAATCGACTTTTCAAGTTTGTTGGCTTTAAAAAGCATTAAAATTAAAAATATACAATTTAAGATTCATCCAGAGCTTAAACGGCTTCAGAAACAGACTTTATTGTTAATTCAGAAATATTAGAAAGACTAATTATTCTTGAAGCTTAAATCTAAATTCTTCAAAAAAACAGACTTAAAAAATTATTACAAAACTTTTTTCTAGCGAACCCGCGGCTGTATCAGTCCTGTAACGAACTTGGTTGGCTTCCAACCACTAATTCTACACAACAACCGTTTGGTACGAAGGTTCCCCTTAGTTTCTTTTATAATTATTGTAAAGATGTTTTTGGTGATAAATTTACAGCAGAATATATGGAAAGTCTAATAAATAAAACAAATCAATTATTTGGTGGACTTAATCCAGATAATTCTTTACATACGGTGAGTTTGATTCTTCGTTACCACTGGGCATGCAAGTAATAATACCAAGTGAGTATCATTCTTATAATAAATAAAAACTAAAAAAGAACAATTAAAATCTTTTATTGCTTCGACATCGGGGCTATGATATATGCCAAGTCGATATTTTAGGAACTAGCTCGTCAATGGACAGAACAATTACCGGCTGAATTTCTAAAGCTCTATCTGTAAATAAAGTTTTTAGTTGTTCAATACAACCTGCTTTACTAAATTAATTGTTTTAATAATTATCTGTCAAATTTAATTTACGTCGGCTTGTCATATAGGCGACTATAAGTGAGCAGATACATCGATCGAATTAATGTAATAAAAAAAATGTTTTTAACCATCCCATCAGAAGCGTATCTTCTCACTTATAGTCGCCTATATGACAAGTCGACAAGTTGAAAGATAATTATTAAAACAAAAAATTTAGTAAAGCAGCTTGTTTTGAAAAACAAAAAACTTTATTTACAGATAAAACTTCACATATTCAGCTGTGTATTGTTATGACCATTTAAAAGCTAGATTCTCAAAATGACTTGGCAGATGTCATGGCCTCGGTATCGTCGGTTGAATAGCCAGTATCTTTCTAAATTATTTCCCCAAAACATAGCAATTAAAGATTTCTAATTGTCTTTTTCTTATTTAATAGAAGAATAAAACTTACCTGGTATTATTACTGCCTTTTTTGCGTCTTGCATGCCCAGTGGTAACGAAAAATCATACTCACCGTATGTAAAGAAGGAATTTTCAACTTGAGGATTAAGTCCTCCAAGTAATTGATTTGTTTTATTTATTTGACATTCCATAGATTTAAATTTGTTGTCTATTAAAAGTTGTTTCTGAAGCCGTTTAAGCTCTGGATGAATCTTAAATTGAAAATTTTTAATTTTAATGCTTTTTAAAGCCAACAAACTTGAAAAGTCAATTTTAAAGTATTTTAATTTAAATTTAAAAGTTATTTTTTTTCAACATTTTTTAAAATTTACAAATTTTTTTAAAAGACTGTTCTAATGTTTCAGAAGCTAAAAATGTATTTGTTGCTTCTTTTAAGGGATTTTTTGCCAAAGATATTAAAAGCTTTAATAATATTTGGATTTTGTTTAAACGATGTTGATAAAGAAAATTTTAATTAATTCTTTAAATAGTTATAAATTGATTTACTAATTTATCATACCATTGCTCCGAGCCACTTCCCATTTGTAGGTGTAATTACCGCAACGTTCGTTAGGAAAAGGCAACAAAAAATACGTTATATCTTTTAAATCATCATCCATTAGTTTTTCGCAGGTATATTTTATTCCATTTCTGAAAGCTAAAGGAAACGGATTTAAAAAAGGTTTTTTTATTTAAATTTTCTTACTTCGATTGCGTATTCTTGTCAATTGGAAGGATTATGTTATAAAATAAAGTCACAACGTCCAATTCATTACTCGCATCAAATGTGTCACAAAGATTAAAATCACTCTTTAATTCAGCAGATCTGTTTTCCGCTAACATTTGCTCCATTTTTTTTATACCGTTTGCTAAACAACTGTAACATGAATCACCGCCAAATATCCGAATTCTTCTACCTATAGCATCAGTAAATTCTGAAAAATTAATTATTTGCAAATTATTAGTAAAATTTTGTGAAGAAAGTTAAAATGAATACCAACCCTTGCAATCCAATTTAGAAAGTAGTGGAGCACCTGAGGCCCAAACACCGTCTGCCAGATCAGGATATAATATCTTGAACCATGTGGCCAAAGAACCGTCATAAGATTTACCATGCAAAATAACTTTCGCATCATTCAGGTTAGGAGATGAGGACTTTAATGTGCGAATAAAATGTACCGAATCTGCCAGAACTTGTTGAACATTTAAATTAACTATAAACTATCACCTATTTCACGTATCTCAGGATACCGACCTCCAACATAAATAAACAAAGGTCCACGGGGATACTCGGAATCAAAGAAGGAATCAGTGTAAGTATATTGTTAAAAAAAAATTAAATATTAAAAAAAAGCAAGAAAAAGCTCTTATCACTCACCATTTTCCAGGTTCTTGTGTCACTATTATTAAAATGATTTAGTTTCTGTTCGATCCATTTACCTGGATATTCTGCAAAAACGGAAGTGGTAGCAGCCAAGGCAACTGCACATATTAAAAACAGTTTAACAATTTCAACCATCTTCACTTCAAATCTCTATAAGACTGAAAGTAAACACGTCCAGAAACGCTTTTATAGCAATTTTTTACACTGGGCAACAATGAAAAAATAAATCAGCCAAGTGCGAGCTAAGAAAATTAAAGTTAACATCTCGTATTTTATTAGAACACCCTTTAAGTTTTACTTTTTATGCTGGCTGTTGTAGTGAATATATGCTCCTCGTTACTTTAAAATGTCTTCCTGTGTGCTTCGGAGAAAGATGCCCATTTTAATTTAAAAGCGGAAGAGACAGCTTTTGGTATTCTTTAGCTAGAAAGGACGTTTAACTGCTTGCTACCAGTTAAAAAAAGTATAGTGTGACTAAAATACATTTCGAGAGTGATATATTTTGCTTGATTTCTTGAGCTCAAAATTATTCAATTCTAACTTTGAGAAACACTTAACAATTTTTTACCAGGTCTGAATATAATTTGAAAATAAATTTATATACATAAAAATAAAACATGTTTCCGTTTTTATTAAAAATTAATATTGTTGTAGCCTAGTGTAATTTATGTATTTGGTTAAGATTAAGATATTCAAAGCTTGACATGTGTCTCTAATTTAAATCTTATCAACAAAGTTTATTATTACTAAGATTAGAAACATTAATAGATTAGAACATTAATAAAATATAATTTCGTACTGAAATGTTTAATTAAAAATTTGTTAAAAATAAAGTTAAATTTTAATTTTTTATTGTCGTTTGCATAAAAAACCACGATACAATAAATATTTAAACGTGGGTTTATTTTAATATTGCATGCGTTCGTTTAAAGCATGACTTAGTATTGTTTTTGTATTTAATGCAGTATTAAAATATTTTAATTTCCATCAATTATTTCTACTTTTTGTTTTATCTTTCTGTTTAAGGAAAAAGGTAAAAAAGAAGACTAAAAGGCCAAATTTAGTTTTCTTGTTTGTAAAAGGCTTTAAATGAAATAATGTAAAATAGAAAATATGAAGGCCACTCGAAATCCTTAAATAAAAATTGCTAAAATTGAAAATTGCTTTAAAATTAATACAAAGAGGCAAACAAAATTCAAAACAAAATAATTTTCAAACTGTTCAAATAATAAAAAACTAGACCAGTTGTTAAGAATGCGCTTTAAGTTAAATTGAAAGAAAAGTGTGAGAAAATTGCTTGGAACCAACATCATCAACA
Organism: Cistogaster globosa; assembly: GCA_937654795.1. Lineage (NCBI taxonomy): Eukaryota > Metazoa > Arthropoda > Insecta > Diptera > Tachinidae > Cistogaster > Cistogaster globosa. Next base: position 14,132,964 of record OW569403.1, on the reverse strand, counting down.
AATAAAAAAGAGAGAATAATTTTCTGTAACAAAACCAACACAACTCAGTAAAATGCCAGATGGAACCACATATGGAGAATTTCGTGCCATGTATTGGCACCCCTTATTATATGTTGTTGGAAATTTGTAGCGTCTGGCCATTGCAGTTCAGCCTTTTGTTTTTAATTTTTATTTTTTAAAAATTTATAACTTTTACGAGTATAAAATATGAGGCCAAATAGCAGATGTAGCATTTCGTTATCTGTGGAAATTTCAAGTGTCTGTTTTATAATTTTAAAAGAGACGTGATTTCACATACGCCGTTTACTATGAGGACACCTTTTGATTTTTAATTTATTTTTTTTTTAATTTTACTTATGGCACATCGAACTTTAGAAATTGGTAATAGTTACTGCAAATGAAGAAAAATCGAAAAATAACCAAAGTTAAAGAAATGTTTTAAACGAAACCAACAAAATATAAAATTATCGAAGAAACTAAAAAATTCAAAAAAGTAACGGCGAATCTTAAATCATTAACGCAGTAATAAGAGATAATTTATAAAAAAAGACAAGTAAGACTAATTAAAAGTTGGGTCACCCTTTAATTTTTATATTTAATTATCAGACTCTTCGAAAATTATAAAAGTCTACCTGTTGTGATTATGAAGATAAGCATTTGTACGTCTTGTAATAAAAGGATACTGTCCTTTTATTTAAAGTATTGTGTGTAAATTTCTGCCCATTTCAGTTAAAAAAGCGAGTCAAGCCTGTATGGAGAAAATAGTTTGTGTTTCAAAGAATGGACAACAAATTATTTTCTATCAGTTGACAAAAAAATAAATCATTTTTATGGTGCGTGACTCACTTTCATTTTGGGAGCGATAAAAATATTTTGATTTATTTGGTTTCAACAAATTTTTTTTTTAATTTTACCGTCAAAAAATTGTGTTCAATTTTTAACAAAATCTAATTATATTTTTAAAATAAAATTATATAAATAAAAACTAATTTTTTGTAGCCTAGAGGCTACCCATGAAATTAAACGAGTTTGTATGTCTCGAATGAATGAATAAAAGTGTTTTTTTTTCGAATCAGAGTAGAGAGTATTCTACCGGTGTTGCTTATGTATTTAGTTAAGATAAAGATATTGAAGCATGACGTGTTTTCGTACTTTAAATCTTATTAACAAAGTTTATAATGTTTTTAAATTTATTTTTTAATAAATTTGATAAGAAAATTTAGCTTTACCACGGTGAATTAATTTTACCAGGAGCCATCATTGCGGCAGCTGACCATATTTTGTTTAAAGTTTTTATGTGTAGATCAGCTTTTAAAAGTGTATCATTTTATATCAGAAAAGGTTTTTTTTCATATTACTTAAGATTAGACTTTATTAAGTTTTAAATCAATTAAGAAAAAAAAAAAAACTTACGACATTAATATGTGTTTGGAGTTTCCCACTCGCACAAGTGCCTGTTTATCTTGTTGTATTGTTGTAGAGACGCTGATAACTTTTGTAAATGTGCCTTGATTTTAACAACTCATTTAAAATTTAAATCATTTTCTTATTAATACGGCTTTTATTTTGATATCCTTGTTTTCAGAAGTTCTAATCTAATCTAACGTTACACTTTGTCCTTTTTTAAAAGACAAATTAGTGAAAAAACGTCTTCTCTAATGTAAAGTACGAAAGTTAAGCAACTTTTAACTTTTGACGTACGTTGAATACTTTGGCATTTAAAATTTGCTTCTTTTTGTTTTCTTTTCGCAAATATAAAATACAATTAAATATTGTAAGTTCGTTAAATAAAAAAATAAAACGGAACACAAATTAATTAAAGTCTCTGTACATCACATCAAGACACTCCCAAGTTGTATAAATTAAGCCTAAAATATCGTCCAATTCCATTGCCAATGTGTTCTTTAGTAAAAAAATTGCAAAAATATGAGTTAAAAAATAGCTGAATTCATCCACAAAATACTGATTTTGTCAGCCTCATCCGTCAATACTTGGTTTTCAGTTAAGTATGGAAGTATAAAATATGACGGAAGATTCTATATGCCCCTTTTACAATGATAGATTTTTATAAGCAGATTTTTACACTAAAAAAGTGCTTTTACAAATTAATTAATCAAAGTAATTCTAGCTCAATTAGTTTTTTAAAGCTTGAGAGTTCAAAAACCACCTTTTGAAAGTTTATTTTTTTTTTTTTTGGATGTTTTGTGCATAAAATTTATTACACAAGTTTTTAGGACAGCAACATTTTTTTAATTCCTAATAACGTTAAACGCTTTACTTAAAGTTTGTAAAATCTTTATTTGATCATACGCAAGATCTATGTATTAAATGGCTTTTAAGTCTTATTTAAAATGTCTATTTGCAATCTTTTAAAACTTGTTTCTTAAAGAAGTACTTGGAAGGGTTGGTGAGAAATTTCTGCCAACATTTGCTGGTTCTAGCGTCCAAATATCTGCTGAAATATAAGAATTAAACAAAAGTAAAGGGAGACTTTAAAGAATTTGGCATCAAAACAGAAACCCAATCGAAAAAAACCAATTTCAACTCAGCAGTAAGACTGTTAAAAGAAAGTATTTTTGAATTTAAAAATAAACAACTCGTTAATTACCCGTGCAGCTTGAATGCTAACCAAGTGGAAAGCAACTCGTTACCTTCTAAAAGAAAAATTCAAATCAAAATTACAAATGGGATCTGGTGCTAAACTGATAAGGAAAAAGCTAACACTTTCGCCTCACATTTAGAGCAAACTTTTCAACAATTTCCAATTAATGCTGATGATTCTGAAATTACAATTTTTATACATACGGCATAATAAATGGATTCACCCATAAAAGCTATTTTGCCGAATGAAGTGAAAGCTGATATTTTAAGGCCCTTGGTTATGACTAAGTAGATGCTAAGGTTATAAAATGTTTAACGCATAAATTTACCATATTTCTCACAAGAGTTGTTTGGAAATAATAATGATATCAAACCCAGATAAACCAGAAAATTGTATTACATCATACAGGCCAAAAATCTGTACATTTGCTAAATATTGTATAATAGATTGCAAATAAAAGTAAACAGTAAAAAAACTTTAAAGTAAAAAAAAACAAACAATCTGTTTAATGGGCTAATTTATTGAAAACAAAAAAACAAAATTATCCCAATTTTTTATAAACATTTCTAACCTTCTTTTTCTTATCAACTTATTGAAATAATTTAATTTTAATTGAATTGTTAACACAAGGTTCGGCTTGATGTCCTCTTTGTTAATAAATAAAAAACAAAAACTCTCTGTTGTTTTAATTTTTATTTTTTCAACATTCTAATATTTCCAACAACTTTGTTGGTCATCTTCAGGGAATATGACTAGAATATATACAAAAAATATTTGATCAAAAACAAACAAATAAAAAAATATTACAACAATAAATAAAAATAACAATCAAATAAAATTTTACATTTTCGGTTTTGTTCATTTCTAATTTAACTTTTATTAAGAAAAATTATTTTTCAAATGTACGCGGACGTTTTTCAAAGAAAACAAGAAAAATTAGACGCTGGCAGAATGTAATGCTGTAATTTCAGGACCGCCAAATCCATCTTCAGCATTCTTTGCATCCAACACCTTGATTTGCGTATACTGTAAATATCATCCATTTAACCAACTAATCAATATTAATTTGGTTGGACGAAATTCACGCACAACTCAAAGCATTTTTTCTTTGTTGTCTTCTCTACAACACGTCTTGTACATTTGTTGCAATTAGAAATGAACAAAAGCCGAAAAAGTAAAATTTTAATTGATTTATGAAGACCACTGGTTCAACCCCTGGCTGGAATTAAAATTAAAAAATAATAACAATCAAGTTAAAAATTAATAATAACATTTATACTAATTAATTTTCAGCGTCGTCTGTTGTTTATGAAAACACTTTGTCACTGACTGTTGTTATGTTTTTATTTCTTTATTTTTTCTATGTTTACTAATTGTGTACCGATATATGTGAGCGCAATTGTCTACGTCTGTTTTGTAATTTATTCTCTTTTCTGTAGGAGTCTTTATTATATGTAGCATCTCTTGCATGTAATTTTTTGTTGTATTTGTTTCTCCTACTAGAATTTTAACATTTTCAAAGTTTGGCTGGTGTCCAGTTATCGCACAGTGGGCAGCTAAGGCAGTTTTTTGGTTAAGAGGTTTTTTTGTACTTAAGTCCGATTTATGAGATGCTAATCTCGTCCTTAAAATTGTTTTTGTCGTGCCAACATATACTTTTTGGCATATTTCTGCGTAGTCACCACTGCATTTGATTTCATATACTAAGTTAGACTTCTCCATCTTATCCAATCTTGATTTTACGTTGTTAAACAGCTTTTTATTTTTGTCATAAATATCGGAATTTTTAAATCTCTCAGAAAACCCAGGAATATAGTCAAATGGTTTGTACATATTTTTTGCTTCTTCTATTATTCTATTTTTGTCAACTTGTGATATGTTTTTGCCTCTTATTACGTTTAAAATTAATTAAATTATTTGTTGTGATAGGGAACTCGTTATCTTTATCTCTTCTTTATTTGTTGAATGAAAATCTTAATTACAAATATTTAGTACTCGTGAAATAAAGTTGGTTGCAGCATTCATTATAATGTTTTTTGGATGTTTGGAATAAAAGTTGATTAGTCTTCCCGATGACATGGGTTTTTGGCACCAGTCGAGCTTAATTATGTTTTCTTTCCTTATAATCAGGGCGTCTAAATATGGTAATTTGTTGTTTTCTTCCTTTTGCTAGTGTAAATTGAATTTGTCTGTGAAATGCATTCAATGCCTTTAACGATTTATCCACTTGATCACATATTTTGTCATCATTCTAGGCTTAATATCTATTTTATCAAGAACGGTATTCAATAATTCTTTCATTATTATATCCGCAATAACTGGAGAAACTGGAGATCCCATTGGCATTCCTTTATTCTGCTGGTAACACTTATTATCAAAAATGAAATATCTGCAATCCTTAATACAAAACTTCACTAGCTTTAAAAACAGCTTTTTAGGTATTTTTGTGTGCTTTTCTAATTTTTTCCATTTACTTTCTATGTAATTGATGGCTAGATTCACTGGAATACTGGAAAACAATGAAATAGCGTCGAATGATATTAATATTTCGTCCTTATCAATGCTCTTATTATCTATTCTAGATTTAAATTCTTTTGCGTTTTGAATATTATATATTGAGTTTATCGTCAAGTTCCTTAAAATATAAATTAAATATTTACTAAGTTCGTATGATGGTGAAATAATGGACGAACAAATTGGTCTTAATGTCATATTTTCTTCATGAATCTTTGGAAGACCATATATTCTTGGTGCCACCGCGATCTTAGTTGTTGGCTTGTTCTTAATAGCTAAACTGATAAAGTTTAATGAATATAGTTTATTAACAAACGTGTTGTTCTTATTTTGAAGAGTTAAGGTAAGATATTTCTTCAGTCGTCTGTATGTGCATATTTTTCCTAGGATATTATTTATCTTTATTTTATATTCATTTCTATACATCGCACGGTTTTATTGCCCTTATCAGAATTTATTATTATTATATCGTCATTTGTTTTTAAATATCTTTCGTTCTGAACCACTGTGTCTTGTATTAGTTTATCTCTTATATCTGTTTTCATATTTCTCTTATTGTCTTCAATAAGTGTCAGGAGTTTTATTCTAGATATTTCTTGTTTTTCTTTCTCGCTAATTGTTTTTATGCAATGTTCTCCATCTGTTATAAAGGGTCATCCAAAAAACGCTCCTACATGTTTCTTTAAAATGAAACACAAATTATTTGCAATTTTTTCAAGCTGTTTTTTTTATTAAAAGTAAAATCCATTACAATTATAAGTGGAATAGAATATCATTCAAATGTCCACCATGACTGCGTCTGCAGACATCAATCCGAATATCGAAAGTTTCAATGACTTTCCGACATGTTGCTTGAATGTTGTTCTTTAGATCATTAATTGTTTGTGGCTTGTTAGCATACACTCGACTTTTCGAAAAACCCCACAAAAAAATCTAATGATGTAAGATCACATGACCTTGGAGGCCAATTGAAATCTGCATTTCGTGAAATTACACGTTGAGGAAATTTTGATCGCAAAAACGTAATGTTTTCTCGAGTTGTGTGACATGTAGTACCGTCTTGCTGGAAAAAGACGTCAGACACATTAATATGATTCAACTTTGTCCATAAAAAGTCTCTCAACATTGATTGGTATCGCTCAGCATTCACAGTAACAGCATTTCCAGCATCATCTTCGAAGAAATATGGCCCAATGATTCCATTTGCCCAAAATGCACACCAAACAGTAACTTTTTGTGGATGTAGAGATTTTTCATGAATAACACGAGGATTTTCATCACCCCAGATACGACAATTTTGCTTATTGACGAATCCATCCATTCTGAAATGAGCTTCGTCACTAAACAAAATTTTGCTTGAAAACAATGGATCTGTTGTTCGTTGTTCAATAATCCAACTAGCGAAATTACGACGTTGTAAATGGTCTCTTTCTTTCAATTCCTGGGTTAATTGAATTTTATAAGCATGTAAATGCAAAATCCTCCATAAGAAGCCATAAAATATTCCCAATTCTTGAGAACGACGCGAAATTGATGTTGTCGGTTCATTTTCAATACTTTTACCAACAGCAGCAATATTTTCATTTAAGCGTACAGTTTTTGGTCTTCCACTTTGTGGTTTATCAGTAACACAACCAGATTCTTCGAATTTTTTCACTAATCTTTGTATTGAAGATTGATTTGGCCGATTATTTACACCCAAAAAAATCACGAATTTCGCGATGGGTATTTTTCAAAGAACGCCCATTTTTATAATAACTTTGAATGATTCAAACGCGTTGTTGCAATGTGTACCTGTCCATGGTTAAAACTGTACTACCTTCTAATAAAACAAAATGGCTTATGTCATTTGAAAAGATGTCACGTGTAAAAATTATATAGTGCTGACATCTAGGCGTCACATTTGGATTACCCTTTACATTTAAATAATGAAAGATTATATCTTGTAAATGGAAGGGCAAATTTTGAGCCTAGTGATAATAACCATTGTGTATTCGGTGGTATAATCCCCTTACTTTTGTTTAAAAACCAATCGCTGTTAAACTTCATGTTAATCTTCTGCATTTCTTTTGTTCTCAATCGTTCTAGTTTTTTGTTGAGTTTTATATTGTTGTTTTTTGTTATTGTGTTGGTAAAACTTATTTTCTATACTTTTCTTTGAGCTATTTTTTGTACTAAGATTCTTATGAATTTGTTTGTGTTTATGTTGTATTAATAATCTTAGGATGATATTGTGGAAATTATATAAGTGTCTCTGCAAAGTTTTATCTAATTTTGCATGTACATTACCGTTCTGTAGGAATATGTTCTTAATGTTCACAGTACTATTACTAATAAAACCAGTTATAATTCCAATTTGTCTGCAATTACTTATGTAGCTCTTCAGGAATGATAGTATTATTACTTGTGAACATAGAATGTTTTTAATATAACCATACTATTGTTATCCTTGTTATGCCTACATAAAATAATTTTGTCTGTAATTTTTTACCTTCCGAGTTTCTTCTTTAACTTTAAAAATTTCTTTAGCTGCGTTAAGATTCGAGTTACAGGAGGGACAAAGGTATTCCCTAACAGTTATCTGTTTATCGATAATGTCAATAAAAAGTAATATACACATTCGATTTTTGAGTCAGTTGATTTATTTGTTTACTATTTTTGATTGTATTAAGAATAACAATTTTATGAAACCTTGAAAATATGTCTTTTTTTCGACACTGACTCCAGTAAAACAAAATTAATGGTGCAAAGAAGACTTCTTAGATCGAAAGCAAGAATCGTTTAGTTAACAGTTTTAAATTATTCATTTCAAACTATTGCTTTATTTCTTTCTGTAAACATAGTAAAATAAATGCATGTGAAAATCTTTGGGCAACATGGCTTATCATTTAAAATGATTGAAGCATGTTCAAATAGGCGTTGTCTTTGACTTCAGAAAATTTACATTCACTGAATTGAACCATACTCTTAAGGTTGACTTTCTTTTTGAACTAGATAACCAGTATCAGCTGCTTAAATATACCGCCTCCAGTAGTTTTCAATTCTATATTGTTTGTAACCATCTTTTTTTTACTTTAAATTATAAGTCACGCAAAACTGCCATCAATCTCTCCTTCTTTTTGGTGGACCAAGGACGTTTAGAGCAGTTGAAATTCTTTCCCACTGTTCATTAAAAATAGAAGGAAGAGCGCCTCTTCGAAAACCTCTGGCAAGTGATGGATTTTTCGCAACTCTTCATCTGATTTTTTCAATTGGTTGGGGTTTGTAATCTTCAATTTGCCCATATTTATTTTATTTGTACTATTTTTTTAAATTTTGTATTTCTACACGATGCTTAAATCACAAACGACCATATCAGCGGTAATTCGCGGCAATATCAACACGACACTTTTCTTACAAAACACCAAATTCATACTGCCAGTCATCGATAAATGGCAATACTGGCGACGAGAATACCGATTAAAAAAAAACGATTAAATTGCCGCCGCCTTGTATTGCTGACTTGAAATGATAATTCGAATATTTTAATATTATAAAACAAAAATAATCTGTATTTGAGTTCAGGTACATTTTAATTTATTAATTTATTAAGCACAAACAAAAACGAATTTTAATATTCTGTGTTAATTTTGGATACTTGCAAACTTTAAGGCTGACTGTCCCTTTTGTTTTTTTTTTTTGTTTTTCTCTTAATGGTTTAAAATTTGTTGTGATATGTTTTAACTCAGCCTCTCTGTCGTTTAAAATCCTTAAAATAAAATATGAAAAAAGTTATCTGCAAAATCGAATTGCTTGCCTTATTTTTTTTTTAATTTTTTTAATGCTCCTAAACTTGCTTTAAGTTTTTTTTAAGTATTTAAAAGTTTTTTACTTTTTTATTTTTAATCCTTCTATTTTTGCATAAAAAATAAGAAAAGCGAAGAAAAAAAAGGTTTCTGAATTTCTGATTTTAGGTCAAGATAAAAAGGCTACAATGAATTACATTATGATAAAATATTTTTCGACCAGAAGGTTTAGGAAGAATATTAAAAACAAGGATGGTTACTTATCTTTTATAATCTTTATTAATATTTATTTAGTTTTCCTTTTATATGCTCCAGCTTACCTATAGACTGTACATGACAACCTGTTTCAAAAGCTTAACTATTTCTTTTTTTCATCCAACATTAATGTAGAGATTACAAAAAAAAGAAAAATAATTTTTATATTAACTAACACACAAAATGGAACTAAAATCTTTATAATTTTGATTTTTAATAAACCACACATAAACGTTTACAACACAGATAAACCTGTGAAAATAATCATCAACACAGCACAATAGGAAGCAGAAAAGGCTGCAAGTAATTATACTATCGACATCAAATCAATGAACTGATTAAACAAAAACCTTTGTTGCTGTTAATTTGCCATTAACAATTATAAAAGGATTTAAACACATACAAGCTTAATTTGCACAACAAAAATACACAGTAGCAAATCGATAGACACAGGCACTAACACAAAAAGAAACACACTGATAGTGATTTAACAATGTGTAAATGAGAAATGTTGTAAATTGATGTGTTTGACTTGTTATGTTGTGTTACGTATCTGATTACTTTGTGTATATTAACAGATAATTGAAAAACTTTATGATATTTTAATAATTTTTTAATATTTTGCGTTTATGTTTCTTTTGAGGTTTGGCGAAATGCCAATAATTTCATTAACATATTTTAAAAAAAAAAGTAAATTTATTTTGAATAAACTCTTTATAGCAATTAAATTATTAACAGAAAACTGTTAAAATCAAATGAAGAATTATTAATCGGGCTTACGATCACGTATATTTTAGTTTATAAAACTACTAAGACAGAATTATTATTTTTAGAAATGTTTGTGTTAATTTCTGGACACTAGACATTAGCAGAATATAATGCTGCATTTTTAGGATCGATACATCTGTCATCAGTTTTATTTGCATGTAGCTACTTTAGACTCTGTACATTATTAGACATTATATTTTAAACGAACTTATTTTATAAATTAAAATATGAGAATTATTCATAATAAATCAATTATTATCAACATTTATTACACGAGTCAAATATATTTATTTTTAATCGAATGCCATTTTTATACCCTTCACCAAAGTATATCTATTTTGAAATCTTATGCATAGCAAAGTCGATTGGGCGATATCTGTTTGTCTGTCTGCAAGTCCGTATTTGCAGTGAAATCAACTTTGCTAAGGCACTAAATACGCTAGAGAAAATTTAAAAACGCCGAGCAATCAGACATAGTTTCGTAAGATTTGCTATTGAAAATCAACAAGATCGGTCCATGTCCTTCGAGGCAGTAGGTAAAAGACCACGCTTACCTCTAATTTTATCAAATCATTTGGAACTATAAAGTTACTCCAATAAAAAAATATGTTGTTGTTAAATTGAAGGAAAGTAACCCTGCAGATGTTTTTCGTAAAAATAATAAAATTTTAGAAAATTATTAATATTGAAGAATTTTTTTCACTACGGCTGACGTGTAATCTCACTTTGTTACTAAATAGCCTGTAAATATGATGAAAATCTACTTAAACACAATTAAGTAATTTGTTGATAGCTATCACTTTAATGTAATTTTTATCAAAACTATCGAACATATTTAAATGAAGCATATTTTTACTTTATAAAGAGCTTCAATTTCCTTTGCAGTCATTCTGAAGAGGCTTTGATTAAATGACATTCTGCAATTAATTTGGAAAAAAATATTGGAATTGTTGTCCAACTTAAAAATTATAAACTTTAAAAAAAACTATAAAACAAAAATATAATAATTGTGACAATGATAAAACTAAAAGAAAGAATTGAAATTTTTGTCTACATATGAGCCGTTCATTTTAAAAATGGAATAAGTCATTTAAAATATATATACATATATATAATAATAATAATATAATGAAATTTAAATGTTAAAAGTTGCTACAATTTTATGTTAACCGATGTTTTTATTAGAGAATAAGTGTCGCAAGGTAAAATTGCAAGTAAGTCTTGTCGAGATTCAGCTACAATATTTTTATAACCTTTGAAGCACAATCCTATAAATATGTGTATCATCTCAACAGCATAGTCACTTATGCCACTTTCGCAATAAGGTAAAAGCCACTGTAAAAGAAGGCTTCAGTGCCTCACCTTCGATGCAAACGACCTTCCTTAACTTGTCACGGGATAAGGAATGTTGGGAAATGCTATAACAGTTGAAATAATTGAGATTTTTGGAGACAGACTTAATGATCTTAAAGGATATCAAACAGCTGCAAGGTGGACTTAGTTTCCCTCATCAATCTTAAAGGATATCAAACAGCTGCAAGGTGGACTTAATTCCCCTCATTACCATTTCATACATAACCTGATGAGGGGTTCTTGCCTTTTTTGTGGAGTAACTGCGTCTAATCTACATGGGTATATAATCGGCACCAAGGAAATTTGACGCATTGTAAGAAAGTTGGAGCGTGAGTTTACTATTTTAGATACAAAATCGCCGACAAGATACAGTTTAGTTCAAAGAAAAGGAAAAACAATCTTCGTAGCGGACAGTATAGAAAAAGTTCAATAATTGTCGATTTGGAGCTGATAGCTCGATCGGTTAAGAGTGATGTTAACTAACTCTTTATGGCGAAACAAAAAAGTATTTTATAAGTAAATGGCTCTACATATCAAACAAGTGACATTGCGTTGAATTTAAGAAAATCACAATTTGGTGTTTGTGTCAACTCATGGCGAGCCGAATCCGAAGTCATTTGAATCATTAGTACTTTAAAACATTATGGCTTTTTTAGTTTTATTACCATCTTTTCTGGTCATTCCCTATATCTTAAATTTACGTAAGCTTTACAAATACTTCCAGAGTTTTTATCACTTCAACTCTAAAAAACCTATCGTGTGGTTATTGAGCCTCTTGTAAAAAAGCTTCAATTTTTACCGCGTGGCAGACTATTGTTGTTAATACCACTACAGTTATTCAGAACCCCTTGCATTTGGTAAATAAATTTTTAATTTCATTTTTAATAATTCAATAAGGCAATTATTTTAAAATATCTTCTGATCTCTTTGAAGCTGACCTTTACCATAAAACTGTTGCTCTTTAAAAATTACATCAGTTGTTAGTTATTAATTAAAAAAATTTTTTCAAAATATTTTTAATGCTGTTTTACGTTTGAATTCATTTTGTATTTCTTCCTTAAATTCATGCTAACAAATTTAACTAGAGATACATTTTCAGTATTTTTCATATTGATGTGTATCAATATTTAACCATTTAGCACTTATTTACCATCACATACACTTCCAAATTGGCAGATTCTGCCTGACTGCACAATTATACAATTTAATTGCAAAATGCACAGAAAAAAAACAAACAATTTTTTTTTTTTGACAAATAAGTGTCAAAAATTAAATGCATTTATTTTGTAAAATTTTTTGTAAAAAGATGGCAATAAAAATTTTATGATGTTTTTAGGCAATTAAGTTGAAAAATACATAAAAATGGAAAAAAAAAGGTAAAAAGCTTTTAAATGTTGTGCAAGAAATGTGTAATGCGAAAAGATTTTTTCTGCCTTTAAAAGAACATTTTTTTGTCTTTCGGCTAACTGAAGTGTTAAAATGTTGAAATTATTTAAATAAAAAACTATATTTGAAATAATTTAACAAAATGGTAAAATATTTTTTCGTGTCATAAACATTCGAAATAATAAAGAGAAGGAAGCCAGATCTAAGCGCTTTAATTCTACTGTAAATCGAAATTGCAGATAAAGGTGACATGGCAATATTAGACCCAACTGACAAAGCAGTTTCGAGTCCACAGTAAAAGATTGTTTGTGTTGATTACGATTTATGTATGTAAACAAAATTTTATAAAGTTAAGTAAATAAAGTGACATCAAAGATAATATTTTATAAACTGCTTTTTTTCCAATTACAACAAACCAAAAAGTAATCGAAAACTATATGTTTAAGGTCTAAAAAAGAACAACAACAAAAATCAAATTATATATTGTTTTCCTTTGTTATCTCATCATTAAATCATTTCCACAAATGTCGATTCAGTGTTTTAGGTCGAATACACAATCCCAAGTTACACAGAAAATCCAAGATTGACAGACAATTTACAAAAATGTTTATTAAGTTTGTTTACTGTTCTTCAAGGACATTATAAAAGTGACCTTGCCGCTATGAGTGCATATCATAATTAAATATAAAAATAGACTGTCTGAAATGAATTTAGTTCAAAGCTTAAATAGAAATAAATAAAACATTTAAATAAATGACTAAAAAAATATCTAAGCAGTTTTAGCTTAAAATTTTATCTTATTTAATTTATTTTAAATTCATTACATTATTATTTTGAATTTAGTTTAAGGTTCATTTATTTAATTGATATTAATACGTTTGTATTGTTTATTTCTTATTGTTAACGGGATGTATATATTATGGCTCCACAATCCTGGTCATATGTACAAGGAGTTACTGTTCTAGAATGTTTTGCTTGTTTATTTATAAAGTTAAATCAAATTCTTTTTCTTTCATAAAATAAAAATCACTAGTAACAAATTTGATTGCAAAAAATATTTATATTTTTATTTTATTTTTATTTTTTATTTTTTCCTAAAAGATCTTTTCAAAAGCTTTAAAATTATACCCATATCAGTATTTTAAAAATTTTGAAAATTTCAGAGGCCCGTAACACGAAAAATATGGGCGAGCGCCAATTTTGTTTCTATATGTTTTTTTTCTTATTTCTTAATTCTCTGTCGGCCTATATATATATATATATATATATTTATTTTTTATTTTTTTATTGGGGTTACTTCATTGTTTTTAATGATACAGAAAAATTAAAAGTAGGCATGTTGTTTTGACCGCTGCCTTAAAGGACACTGATTTCCAATGGAACTCTTTCGACACTATCTCTGATCAATTTAATTTTTTTCTAGCTTATCTAGGGCCTCGGCAAAATTAATTTTAACACTAACACGAACGGACAGACAGACATCGCTCAATCATTTGCGTTATTTATAAGAATGTCGGAAATGAATATGGTAGAAATTACAAACGGAATGACAAAATTAGTTTAACACTTTTTCCACTTTTCAAGGTGAAGGGTATAAAAAGTGAATTCCTGTAACATAAAGTTAATTTAAAAAAATAGCTTTTTGAGGTCTATTAAATGAAAAAAAAAAAAAAACGTTGGTAAATTACAAGACTGATGACCGTAATTTAGGGAAAAAATTAAAATTGCAAAAATTAATACTTAGATTTTTTATATCAATAATTTTATTGCGGCTGAAGTTACGTATACTTTTTATTTTTAAATTTATTAAAAAATAAAATTTTTAGTTAATTTTTATGGGTCATAAGAAATATAAAACTCTAGCAGAAAATAGTGCAGCGTTTAATGGATCGCTACATTCTTTATTAGAGTTCTTTGTATATGTATTTGAGTTTCACATAATAAATGAAGAATTTATTTATAGCAACATTGTTATTCCTGGCGTATGAGTGATAATTGATTTATTGAACAGAAATTACTCATACGCCACCTACAATGTTTCACTTCAAACATTTTTTTAATCAATTATTCGACCAAATCTTATCAGTTTGATTTAATACTAAAATAGTTCGACTAAAAATTTCAAAAATTGCAAAATAAATCTTTTATTTCTATTTTGAATTTCTTTAAGGAGCGTTAAAATAATTTTAATTTTGAAGTCACAAGTTTGAGTGTTTTAAAGAAATAAATTAAAAATTTATATTATTATTTATCTTGAGCGCAAGCTTATGCTACTACGAATATACTGGAAAATAAAAAAAATTGCCTTTTTGAATACCACTTAAAATTAATTATTAAATCTGCCATAAAACTTGAAAGAAATATTTTTCTAAGATTTTTTTAATAAAGCAGGTGTTTTAAAACTTCTTTAATAGTTAATATTCAATATCCTCTAGAATTTAAGTGGCTGAACATATTTCTCTTTATCATAAAAGAAGCGATTCACTTTATTTATTAAAAAATTATAATAATAGAAAAATCGAAAAAACAAAAGACAAACAAATGTAGACAAAAACATGATAATATTTCATTTCTTTCCCAGACAAACGATAAAACTGTCGTCTTTGCTAAAGTCAATTTTGTTTAAACTCATAAACATGAACTCAAATATATGAAACATTTTTAGGTGAATTATTCTATATGAATATTAGGGAGGCTTAAATAAACATCAAAAGTTTTGATATTCTTTCAAAAGAATGTTGCTTCACAGTTTGTAAAAATTAAATAGAACAACTGCAATTTACCTCGCAAAATATGACAAAGGAAATCCTTTTTTCTACATTATAAATCATCAAGGCTCGTCATAAAATATAATCTAAAATTTAAGTAAAACTAATGTAAATACTAAATATTAAAGAAAAAAGAAAATAAATCAAAAAGTTGAGTTTTTAAATTCATTCCCAAGATATTAAACTAATTTATTTATTGAATAAGTCTGGGCACATTTAATATATTCAAATGAAGAAAATGTGTACTTTGACATACCATCATACATTATTGTTTGTTTCTTTTTAATTGTAATAACTTTTTTATGAAGGAGAACTTAAATCAAATGACCTGAAACACCACTTGCTTTATTCTCTTTCCAACAACCTAATTTCCAAGTTCTGCCGCAAAACAATTTTTGAATAGAGGTTATTTCTTAAAGATTCAAGAAGAAGAGAAGTCACTACTGTCTATTTTCTTTTTAAAGCCTTCAGCAAAGTATCATATTGAGGTTTAGGTATAATCTTGGGGCTCAGGACACGCAAAGAATTTTTTTTCTAGTTTCCCTTCCTTAATATCAAAAATAGCAAACGTAATGATGGAGCAAAGTTTCATTCGAAATCATTCCAAAAACTCTTTACTCTCAAAAAAATCGAAGCGGGTTTTTATTAGTTTTAATTTTTTAATGCAAAATAATTTCAATTGCTTTGTTTTCTTTACATCATCCCACAATAAATATCTCTTACCAATTTTATTTTATTTTTTTTTTATTTACTTCTAACACGGTTTGGCAACGGAGTAATAACGTTTTTAATTCTGTCTTCTAAAAAGTACAAAAAAACATGTTAAGAGTTGTCAACTTGTGACCGGCGATAAATTTCTTCGATAAAATATCTCTATATTTGTTTAGCTAGAGAAATAAAGAAAATATATTTTATAAATTATCCCAAAAAAAAAAAAAAAAAAAAAAAACAATAAGTTTAGATTTACTGTCTCCAAATTAAAAATTAATTGACAATTTCTAAGCAATATTTATTATTATTTACCCTTCCAAACGAAGACTCTGTAATTTACTTTTCTTTGTATTATTTTATTAATATTTATTGCTTTTTTCATCTCCCTTAAAATAATCAAATAGCAATTTTGTTGGCTTATTGGTTTTAAAAAATCTTTCTTTATTATTTTAGCTGTTTTAATTAAGCAACCGAAAAAATATTTGACCCTTATAATCTCGTATATATATTCTCCTTTTAGGGTGTCTGCCATTAAGGAAGAAAATTAAAAGTGAATTTTAGTTCTTTTTTTATCTTTGCGATTTTATGTGACAAAGGTTTCCTTAAATTTTCTTTTTTCCTATTGGATGTAGGATATTAAATTTGTGTTTTTTTATTTTAAAATGGCAGCAAAAAATACAAAAATTTTATATGAAGCAAATTTGGCCATTAATTATTTAAGTAAAAAAAATCTATTTTGTGTGATAAAAATGTACTTTTTTGTTATTTGAATTGAAAAAAAAAACACCTTTTTTATTGCTCTGTTGTTTTTATGACCACTTTGTGGCTATAAAGCTAAGTTTAAGAAATTATTTAAAGGACATTTTAATAGTTACCGTCCAGTAAAAAAAATTCAGAAAAGTAATCGAGTGTGGAATTAAGTATTTTTGGCGGAAGTACTTTCCAAATAGATTAACAACCTAATGACTTTAACAAAACATGAGACTTTTATAATCAATTATTGAGAACTAATTACAATGATTGTTAAAGGAAATAATAATAATCATAAATACGATTTTAGAGGTAATCCTTTTTAAGCTTAAAGAATTATTTCAATTACTACTTCCTTTATGGTTCAACATTGTATGGATAAATCCTTTTAAAACATTTTTTAATGGAATCAATCTATTAAATTTTTTTTAATCTGATCTTTAATGATAGAATTTTGTTTTTGTGTTGGCAAACCAAAGAACACCTTCTAAAACTAAGCATTTTAAGAAAAAAAAAAAACACCTAATGATAGCTGCCTTGAACAGTTAAAATTCACTTACTCCAATTGGAAAGCTTTTGATACGCCTTGAAATTATAAGATTTTGTAGTCATAAAATAAGTTGTTTATTTTGAAAGTGGCCTGAGTCACTTTGCTTTTAAGCTGATATAGATATTTAAAGGATTGTGTGTCGAAAGTTTAAAAAGTATTGAGCATAAATTTCGATACTTATTTTTTCCCCAATGAAAACTTCGGTCAATAAAAAATCGCAGCAGCTCTTAATACTTAATATTTTTAAGTGACTTATGCTTATTTCAAAATAAGCGGCTTAATTACTTATATATTTAAAACACTGATATAAATTACTTTTATTGTTTATTAACGACCTTGATAAAGTTTTTTATGCCGGATATGAATTTATTTGCTGCACTTTACTTCGTAAATAAAATATCAGAAATTGAATTTGCATAAACTATTTCGTAGAATTTAAGCTGCAACCGTTAAATCATAATTGAAATGCAGAAATATAAATTATAGAAAAATTCAAATGAAAGTAAATTAATTTACGTGATATTTTATAAAAGTTTCTTTATTAGATGGGGTTGTTGTTGTTGACAGTTTATATGATGGTTATGCTGAAGATTTTCTTTTGTTAAATTTTATATAATTTTTTTGTTTTATTTTCTAAACGAGAAAAACCAATCACTATGGAAGTGACACAAATTGCATCTTCTGAAGCGAAAGAGAATGAAAAATATAGAGTTAATTTTTGTCAACATCCGATGGTTGGTAGAAGTACAAAATAAAGTTAAAAATGAGTTCTGTCTGTCTTTTTCACTTATGTTGGTTAGTTAAAAACATGCCATTTACAGCTTATATTAGCAGGAATGTAGATATCGGCTGAAGTGATCAACATCATTTAAAAAGAAAAAAATATTACTTTCTTAATAAACTTAGAAATATAAAAACTCATGAACTTAAGCCTAAGTAAATTCTGTTCAGAATAGAAGACCTAAGCGTACTTTTATGCATAACTGGCTTTGCTGCCACATAAGGACAATGATTTTTCACTTTGTATAACGGCCACTGTTTCTATTTGCATGCTAGATATGTTTTTAAAAGTCTTTTATAATTCTCATTCAACACTTAAAAAATATTTATTTTGTAGAGCAAATTCCACGCCCACTTAAAATTAATTAAAATAAATTATTTAAATTACATTAAATCAACAAAATAATCTATTTTACTTTACCATCCATTTGAATACTTCAAGATCGTTTGACTGGTGTACGCAGCCGTAGCTTCACAACAAAACAAGTAAACGCATTTTGCATTTATATACAAAGAAAATAGATAGATACGATGGCGAATCAATAAGTCTGTAATTTTTTGAATGAAATACAGTTTTTTTCGGCAAAATTGTTTATCTTTAACATAATCTCCTTTTAACTCAATGCACTTATTCTAACGATTGTCCGGGTTTTGTGTTCTTTCCAAAATTAATATTATTTGAGGGCCTTAAAATAGGCATTTGTTTGTCCAATAATTTCATTATTGGAGCTAAATCACTTTCCACCGAGCCATTTCCTTTAGGTTTGGGAATAGGAAGTAGTTCAGAGATAATAGCGGGTGAGAAACCAATTCGTAGCCCAAGTTATAGCGTTTTTCTATTCAGACTGCACACGTATGCACCCTTGCATTAATTTTTCTTTTAAATCCTTATTAAATCGGTCTAATAAGTTGGCAGAAAATTTGACGGTTATTTTTTCCCCCTTTAGAAGGTAATCGGTGTGCATCAACAAAAAAAAAAAAAAAAAAAAAACTCTTGCAATCATCTTTTTGATCGACAAACTTACCTTGGTCTATTTTAGAACATTTTCAGCCGGAGAAACCCCTTGTATATTTGACTGTTGCTTGGTCTTCGGAGTGTAGTAGTGGATCCACGTTTCATCTACAGTTACAAGACGTCAAACAATTCTTTGAAGTGGTCGCACATTTACGTTTATGTTCAATTGAAAACAAACGCGTTACCCATCTTGCAGACGACTTCCTTTAACCCATTTGATCATTTAAAATCGAAATGACACTGCCATATGAATTGCCTCTGGCATTAACAATCTCACGTACATTTTTTTCGTACATACTGACCTCCATTTTTAAAAAATACACGAGGTAATTATATATATAATTTTGTTAAATTATTTTTTTACGGAAAATATCTGTTTATTAATTGTATAACAACCTACTTTTCTTCCATCCAACAACCTATCGTAATTAAGAAAACAAGTAAGACTGCTATATTCGGCCATGTCGAATATTATATACCCTTTATCATTTATGTAAATCTAGTTTAGTAATGTAACTCCAATCAAAAATATAATTTTTGGGGTTCAAATATTAAAAATTAAGAAAAAAAAATTAAGTACTTTATAAAATTTTGCAAAAAAATATAAAAATGTCACCGGCTTTTAATGAGTTAAGCATTTTTTTTTTAAATTTCAACATTTCCTGAAAGATCTCTTTAAAAGATTTCAAATGATATCCATATTGATATATTAAAAATATGATGCAAATTCATACTCTTCTACGAAAAGTTCAGAAGCCCATAACTCAGAAAATATTGCCGAGCACCAATATTTTCACTTGATATTTTTTTCCTTAATTCTCTATCATCTAATATATTTGTTTTTTTTTTTTTTATTCGAGTTACTTTATTTTTCCAAGTGATATGGAAAAATTAGGGGCAGGGTGGTGTTTTGCCCGCTGCTTAGAAGAACATGGACCCATTTTGCTGATCTTCAAAACCAAAATTTTCGAAATTTTGTTTTATCTATTGGCAAATGAAAATTTTCTTTAGCTCATCTAGTGCCTTGGCAATGTTGATTTCAACTTTAACACGGACATTTATCGCTCAGTCGACTTCGCTACGCATCAGGACTCAGAATTTACATACACTATAGGGTTAGAAATGGATATTATGGAAATTACAAATATAATAGCAAAGTTCGGTACACCCTCTATCCACTTTTTGTGGTGAAAGGTACACAAATTATCAACAGCATTTAAAAGCGTCAATTTCAATGTACACATTTTTTTAATCAATTGGTTTCATAAAGGGCCCATAAATTCTAACGACACACCTTCAAAGTCTTACTTGTACTCACACACACACATCTATATTTTATTTAACTGAAAAAGACCCTTAGAAAAACTGTTTAAGAATATTAAAACAAATTTCCAAATTATTGTTTTTGATATCAAGGGAAAAACAAATAAAAAATTATCAAAACATAATAATAACAATAACAATAACAATATTTTTTTATAAGTTTGATTTATTATATTCGAACAAATATTTACAGATAATATAATTCTGCTTTAATTGATACGCATGTTTACTAAAACTTTTCTGATTCTTAGGAATAATAAAAAAGAAAGAAAGACAGAAAAACAAACAAAAAACCAGGACATAATATTTTTACCATGAGTTCTGGTGTCTACTAATACAAAACTGTTTCATTTCCTTGATTTTTTTTAATTATTTCTAAGTAGACTAAAATATGATAGATGACTCTCAAAAAATATTTACTTTAATGCTGGTGGTAGTTCTCAATAAAGAAAGATATCCTTTTATGTCGAATGATTTAAATTGGTATTTTTGTTATGAGTAAAATGATGTTGCTTGACTTGTATTTGGAATTTTGTGGGGATAAATTTAAGAGCGACATTGTTTTTAGGTCGTTTTTTTAAGTAACAACTAAAAGAATTTCAAAGTGTTTTAAATCAATAATAAAAATACTTCTGAAAATATTAAAAATTTATTTTAACAAATAAAGAAAAACTCGGTACAGATTCATTTTTTTATTTCAATAATTAAACACAAAAATTACTTTTATTTTTTTATTATAAATTTTATTTGTACAAATTTTAGAAGTTAAAAAAAGTGAACTTAAGCCAAACTACTTAATTCATTTGTTATAAAATTAAACAATTTGTTATAAAATTAAAACGTCCGCATACATTTTGTTTCTCATTAAATATAAACAAAATAATTTCATTCATTTATTACCATTTACATTCAAAATAATCATAAATTTAATTAACATTTTCCAAAATGAAATTATTGTTCAATCATTTATTTGATGCAACAGTAAAATGTTCATTAACGATAAAATGTCAGTGATTTGCATTTTAGGTAACATTGGCACAGTTTACTTGTCTGACAATTACAAACATGCAAAAATGTAATCAATATTAGATTTAAATATAATAATGTAAAACACAACAACAACAAAAGATAAATAAAAAGGAAACAAGTTTAAGAGATGTATTTACTATAAGTTACAGATTTAAGAATTATAAACTAGAAGTAAAGGAAAGTTAAGACGACCAAAAACTCACATAAAAGTTAAATTAATATGAATTTTAATAATTTATTTATTTATCTTATTTATTTTTAATCAACAGACACATACATTTAGCTTTAGAGTGGTTGATGCATAACCTATTAGCTATATAGCTATAGGTATTACGTTTGAGACCTTCATTGAAGAAATATCTGAAATATTGCAACTGTTATAGAGCTGCACATCCTCAACATACATGTGAACTCCACTACTAAATAATATTTCTGGTAAGTCATTAATGTAAAGACAAAAAAGAAGAGGACCAAGTATTGAACCTTGCGGAACTCCTCTGTTGGCGTTGAGGTAATTAGAAATATTCCCTTCAAGCTGAACTCTTTGAGAGCGATTGGTAGGATACAAGGATATGAGGTTAAAAATCGAGCTTGAAAAATAAAAAAATTTGTCCAGTTTTTTAAGCAAAATTTTATAATCCACTGTATAGAATGCTTTACTGTGCACAGTGGGGCAGAATCAAAATATTTTGGAAATAATTCAGCCATTTGAAAACGGCTAGGCCGATTGATTCAAAATTTGGCACGAGCATAGTAGAGGAGCACTTGAGCTTAAATTTTGAAGGTGGTTACCCTCCACTTTCCAGGGATGGCGCTATGCGGTCTCTAAGTTGGACACCTCGCTCCTGAAAATTTTTCTAACGCTTGGCATTTCTTCAATTTTTGTCTGATTTTTAAATATTTTACATGGTCTTAAAGCTCTCGTAAATACCTACAAAACGGTGCTTTAAACTGCATGTTTATGTTTAAAAATGATCAAGTTATAAGCATTTTAAAATTAAAATTTTTGATTTTTTCCATACCCTGGTCCAGTTTTTTCGAAATATTGGGTACAATTTGCAGCAACTTTGTTTGAGTTTTTTACCGTAGATAGCAAACAAAATTTAAGATTTTCTGAAAAAAATTTGAAAGTAATATCTTTTCTGGCTTAAAAATTGTACGATTTTCAATTTAAAAAATCCAAAATTATTGCATTTTTGTGTATTTTAGCCTAAAATGGGACACTAATCTAATTTTTTAGATAGAAAAAAATTTTCTTAAGGAATATATAAAAATTTTTTATTTTTATTAAAGCTAACTATATGTGTGTACGTTTAAACCAAATTTCGTATAAAACTGATCATTCTTGTAGAAGATGTAAGTCTTTCAACTTGACCTATTTTACATCGAAATTTTGACTTTACCCCATATTTTCTAAAATCCCAAAGCTGGGATCGGAAAAAGAAGAATACTATAAAAAAGCTATATATACTCCAAATTGTTTCAAAAAGTATTTCGTGAGCCCTAGTCCATATGTGGACTTTATGGGCAAAAGAGTAAAAAATTCCAATTTTGGGATTTTTCGTCTTTATTTTGGGAATTATGGGATTTCCTTTAGCTTAATGTTGCAGATTTTTTTACCGTTTGATTTTAGTTAACAAACTACATATGCACAGAAAATTTTATCTGATTTGCTTAATTAACAAAAGTTTTATAGCATATTTAATATTTTTACTTTTTTCAAATTGGACCGTTTTTACCATAATTTTTTTACCATAATTTTCGGAGCTCAGCAACGAATATTAAAATTTTGTTCCATTTTTTTATTTTTTTATGCATGTGAATAAAGATGACGCAATTTCCTATTAAATAAAAAAAGATTCACCTCAATATCATTCTTACGTGCAAAACTATGCGTTCTTAAATATGAGTGTTTCAATATGTATCTCACTTTTATACGTTTATGTTACGGAAGTAAAAATTTTCATGCCTGTGTAAAAAATTGTGTAAAAAAACAATTATACCTGAATAGAGGATAACCAAGAGGCATATCTTAAATTAATAATCATTATAAAAAACATCAGATAAAAAATAAAATTTTCTGTTAATTTTTATTTACGAAAAGTCGTTAAAAGTATTTTTTATTTCCTTAAAATTATTATTTATTTTCTATAAAATAATCTGTCATATCATTATGCATGTCTAAAAGATAAAGTAAATCCTTTAATTCTGTTTTGTTAGAAGGTGAAGAAGCCTCATAATTAATCCAACGTTTTCTCATTGATGAGAGTACAGGATCAGAAGATAACAATAGGCTATAGAAAATGTCTTCATTTTGTGACTGCCTAGAACATTTTCGAGAACTGAATATTTGAATGTACTTGAAATAGCAGTTTCTTGCTTCTTGGGCTTCTTCTGTTAATTCCCCAAGAGGAAGAATATTCGATTCTATAATTGTTTTACCATGACATAATATTTTATGTACTGTGGGCGTCATATCCCTCCATGGATATAGGGAAACGAGTAGCTGAGATATTTTTGCTGTATATTCTCCAAAGCGAAAAGAATTAATTTGAGTTTTGCTATTAATTGCCATTAAAACTACGTTAACCATTCTAAGCAACTCTTTGTCAATTCCAGTTATGTTTGAAGTAGTTTCAAAATCCCCAAAAAAATTTTCTTGCAGTATTTCCGTCGTTAGTGTTTCCTCAATTATTAACCCCGTTTGTACTCTAAACTCTTCTTGGATTCTACTTTTCTCAGAAGCTCTTAGAGCTTTTAGTTCATCATTGTTTTTTTTTTTTTTTTTTGTTATTAAATTTTCTGTCGTACTTCTGTATTTTAAGTCGTATGCAATATGCAGAAAATGCTCCAAAAATCTTATTCTAGCATGAAGGGGGGATATTCCGAAAGATAGAACTTTTTCGTTGACTACGTTGGTTTTTTTATCTGAGAATTCTGACTTCTTCTGATCACATACGGAACATTTCCAATAAGAAGATGTGTTAGTTATAGCGTTACTAACTTTTCCATCAATCATTGTTAAACTAAGTTGAAAGGATATGTTAACACAGCATTCTTTTATTTTTATAGAGATTGGTTCCAATGATCTTATTTTGTCTTTGATATGCTCGACTAATTTTTTTGTCGTAGTATTTGATTCCTTTACATACTCAAAACAAATAGGCCTACAAAAATTTTTGGATCCTGGGGTTGTGTTTTTCCATATATCTTCAAAAGTGTTTGCACGTACTGATAAAGATGCAACCAGTGAGTATGAACGAATTCTTAGTGGTACTAAGGATGCCATGAATATGCTCTTTGTATCTCACTTTTATACATTTATGTTACGGAATTAAAAATTTTCATGCCTGTGTAAAAAATTGTGTAAAAAAACAATTATACCTGAAAAAAGGGTTAAAAATGTAAGGGTTAAAAATAATGGCGCAGGTGTTCGTTTTAGGATGACCTATGACTAATTATGTCTTACCTAAGTGCCTTTTTTGATTTTTAGCTAGCTGCTTTGCTTCTTTAGGTACCCAACTGTTCGATGACCTGAACACGCATATAAATATTTGCATAAATACAATAGATATCATATTTAAAAAAAAACATCATGCCGATCACATTGAAGTTTGAGACATTGTGTTCTTTTTTGTGGACTGATGGTACAAAAGGACTTGATAGAATTAAGGCCATGAAAAAATTTATTAAGGCTACATACAACTGCAGAGTTGATGTCATTGGTACTGCAAAACTAGAAAAATTTTTAAAATTATTTGATCAAAAAATGAAATCAGTTCGCGGAAACAAAAATAAGTTTAAAGTAAAGTATCTTACTTGGATGGATACTGTTGCGAAATTCTCAACCTACATCGCATTATGTGGAGCTCCCTGCAAATCTTATGATGACTTATGTTCGAAGTCTAAGAAAAAAAGGTTAACCGAAAAACTTTCTTCAGTTTCAAAAGATGAAGTTTCCGGTACGTTCAAAGAATTGCTAAAAAAAGAAAATCAGCCTTCCGAGGCAGTGCACATCGCCAATATTCTTCCCAGCGCATCTCCAAAACGGTTGAAACGAATTGTTAACAGCATACCTACTCCGACATCGCAGTCAAATTTTACGGAGTTTTTGCTCTGATGTTGGAAATGAAAATAAGCCGAAATAAGTACCAAATTTTGAGAAAAGCTTTACTTGAGAAAGGACATGCAATATTACCATCATATAAGTCTATTCAAGAAAAAAAGAAAGCGATTATGCCATCTCCAATAACAGTTGATGAAACGAAAGCTTCTATTGGACTATCTTCTTTGCTAGCAAATACGGCGTCACGGATTATTTCAGATTTTTCTACTGACCAACTAGAAAAGGTTAAAAACTGCGATGAAGTACTAATGTGTAAGTAAGGATGTGATGGAATATCAGCCCTTCCTGAGTACAAACAAAAACATACAATAGATTTTAAGAGCATATTCATGGCATCCTTAGTACCACTAAGAATTCGTTCATACTCACTGGTTGCATCTTCATCAGTACGTGCAAACACTTTTGAAGATATATCGAAAAACACAACCCCAGGATCCAAAAATTTTTGTAGGCCTATTTGTTTTGAGTATGTATAGGAATCAAATAAAAAAAAAAAATTAGTCGAGCATATCAAAGACGAAATAACATATCCTTTCAACTTAGTTTAACAATGATTGATGGAAAAGTTAGTAACGCTATAACTAACACAACTTCTTATTGGAAATGTTCCATATGTGATCAGAAGAAGTCAGAATTCTCAGATAAAAAAAAACCAACGTAGTCAACGAAGAAGTTCTATCTTTCGGAATATCCCCCCTTCATGCTAGAATAAGATTTTTGGAGCATTTTCTGCATATTGCATACGACTTAAAATACAGAAGTACGACAGAAAATTTAATAACAAAAAAAAAACAAAAAACAATGATGAACTAAAAGCTCTAAGAGCTTCTGAGAAAAGTAGAATCCAAGAAGAGTTTAGAGTACAAACGGGGTTAATAATTGATAAGCCTCTTCGTAGTGGAGGAAACACTAACGACGGAAATACTGCAAGAAAATTTTTTGGTGATTTTGAAACTACTTCAAACATGACTGGAATTGACAAAGAGTTGCTTAGAATGGTTAACGTAGTTTAAATGGCAATTAATAGCAAAACTCAAATTAATTCTTTTCGCTTTGGAGAATATACAGCAAAAATATCTCAGCTACTCGTTTCCCTATATCCATGGAGGGATATGACGCCCACAGTACATAAAATATTATGTCATGGTAAAACAATTATAGAATCGAATATTCTTCCTCTTGGGGAATTAACAGAAGAAGCCCAAGAAGCAAGAAACTGCGATTTCAAGTACATTCAAATATTCAGTTCTCGAAAATGTTCTAGGCAGTCACAAAACGAAGACATTTTCTATAGCCTATTGTTATCTTCTGATCCTGTACTCTCATCAATGAGAAAACGTTGGATTAATTATGAGGCTTCTTCACCTTCTAACAAAACAGAATTAAAGGATTTACTTTATCTTTTAGACATGCATAATGATATGACAGATTATTTTATAGAAAATAAATAATAATTTTAAGGAAATAAAAAATACTTTTAACGACTTTTCGTAAATAAAAATTAACAGAAAATTTTATTTTTTATCTGATGTTTTTTATAATGATTATTAATTTAAGATATGCCTCTTGGTTATCCTCTATTCAGGTATAATTGTTTTTTTACACAATTTTTTACACAGGCATGAAAATTTTTACTTCCGTAACATAAACGTATAAAAGTGAGATACATATTGAAACACTCATATTTAAGAACGCATAGTTTTGCACGTAAGAATGATATTGAAGTGAATCTTTTTTTATTTAATAGGAAACTGCGTCATCTTTATTCACATGCATAAAAAAAAAATAAAAAAATGGAACAAAATATTAATATTCGTTGCTGAGCTCCGAAAATTTCGAAAAATTATGGTAAAAACGGTCCAATTTGAGAAAAGTAAAAATATTAAATATGCTATAAAACTTTTATTAATTAAGCAAATCAGATAAAATTTTCTGTGCATATGTAGTTTGTTAACTAAAATCAAACGCTAAAAAAATCTGCAACATTAAGCTAAAGGAAATCCCATAATTCCCAAAATAAAGACGAAAAATCCCAAAATTGGAATTTTTTACTCTTTTGCCCATAAAGTCCACATATGGACTAGGGCTCACGAAATACTTTTTGAAACAATTTGGAGTATATATAGCTTTTTTATAGTATTCTTCTTTTTCCGATCCCAGCTTTGGGATTTTAGAAAATATGGGGTAAAGTCAAAATTTCGATGTAAAATAGGTCAAGTTGAAAGACTTACATCTTCTACAAGAATGATCAGTTTTATACGAAATTTGGTTTAAACGTACACACATATAGTTAGCTTTAATAAAAATAAAAAATTTTTATATATTCCTTAAGAAAATTTTTTTCTATCTAAAAAATTAGATTAGTGTCCCATTTTAGGCTAAAATACACAAAAATGCAATAATTTTGGATTTTTTAAATTGAAAATCGTACAATTTTTAAGCCAGAAAAGATATTACTTTCAAATTTTTTTCAGAAAATCTTAAATTTTGTTTGCTATCTACGGTAAAAAACTCAAACAAAGTTGCTGCAAATTGTACCCAATATTTCGAAAAAACTGGACTAGGGTATGGAAAAAATCAAAAATTTTAATTTTAAAATGCTTATAACTTGATCATTTGTAAACATAAGCATGCAGTTTAAAGCACCGTTTTGTAGGTATTTACGAGAGCTTTAAGACCATGTAAAATATTTAAAAATCAGGCAAAAATTGAAGAAATGCCAAGCGTTAGAAAAATTTTCAGGAGCGAGGTGTCCAACCTAGAGACCACATAGCGCCATCCCTGGAAAGTAGAGGGTAACCACCTTCAAAACTTAAGCTCAAGTACTCCTCTACTATGCTCGTGGCAAATTTTGAATCAATCGGCCTAGCCGTTTTCAAATGGCTGAATTATTTCCAAAATATTTTGATTCTGCCCCACTGTGCTGTGGTCCAAGAGAATAAAAATGCAACCTAACTGTTATTAAGTTTTTATCTAAGATCCTCAACTTTTGCCTTTCATAAAACCGGTTTGAAATTCGTCAAGAAAATAAGATTTTCTAACACCTTAGACAAAAAAGGAAGGATGGCAATTGACCGAAACTCGTTGTTGCTTATAGGAATGGGTATGATTTTTGATAACTTCCATTCTAGTCGGAAAATAGATTTCTTAATAGAATTTTTTTTTTTAATTCCATTTGATTTAGAATTTTTTTCTCTTGAAATTATGGATGCAGCAATTATTATAACTGCATCCCTTGAGTCGATTTTATAATTATTATTATGATTTTGTAACCGATAAATAGATTTTAGGGCAAAAGCTGTAATATTTATTGTTTTACAGATTGAACAGAATATGTCAGTAAGATTTTCAGCCTCCTGAAATGGTATTTCATTTAATCGTAGTATACATGCAGCAGCATTATTTTCACAATTTCTTGCCGCAGTGTTTCTAAAGGGGACCCTGTGTGTTTTGTGTTTGCCATCATGGCATCATACTCATTTAATTGCATGTTTGTCAAATACAGTGTAAATTTCACTTGTGTTTTTGTAGGCGAACAGTAAAGATGGCTTGGCTAGGGCGCAAAAGTTAAATCTGCATATTATTGAAAACAATTTTGTTCTTTTAGTAATTTTTATTGTTTTATTTATTTAAATACTATTAATTATTCACTTTGCAGTCTTCATTTTAATCAAACTTTACATCGGTTAACGGTTAAAAATTTCGCTAATTACGTAAAATTTAATTTATATTCTCTGGGATGAGCTTTCAATAGCTTATTATTTAAGTGTTTATTTGTTTATCTTAATGTTCCGCTTTCTAGCCTTATGGGACAAATGACATAAACAATGTCATCCTTCAAGGGCTTAGGCAGCATAATCTAGTGATTTTACATGGCCTCACAAACAAATATCGAGAGGTGTCAAATCGGGCGACTTTGCATGCCAAATAATAGATCCATTTCTCAAATTTAATTTCCCGATACATTTTTCTTTCAAAATATTCAATGGTTGAGATTGTTAAATGGCACGTAGTGTCATTCTGTTGCAACTACATCGCGCCCAGATTAATGGCATCCATCGAAGAAAAACCAGCTTTATTTTTCTATGAATCGATTACAGTTTTGATTATGGTATTGAGTTTCAACAATCAAATGAAGGAACTTAATTCAAAAGGATTTTGAAAAGAAAAATATTTGAAATATAAGTTGAAAGGAAAGTAACATTGATCAAATTATATCAACAGCTCATAATTTGATATAAGAAAGCCACTCGTCTGCCGTGAAATGAGACTGTTTTTAAAAATCTGAAAATTTTATTCTCCAAGTTCACTTTTTTTAATAAAAATATGGTTTTTCTTTTATTTTTTCAATATTTTGCCACACAGTTGGGTGGCATCTTCAGAAAACGCAGTAAATTAAAACACCATTTTTTATTTTCGTTTTTTTATTATTTTTGTTGTGCAAGTTTTTTTTTAGTTCTTTTACAAGGAGAACAAGGACATAACAACTTTTCCAATTATTACCACGATATTACACAGCATTTTAGTGTTTTTACATTTTTTTTTTAAATAGAAAACTTTTTTCATAATGCAGCAAAATTTTCTACTTCTATTACAGATGAAGACGTTAAAAAGTTTGAGTCATAAACACTACAAGTGTTAAAATTTATATGTTATTTAAGACACAGATAATGGGACTAAAGACGAGTAATAAATTTTATTATAAAACTATTTGAAGTAAAAATAGCGTTCGTATTTGACGAAATGTCAATGACACTAAAATTAAATGTACTAACAGCCCTATAAAAATTCGTAACATGGTTTTATTTAAAACTTTTATATTTTGTTTTGTACTTTATTTTATATGACTGTTTAATGACAGTCATGCCAAAATGTATTAATACATGTGTAAGTGTGCATGTGTTGTTATACATCAAGGGTAAATGTACTCGAATCACATATCGTCGCTTGCACGACTCACAGAAGAAACTGGAATTATTTTAAACTTAAAAAAGTGTTATTGTTTTCTTCACAGAAAAAGTGTTTACATCTGCTAATAGCTTTATTCCGATTAAGTTTTCAATTATATTAATTTTTTAATTGACTCAATTATATGAATAACTGAATCAATTATTCATTTAATAAGAAAAGAAAAACATAATTTAAATTTAAATAAATAATTAAATCAATTGATTATTTAATGAAACTTTAATTAAATAACAAACAAAAACTTTAATTGGTGAAAATACTTTTTCCTGTTTTAAATTACTTTAAGGTAAAAAATTAAAATCATAAAATCTAGTGACTTCTAGTACATTTTCTAATTAATGTTATTTACATCCATTGATCATTTCAGCGACGATATGTTTACTGAAACAAAATGTGTTTACATTTAAACTCCCAATTTTCTCATGAAATACATTTCATAAATAAAATAAAAGAATTTATTTTCAAAAATTTACAATTCAATTATTCTAGCCTTTGATCTTTAATTTAAACTAAAACAATATTTTGCCACTCATTTGCATAAAAATAATAAAAAATGACAAATATTAATTAAAACAAATGTTACAACAAAAAAACATATTTGAAAAATATTTTATTAATTAAACGTCTCATGTTGCAAGTAGAGCACTAAAGCAAATATAATAGTTTTTGTGACCAAAACTAATTAGAGACTAGAATAATTTTATATAATTTTTAAACGAGTGAAAAAAAAGAAGGAGGTTATTAATTCGACTGAATGTTGCTTTTTCATGTTTGTTTCTGAAGAACTCTGTCATTTCTGAACCGATTTTTTCTGATCACATTTTTAATGTATTTTATGCATTTTATATTATAGAAAAATAAAAATCTTAAAATTATTTGCTTTGTAGCCTTATAAAAAGATTGTGATTGCTTACTTTTAGATTGGTCCCATTCTTAAGACAATTCATAATCTTATAAATTAAA
The DNA here is from genome assembly GCA_937654795.1 of Cistogaster globosa. Classification (NCBI taxonomy): domain Eukaryota; kingdom Metazoa; phylum Arthropoda; class Insecta; order Diptera; family Tachinidae; genus Cistogaster; species Cistogaster globosa. The sequence continues at coordinate 14,101,318 of OW569403.1, read as the reverse complement.
GGGTGTCCCCATAAAACATACATGTTTTTAGGGTATTATGAATCGTAAAGCGCACTATAGCGTACTATAGCTCCCAGTAACAAAAAGCAATACAATAATAACTCTAAAAATTAAAGAGTGTTCCCATAAGTGACGTAAATTGACTTATATGCGCCCTATCTTTTGAACCGTTGTAGACAAACGCTTGAAAATTGAACAGGATATCGATTACTATGACCGTTAAATAAAAAGTATAAAAATTAAAAAATATAAATGGAAGGGTGTCCCAATAGTTTATGTAATTCGATGAATGTGGTCATACTTTTGAACTGTTATAACCAGATTGTTGAAATTTTCAAAAAAAAAATCTTTATTGCGTCGTCCACTTTAACAACAAGTATTAAATTTGTATTTGGAAATTAAAGGGTGTCCCAATAGTTGATGTAAGTTAATGTACGTGGTCAAACTTTTGAACTGTTATAGACAAACAGCTGAAATTTACAAAGAATCTGTATTGCTAAGTCCGCTATTACAACAAGTGTAAAATATGAATATAGAAATTAAAGTGTGTTCCCATATTTGAAGTAAATTGACCTTTATGGCCCTAACCTTTGAACCGTTATAAACAAATATTTGAAAACTAAACAGCATGTCTACCCCTCTGTTTGGTAAATTAAGACGTACAAATATTTAAAATTATAAATTATAGGGTGTTACAATAGTTGCTTTTTTTGATGTATATGACCAAACAGTTGAACAGTTGTAAACAGTTGATTGAAATTTCAAAGAACCTTTATTGCTAAGTGCGCTGTATTAAGTAGCAAATTTAAAAGTAGAAATTAAAGAGTGTCACTAAAGTTGATGTAATTTGACTTATATGGCCGTATATTTGAAACTGTTGTAGACAAACTCTTGTCATGTATTATAACAAGTATAAATATTTTAAATTAGAAATTAATGGTTATAATTTGACATAACGTTTAAAATTCGTACAAATTTCGTTTTACTGTATCAGCAATAAAAATGTAAAAAATAAAGGGTAACCACATAACTGCTAAATTTTATGGTTTAATCTGCATTCATATTTTGTTCTACGACATACAAAAAATCCAATCCATAATCTTATTCGAATATTATATAATTAATGTATAATTACTCCCTAAAGAAATATGATTTTAAATTTATTTACAGTCCCCTTTCAAGATCTTTAAATACAAAACTAGAGTCAAAGAAATAATTTTATTCTTGCTTAATTTTAATTATATTTTAAAACCAAATTTTAAAAGAGGAGAAAATATTAATAAATTGTTCTATAAATTTTCAAAGAAATTAGGAGAATGTAATGCAGCATTTTTTGGATTGTTACATCCGCCATCAGCGTATTTTGCACCCATCCACCTTCAACTACTTAACAAAATGATATGGCTAATAAGAAGACTAGAAATGTTCATAATCAATCAATTTAAATTTGGTTAGTCAAAGTCTACAAAAAATGCAAAGCTTTTTTGCAGTCAAATTTTTAATTTTTTGATAATTAACATTTTTTTGTATCGATTTAAAAAAAAAAATTTCTCACACGCTTTCTCACTGAAAAAAAATTGGCTCATGAATGCTAAGACACTCTAATGCCCGACAATTTCGAAATGCAAAGTTTTGCTTTTCATAGGATTTTATATGAAAATTTTGATTTTAAAGTTCCCAAATGAAAAATAAATTTATTAAAAATTATATAAAAATTTCCACGATTGTTTTTCTTTCAATTTTATTCAATTCGCTATAAAATTATTTATAATTTTGATGGCGTTTTGTTCCTTTGGACCAGCCACATAATTTTCTTGTCTTTTAACATTCTAGAAGAGCAGAAGAGTAATTTCAAAGTTAAAAAATGGAAGTGGGAGATTAAGCAAAAACGAGGAAGTAATTATTTCCAAATAGTGATATTTTATTTAATTAAGTTGTAAATGACCTGAGAACAGATTTAACGAATTTGGATTTCATATCATTAAAGAAAGAGCGCCAGAAGCTATTAAACTTGGTCAGCTCGTTAGTTAAAAAATATAAAAAAATAAGACTGGCGCCATAATCTAATAAATTTCAAAAGTAGCATTAAATTTTGCAATTTTATGAAGTCCTTATTATCGCTGCAATAAGTTTAACTCGGTTAATTTGTCTAGAAATTGAAGATTTTTTTTATTAATTTCCGAATTTCGAATTCAGGCATCTTAAATTTCCTTCACTCAATCCAACAAACATAAATCGAGGTTGCCTATATGCAATATTTTTCTACAATTTTTTTTTATAATTTATAGAATTTAATGATTATGAGACCTCTTAATATCAGCCAGTAGAAGCGGTTTGACAGTAGAAGCCATTGCTCTCTCGTTGGCTCCTCTACTAAAAGGGTTAGTATTACCGCCGTTCACTTGTTAATCTCTGCTTTTTGCGCATTAAATTTCTTCATCACCGGATTCGAGTTCACTCTTAAAACAGACGTTCGATCGCAAATCGGTAACATTCATGACCGGTGTGATCTTGAAGGTAAGCCTGTCACATTTTGCCAAGTGTTGTTGATAACCATTTCTGCTACTGCATCAAAATTTCTCGACGCCGTCACAGGGGTATAATTTTTAATCTGTGTAATTTCCTACAACACAGATACGTGGGATCAAAACTAAACTGCCTTCTGGGAACGCGTTTGAAATTCTACCACAAATAAGTACGTCTTTTTCGAAAGGTTCACTTTTTTCGTCCAATTTATTTAGTCACTGCATGCAACAGATGTACGACAGAGCAAAAGTCTATTACTAATTACCCCTACAATGAAATAAAAGCCACCCTCTTCGCAAATATTAACTTACCAAAAGGTCTTAAAGACTATTAAAAGAAATTTAAACTAAAAACCAAATTTATTTATACAAAATTCACACAGAAAAAACAAGAAATTTAAAATTGCTGAAAAAAATTTGCTTAACAACTAAAAAACAACTTAATCAAAAATATTTTTAAAATAAAAGGAATAATTACTTTTTCTGAAAAAGACAACAAACAAATTAATTTTATTAATGATTTATCATTTTGAACTAAAAATAAATTGACTGTTGGGCTTTGCCATTAACTTTGTCTCAATTATTGTTTGCCTTTTAAGTTATATAATTAATTTCAATTTTTATATAAGAAACAATAAAATTATTATTTCACATAAAAAGTAAAATTTAAATAAAAATTTCCAATTTCAACAAAAAACTATAAAAAAAATAAAAAACAATTTTCCAATAATTTTTTTTTTCTACTTTAGAAGAAAAATTATGTGCTACTAATAAATCATTTCGTCAAATTTATTAAGGTTTTAATTAAATAAAGGAAATATTAACTAATTAAGAATTACTCTTTCGGCTTTAGGTTGATTTAATTTCAAAAAATTTTTTGAAAGCAAAACAATTTTCAAATGTATGCGGACCTTTTCCAAAGAAAACGAGAAAAAAATTAGACGCCCACAGAATGAAATGCAGCATTTTCTGGACCGCCACATCCTTCATCAGCATTCTTCGCATCTATCTACCTTAAGTTGTGTATATTGTAAACATCATCCATTTAACCAACTAAGCAAATTTAATTTAGTTGGACGAAGTTCACACACCACCTAAAACATTTCTTTGTCGTCTTATTAAGAACGAGTTTTACATATTTAAAGTTTTAATATTCGAGAAATCAAGAATCTTAAATTACTTTATAACATTTATGAATGAATTTAGAATTTTTTTTTTGCACTCTGGCATAATATCACAAATTTTTAATTAAAAAGTTTTATGATTAATAGGTTAATGACTAAAAACTGGAAGTTAAACATTTTTGGCTGATCTCTGCTTTTAACAAAACGATATTTTCTTTAAAGAGCATAATATTTTTGCACATTTTTCATTTGTTTAGATTTTTCTAAAAATACTATTGATTACAAATTGCATTGGGAATCAATTTTGGAAAGCATAAAAAAAATCACTTGCATGTTATATTTTTCCATTGCAGTATCAAATTACATAAAAATTTAAAAACAAAAAGGGAAATGAGACGAACGTTGTAAGGAAGTATTGTTGGACAAGCAACATGAACCATTTAAAACAACAAGAAGATGAATATATTTAATGAAAAGTAAACATACGATATTTACAAGTAAAATTTAAGTTAATCAAGGACATGACCAAAATAATGACTATATCAACAACAAAAATAAAATAAAAAAATTAAATTAAAAATATTTGATAATAATTTTTAATCTTTAATTTGTCACAACTATGTTGATTGTTTAACTTTTGTGGAAAATTGTAGTAAAGGAGAGGAATCTATTTTTTTTTTTATTAAGTTTTATAATCAACAAGTAACTTTTAAAATTTGAATAGAAAACTTGAGTGAATATTCAAAGTAAAAACTATTAAAAAAAACTTCTCCATTCATTATCATGTTAATAAAAAGTGTGATAATAACAATTTGCTGTTAATCCTTGTAAGTTTTATTTAACATAAAAAAATACTTAGTTGTTTAACATAATTGTTCTCGTTTAGAACAATTTTATATAAGAAAAGTAGAAACCTTTTTTGCATAAATTTTTAATTATAAAGAATTTATTATTAACACAGAATAAAGATTAGTTTTATGATAAGCAAAACTAAACAGCTTAACAGCCTTTAAAAATTATTCTTAAACATTGCACAGTGGGTCAAAAACGTAATATGTTAGAAAAAAATCAGCAATATGTGAACAGCTGTACTGGTTACATGTAGTTTTTTAAGCAATGGGTTTTTGGGTCCCATCTTTGGGATTTGATAACATATGGACTAAAATAGATAATATTGTAAATAATTCTTGCAAAATACCAACTTCAAAACAGGTTTTAGCCGTCTGTCTATAACTGTTTAAAAGTTTGGCCCCATATATAATTTTACATCAACTATTAGGACAACCTTTAATTTATATTATTTTTTTAATTATACTTCTTATTATATCAGACGAAATAGTCGACATTCTATTTTATTTTAAAGTGTTTATATTTAAGGGTTCAAACAAAAAGGGCCATATAGTTTAATTTAATTTCTAAATTCAAGCTGTACATTTGTTCTTATAGAGGGTGTAGCAGTATAGGTTCATTTCAATTTTCTACGGTCTGTCTATAACGTTCAAAAATAATGGTCACATACATTAAATTACATCAAAATATTGCGACGCCCTTTAATTTCCTTATCCAAATATTGTAGTTGTTGTCATTGCGTTATTAGCCACACACTTACTTTCTAAATTTCAACAATCTGCTCACAACTAAATATAGCCATATACATAAAATTAGACGAACTATGGGGGCACCCTCTAATTATCTTATTTTATACGTGTTGCAGTGATGCGCACTTTTTTTAATTTTAAAGTGGATCCCCTTACGGTTAATAATACACATAAAAAACATATATGTTTTAAGGAGACACCCTTTAATTTGTCAGATTTTGAACTGTTTTTAAAACAAGGCCAACCTGTAAGCAAAATCTATCAAATAAACAAACAAAATTTCAAAATCGGTTCAAAAATGCCTGAGTTCAGCAGGCACAAACATTAAAAAAAGCAACATTGGGATGAATTAATAACCTCCTTCTTTTTTTGAAGTCGGTTGAAAAAGTAGTTAAAATTCGAATTCATAGTCCAGAAATAACACAGCATTATTTCCATATTGACGATTGAAAATAAAACTTAAGGATTCTTTAAGAAATTTGATCTTTATGACGAAAGCTTAAAAAAAGGTAACCAGAATTCTCTTAGTAAAATCAAAAAAAAATTGTCTTTCAAAAAAAAAAAAAAAAAACTCTTTGGACGACTTCAAGTATTTTTAGATGCTTAAAAAAATCCCTTCGAAATTTAAGGAAAAATCAAAAACACCAGCAGCAGAATTTACAAGAAAAACCTTATTTAATTAGAGTTAATCGGTTCGTCCGCTCCTCCCTGGAGTCATAATAGGTAGGTAGGTCTTGAGGATGTACTACCTTAGCCGCCATAACAACAAGTACTTAAAATTAGAGACTCTTCCGAAAGTGACGCGATTTTCATAAAAATATTATTATTTTTTTAACGGTGATAGACAGACACGTCAAATTGTCTCTGGGTGAGTAAAATTATGTGCGTTATAGCAATAAGTAGAAAAATTTTATTTTAAATTGATGTGGTTTTTACTTATATGGCCTTAGTAATTCATATATGGCACAGAACCTTTCGTGTGAGAGTCAAACTTATACTCGGCTTGTACTCTTGGTACAAAAAAATTACTGTGATAGTTTAAGGCTGTAAAACTTGACAGAAATACTAGTTTAAAGATTAGTTTGCAAATTGTAAAAATTTTATTAAAAAATAATTTTAAATAAATTCGCGAATCATTCGTGTACTGAAGTAGCAAATTATGAATTAATTCTTTTCACACAAAAATATGAATTAAATGAAATTTGATTCAATTCAAAGGAATTTGTTAATAAATAGCAATTCATTTCCAACTCAAATGAATTTGTCATAGTGAACTGCAATTTATTTCCAATTCTTTAAAATTGAATTGATTTTGAATTAACTAAAAAAAATGATTTATTTACAGCTCTAATATTAATACGTCTGAAAAACATGTTTTATATAGAAAAAGAAAATTTAGTAGAAATTTAAATTAGTTTTTAAAGCCAATTGCTGAGGTAAACATTTATTTATAACAATATTCCTGGATCTTAAGTGAAATACTTTTTTTTTAGTTACATCCTCTATTAAATAATTGTTACAGTGGAAACAAAACTCATAAAAATTCCATTAAATTCTCTTAAATATTTAAGGATTTTTTTCAAATTTAAATCTAAAGTTGCACAATTATGTTGCAGATTATAATGGCAACATGACAATAACTTTTCTTTTAGCCTGGGATATAATGATATACAAATGTTGTATACATTGACAAAAATAATCTGCTTTAATATCAGTTTAGTAAACAGAATAGAATTAAAACTTTCTAAGTTCATGTGTGTGCGTGTGTCTGTATAAATTTATAAATCCCCTACAGTACTGGCGAATGTTTGCTGCTATTAGGACGGATGGAATTCTGTTATTGGACACTGGCTGCTTATCTAATTGAAGAAAAAATTAGTTCGTGAAAATAAAAATTTTGGGACCCCTGGTATTTTAAAAAACTCTATCAAAACATGCTATTGGTTAAAGCAGAATTCGCCTAAAATGAGCTTCATTGGTGGGAATAATGATGAATAATATTCAAATGAAAACACCCTTGCCCTTTTACTACCCCTCCAGTTTGATTCAGTTAATCAAAACTACAACAGACCCTAAAGATTCAATTGCATTTAAAAATATTCACCATTTTGTTCGGTTTACAGGCTGGTGGCATCATTGGACATTATTTCTTTAAAAATGGAACCAAAGCTTAGGTAACGGAAAATGGAGGTCGCTACGCATCGATGATCAAAGATTTTTTTAATTTGCATGACATTGTTGCAGGCATGAGGCAATTTCAATGTGACCACAATCACTGACTTATTAAAATAAAAACTTGACGATTATTTGATTTTGAAACATGGACCTGTCCGTTGGCCGCAAAAGTTGTTTATTTCATATGAGGCCACGTAAAGTTACGAAGTTATGCCGATAAACTAGAAACGGTTGACAATTTGTAACCAAACAGTTTTCGTGGTATTCATGACATACGGCCAGCCATGCTTAAGCAAGTAGCTCAAAATTAGACGGCCAGAATACTCTTCATGAAGACCAGTGTGATGGCCATATGACCAGAATCATTTTCAAATAGTAATGCGATATCTTGATCTTCCAAATAAAAATAAATTTTTGATTTAAATTTAATTTTTTGCTTCATTTTTTAAAATTAAAATCTTTATCAGCTAAAAAACCACGCTATACATACAGCAATATTATCATTTGATAAGAAACCTCATTAAAGTTCGTTTTAAATAATTTTGTCAAAACTTTGAAAGATAATATAAAAAAATAGGGAAGTAATAAATTTTGAATTTATGTGGAAAAATTCAGGCTAAAAACTACTTTTTCCAAAACTTAGTAAAAAGTTTCACCGACATTTAAGTTTATGCATGGATTCAAAATATTGTTGAGGTTTAAATGCATTTGATTTTTATAAGAGAACCAAGCCAATCAACCTCAATTGAAGTAACTTTTTAAAGACTTTTATGCATCCCTTTCAATTCTAAATAAATATTTCACTCATCCGCCCAACATGACGAATTATTTGAATTTTAGATTTTTTTTAAATAAATATTTTTATTTAATTAATGAAAAGAAAGTTCTTCGAATTTTACAATGAATAACTTCAAAACCACTAAACATATTAAAACAATTTTTTAGAAACAATAAAAATAAACGCATCTTTTTTAAAACTTAAGAAGTTTTAAGTCTCAACATATCAAAAATTTAGAAAACTACTGGGAATTTTATATTTACAAACATATCGACGAACATGATAAATGAAAATCACTTGTTTTGAGTCGTAAAATAATTTATGTATTTTAAATTGCAAGTCACATATGCACACGTTGCATAATTTATTATCAATAATCTTTTTAAATGTCTCTTTAACATAAATGCACAGCTTCGTATGTAATCATAAATAAAATTATTAATGTTAAAAACATATTGATTTTGTAAGTTTACCACTTTAAGCAACTTAGGCAGAGTAACAATGTTGTGCCTGAAATTAAGAATTTAAAAGCCTCAACGTATTAAATAGAATTTGAAAAACTTTATAATTTATTGTAGCAGATGGAAGAACTATAATCAGTCTTAATACAAACATTTGTTTGCAAAGTATTGATATTTATATATAAATGTTCAAAAATTTTTTAACTAAAAAAACTGCCAATACCCTTCATCATGTATATAAATTTTAGTGAAGTATCTCCAGTCAAAAAACAAATATTGGAGTGACAGAGAAGGAAAAAGAATTAAGTACTATATGAAATTAAGTATGCCATCCAACTTTGGACAAGGGTGTAAATAGATGGCCGCACCGCTACTAAAACAAAAACCAAATGTAACTTTGTTTTTACAGAGCTTCACGTTTCTTCTAAAAATAGTAGACCTTACAAAAGGATGCCGAATTCAATTTATCTTTCTTTCATCATTTGGTTTATTTTAAGTTGTACTAGTTGGTTTCTTTCTCCTGTATATGCAACAATACCTCGCATATTTTGGGTTTTGAAGTATCATTGAATTTTAGATTTATGAATTGGTTTTGGCTAAAGTTCATTTAAAAAAAGTTTTAAGAATTTAAAAAAATGAACTTAAGCCAAAAAAAAAAAAAAATTAATTCATATACGTTCACAGTTCAACTCCTAAATTCATAAAAAACAATTAAAATTCTAGTTTATTTTTTTAATTATTTTAAAATTTAATTACAACGATTAACATAATTCGCCTTGGTAGCATCATTGTTTTTTTTTTTTTTATTTTATTTTTTTTTTTTATTATTATTTTTTTTTTTTTTTTTGTTATTGTTGAATTTCTTTTTTATTAACAAGGCAATTGTTTTTTACTTTCTAAAAAGTAAAATTAAAAAAAATACAAGTTTCAAAAGAAAATAATCATTAACATTTAGGTTATAAAATTGTGGTTTTGATATTTTCAGAAACATTTACGTAATTTGGATATTACGTGTTTTATAATGAGTTCATTGGCTACAGTTTTTTGCTTCTGTTTTAAGGCTTCCAATAAAATAAATTTAATTATTCCCTTGCGTGTAAATTTAAAACTTGGTGCTCCATAATCACAGCCGTAATCAAATTAAATGAAAAACTTTTTTATAATCACAATCATAATCATTTAAAAATAATAAAAGTTATAATTTTAGGTCAATGTCATAAAAAATTTTGGTGGAGGAAATATTTATTAAACTTTAAAACTTAAAATATTTATTTAATTTCAACTTTAATTTATTGCTTACTAAATTACTTTTGCCAACATTTTTTTTACCACCAACAGCAAAAATTAAATTTTACACATTTCTACGAATATAAATTTACGGAAATGAAGACAAACAGGTCAGAACTATTTTTTAATATTTTATGTATTTTTTTTTTTTTTAAAGGTAATTTTATAGAATTTTTATCACAAAAAGCATTTATATTACAATGTTAAACATATTCCAATGAAAGCTGCTATTAAAGCTAAATGCAGTCAAATGAAGACGGACAACCTACGTATGATAAACATGACGTTTTTAAAAAAATTATAAACTTTAACATAATGTAATCGATCACAAAGCTAAAAAAATTAATAATAATAGTAATAATAATAATAATAATTATAATAATAAGAACCCATATGGGTTAATTAGGAATTTTGAAAAATTTTAGATTTCACGGATTTCTGTTACTGCATGTTCAAAAAAATATAGACAGTGTCCAAAATTAAAATTTTACTAAAAATCTATTTGATAATTAAACAAATAAGAAAAAAACATTTAACAAGCAACCAAATTATTCTCTTTTATTTCTCGTAGCCGAATTCTTGTTATTTTTTCCAACACCCACCTACATAAATACAAGTAAAAGAAAAAAAGCTAGAAAAGGCTGCCACATGTTTCTATAATGGAGGCAACTAGACGTTTTAAATCACCTAGAAATAGAAATCAAGTTAGCCAGCGTTATTTACAACATCCAACAGAGTTGTTGCGTATGCGAAGCATTAAAGTCTGTATTGTCTTACACTGCACAGTGGGACGAAATTAAAATATTTTCAAAATTAGATATGAGCATAGCAGAAAATTATCTGAGCTTATGTTTTGAAACTAGTTACCATCTGCTCTCCAGGCATAGCGTTATATGGTCTAAAATTTTGATACCTCGCAACTGCAAATTTTGTAATGCATAATATTCTATAAACTTTTTCGTTTTTTCAAAGTTTTTAATGGAACTTAGGTCCAGTTACCACTACTTATAGATCACGATTTTATTAAGATTGTTGGCGTACCGCTATCCATGTGAAATAACCGTGCACCGCACTCCAATATGTTTGAATTTAGGCTTGCGTCATTTCCATTGTGGGAAATAAACAATAATCGGTCAATGAATGGCCATGAATAAGTGGTTCGCATACCAAACGATTTATTTTAGTTTGGCAACAAGTATTAGCCCTGAGTCAGAATTAAGGGTTGTATTGTAAATGCTGATCCAGCATAATTTTAAAATATAAAAAGAGATTCATGGAGCTGCTTCTTTAAGCTTCAAATAAATAAAATATAACTGTTTATTATTTTATTTATATTTTTGTGCCAGCGGTGGTTTTAAGCGATGGCATACAACCCCTTGGTAGGGATTACATTCAGATACGTTAATCGATATCTTGGTAATGCACAACAATTACAAAACTTCCATTGCTGGATTCGTTGTAGCTTATCATGTCAGTCTTTATTTCCAATATTTGTTAGTGGTTTCTGATTGTATCTCACGAAAGTTTGGACAATTTCAGTGTAAGAGGTGTTCACTTGAATTATGGTCCAGAGGAATTTCTCCAGTATTAAGCGGCACGAGTGGTACCTGAAAATTTAGGAATATAAGCTACTAAAACAAAGCTATTTTACGAATTAAAATAAGGCCGCACTCCTCTTCTTCATTCCTATTTCCACTGTTCACTTTTTTTCTTTAAGAAATAGGAGATATCCGGGTGTTTCCCTTTTTACATATTGATGAGCACTTACATTCAATAAATAAAACCTTTTACATTTATCACTGATAAGTGTATATCACACTTGGTAAGACTTTTACAAAATGAAAATGGCAGCACCACCAATAGCAGTCACAAAACACTACGCTCGATTCCTCGCGCAAAATAGCACTGGATGTGCGTCCGTGTTGCCACATGCCAAACATAGATCAAATTTCCTGCAGTGTTCTGAAGGAAATCCCTGAATTCAGCTTTTAACGCCACATTCAAAAAAGCTTTGGATGTTTTATACGTACTTATAAGAGCGGTATTTTTTACTATATTACAAAGCTGGCGATATCAACAAAACCGAACACATTATACAATATAATAATGGACTAGATTAAGTTGGCTTTTAGGGCTTGTAATCGAATTAAATACAAATAAAAAAATAAATTAATTGAATCCGTAAATTCGCCACTGTTCTGCTATCCTAACCGACGACTGAAATGACATTTCAAGCAGCATTTTCACAAAAAATTACCGGTGAACCTATGATGATCTAGATAATGACGTGGGGGGTTTTCTATTCTCAGATTGGATATATTTTTGTTCGTCTCTTCAGAAAAGCTAACTTTTCGGCCCAAAATCGATGTCCGATTGAGGTCGATTGGCGTCGATAGCTCATTACCTTCAATTGCTGAGCTTATTGGATCTTGTTAGTGCATAATTCTGATAAAGCTGTCATAATACCGAAGCGTGAAATGCTGTGTTTATGAGAACGATGGATTGTGAGTCGACGTTAGAGGTTTAAGTTGCCCATATTCGGTTATCGGCAACAACATTCACTTTGGTATGCGCCTTAAACTGACCATGGGTGTTGTTCACTATCAATCTAGTTTCACGAAATTTTTGAATGATGTAAAGGTTGCTTTATATTGGCCAAATATTCTTTTAAAAAAGCGCTCAGTTTACAGCGCGCTCCCTTTGAAAATAAATTTGCAAATTTTCAATATTTAACAATGCTGTTCAAGCACAAAGTTAATTCGCAACATTATATTCAGCGATAGCGAATGTTCATCTATCAGTTTCAAAAAAACATAAGATTTTATAAGATACTTGTTTTTAGATCTCCCGGTATAACAGCAACATTGAAGCGTCTCTAGTTTCAAGTAGACTCATTCGTAAAGTCATTTTAGCAACTATTTTATTTCTCCAATGACTAGGGGTTGTATATTGTTGGGAATATAATCACACTTATTCTGCATGGCGTCGGCAACATCGTCATCAATTTTTAGGCAACATCAATTCAACACAACATCAATAAATATTTGGTATTCCCTTAAAAGTAATACCAATATTTAATTTTTGACACAGTTGATATTTGATTGTGTTAAAAATAAAAATTTTGTGAAACTTTGAAAAAATGTAGTTTCTCTCTGACACTGACTCCAGTGATGAAGTAAGTATGACAAAATTAATGCTGCAAGGAAGACTTCTTAGACAGAAATCAAGAATTTCTCAGTTAACAGATAAAAAGTAAGTGATAAATTCAAAGTTATCCATTTCAAACTAATGCTTTGTTTCTTCCAGTGAACATAGTAAAATATCATAAAATGCAAGTGGACCTCTTGGGGCAACAATCATTCAACAACCATTTCAAATGATTTAAACACGTTCTATGACTTCAGAAAGTTTTCATTTACTTGGGACTGAACCATTTCCTTAGGAGAGACTTGCAGAAGATTTGCCACAGTTTCTTTGAAAGGGCTTAGTATCAGCTGCTTAAATATATTGCTTCCAGTAGCCATACATTTTATTATTTTGTAACCACCTTTTTTACTTTAAATCTTAAGTCGTGCCAAATCTGTAGAAAGAATTTTGTCAAAAATAAATTTGTAAAACACTATCTACCAGACCTTTTGCCATCCATCACTCGTTGTATTTGGTGAGCCAAAGGCATTTAGAGCAGCCGCAATAATTTCCCTCTGTTTCTTTAAATTACGAGGAACAGTGCCTTTTCAAAAACTTCTGGCAAGTGATGGAATTTTTTGCAACTCTTTAACTATTTTAAAATTTGTTGGGGTTGGTCATCTTCAATTTGTCAATTTTCAATTATATTTCTACTATTTTTATAGTTAATTGAAATATAAAAAAATTTTTTTTTTTTTTTTTTTTTTGTACACGAAATTTAAATCACAAACGACAAACTTAACGGCAATTCGATGCAACATCATTGCCACATTTCCTTACAAAATACCAAATTCATATTGCCAGTCATCGATAAATTGCAACATTGGCAACGAGAATACCGATTTTCAAAAAACGATTAAAATTGACGTCGCCTTTTATTGCCGACGCCAAATAGAATAAGGTTAAAAATACTTCTATTGATTTGACTATTTAAATAAAAAAACACAATATGAATTTATATTGTTAGATTTGCCCTGTAGTTAAATGACTTATTTTGTTATTATTATTCACAACAGTTTATAAAAAATTTATTGAAAGAAAATGGAAAAGATTAGCGTTTGTATAATTGGATCTGGAAAATAGTAAATTTATTTAAGAAGATTTTAATGGATTTAATTATTAAAATTTTTCTACTAAAGTGCCACAATTATAGCCAAAATCGTCGCTGAAAATGCTGCAAGATTAGAAAATATTGAAGATCGTGTCAACATGTTTGTTTACGAGGAAACGTATGAGGAGGAGAGCTTAAGCACTTTAATTAATACCCTTCACATAAATCCAAAATATGCGCCAGAAACAAATCTGCCAGAAAATTTGGTAAAAAAAAATCAAGATGTGTCATTTTTTTTTATTCATTAAAATGAATTAAAAATTGATAAATGAAATTGGAATTGAAATATTTCAGGTGGCCGTTACTGATTTGCGCAAGACTGCTAGCAATGCTGATGTAATCATTTTTATAATGCCTCACTATCTGCTGCCAGATTTTTCTAGAGCCCTTTTTGGTGTTATTAAATCCAGTAGTTTGGCCGTATCATTAACAAATAGTTTTATGGCAGACGAAGAAGGCGGTCTACAGTTGCCTTCTCGCACAGTAATGAAATATTTAAAGGTGAACTAATTAAGCAATTTTTGTTTTCTTTTTGATAACGTTACGTTGTTGCCAAAAGATACCTTGTGCAGCATTAGTAGGTACTAATTTGGCTACTGCTTTGGCTTCGGGTAGCTATTGTGAGGCTACATTGGGCTGTCGTGATGCTGCTCATGCTGCGTTACTTACAAGCATTTTTAAGAACGACAAGTTTCGTGTGACCCCAGTTTTTGATGTTGATTGTGTTGAAGTTTTTGGTTACATGAAGGTAGGAAATTTTGAAAATTTTTTTTTATTTTCATTTTTAGGGTTCCGTACGCAAAAGAGTATAAACGTAACGTAACGTAACGGTTATAGCTGCAATATCTATCGTGCTATCATAGCCCTTTATCTCTGGAGCCGCAACAGGTGACAAAAGAAAAAAACAAAAACCCAGAAATACTTAAAATTAAAGGGTGCCCGAAGTAGATGTGATATTCAAAGAAATTTTATTTTTTAACAGTAATAAACAGGCTGGTTAAATTTGCAAAGTACAAAAATTTTAACTATGAATTAAAGGGTGTGTCAATAGTGCTGTGATTTTCACATGAGTAACCTGGTTTTTAGGTTTAGTATTTTTCTATCCGCTGAAAGAATAAGTACGAAAAATTAAAAATTTCTCCGTGATATAAAGGGTGGTCCTATAGAGACAACAGACTTTTCAAACTTAAAGGGAGTATTTACAAATATGTCCACTAAAAAAAAATAGTGTGTAAATAATAAATAAAAAAATTAAAGGGTGTTTGCATAGAGGCCGCTATATTGACGAAATGGTCTTATTTTTCAAGCAGTTAAAGGCAGACGTTCAAAATTTACACTGAGTATATTCGAAGTTTGTGCCCTTTGCAATAAAATTTATAACAAATAAAATTTTAAATAAAAAAAATCTTCCTATAGACAACATAATTTCGATACATAATTCCTTATTTTTAAATCTCTAAAACACCACAAATAAAACAAAATTATAAAAAATACAAATTAAAAAATGACCCATAAATTGTACGGAACCCTTTGTGTGGAAGTTCAACTCACACTTAACTGATTTATTATTTTTCGCAGCACATTTTATCTTTTGCTGGTGGAATATTGGACGGTTTAAATTGTAACTATAATACCAAATCAGCCTGTATACGTTTTGGTGTCTTGGAAATAATACGTTTCATTGATGTTTTTTATCCGGGCAGTAAATTATCAACGTTGTTTAAAAGTTGTGGTCTGAGCGATATAATGGTTGCTTGTGCCGGCAGTCGTAGTCGTCGCTTAGCAGAAGCATTTGTAAAAAAAGATATTCCTTTGGAGAGACTTGAATTGGAGCTGTTTAATGGTGAGAAAGTATTAGGTCCTGTGGTTACAAATTCTGTATCACTTATGATACAACAAAAAGGTTTGACAAAAAAGTAAGCAAAACTAAAAGAAAAAAATTGTCAATACAAACAAAATGTTCTCTGTCGTTCTTTATTCCCTTTTCATACCCTTCAGAATTAAATAATTATTATTTTAATTTTAATCCTCTAGATTTCCTCTATTTACTGTAATTAACGAAATTTGTAAATACACCTTAGACCCTGTTGAAATACTAGAATGCTTGGGCACAATGTCGGGTATTATGTGAGTTTCTAATGACAAGAAAAAGTTTTTCAAATGTTAATATTTTATAATTTTTCATTTCTATTTGCAGTTATCATCCAGTACAAACGTGTCCATTTTGAAATTATAAAATTTGGAAAGTTTTGCCATAATTGTTATTTTATTGATTTTAATTTTGGCCATAACTAATCTGTATAAATGTCAATAAACAAAATTATTGAGAAACGATTAAATAAGAGTTCTAGAAATCATTGAAAATCTGGCACAATTGATTATAATAGTTTAACAATTTTCATATATTATCTCACAGAACTCGCATATATGGTGAGAAAAAAATTTCAAATAAATAATTAATTGCATCAAAAATATTACAAATTTTGAATTTGAAATCAGTAAATACCGTTAAAGGTGCAAGTATTTTTTTTTTGTATAGAACAAAAGAAAATGGTTGCGGATGCGGTTGTTTTTTTTTTATATGAAGTTTTGACAATATAAAACGCACAACGAATCCGCACTAAATTGGAATTTATTTTAATTTTCATGCGTTTTCTCTCAAGCTCTCAACTTTTAATTTTTTCTCTTTCAGCATGTAGCCACGGTTTTATTGTTTTTAGTACAAAAATTTATGTGTTAATATTTGTTTGTGAATGACTAGAAAAAAAGAAGAAAAGAGAATCGTATAAAGTCATTCAAAAATAAATAAAAAGGATGGTGATTCCAGTAAGAATTTTACTGTGATTGCAGTAAATTTTCAAATTTTCTTCTTAATAAAATGAAACAAAAAATTAGTAGACTAACAATATGATAGGACAATAAAATCCGCGTCCGTCGCCCCATCTTATTTTATTCGTTTTTTTCTCTGATATGCGGAATCCGGCACCGCAATCGGAAGGTTATTTTTCTACACTTAGTTTGTTCTTCTCGAATTTTCCGTACAATAATAATGTTTGTTCTTTTTTTCAAAATTTGGTTTTTTGCTTTTTAGTTAGGCTTCATTTTTAAGTATTGGATAATTTATACTAAATTTATTAAAATAAAAAACCACACAATAATTCAATCACCCTTATTGGGAATGTCGACATCGTTACAAGTGATGGCGACAGCACACTCACTGTATTGTCGTCGTCAATATTGAGAGATCGGCGGCAAATTTATATTAATGAAGGCAATATTACGTCGACTTTGACTGAAATTGACTTGGTTTTTGTCAACAAAGTTTTTAGCTTCGACATGATGAAATTTTTTTTCCATGATACAAGCGGGGCATTTAAACTAAAAAAAAAACTTTTCTATTGTAGTACATATGGTGACCATCCTTCTTAGGATCTTCAATCTTTGCATGCGAGCCATTTTCGCAGCCCTTTATGCCAGAAAATCATGGATTCTCAAAGAAATACAACTTAAATTTAGCCTTCCCTTCCTCAGTCATTTGAAATTTTTTAAAAAGTGCGCAAATGACTCTTTCCAAAACATCGAGCGTTTCTTTCAAAATTAAGGATACAGTTAGTTAGATAATCCAAGCTTAAAATCATTACCAACACACGATTGGTATGAGCTTAAGCCAAGAACCGCAATGTTGTAGCTAACTTTAACGTGTTGGAATTTAATGCTGAACGAATGGCGCTTCTCAGTTAAGGCTCAGTTTTAAATGCTGTTTTATTCAGTCGAAAATATTCAACAAAACTGTTAAAAAGGCAATGACATTTTATTACAAATCAGGTATGTGATTGATATTATTACTATTTTCGTGTCTTAAACATCTTCAATATAGTTTTCTATAGCTTTTCATTCAATTCCTACAATTACTTTGGCGTAACTTCTTTATTATTGTTTAAAATATATCCCAAAACGACTCGTTTCAAATCGGTCGATTTCCATCACATACCTGATTCAGTCTGAGAATCAGTCAACATCTTTTTTTCATACACCTCAAGGACACTCCGATTTTCACGGCACTTCAGGCAAGCCAGACTGCTGGACCGATCCTTTTAAAACTTTTACAAAATATATCTACATATGTCTCTAATATGGTATGATTAATAGGATACTTTTTTGCCACGCCTACTTTAACGCCCACTTTGTTTAATTTTGTAATTAAATCAAAAAAGTTTTAGCTTTTTTTTTCAAATTGTACACAATTTATAGTCCAGCCAAATCAGAAATAATTGTTTAAGAACTGGTCAACAGCTATTTTTCATACTTCTAAATATTAAGGAAAATTTATGACCCGTCGAAATAACGTAACGACTTTAATGAAATTTAAAATTATAATTGATCTGCGTACTGTAAAATACATGTGATGTACATTTTTTTGAAGCATCAGGGGGGCGGTACAACATTTGCCGGGTCAGCTGCTATTATTATATTATTTTTTAAAATTATTTTTCTTTTTTTTTTATAAACATTTGTGAAATAAATTAAAAAGTTTGTTATTTGTATCATAAACTACTTTGCTTCAATTTTGTTTCTCCAGTTCTACATTTAATCGCTTGGGAGGCAAATTTTTGTTCAGCGTACGCAGCTTCAGTACCAAAGAATAACAAAAATTGTATGCGTTTTTTTATATATTTTTTTAAAGTTTTTATCGCATAGATTTTTTTTACTACTTTTGTATATAAAATGTAATAAATTTCCTTTAAATTACTTCTAAACTATTAAGCTTGGAGTTCGAATTCTTTTTTAATTTTCATTTTATAGCAGGTTAAGTTTGATCAATCAGTTTCTGTACAGCAACTTGTTAAAAATCGAAGACTATTATTTTTTTTAATAATTTCTTAAATTAAAATTTTAGATATTTTTAAAGTAACAAATTTTAATAACAAGGGCTTGAGATTATTATAGCTTCAATAAATTTTATTTAGTTTTCGAAATGATTTAATTCATTTGTATGTTTTACTTTAAATTGTTTTTCGATAAAGAAAAACACGAATAAATAAAAATATAAAGAAAAAAAAAGAAAAAAGAAAAAAAGCAGCAAAAAAATGCAGTTAAAAGTTCTGTCGTTTGAATGTTTGTTAAAAATATAAATATTTGTAAAAAATGTGAAACATTTTCAATAGAAACTTAGAATTCAACCTTGTTGAATACTACGAGTGTAGAAGTTACATTTCTATTTTAAATGGAAACATTTTAGTTAAGGAATCAAGCACATGGGGTAAATTGCTGGTTATAATTCAAAAACAACTACAATAAGACGTATCGAGAAACACACAATGGCAGTTTAGCTTAACAACCCATCATTACAAAAATTTAATACGATAAGTTTTCGACAGACACAACATTCATTTTCTGACAGACAAAACATTCATTAGTTTAGAAAAAAAAAAAAAATAAATTGAAATTGAAAACACCCATGCGGTAACAAAAGTACGTGTTTCTGCAGAAAAGTAGCAAAGACTGAAAATTTTTTTTAATAAAACCAAGCGTCCATTAGCAATTCTCTGTGGGGATTTTTGTTTTTTTATTTTTTTATTTTTATTTTTATTTTGGTCAACTCGTTCACTCAAATTCTTACGTTTAACGCGTCTTTGTTCGATTTTTGCAATTAAAAATTTTTATATTGCTAAACTTTTGCTATTTTTATTTACGTCATTCACGCCCATCGACAATTTTTAATTTTCAATTACGTTTACAATTACCCGGCGAAGTCTTTGAATTTAAAGAAAATTAAGTTAAAAATAAGGGAGCAAATTTGTAAGCAGAGAAAATATTTAAAATAATTGTGATTTAAGTGCATACAGAGGATTGGGCAGAAAAATTTATCAACACCGTCTAGAATAGGTTGATTAGTAACAAGCAACTTGTTTCCTCGTACCTCTTTGATGGTTAATTTAATAAAAATTAATTCTTAGTTTCATAAGATTTTTAGTTGTTATGTAACTTGAGAAAGTCTCTTTTGATAAAACCTTAAAAGGTTAAAGGGTCCCGCCAAACCTGTTCATTTATTTCTTGATATTTTTATTCAAGATGCAAAATCATTAGTCAAGGCACAATCACGATATCTCTGCAATAAAAAATTGCATAAAAACATGATAAAGAATTGTTAAAATTAAAAATAGCTAGTCGATGCTTGGCCTTACTGTGAAAACAAGAGCATAATGAGTCAAAACGCATTTCACAGTGTTAATACACATGTATTTCTGAAGATACTGGCCGTAATGCTGAACAGAAATTTTTCAACAACAACTTTATTTTTAAGCTGTGGCAACACCAACAACATGATAGTTTTGACATTAAGTTTTTTTACGTAATCGTAGAGGCGTTCTAATATATGATTAAAACGATATTTACCACAGGCGGAAAAAAGGTTCATCCAAGTTTGTCATTCCGTTTGTTATTTCTACAATATTCATTTCTGACCCCACTAAGTATATATTTTATGAGTTCTTATGCACAGCGAAGCCGATTGCATGATGTCCGTCTGTCAGCCTGTCTGTACGTTTTAGTATTGAAATCAACTTCGCCAAGGTACTAAATGAGTTACAGAAAATCTAAAAATGCCAATCAAATATAATTTCGGAAATTTTGCTATTAAAAATCATCAAGATCGGAAAGACAAACTTTAATATACCATTTTTCGTCCTGCGGTAAGGGATATAAAAATACGAGGGCTTCTATATATATTTCTGGCATGGCAAAACTGAGTGCTGCCAAGTGCAATCTGACATTTCCATTGGAAAGTTTGTCATTTTTAAGCATAATCGTACTCAAAAAGTTTTGACGTACGGCCATTATTTGTGTTGTTTACAGTGACTTGAAAAAATTAATATAGAAAAAAAATGTAATTAACTCGTGAACATTTTCGTGCCATCATTTTTCACAACTTTCGACGCGGATTATCACGACAAGAGTGCATTGATGAACTTAAATCTTTGTATGGCAATGAAGCATCACCCTATAGCACTGTGAAAAATTGGTATAATGAATTTAATCGTGGCCTAAGCTCGCTCAAAGACCATTGATGCCGTGCGTGAACTCATAATGCAAGATCGACATGTGACATACCGAGAGATAGAGACATCCTTGGACATTTCTTCCACCAGCATACATTGGTTCTGCATGAACACCTGGCCGTAAAAAAGGTTTGTTCTCGTTGGATCCCACACAATTTGAAAGTCGCTCAAAATAAGGCTCGTGTCGATTGGTGCAAAGAAATGTTGCAAAAATACGATTGCGGTGCTTTAAAAGACGTTTATAAGATCGTCACAGGTGACGAATCATGGACCGTCGAATTAATGGGTCATATGCTGTACAGCCCTGACTTGGCACCTAATGACTTCTTCTTGTTTCCACACATCAAGAAAAAAATGCGTGGTCAACGATTTTCGTCGCCAGAAGAAGCTGTTGAAGTGTTTAAAAACCATGTTTTAGAGGTGTCTCAATCGAAGTGGAAAAAGTGCTTCGACAACTGGTTTGAGCGCATGCAAAAGTGTATAAATCATTCTGGAGAATACTTTGAAAAACAATAAAACCATTTTTGATTATAAATATTCGCATTTTAACTATTAGGCCAGAAATATATAGTAAAGTTTGAAAGTTTGGCTACCGCTATCGCTTGCATTGATTAATTGATTTGCCTTCACGTTTTCTCCACACAGAAACAAACAAACAAATTATGAGCAAATGTTTGCGTCATATTCTGCCGTCGTTTGTTTATGGGCGTAGAAACCAATTGCTCGCAAAGACGTAGCGTTACAAAAGAAATAATACAAACTATTTATATATTTGAGTAACCCTGTGTTTTGAATATTTTTTTTCAATTACTTATTTTCTTTTTCTTAATTTTATTTTATTTCATTATCTTACAAAAGCAAAATGGAAAAAATTAGCGTTTGCGTTATTGGTTCAGGAAAATGGTAAGATTTTTATTTTTATTACTTTTAACACAGTTTCTAATGATGTCGTTCTTTTGAAAAGGGCATCTGCGTTAACTAAAATTGTTGCTGAAAACGTTGTTAATTTAGAAGAAATTGAAAATGATGTGAATATGTATATTTTTGATGAACCCTTCATACGTAAAGAGTCAAAAGTTTTAATTCATTTTTTTCGCGCAAAACAAAAATATATATCGGACATTGAAATGCCAGAAAATGTGGTAAAAAGAAACAAAAACAAATAATATAAAATATATTCTTATAAAACTAAAGAAAAATTATTTTTTTTTTCTTTTTTTTTTGTTGGCAGCATTCTGCCACTGATGCGGTAGCAGCTGCTAGATATGCCGATGTAATTATTTTCGTTGTGCTCCACTATTTATTGCCAGAAATTTGTAGAACACTTCTGGGTAAAATAAAACCTAATGCTTTGGCTTTAGCGTTGACAAAAGGTCTTTTTCCTAATGACGATGGTAGTTTACAATTAACTTCTCATACAGTTACAAAATATTTAAAAGTAAGTTTTTGTTTTTGTTTTCTGCAAGCGTTTTAAAACAATAAAAAAACTTTTAATTTATTAAAGATTCCTTGTGCGGTTTTAGTGGGTGCAAATTTGGAAAAAGTTCTAACTTTGAATGACTACTGTGAGGTTACTATTGGGTGCCGTGATGCTAAATATTCTAAATTGTTCGAGAGCATATTTAGGACTCACAATTTTCGTGTAACGGTGACAGACGATGCTGATTGTGTAGAAGTGTGCGCCTTTCTGAGGGTATAAAATTTTTATTAAATGATTACGTTAAATACTTTTGTTTGTTTTTTTTCTTTGTCTTTCTCTCTTTCTCTCTCTTTCTGTCTCTCTTAAAGAATATTGTATCTTTTGCTGTTGGCCTATTGGATGGTTTAGATTGCAACAGTAATACCAAAGCAGCTTGCATGCGTTTTGGTTTATTGGAAATGATTCACTTTGTCGATGTTTTTTACCCGGGCAGTAAACTGTCAACATTTTTCGAAAGTTGCGGTTTCTCGGATGTAATAAGTGTTTGTTGGGGCAGTCGTGGACGTCGTTTGGCTGAAGCATTTGTCAAAACTAATCTTCCTATAGATAAGATTGAGGCGGAAGTTCTGGGCGGTGAAAAGCTAGTGGGTCCCCTGGTAGCAAAATGCGTGTCAGTAATGTTAAACCATAAAGGTTTGGAACAAGAGTAAGCCAGTAAATTTAAATTTTTAGTCCAGCTTATGTTTACGTATTTTTAATTTCTAAATATTTATAAAAAAAAATGTGAACTTAAGACAAACTTAAAACTACTAATAATAAATTTAAATTATACACTCTTATTAGTTTTAATAATAAACTTTTTTATTTGTATTTTTATTTTTTTTAAGGTTTCCCTTATTTACCACAGTTCACAAAATATGTGAATACATTTTAAAGCCTGAAGAAATATTCAATTGCGTACGTAACATACCGGATATAACGTAAGTAGAGAGTGACTAAAAATTAAATTTTCTAAAAATAACATGGCCTCTTTGTCTCTTCCTTTTCATTTACCACTTAAAGTTATCTTTCCACAAATACATTTCCCTTGTGAAAATGAATAATTTGCAGCTTTTAATTTAAGATTTTCCTAGAAAAAAATATTGTTAATCTTTTTTTTTTCATGACAATTGTAAAAAGCGTATATCTGTGTAATAAAATTTATTGGAAAATAAAATGCATACACCCACCCATAATTATTAAAAAGCAGAGATGGATGAGTAAAAAATACAAATTGCATCTCTTGGCTTTTAAGGTTTTAATTTTTGTCTCACAATTCTTTTAAACATCGTTATACTTTTACGAGTTTTCTGTATTATGTTAAACAAAAAATCATTCGCCATTAAAATTTCGACTCAAAGTAGGGTTTAGGAATACCGGAAAATCCCGGGAATGCAATAGTTTTTCCCTGTTTCTCTCTATTCCCGGCCAAAAAGAAAATCTCGAAAAAACGAGTTTATTTTAAAAAATAATATAAAAAAATTATGGCCTTATTAAAGAATAATCAAACAATAAAAAATAATTGCTAGATAATAGTATTAACAGTTTATAAAACTTATAACAATACAGGTGATAAAAGATACTTCTGTACACATGCACTACATAACGAGAGATAACATAGATTTAAAATACTATTGCGTTTAACAATTCACTAGACATTTTGGCCCATATTCATAGTTATATACCAAAGCCGACTCTTCCTAAAGCAGGGGTTCTCATAAAATTCCTGCTCACGGACCCCTCTGAAGCCCAGTTTGTATTTTGTTTTTTATGTTGAATTAAAAACGCAAACACGTAAAAAACTTATTTATTATAAAAATTCATAAACTTCCTTAAACATCAACTAATAAAATAGAAATTAAAAGATGCAAAATAAAACTTTTATTTTTTTTTTAAAGCACTGGCCGATGTTCATAGTTATATACTAAAGTCGCCTCTTGCTAAAGTATACTCTAAACTAAAAAGTTCTTATTATCTTTTTTGCTTTCATAGTCGAAAATAAAGCATACTTTAAGTCGAATCGACTTTAACTAACTGGGTGTCAATTCTAGTTTGATAAATGTTTTCATACAACTTCTAAACAAACATTAGAAAAAAGTAACCCTGTTGTTATTTTGTTCAATTTGGTATAAAAATCAGATAAAAAGTATTGTGTTCTTAAACCAAATAAAATAATTATGGAAAAATGAGTTGAAAACAGCTTTAGCTATTTTTAAATTTAGAGCTGACTTTAACGCCAAAATTATATTTTAAATTGTCTATGAACGAGTTAGAGTAGACTCTAGAGTAAGACCGAGTTTAGTTCCCTTTAAGTAGACTTTATTTTAACTATGAATATGGGCCACCGTTTCAATAAACGAGCGTTTATAGATTCATATTGTTGTTGCAAATACGTTTCAGATCTGTTATTAATATAAATAAAAATTTAATTGAAACAGCGAGAAAAAATATCTATTTTCCACGAATAATAATAATCATATTTTCAGAAATCTATTAAACCATCTATTACATAGATAATCCAGATAATAGATTTTCCAGATGATACTAAAACAGTATTTAAGCATCACAACATTTATCAATAAAAATATTTTATAGTCATAAGTGTGGTAAGAACTAGATTAAGGTGGGGTCAGATAAGTCAAATATTTGACCAAAAAACAAAAACACTATTTTTCAAATGTTTATTATTTATAATTACGAATGGCAATTTATAATGTAATAAATGTGATACTCACCTAAATTTATTAATAAGTTCTTAAGAATTACAAAATTTTTTTTTCCTTATTTACTGGTTACCTTTTTTTAGTCAAATATTTAACTAATCTGGCCGACCTTGACATTCCAAAGCAATTAAAATGCACGCAATAAGTATGGACGCTGACCGATATATCTCTAGCAACTCTAAGACCATAAAATAATCATTAAAAGTTAATAAACCCAAAAATATTATTTTATTATCATAATTTTCTTAATCTCAAAGTTTAGCTCAGAAATACCGTTCCTTCCCTTAAGAAGAATAAGAAGACCATCTCGGCGAAAAAACCCAGCGGTGAGTACTTTCCAAAACTTAGTTTGCGGAAGTCTAAAGATTCACTGTTCCAGACTTTTGAGTTTTAGTCGCCGTTGTTTCATTTTCTATTCAACTACTAGAAGTTAATTAACTTTTTTTTTATCGTCTATTTAAAATTTAAAAATATCAAAAAAAAAAAAGGAAATAAAATAAAATAAAAAATTATACTAAATAAAAGCACTTTAAAATTAAAAAAAACACAATATTATCTTATCTTATCTTATTATTATCTATGAGACATTTTTCTAAGATTTCTTTAAATTTTGTTACATCCCACTTGACTTCCACTTCTGATTATGTTAGCTTTAGATTCATCTTAACCGACTTAAAAAAAAGGAGGTTATCAGTTTGTCCGAATGTTGCTCTTTTTTAATGATTTTCCCGATTAAAAAAAAAAAATTAATTGGTAAAAACAGCTAATAATTTTCAAAATTAAAGTATGTCCCCATACAGCATACGAGTTTTACTAACCGTAAAAAGCGCGACTTTGAAATCCAAAAGAATCTTCGTAATACAAAAATTAATCTAAAAGTTAATGGGTGTCCCCACAGGCCAGGTAAATTGACCCATATGGGCCTGTCTTTTCAATCGTTACAGACAAAGAAAATTGGACAGAATATCAATTATCTTGATCGTTATAATAACAATAATAAATTAAAGGGTGTCCCAATAGCTCAATTAATTTGATGTTTACTATTAAACAGTTATTGACAGAAGGCAGAGTTTTAAGCGAATCATTAATTTTTTAATTAATTCGCGAATAATTCATGCAGTGAATTGATAAAATTTGGAATTAATTCTTTTCGCCAAAAACGAATTGAATGAAATTTGATTTGAAAAAAAAGAGGTTATCAGCTTGTCTGAATCTTGCTTTTTTAATGTTTGTGTTGATTAAAAAAATTTTTATATGAAATGCTTAGAGATTGGTCGGGTTTAAAAACAGCTTATAGTTTTCAAAATTAACGGGTGTTCCTATACAGCATGCATGTTGTTTTACGAGTTTTAAGGCGCCATTTTTAAATTAAAAACAAAATCCGCGTAATAAAAAAATAAATCTAAAAGTTAGAGTTAAAGTTATGAATCGTTATACACAAAGACTTGAAAATTGGACAGAATGTCAATTACTCTGATGCTAATAATAACAAGTATAAATATTTAGTATTATAAATTAAAGGGTGCCCCAATGGTTTATTCAATTTGATGTATACTAATAAACAGGTATAGACAGACGGTTGGAATTTACAAAGAACCTGTATTGCTAAGTCCGCCATAACAGGTATAAAGTTTGGATTTTAAATTAAAGGGTATCCCAATAGTCAATTTAATTTAATGTAGTTGGTCAGACTTTTGAACCATTATAGATAGACAGATAAAACTGCTAAACCAGCTGTAACCAAAAATATACAATTTAAATTTGAGAATTAAGGAGTGTTCCCATAGTTACTGTAATTTTACCTATACGGTCCTTTCGCATGAACCGTTATACACAAACACTTAAGAATTAGGCAGAACGTCCACTTTTTTGTTGGGTATAATAAGAAGTATAAATATTTAAAATTTTAGATTATAGGGTGCTACAATAGTTGCTGTTTTTTTTGTATATGACCAAACTTTTGAACAGTTGTAGACAGTTGATTGACTGAAACTGTATTTCTAAATCCGCTACAACAGCAGATTTAAAATTTGGATTTGGAAATTAAAGGATGTCCCAATAGTTGATATAAAGTATGCATGCGCCCAAAATTTTTAACAGATTTCTAAAATTTCTTTTGCATTCGGTCTTTTTTTGCGAGAATTAATATTTTACAAATATTTATTTTATTATTTTGTTTTTTATTTTTTCATATAACAAACTGTTTCCTTTAGAAATGATTTACTCTTAGTTCTAGATATTAGACTATCCCCGAGGGCTTAGTACAACAGCAAAATGACAAAAATCTTCATATAAAATTGCGGTATAAGATGCTGAAAAATTGTTTCTAAAAGCGGGGAGCATTTTTACTTTTTCAACGAAACTGTTATAAAAATTAAATTTTTGGTTTGTTAAAAATTATAACTTTTGCTTAACTGCTTGCATTGAGAAATGGACCCATAATAAATAAAAACTTAATTTATGAAAATCTAACTTCTAAATACTAAACGTCATTAAACAACTTATCAAGCATCAAGACTTTTCTAGTTTTAATGGCTTTAAATATTTTTAATTTAAAGAAAAAGAAAGAAAAAAGACAACATCATTGATTTATTTTGCCGCCGTTTTTCTGGAAGCAATTCAATCAAGTTGTAGCAATCTCTCAATAAGTTAACAGTAAATAAAGACGACAATAAATTTCAATGTCTTGTTCTATTTAAAAAAAAAAAAAATAAAAAGAATAGAATAAACACAGCCCAGACAAATTAATTATTGTTTGAAAAATAATTTCTTTCTTTATAATTTTTTCTACTTATTTCGTTATCCTTAAAGCTAAGCTCCTTTTCTAAAACTAATTTGATTCGACAAAAGGAGATAAAATAGAGATTTAAGATTCAACAGATGTTAAGCTTTTTTATTTCTTTTGTTTTAAGTTAAGATGTTTAGATAAGAGGAAATAAATCTTTAAATTGCCTTAAGTGGACTTTAACTAAAAAAGAATTGAAAATAATCTAGTTTGCAATTTTTTGTTATATTTATATCATCTTCTTTGTTTTATTTAATATATAATAATTTTTCACATCATTCAGAAGTTTCTGAAATTAACTTAGTCCAAATTTTATTATTTGCAATTCCAATTATAATTGTTAGAAGCTGAAAATAACTCTGCTTCTAAATGTGATCGAATAAACTCTTTGTTTGCTTCTTCTATACTCAGTGACCTCTTTACACTAAGTTTGACTTTTTGTTTATTAATGAAGCCGTGAGTATGATATAAAGGTTGATTTTTTTTAAACATGGGACCACTCTTGGAGCAATTTTGACCACTTTTCCTGAATAACACAAATAATGTCCTCAAGACATCAAATGTTGCTCTTTATTTCAGCATAAACGTGTGACTTTCTGTGGCCTCACATAATCGAGAAATGCTAAATTGAACGACTTTGGCAAACAATTGATGGTTTTATTTAAAAAATCACCAAATATTTTTTTTTCAACATCCCGATGGTTGTCGATGTTGTATAACACGTATCGCCATCCTGTTGAAACTAAACCGCCTCCGATTAAGTAATTTAAATTTTTAACCAAAAAATTATTAATTAAGGTGCATCAATAATTAGTTTCTAATGGGGGCTTTAGGATCTGTTTTAAATTGGTACCTCTCTATATGCATTAATTTTTTTATTTAGACACCCGTCACGTAAACAATCAGTCACTTCGCTTAACACAATTAAGCGAAAAAACATCGGAAAAATTTCTAACTGCTTTAGAGCAGGCGAAAGAACAACTCCTGGCTTTTATTGATATACCGTCTGGATTAGGTGAAGGAACCCCAATTTCGGTGACCGATGATGAGCATCTTTGCTCTCTCCTGTAAACGTTCGAATAACTTCAATATAGTCTGTATTCCATTTTTTTTCGGCAAAAGTTGGTACAGAGAGATCAGATGGAGTGAGGAATCTCTTGCACCGTTTCAAAAAGCCTACGCGCTTAAACGTACCACCAAACATTGCACTGAATTTTAAAATTTTTATGCTAAGAGCATAATTACAGCTGAGTAGCACATTTATCCGCACCCTTGTCCAAAAGCGCACAGTACTTGGTTTTTGAAGCATTAAATTAACCCTGTTCGTAAGACCGCTTTCGGAGATTGTCTAAACATTGCGATGTATGGAAATCAACCATGTTCCTTCGCATAGTTTTCTCAATGAATATTTCACTTTAAGTATAGAAACAACACGTTACAATTTTTTATTGAAATGAATTGCAAAAGCTTAAAAATGTATTAACTAAATTAAAAAAGAAAATTAAATTGTCTTGAAGGAATTCAGGTTCCAGTATTGATCTTTAAGAGCAACAAAAATTTTTTAATAAATTATCTTCTTTAGTTACAGTTTTAGGCGAAAAAATAATTTTCTTAAATTCTAAGAATATTCTGATAGAAACTTTTACTAACCTTCTTAGCGCCATAATAAAAATCGAAAGATAAACGATAAACATTTTCTTTTTGTTTGCTGCTTAATTTAGTTATTGAAATAAATAGTAATAAAGACTCATTGCCGTTAATGTTAACCTTCTGGCGTTTAACATAAATTCTTGTTCTGTTTAGAAAAAATGAGAAATGTTTTGAAAATATAAAGTCACATTATACTTGAAAATTTATGCCAAATCGCATTTACATCTATAAAATTGGTGGTTTATTTTATTAACATTTAAAACAAATAGACAAAAAAGTATTCGTAATAAAACCATACGAAAATAGAATAAATTTTCAGACATTTTGGTTTGCGAATTTAATTACATAATATTTTAGAAATTAAAGGGTGTTCCCATATTTAAAGTAAAATAACCTATGTGACCCTATCTTTTGATTCGTTATACAAAAACACTTGAAAATTAAACAGAATGTACACTACTTTGTCTGGTAAATTAAGAAGTATAAATATTTTAAATTATAAATTATAGGATGTTACAATAGTTGCTGTCATTTGATATGTATGACCAAACTGTTAAACAGTTGTAGATAGTGAGTTAAAATTTGCACAGACACTTTATTGCTAAGTCCACTTAAACTAGTAGCAAACTTGAAATTAGAAATTAAAGGGTGTCCCTATAACTGATGTAATTTGATCTACATGGTCCTATCTTTGAAACCGTTACAGACAAACTCTTGAAAATTAGACAGAATGTCCATTACTGTATCAAGTATAATAAGAAGTAAAAATATTTGAAATCCGAAATTAAAGGGTGCCTTAATGGTTGTAATTTGATGTTTATGGCTAATCTTTTAAACAGTTATAGATTAAAGTTTAGAATTTAAACAAATTTTGTTTGACTGTGTCAGCTGTTTTTTTTTTTTTTTTGTTTAATCTGCCTTCAAATTTTGTTCTACGACATATAAGAAGTCAGGACTTTACAAACTTTCTCGAATATAATTAATGTATAATAACCGTCCGAAAGAAATATGATTTTAAGTTTGTCTGTTTTAAAGTCAGTTTTTTTTTTTGTATTATTATTATTCTTCTTATATGTCATCTTTAAGCCGATTCAATTACCAGGTGGAAGCGTAGGCTTTGTACCTTTTACAAATAAATTTTATTTTGTAATTTTTTTTATTTTATGTTTTATGATATTTCTTTTATTAAATTAAATAAAAATAATTTTCTAACCAATATTTTATATGATTATGTTTTGGCGATATCCGACAAGCCAGTTGGTGAGAAAGCTTGCAAAAATAAACTGGCAACGGTGAAGATGAAACAAGATAACATAGGCTGAGTTAAGATAATATAAGATAAAATAAAAAAGACAAGATAATATAATATAATATAATGTATAATAATGTAAGATAAGTTACTAAAAGTTAAAGGTAACACAACAGAAAAGAATGTTTAGATTAGAAAAATTAAGATAAAAAATAGAACAGATTAAGACAAGGCAAGAAGAGATAAAATAAGAATAGATAATAAGAGAAACAATTAGATAAAAGAAGATAATATTAACTACAATAAGATCAAACATTATGATATTAAATAACCAAATATAAATTTAGATATGAATAAATAAGATACGACAAAAAAGGCAAAAAAAAAGCAGTAGAAAAGAGAAGAGAAATGAGGATTCAAAAAACAGTGAAAAGTGATACGAAGTGATTAGCGAAGCTAATCGCAGAATTAATGGCATTGAAAATACAACTTTTAAATTTCTTGTTGAATTTATTTTACACTTGAAACATCCATAAACGAGGAGTTAAAATTTTCAGACATCGATTTTAAAGTTTGAATTTCAACACAAAATTAAAAATATCTAAAAAATTTCAAGTGTTTTACAAAAAAAAAAAAAAAAAATCAAATCACAAGGAGCAAAATAATTTTTGTTGTAGTTGTTATAATTTTAAACAAATCTGGCTAATAGCTTTAAAATGTTTTATTACATTTTATCTGTCTTAGCTAGGCGCGTTGGTTGGTAAAGTAAATAAAAAAAAGAAATTTTAATAAAACATTTCCTATTGCGATGCATAACTTTTATATTTTATGAACGAAAAACAACTCCTTTAACAAAAATAAATTTTTTGAAACATGAGCGCTTAATTGCCAAGAAGATTAACTCCATTAAAAATTGATTCAATATGTCATCTTTCGAAAACATATTAAATAAGCTGTTAACATAAAAGATGTTGTCATTTTAAAGTGTTAATGCCTGTTTCTAGAGAATCTTGTTCTGCAGCAATAATTTTAAAAAATTAGATAATGGTTTTTAAAATATAAATTGGAATTAGTCAATTTGGCAACTAAGGCACTCTGTCGATATTAATGCAAAAAACACATAAACGTCATAAATTACAGGCACGTACAAATTCGTGATCATACTCCTATATTATGTATAATACAATTTCAACAACATCTTACATATCATCTTTAACTAAATGACATTTATAAGGTTGATTTAGGTAAAAGAAATTATAGACATGAAATCCAAAAAGAACAGAAATCTTGTTAATAAAGATGGAATGAATAGTTGTCAGTTTGTTTTTCGACAAAATGACATGCAAAAATGTACGAAAAAAATAATAGAAGAAATGAACTTTAGATGTAATTACATACATTCATACATATATTCATACATACATACATTTATACATACATATATACATACATATGCATAAACATATACACTTATATACATGTATATATATTATTATACCAAAAATACTTGAATAACAGAAACGGCCGGTGGTTTTTTTATTTGTTTGTAATACAAATTACTAAGAAGCCTTAAAATATGTAAATTTTTTCAAAAAAATTTTGTTTTTTGGTTTAAAATTTTTTGTTTACGTATGAAATAATCAAAACAAAGAAATAACAAAGAGTGTAAAATATTTCAGCGCATGTGTCAGAGAAACGGAGCGAACACTTTAAGAGCTGCTGAAAACCTGTAATTTAACATTCAATCAGCCAACCATTAAGAGAGAAGTGTTAATAAAATATTTTTAATTATGTTTGCGGTTTATTAAAATCAAAAATATTAAGGATGTTTTTTTGAAGCCCAATAGAAATGTAAAAAAAAAAACAAAAAAAAAAGTATTTTTTTCGAAATATCAATACAAGACATTAACATAAAAAAATTATTTTGGGAACATGGTTATCACAGCTTTTCTTGAAGACTCGCAATAACTTCTTCGAGCTTTACTAGCTGTTTTTAACGAATAATACGAACAATGTTTGGCTGTAAGGTGTGAACTGCGCAAGTTTAAAGGCCGGGGCGCATCGAAGCCGTCCTACGTTAAACTTTGACGTATTCAACTGACAAGTCAGTTAAAATACATGTTTTCTTATGGGCAATGTCACAATCAATACGTGTCCGTCAATAAAAAGTAAGATAGTTGGTGAACTTTTAACTTTTGACGCACGTTCAATACTTTGACAGCTTTCAATTGGTTCTTCTTCTTCGTTTTTTCAACTCTTGGTATGTTTCAATTGTACTCTGAAATTTTAATA
The DNA here is from genome assembly GCA_937654795.1 of Cistogaster globosa. Classification (NCBI taxonomy): domain Eukaryota; kingdom Metazoa; phylum Arthropoda; class Insecta; order Diptera; family Tachinidae; genus Cistogaster; species Cistogaster globosa. Next base: position 14,067,857 of record OW569403.1, on the reverse strand, counting down.
AAATAATTTTGGAGTAAAAAATAAAATAAAAATTAAATTTAAAAGTGAATAAAAATAAAGAGCAAATTTTGATTTAACATTCGTCAGCAAACTACTCATTCTGCCAATCTTATCTGTTGATACTTTAACTTTATTTAAATACGTATGATGGATTTTAGGTGCATCGGACGTAAGGGTAGTGACTTCACGTTGCCTATAGGAAATAATAGAGGGGTGTCGTTTGAAACAATTAATGTTTGCTTTTAAAAATATTTTCTTTTAGGATTTGACAGGACGCTTTTCTATCAATAGTTATTTGTTGTTGGAAATTATATAATAATTAAAAATAAATGTCAAATATCATTTTTAAAATTGGACATATTTTTTATATATGTTTGAAGTTTGACAATTTGAATTTCGGCAAAAATTATTGAATTCGCCATTGCGATCACCTAGTTACTGATTCGCCTTGTTCCTAATTGAGTTTAAGTTATAAAATTTAACAAATCATTGTTAGTCCCGGATGTGCTTATGCCGTTAAATATTACAAAAACAAAATAATGTATTAAAAATTATAAAGTTTTCTATATTTTTATTTATAATTATTATTTAAATAAAGCAAGAAAATAGAAGTTCTACTAAATCCTAATTTATTTTCTTTAAAAATGAAACTGAAGCAGCTGCTGTTAACTTTTTCTGTTCTGTTAGTCACTCATGTTATTTAACATACCTGTTAAAGAACATATTACTTCTATAACTATTGTTACACATTAAAAATTTCATTAATGAACTTGAATACGGAAAGAAAACATTCAGTTAATCGGAGAACTTCACGCGCAGCGGTTTCATAGGTTTTAAAATAACAGGCGCTAAAAGAAATTTATTCTTCAATTAGAAATGTATTCAATAATTGTTGTGGCAAAATATGTTGGATAAAGGCGAAATTAACAATCAGAAATAAACTAAAAAATAATTCCCACTTGTTTTGTGTTTTTTTTATATGCAAAACAAATTGTGATAAAAGTTTGTTTATAATAAAAACTTAATTTTTTGCATATTTGACTAAAACAAAATAAAACGAAAAATTATTTTAATTATTTGCCAGTTTTCGGTTGCAAAGTTTTATTAATCGGCCGGTAATTAAAAATGTTTAAACAATAAAGTGTGAAAAATGCAGTAGAAGGATATTTCGAATATAAAAAAATTAAATAGGAAATAATTGAGATTATTTACATTAAAAGCAAATAAAAAAAAAATTGTTTTAATAAAATTATAAAAAATATAAATAAATTAAACAAAAATTAAATATATTAATAAAATAAGATTCAGAAATCAAAAGTGTATAAATCTAACATAACTCATACAACATAAATACAATAACCATAACTTAATGACAGGTAAATCGTAAGTGTTTAAATAAAAAGAAAAAATTTAACATACGAGTAATCAATTCATGGAATATTCAAACTGTAAATGCTTTTGAAAGAGAACATATTTTCTAAGCTAATGAAATACAATTGATCAATTCAGAACCTGTTGAAATTGTAAGTTGTATCAAATACAAGCAGAGTAAAAAATTGTTAAAATTTTTAATCAAAAGTCATAAAATTGTAATTAAAATTAAATCCAAGTAATGATTTCCTAAATAAAGGGAATATCTTCTTACTCAAATATTTTTTTTTACTCTTACAAAATTTAATAAGCACTTAAATAATATTAAGTGATGCACTACTTAAATTGGCATTTTGCACAGTGCCAGTAAAATTGTAGTTGATATTGAAAATTGCCAAAAAAAAAAAAAAAAACAACTTAAAATTACTTAAATAATTTTAAGTAATCCGTAAATCTTTACTGATATTGCAATCTTATTTTCATAACCAGTTAATTTTTACTAAAAAATTAATAAACATTTTAAAGTAATCAGTAAATTTTATCTGAATCCAATAATTCTCATTGGCAGTAAATATCTACTGATTACTGAAGAATTTTAAGGTAATCAGTAAATTATTCTAAAATTGCAATTTACTTACTAAAAAATTACTTACAATTTTAAAGTAATCGATTAGATTTTACTGATACTGTAATTTAGTTTTAATTGCTAGTAAATTTTTACTGATTGCCTAAAAATTTAAGTAACCAGTTAATTGAATTACGAAAAATTTACTGATAATTTATCATTTTGTTGTTGGCAGTAATAATATACTGACTACTTTATAATTTAAAGTTAATTAGTAAATTTTTACTGATACTGTAATGTAATTTTCATTATCAGTAAATTTTCGCCGATTACTTGAGAAAACAAAATATAATTTTTAAGTTAAAAAAATAAGTCATTTAACATTTTTTTAACCAGCGGCCAACTTAGTGGTAAATCTTTTTATTGCCTCATTAAAAAGCAAAAATTCAAATATTTCCAAAAAATCCAGAAGTCATTACGTTCTTACTGGTTGCTGAAAACAATGCAGAAATCAGTTAAATTTTACAAATAATGCAATATCAATTTCAGAAATCATTAAAAATTTACTGGTTATTTTAATGATACCCTTCACAACAAAAAGTAAAAAAAGGGAATATCTAAGTTTGTCATTCCGTTTGAAATTTCTACAATGTCCTTTGCCGACCCCATAAAGCTTCTGAGTCTTTATGCATAAAAAAGTCGATTGAGCACTGTCTGTCAGTCCGTTTATGTTAGTGTTGAAATCAACTTTGCCAAGGCATTAGATGAGCTAGAGAAAATTGAAATACGCCAATCGATCAGATATAGTTTTGAAAGAGTTGCTATTGAAAATCAGCAAGGTCGATTCATGTCCCTCGAGATAGTGGGCTAAAGACCACGCCTGCCTCTAATTTATCAATATCATTTGGAACAAGGAAGTATTTTCAATAAAAAAAAATAATAAATAAATAAATAAATAAAATAATGGAGCGATAGAGAATTAAAAAAAAAGAAAAAAAATCAAGTGAAAAAATTGGCGCTCGTAATAGGGTCAATATGGGTAACATTTAAAAACCTTTGAAAAGATCTTTCAGGATATATTAAAAATTTTTACAAATGCTTAACCCATTAAGAGCCAATGACATTTTTATGTAAAATTTTATATCGTCTTATTTTTTTCTTCTTATTTTTAAATTCTCTACCCCTGCAATATTTGTTTTGTTGACAAGAGATACTTCACTAAACTAAATCTACATTCATGGTGAAGGCATATAAGATTCGACATAGCCAAATATAGCACTCTTACTTGTTTTAAATAAAGTTCAAATACAAAGCAGTGAGCATGGGATACAAAGTAGCGCACTTACAATTGGTTTTTAATTAACAAAAGGTTTTAGCGTTAGTTTGTTTTTGTAAAAAAATATTCTTATTAAATTAAATTGATACTAAATTTTTTCATTATAAAAAAATAATAATTAATTAAAAAATCAATCAAGCGTTACAAAACAATTGTTATCATTTGATTTCATTAATTATTTATTTGTTTATATTCTGTAGTTTACTAAAGCACACTTTTTCTGTTATCTTTCCTCTTAAAATGTTTTAAAATTTATTATTTACTTTTTTTTAATAACAACTTGAATTTTATTAAAAATGCATTAAATTTAAAGTTGTCAGGAAAGAGTAAATACACTTCATTATTTAATGAAAAATTCAATAATAAATTATTTGCTTAAAAGTAAGCAAAAAAATAAAAAAAAACACCTAAAATATTTAAAAATAAATAAGAAAATCAAATAAATAAAGCTTAATGTCGAAAGGGTGCAACTTATATTTTCAGTATTTTACGAGAAAAAATAAGAACTTAAAGCACTTAGCATTTAAATTGACATTTTATATTGACCACAACTTGATTATATTTCATGAAAAGCACATCAAAATTTTGTAGGTAGGTGTTTATTGAAATATCACAAGTGAACTCGTTCGTTTAATTAATTAAAGCTAAAGAGCTGATCGAAAAATTTCTTTTACTAAATTGAACGATTTTGAATGATACAATATGAATGAGTGAATCAGTTCAGTAAGATGAACGGATTACTTTTTGTGGTTGTGTGATACAATCATTTGTATATGTTCCTTCATGAATGATTCAGCTCTAATGTTATACAATTCTTATCTTGGCCGGATGACTCCAAATCAAATCCTTTGCTTTTAGTTTATGTGCAGCGTTTAGCTGACGGCATTAAACTAAAGAAAACAGATATCTTGTTTCATTAAGCTTCTCCCGATTTGAATTACACTTTCTCGGCATTTCTTATGATTAAACGTAATTCTTCAATTCAATTTGGCACCAACTTCTCCATTGTTATATATTAACCCCTGCAAGGTTTGTGATAAATTTTGGTTGCAATTTTATTGTGATGACAAAATCAGTGGTAACAACAATTCCACGTTCTTTGTGTGAAAATTGGTCCATTGTCTGTTATCAAAAAATTCTTTATGTGTCTACAATATGGAAGAACAATTTATAGTTAGAGAACATTCATTTAATTACATCACTCTTTGCGTTGTTACCCTGTATAAAGAAAAATTATAAAATTGCTAAAATTGTTTAAAAAAAAACTATCGTTAGGGAAATCTTCCTTTTCACACAAAAACATATGTCGAGTCTGTTTTCAGATTTTTTATATCACGTACAGAAATTTTTAAGGGACGAGGCAAACAATAGAAAGATAAAATTATTATGTTTTAAAAATAAAATCTGTATGTTGTGAAAAAAAATCAAAGCAATTTTTTATTGAGTGCATCTAATTTTTCATGTCTGTTCAATTTTTTTTTCAATATTGAGCGCATCAAAAAAATTTCTTTTAGAGATCAAAGTAATTAGATCGTAAATTAAATAAAAGTCTGCTGACTTTCCTTAATAAACATGAGTAACATATCAACTCCGGCTACATAATGAACATCTATACAAAAACATTAGCTTCAGCTGTTAGAAGCAGGACACCAATTTTAGCGTTCCGTAACCCAAATGGTAAAAACGTAACCTTCTGACTATCCGTCCGTCACAGCCCTTATTCATTAAAGCAGCCATGCAATTAAAATTTTTGCAGAAGGTGGTTTACTATTGTCAGTATAATAACAAATAATAAAAACTAAAGGGTGTTCCGAAAGAATTCAAGTTAAATTTCCGCCTTAGAAAAAGGTAAAAAAAAAATAAAACTAATAATCAAAGTGTATATCCATCATTACGTAATTTTCTCTTATTTCACTTTGTTTTCGAAATACAATAGGTAGACCTTTTAAGCTTGTGTAATTTTTAGGGTCAGTATAAGAGCAAGTACAAAAAATTAATATTTAAACTTAAACATAAAGGGTGTTCCTATAGTAGCGTATTTTTATCTTCAGCCGTAGTTGGCAGACTTGTAGAATTGACATAGAAAATGCGCAAATATGTCCGCTTTAAAAATAAGTGAAAAGAAAAGATTTGAAAATTAAAGGGTGTGTTAAAAATGACGTGATACTCAAAAAAAAAAAAAAAATTATGTCAAATTTCTACAGTGTAAATAAAACCATATCCGCTATAGCAACGCGTACGAAACAAGACTTTCGGTTAAAGGGTGTCCCAATAGTGACGTAATTTTCTTGTACGTGGCCTTGTCTTTAAACCGCAAAACGCTGAAACTTTAACTGTTTTAATGTGCGCAATAAGAACAGGGACTAAAAACTTAAAATAAAATAAAAATATAACGGGTGTGTCTATAGTGACGTGATTTTAAATTTTATGGCTTTAGATTTTGAAACGTAGAAGGTAGATAGTTAGTATTTACACAGAGTATGAACAAAGATCTTCGCTATAATAGTAAATGTGAACAAAAAAAATTAAAGACGATTTCTATAGAGGCCACATCTCAACAGTTACAGATAGATAGTTTCAATTTTCAACAACAAATGAGAAAAAGATATATTGAAAAATAAAAAAAAACAAAATAAATGGCTGACACTTTCTAGATCTAAAATTAACAGCAAAATAATTAATTATTTATAAAATGAAATTGAAAATAATGTTGAGCTATGCAAATTTAAATTTATCCACGTTTAGTTACGCAAACTAGTGCCAGAAATTTTAATAGAAAAATCATAATCATAATGACATTGTGTGCCAAAACTCTTTTACTGTAACATTTTTAAAATTCTTGAAAATGTTTATTCAATTCATGGGGAGTTCCCTAAACTCGTCATCTAAATTTTGTATCTCACTGTCTTCAATTAAATTTGAAGAAAGTTTTATTAGATTAACTAGTGAAAAGACTTTTTTATTAATAACGTTTTGAAAGTAAATATAAGATTTTTTAAGGTTGCGTCGTTAAAGTCAAATCGTTTTGTTATTTGTTTACAGACCACATGTTTTTACCCGGTAAATGTCATCTTTATTTTCACATTTATCCATTAGTAGCAGAGATAAAATTTTTTGTTATAGAGTACTAATTTATAATAAAACTGCTTCACGTAGGTAAATCTGTTTAGTAAATTTTAACAAGAAGCTGCAATATTAGTCGTCAAACAACTAAATCAAAAAAATTTTAATTTCGGCAAAAAGATCTTCAAATCTTATACTGATTAAAATTCTTAAAAATTAAATTAACGTCTTCATTCTGGTTACGGATTTTAAAATACTTTTTAAATTAGTCTACAACAATTTAATTTCTTGTGCAAAATTAACAAAATTAAATGAATATTTTTTAATATAATTCACTTCTATTAGTACTGGACTACATCCAGGAAATGATCAATTTTGAAGAAAAAAAAAATTTAAAGTCAACAAAGAGAAAAAGACAAAAAACTTTATTTAATTTTCTTTAGAATAATCTGCTGCACATTTATTGACGTTAATAAATAAAATGCTTTTAAGCTCTTAGAATGTTTACTTTGTTTATTTAAATAAAACTACAAAAGAACTGCGGTTTTAAGTAGATCATTAAACCAGAAAGAATTTATTATTCTTCCATCATTACGATCTAAACGAAAAACAAAAAATAAACTTAAGTTGTATAAATGTGTCAATATGTGAATAAAGTAATAAATTAAATATTTTTTTTTATCTAATAGATAAGCTTACAATCAATTTGATGAAAGAATTAGTCATTAAAGTGGTATAATTTTTAATACATTTAATATATTTTTTAGTTTAAGAAAAATAGAATTAAAAAACAAAATTAATTAAAATACAACGAAGAGTGCTATATTCTGTTATGCCGAATCTTATAAACCCGTCACTATATATGTAAATTTAGTTTAGTAAAGTAACTTCAATCAAAAAATAAATATTGCGGTGAGGGAGAATTGAAAAATAAGCAGAAGAAAAATTAAGTATGATACAAAATTTTACATAAAAATGGTATTTTTTTAAATGTTAGCATGTCTTAAAAGATCTCTTCAAGAGCTTTTAAATGATACCCATATTGATATCTTAAAAAATATGGTCCACCACCGTACTTTTCCATGAAAAGTTCAGAGGCCCATAACTCGAAAAATATATGCGAGCGCAAATTTTTTCATTTGATGTTTTTTATTTATTATCTTTGAATTATCTATTACCTTATAAATCTGCTTCTTGATTGTAGTTACTTTACTGTTCTAAATGATATGGAAAAATTAGAGGCAGACGTGGTGTTTTGCCCACGGCCTCGAAGGTCATGGACTGATCTTGCTGATTTTCAATAGCAAAATTTTCGAAATTATATCTGATTGCCGTATTAAAATTTTCTCTAGTCTATCTAGTGCATTGCTAAAGTCAGATCAGAGTAGGTTAGTGAACAAAACGAAACGTTTGCCTTCGTTTTGTTTTGTTGTTTGAGTAACAAAAAATAAAAATTAAACAGAATTAATGAAATGGATTACGCCATGTAGTTTTAAATATTTCTTTCGTTGTGAGCACAACTTCTACAATAAATTAAGCGTACACAATTTATTAAAACTTTTAATGTTTATGTCGTTGCATAAAACGTTTGCGCTTGAAAACAAATCAGGCAAAAAAAAAAATATAAAAAGTAAAACGGTGTCAAGTTATTTATTGTCCAAAAAGATTTAGATATTCCATTTATGATTCGTTTTTCTTTTTTTTTGTAGCGGAAGCAGCACTCGAGCAATAACCTGTACTCATACAACAAGTGTGAGAAGGAGGATAATGGAAGTAGTACTTATGAACATTCCTTTCTGAATCCTTGCACATTGAAATTGGAGGAAAAACCTCTACAGGAAGTTTATTCCCCACACGAACTGTTAAGCTAAAAACTAAATCTTCTCTGTACTGAGAAGTGCGGTCGACGTTTTGCGAGCACGAAATAATGGTTTTTAGTCACAAGTTTCCAGTTTTTATCAGGGTAAATTTAGTTGTAGTAATAATTTAAAAGTGAAAAACATCCCAAATTGCGTCACTGCTTCATTAAATTTATAGAGCTGGTTACTCTACAGTCACTGATGAATTTTTTAATTTTCATTTTTGTACGCGCTAGAAACTGAATAAAAACCGTAGGACTTGATTAACAACGCTTAAATAGATGAATTAAGGATTTTTTGTGTAGAAGCAAACGAAATTTGTTTTTAGCCAATTTAAAAAAAATAAATTTAAAATTTTGTCTTTACGAAATTAGACCAAAGGTTGACCGCACCTTTGTCAAATATTTGACGAAAAAAAGCATAAGCACTATTTTATCAGTCTTTCCGGATAATACAATAGGTCTGTTTATTTACTTTTTGGGTAAAGTTCGTGAAAATGAGAGCATAAAGAAGTAAAATTATCTAAAAGTACGAGAACACAAAATTTAAATTTTAAACACAAAAAAAAGACAAAGGCCCATATTCGTAGTTAAAATAAAGTCTACTTTAAGGGAACTAAAGTCGGGTTTACTTTAGAGTCGACTCTAACTCATTCATAGACAATTTAGAATTTTAACTCATTTTTATTTGATTTGGTTTAAGAACACAATACATTTTATCTGATTTTTATACCAAATGAACAAAATAACAACAGGGTTACTTTTTTTAAATGTTTGTTTAGAACAACAGTTCTCAAATGGGGGTCAGTAGCAAGCATCCAAGGGGTCCGCATGAAGAATCAAAAAACAGTGTTTTCAAAAATAATAGAAGTTTTTTTTGAACTTGGGCTTCAGAGGGGTCCGCGAAAAAAAATTACTTTACTAGGGGTCCGTGAGCAGGAATTTGATGAGAACCCCTGGTTTAGAAATTGTAAGAAAACCTTTTTCAAACTAGAGTTGACACCCAGTTAAAATGGATTCGACTTAAAGTATGCTTATTTTCGACTATGAAAGCAAAAAAGATAATAAGAGCTTTTTAGTTTAGAGTATACTTTAGCAAGAGTCGACTTTAGTATATAACTATGAATATGGGCCAAAGTGTTTCGACTGTTTTAATAAAAAAATAAATTTATTTCAATAAATAATAAAATAAAAAATACCAAAGGGAAACTGCCGTTACAAATTTGTTGCGTTAATAAGCTCGCAGAGAAGCGTATGTAGAATTTTCTGGTAATTTCGCGGATAAATTAAAATATAATTCCCTCGATAAGCGGGAGTATTGTTTGAATACTTTTTCCGTATATAAAGGAACAATTTCATTCAATTATTTTGGAATGCTTGTTCAACAAGATCCAACAAAAGTGATTCTTCTAAGTCGGAATCATGTTAATAAAAGGTCAGCGATGTCGCGGAAATCACTAGAATCACTCGAACTCTCTACCAAATCTGAAACAATGTTTTTTTACTCGTCTTCATTTGCCATTACAAATTTTCTTTTATATTAAAATAACTATTTTAGCCTTTTTTAAATATTGCTAATGACTTTTATTAATTCTTTTTATTTTGTTAGTGTTTTACAGCTGTTTTAAAGCGAAGAAAAAGTTTAGGGTGTTGCGTGCAAGAAGAAGAACTTTATTCACCCAAAACCGCTCTTATTTACTTAATTTTTAACTACGCAAACGATTTTGTGCCTAATAATATATCGTCGGTCTCAGATTGACACCTTTTAACTCGCAAAAAAGATCGAGTCGGATTATTATTTATTTTAATTTTTTTAATGAAAAATAAGCTCAATAGCTTTGTTTTCTTAACATCATCCCACAATCTCCAACTAATTTTGTTTATTTTTTTATTAAAATTTAACACGGTTTAGCAACGGATTAATAATGTTATTATTTTAACTTCTGTAAAGTCCAAAAAACAAGTTAAGAGCTGTCAACCTGTAAACGACGATATAATAAATCTGATATAACACCTTTTATAACGATATTTTTTTAATAATATGCCCGTAGCCTAAAAATCAAAAGGGTAAAGGCAACAATAAAATTTTGTTAAAAAAATCTCTTAAATACTGATTTATTGAAATCATTACAAGAATAATTTTCCTCATTTATTAAACTCATTCGAAGAAAAAGAAAATGAGTTCTCTTAACTAAACAAAAAATGAATTTAATATTTCATATTTTTTTAAAAGCGTTGGTCAGTTAATTCAAAAAAATTTTCTTTAACAAATTGATTTTAATTTTATATTGAATTTAAGTTTATATTTTTTCTGTTTTCTTGACTCTCTCTTTATTTATTTGATTAAATTAACAACAATGTTGTTGTTGCTGTTGAAAAATGTATTCAGCGTTAAATAAAATAAATAAAACTTTACAAAACTTTCATTTATATAAATTAAAAGCTGTTTTGTTTTTAAACTTGAAAACAAAATAGAAAATTAGTAATTTTTGTTTATTTTTACAATAAAAGCATGAGAGCACTTAGAAATGCACATGTGCTCAGATGACTACATAAACGTGTAATTTGTAAAGTTGTGTTAAAAAAATAATAATAATAAAATTAAAAAAATTCCATATTGATTAAAGGTTTTTGTACGTTTTTACATGGATTTGAGTTTGCTGTTTGTTGTACAGTAAAATATTGGAAGCCCTTAAAACTAACTTTAATTGCTAACAGTTCAAGTACGAATATCTTTGTTCATATATCATACTTTTCTGTTGTCTCTAATTGCATCACACGTCTCACATCAACTTCAAATTTAAGTGGCATGTACGCACTTAGGAATCTCTTTTTAAAAGATAAGTTTCGAACTCAGTAAGGCAGATCTGGCCATTTCTTGAACACGTTTATTTCTGGTTCAACTTCTCGAGCCCCTCTTAGATGTTGTTATCTCTCTCCTTCTTAGTTCGCCCCTGGTAGCGTCTCGTAAGTTAAGAACAAACATTTTGCTGCACAAAGCTGCATTAAGCAGTTAAGTCAATGTAAAAACTAGAAGTCTAGAATTCTTACACTTCGTACTTAATTCTTTCCCTCAACTTATAAAGCCATCACCAATGTTGTTAATTATGGACCAGACCTAAATTAAGACCGTCACTACCGCTGGTGGCCTTGGAGGTATTTTAAATTACACCCGACTGACTTAAGCCCACTAGAGGGCTATCCCTTTAGCGAGAAGCAAATTGTGCCAGGATAGAAAATTTCTGGAGGGTTAAACTTTTTCAGAAGAGGACATAACCCTGTAAGCCTATGTATGCCGCTGCCGGCTAAAATATTATGTCACTGACCACAACCATTGACTTTTTAAAAACAAAGTTTGTCGATAAATTGATTTCGAAACGTGGACTTGACATTAAACTTTCAGAGCCGAAGGGTTTAACACTTCTCGATGCTTCTAAGCCAATAACAATTGACACCTTGGAGGCCTACATTTTGAATATTGTGAATGTTATTTGTGACTTAAGAACAGCAATGCTCGAAAAAACGGCCTAAACATGAACGTCGAGGATAAAATTCGTCAAAAATAACCGTGGTATCCATATACACAAAATGATTGCCAAATGTTAATGTCATGAATTGAACTTTGGAAAAAAAGTTGTTTTTGTGACTTTTCATAAATAATTTTCTTATCTACTTTTTTTTAACATAAAATCTTTAAAGAAATATATTTACCACATTTTTTTATTTTAGCAAACCCGGCATATACTCCAAAAAATAACAAAATTTAATTTTCTTTGTTATTTTTTAAAATTAAAATTTTATCAATCTTAAAAAAAGAGGTTGGCTTTTTCAAACACAAACTCGCTTCTTCACAAAGTCGCCCCTTAGAGTACTGTAAACATCATAATTATTCCAACGTATTATTGATTATAAATGAGGAGATGCCTTTCAAAACTTGGCTGTTCCACTTTCGACCGTATGATTTTTTGTTGTTGTTATTTTTTAAAGCAAGAAATAGAGTAGTCAAGTTTTGAAAAGAACATCCTTAAATTTGTACGTACGTTTGTTTCAAACAATTTCTACTTTTATTTTTTATACCTTTTTAATGAAAAATTTGTTGGTATCTTAAAAATCTACACAAAGTACAAGTAAAAGTGTTATACTCGCGTATGCCGAATCTTGTATACCCTTCACCATGTATGTGAATCTAGTTTAGTGAAGTACTTCTAATAAAAAAAAACTGATTGATAATAGTTACTTTACAAAAAAAAATTTTCTTAATATTGATATAAAAAAATAAAAGGCAGGCGTAGTATTTTGTCCGCTGCCTAGAAGGACATGGAACAATCTTCAATAGAAAAAAATTTTGAAACAATGTCTGATCGATTCTCGTACTTAGATTTTCCCTAGCTTATCTAGTGCCGTGGCAAAGTTATGTTCAACACCAACACCGATGGACAGACGGATAATGCTCCATCGACTCCGCTCTGCATGAGGAATTACACTATATACAATTTATGGGGTTGGCAATGGATATTGTAGAAATTACGAACGGAATGTCATACTTGAATATTTGAATTGAAAATAAAGAATATAAATTAAATGCTTAAAAAGAAAAAGTTAATGACTTTATATTTAAGGAATAAATTTTCTTAAATCATAAATGGGAGAATTAATTAGTTCGACTAATCAATTTTCAATTTTATTAGCATCAAATGATGACTAGTGCTAAACTTTTTGGATCATTAGCACTGTTTTAAATATAGCTAAAGGTTGAATTAATTATCGTTAACTAATCAAAGCATTACTATTCAAAGTCTTCGCTCCTGATATTGATGAATTAAAATACCAGACAGCATTAACGATCTAATCTTTCTACAAATGTATGAAAATTTAATTATTTAGCACCATATTTAGAAATAATAATTTTTTAAATAAAAAATTATTATTTTTTAATTGCATTTACTGTCCTAACAATTCGATTATAAATTTAATCAGACTCATTAAATGTTAAAAGTTAAATATTCGTCATCATTGTATTTTTTTTTAAATTATGCCATCGAAATTTCAATGCTAATGAAAAAATCCCAAGTATGGGTTGTATGAAAAGAAATAAGGACTTTTGTGCTATTTTACTCTTTTTTATGTTTGTGCGTTTATTGCTCTTTTTTAAATCAACATTTAGATTTCTTCTGCCATTATATTCAAATGTCACAAAATCTATTCAAAGTTTTACAGTTTATCTTTTTATGTTTGTGTATTTCTTTTTCGAAGAATCCTATTTGCCTTTCTTTTTACTTTTATTTTGAATATGTAAATTTGGTAAAATAATGATGTGTAAGTTTGTACGTATGTATGTGCATGTATGTGTGAATGTATATGTTCGTATGTGTACAATATCTACAACTATTTCTACATTGGAACAAATTCAATAGCTAATATTAATTAAAAACTTAACGATAAAAAAATTAAAGCAGATTAATTTTTATAAAAATCTATACATGAATTATTGAATTTAACAGACATATTCTCCCTCATTCTGTTTGGCGTCGGTAACATCGTTATTAATTTTGAGGCAACATCACTTTAACACAATATCAATACTTACTTAAAATTCCTGTTTATCGATAAGGTCAATAAAAAGAAACACTCAAATCTAATATGTGAGTCAGTTAATATATTTTTTTAATAGTTTTAATTGTGTTGAAAACGAAAATTTTGTAAAATTTAAAAAATGTACTTTCTGTCCGACTCCAGTGATAAAAAAAAATGCAAAAATTAATGGTACATTAAAGACTTTTTAGACAGAAATCAAGAATCCTTCAGTTAACAGATGAAAAGTAAGTGATAAATCAAAGTTATCCACTTCCAATTAATGCTTTGCTTCTTCCTGTAAAATATCAATAAATGCAAGTGGACCTCTTGGCTTACCATTTCAAATGATTTAAACACATTCAGATAGGCATTGTCTATGAATTCAGAAAGTTCTCATTCACTTAGGGACTGAAACATATTTTTAGGGCTGAACTGCTTTTGGAACTAGAGAAGATTTGCCACAGTTTCTTTCAAGGGGCTTAGTACCAGCTGCTTAAATATACCGCCTCCAGTAGCTTTACATTCTATTTTGTCTGTAAAAAGAATTTTTTTCAATCATGATTTGTAAAGCACTATGGTATGGTATATACCTTTTGCCATCAATCACTAGTTCTATTTAGTGAGCTAAACAAAAATGAAATTTTGGTGACGCATTTCTCGGAGGTCGTTTTTTTTACTAAGCTGGTTCATTTGAAAGAGCTACAAATTTATTTTAAAAATATTATTTACTTATGGGTTTTTAAACCTTTTAAAATCTTTTTATTTGTTTAAGAAAATATAATGTTTTTCGTTTGTTTTATTTAAGACAGATTGAAAATTCTGTCAAGACTTAAAAAAACATACATTCTAAATTTGCTCTTATTGTGGACATTATGTTAACACACCCATTTTAAGAATTGTCTTTCCAAGAGTATTAGGATAAAAACTTGTCTTAATATGTTTTCTTTGTACAGAATTTTATTAAACTCAATTCTTTGCATTTTTTTTTTTTTTTTTTTTTTGACTACAGATCAGCATTATTGTGTTGATCTAAAAAAGTTTCTAGTCGCAAAAACTCATAAATATTTAAAATTATTAGAGTCCACGTAACTAAAATGAGTCACTTTCACATCATAGTATTTAAAGGAGCACTTATAAAAAGCTCTGTCATTAGTTTTCTAATGAGCCTTTTTTCGAAGTACTCATTAAATGGTTTGCTGGGTTACCGAAACTAAAAAAACTTCAAGAAATTCAGTAAAACTAACTCATTTACTTCAGTAAAATTATATATGATTTTTTTTACTAAAAACACGTCATTTAAAAAAAAATCTTTTAAATTTGAAAACTTCCATATTTTTTTAAACTAAAACCTTCTGAAAATGACCGCATCTGAAATTGGAAAATTGTATTGTTTTCAGTTATTTCTAGTTTATCTAGCTTTCATTTGAATCAAAACCTAATTAAAACTAATTGTTAATTTAACTATTTATTTCATGGAACTTAAGTAAATTTTTATTTTACAGTTTTTTTTGCATATTTATGTCATTTTTTTGTTCAGTGTACATAAAAAACTAAAAAGATATGAACGTCTTTAGGTGATTGAAACTTAATAAATTCTTAATACGAGTATCCTCTTTTTGGTTACCAAATTAGATTTTAGTCTTTGTTTTTGGTATTTCTTGTGAATGTGGTTTTTTGCTGTTTCCATTTCTGTGATATTTTAAAACGTTTAAAGTTCTTAACTAAATATTTAAATAATCAAATTATTAATTAAAATTCGTCGTTGATAACTCTTAACATGTTTTTTGTACATTTCAGAAGAGATAAAAAATGTTATTACTAAGCAACGGTTAACCGTGTTATAAGTAAATAAAAAACTAAAATTAGCAGGAGATATTTATTGTGGGATAATGTAATGAACACAAAGCTTTTAAAGGCTATATACAGTACGTTCATAAATAATAGCACACTTGCTAATCTGTAAATTAATAATTCATAAAATTTTAACAGGGCATGCTATGATTTTCATCTCTTTGTGTAAATTTTATTAATATGTTCTCTTTTCAAAATTGAGCTCATTTTACACAAAACTCTCAGGAATTACAAATACCGTTATCAAAATTGCTTACATTTATATATTTAGCATATTTAAGCGTTCAAATTGTATAGCACAAAAGCAAAAAATTCTTTGTATAACAAAGACTAAATAACAACTTCATTTATTTATTTAACAAAAACAATAAAAGAAAACCTTTTAATAATTTATTAGACCACCTTTCGATTTAATGCAATTAAATATTCTATTTTTCATAGAACTTGTTAATTTTTTCAGAAGAGTCTGATCCAGTGCCTCCCATTCCTTGAAAATTGAATTTTTGAGCTCATTAACACTCATGAATTGACGATTGCCAGCATAAATTCTCCTGACGAGAATTCCCCATATGTTTTCTATAGGGTTCGTATCTGGAGAGCAAGAAGGCCATTCAAAAACATCGACATTATTTGAGCTTAACCATTCTTTTGTAAATTTGCTGGCATGGCAGGCTGCATTGTCTTGCTGAAAAAAATATTTTTCTTATTTATATTATTATGTAAAAATGGCAATAAACTGCGTTTAAGCAATTCACAATATTTTTCACTATTCATTTTGGTTGGTACGATTTGCAACTCCAAACAGCATTCTTCAGTAAATGTACCCCAAATCATAACAGAACCACCACCAAAGTTTCTTCGTGAGAAACATTGGGGTTCTTTTCGTAAGTCACGCCAGTAACTATTATTGCCGTCAGGGCCATTTAAATTAAATTTTTTTTCATCTGAAAAAATAATCTTTTAAAAGAAATAAATAAGTTAACCATTTTATAACTCAAAGGTGTTAAATAACTTACATTTGACCAATTTGTATTCATATTATTTTTGCAAAACTCCAAACGTGCATTAATATGACATTTCAAAAGGCGAGGAGCTTTTTTCATTCTCTTTCTTTGATTATGTTTGGAAGAGTTTAGAACAATCCAAATGGTCGTTTTGCACACTTTGTTGGAAACGCATGCAGCAAGTTGGTTACAGCTTTTGGTACTGTTGCTTGCTGTCCTTAGAATAAGACTGCGCTCGCGTTCATTCAACTTTTTTTTTTACCACTGCTTTTATTCTTGCCATAATTTTCAATATTTGCCAAATAATTATAAACAACCTTTCGACTTCTGCAGATTTGAATTGCAATTTCAGCTTTCGACGCACCAATTTCTGTCAATGTTAAAATTTGACCTTTTTCAAATTCGCTAAGTACTTTTCCGCGTGGCATTTTGCTTATAACTAATATTTTTAATAAAACTGAATGCAATATGTTGTTTTTAAACGGTAGTTTTTTTATACAAAGAATTTTTTGCATTTGTGCTATACAATTTGAACGCTTAAATATGCTAAATATATAAATGTAAGCAATTTTGATAACGGTATTTGTAATTCCTGAGAGTTTTGTGTAAAATGAGCTCAATTTTGAAAAGAGAACATATTAATAAAATTTACACAAAGAGATGAAAATCATAGCATGCCCTGTTAAAATTTTATGAATTATTAATTTACAGATTAGCAAATGTGCTATTATTTATGAACGTACTGTATATATTTTTTTTAAATTTAAATAAAATAAAAAATAAAAATTTTAAATAAATAATATCTAACCTGACTCGATTTTTTTGCGAGTTTAGAGTTGTCAACCTGTGACCGACGATATATGTTTTTGTTCATTGCATCCATTGTCTGTTTTTTTTTAACATTTGTAGTTTTTGATATTTATTAGTAATATTTTTTTAGCATTATAAAGAAATTAATAATTTAAAGCTGACTTAAACTCGTGTATTTTTGTTCTTACAAGACGGATTTAATTTTTTTTAATATTCTTTTAATTTTTTTAATTAAAAAAAAAACTTATTTTTGCTGTGATATATATTTTGCATTCTAAGCTGTTTATATTAAAATATATAAACTGAAATAGTTTCTGCTTCTTAACATTAATTTTTTATTGTCATTTGTAATAAACTAAATTTTATTCTTTGGCTCCTGCTACTAAATGAATTTAAAAACAAGAAGGAAAACAAAATTGGGAATTGTAGTTAAACTCTGCATTTATATTTCTAATTTGATACGGAATGTAAAAATGTTAAAGAAAAACCAAAAATTTTTTTAAGGCCAATTGAAATATTAAATAAAAATCATTTCCTTTTCCTGTTTTAAATTTGGTTTTTTTTGTGTTATTAGCTCTAGATTCAATATAAAATCCATGAAAGTATTTAAGTTTTGGTTTTATTATTTATTTTAACATATAAATTTTTAATGCCAGAGTAATTGAAATTTAGCTTTTTATTTATTTTTATAAAATAAAACTTTCTTCACATTTAAATATTTTAATAGTACAGAAAGGCAGAAGATTTGTCATCAACCTGTCAAATATCTTAATTTAACTTTTTATAATAGGTCTGTTTCTTTACTTTACTTTAGGATCCCGTGGGATCCCAATTTGCACGAAATGCGTTTCCGTGCTTATAAATTGGGTAAATGAGAGCGGTTTTGAGAGGATAAAGTTCTTCTTCTTATTGCACCAAACAGCCCAAACTTTTTCTTCGTTGTAAACAGCTGTAAAACACAAACAAAATAAAAAGAATTAAACAAAGTCATTAGCAATATTTACAATGGACAAAATGGTTACTTTAATATAAAAGCAAATTTGTAATGACGACGAAGACGAATTAAAAAACATTGCTGCAGATTTGGTGGAGAGTTCAAGTGATTCTAGCGATTGTGACGACATTTCAGACCTTCTTGAATATGACTCCGACTTAGAAGAATTTACTTTTGTTGGATCTTTTTGAAATTTTTGAATGCCAAAGAGGAACAGCATTACAAATTATTTGAATAAAATTGTTCCATTATATACGGACAAAGAATTCAAGCAACACTCCTGCATATCGAGATAATTATATTTAAATTTATCCGTAGAATTATCCTACATATGCTTCCTTGCGAGCTGATAAACGTAACAAATTTGTAACGACTGTTCCTTTTTGGTTTTTTTTATTATTATTTTTTTAAATGGATTTTGTTATTGAAACAGTCAAAAAACATTGACTTTTAATTTTGTGTTTAAAATTTAAATTTTGTATTCCCGTACTATAATACAATTTTGTAAAGAAACAGACCTAATATTTCTGATTATTAATTGATTGGTTTGTTAGAGTATAGAGAAGTACGACTTAAAGCTCCGCACCATTAACCGGAAGCTGACTCTTAGATAGTTTAAGAAATTATACTCTCACATTTAGTCATTAATGAGAACTTTGCCAATTTGTGTAAGAACTTAATATTTAGGAAACGTCTTGCTTAACTCTTTTCTTGCCTTCTCAATAACAAAGCCGAACAAAATTTAAAATTTAAATAAAATCAAAGGTTATTTTATTTTTTTCATACAAATTCCATTTAGGATAAAAAACTCAACGATGTTGGCATTCGAAAGCGATTTCTACCTTAGAAAACAACACAAAATAAAAATCATTTTTTTTAAACTTTCACTTTTATAATTTGTTTATGATTTTTTTTATAAATTTTGGTGCAGTTGGTAGTTGTAAAATAAGAACCCTTAGCTTTTTATCTTTCTTTTTTTTTTTTTTTGAAGTTCTTCTTTTTGTTGTTGCTTAGCATCCATTATCTTTTTTATAATTTAAGTTTTAATAACGGACCTAAAAGTTGACCACAACCATCTCATTTCAATTCATTTCATTTCATTTTTTATTTATTTTATTTTAATGTTTTTGTTTTATTATTTCTTATTATTTTTTTTTTAAATTTTCTCTTATTTATCCCAAATATGCCCTCGAGTATAAAAAATACATTAACAAAATAAAATAACACAAATATTCCTACCTCTCCTTAAGTTATTTATTGTATTAAAAAAAATAAAGGTCAATGAACCATTTAATTAAAGGATTGAGTATTAATGTTCTGTAGGCTTAATCTGTTTGCTCTGTTGGGATACAATACGAAAGGTGTTAAAGCTGGGTTAAGAAATAAAAAAAGGTTTTTAGAAATTAGCAAATGAACTTAAGCCAAAAACAAATTTTAGTTCAGAATATTCTCTTTTTTTAAATTTAAGAAAGTTAAAATGCAAATAGTTGTGTATCTTTTGCATTCGTTTTTAGTTTGATGGGAAATTGTTCTTTCAAAAGTCATCGTATGTTTTCAATTTAAAAGTTTCTTGAACATAAAGTCATTATCTTTCAATTGATATTCTGTTATCAAGGGAAACAATTGCACACTTGTTGCGTAGCCTTGTTAGAGTTTCATGATTTAAATACCATAAAGATTTACTGTCAAGTACATTGTAGACTGTTGGCTTGTTTTGTTTTGTTTCTTTATTCTTTTTGAATTGCATTGAAAATTGATACCGTTGGATTACAAAATATTATTTTTTAACGAACTTATTAAAAAAAATAGTTGATAAAATCTCTAGCGTATTATTAAATAGAATAAAATTGTCTCAAAAAATTGTTTTTGTTTTTTGATAAATTACTCTTTATTGATTATTTTTAAATTTTCATTTTTTCCTCGATTAAGATTTTAGGTTTTATATACAAAGGCTTGAAATATATTTTTATACCCTTCAGAACAGGTTGAAAAAGGGTATTGGTAAGTCTGCCAATCCATTTGTAATTTCTACGATATCTATTTTCGACCCCATAAAGTTTATCTGTTTTGAATTCTTATGCATAGCGTCTGTCTGTGTTTGGGTTGAAATCTACTTTGCGAAGGCGCTAGATGAGCAAGAGAAAATCCAAATACGCCAGACGATAAGATCAAGATTAAGTTCGGTCTTTGTCCTTCGAAGCAGCGGCCAAAACACCACACCTGCTTCTATTTTTTTCATAGCTTTTGGAACAAATCTAGTTTACTGAAGGAATTCCAATCAAAGAAAAAAAAAAAAAACAAATTTATGGAGCGATAGAAAAATTAAAAATAAGAAAAATAAACATCACGCGAAAAAATTGGTGCTCACCTATATTTTCGGAGCTATGAGCCTCTGAACTTTTCATAGAAAAGTACGATTGTTCACCATATTCATGTAGGTATCAATATGGGTATCATTTAGAAGCTTTTAAAGTGATCTTTAAGAAAATACTAAACTCTTTTAAAAAATACTTAACCCATTAAGAGCCGATGACATTTTTGTGTATACAAAACTTTCGTTCTTTTATTTTGCTGTCCCTGCCTTTAGTCAAAAAATATTGAGCTTGATCAAGATAGAAAAATTAACTATCTTGAAGTCGTCTAAATATATATTTCGCTTTTAAGTACCCATCCTGACGATAACAAGGCTTTAAAGATTTTATGTTCCGTTTTGGAATATTTTTTGCTGTCATCAGTTACTATGCATTTTAATGTTACTATTTTTGTCAGGTTGGCAAGTTTTACTAACGATAAAAGCAGATCCAAGAACAAATAAGAAGCTAATTGTTCCACTACACATTATGTTGACTTAGGAACAACAGATGCTTATTAAAGATGAAAGCCTTTCTAAAAAGGCCGTTAAGATATTGATGAAGCTCGGTAAAACTGTTCTGCTTACTGCATCTTTTGTAAGAACTAAATGTTTAAAATTAAACCGTCATTGTGTGGCAAACTCGATCGGAATTGTTAAACAACCTATTGTAGATGTTATACGACTATATCACAGCTTATTCAATATAACCTGTTCACAGTCATCTGTCAAAAAACAAGAACATAACCGCACTGAGATCACTTAGATTACTGACAAGTTTTCTTGATTCGAATCTAAAAAGACTCATTTAATAAAGATGCTTTAAAGAACACAAGTACCTTACAAAATATCAAAGTATCATTGGCCCAACTATATTAATAAGAAAGAAAATGAAATATATTTTTTTACAACTAAAAATATAATACTCGTTATAAAGTTTAAAGACAACACAATAATTTATATTAAAATTCTTTATAATGTTACATGCGCAGAAATATTTAATAGGTAGAAGAATTTAATCATTTTAATTTTTTCAGAGTTCTTTTAATTGATACAAACAAAAAATTGAGTTGCCAGATTTTTCCGCTGTACAAAAATTTAGACGTTTTAAATCGTCAATATCTGGTAATCACAGTCGAGAGGGGTATGGTGATATTAAAAAAAAAATTATCGTTCAGAAAATTAAAATACTCTTGAAAATATTTTACACGGCGTAGTTAATAAAGTGACACCGAAGAAAATAACCAATTAATAAAACTTTAAAGAATAAAACATAATCTTTTTTTAAAAAACCATGCATTTAACAACAATAAAACTAAAGCAGAAATTCTCTACAATGGTTTACAAATAGCACACACAAAGCAACAAGTTCATTGACACATATTTAACTTACAACAATAATATAACACTTAATTAAGTCATATGAGAAATGAATGGCTGATGACACTTGTTGCAATTAAAGTTGTTGTATGTCTTGCAAAAGCAAACAATAAAATGAACGAACGAATAGGTAAATGTGTTTGATTGTGATGATGTGTCTCCATGAAAAATAATGATGTTTATTCGATAAAGAACATTATTGCCATTTATTTAATCTCTATTTTATGTGCAACATAATAAATGACAAAATGAGACACAGCGTATATTTAAAGCCAATATTTATTTAATGGGTGTTGATGACTGTTAAGAGGAAAATTGTAAATATGCAAGTGAGAGTTATGATCTACGGGTTGAAAGTACTTAATTACACACTTGTAAAAAAGTTAGATAAAAACTTTAAATTGTTTAAAGCTCAATGAATTTATGTTTAAATAAAAATGCACTGTGGTGCAGTAAGAAGATATTTGTAAGTGTTGAAATAAACTTTGCCAAAGGAACTAGATGAGCTAAAGAAAATTTATGTACGCAAATGGATCAGACATGGTCTCGAAAATTTTTTTACTGAAAATCAGCAAGATCGGTCTATGTTCTTCGGAGCAGCTGGCAAAATACCACGCCTACCACTAATTTTTCCATATCATTAGGAACAATGAAGTAACTCCACAATCGTATGAAAAGTTCACAGGCACATGACTCGGAAAATATATCCGAGTACTATTTTTTTTAATTTATGATTTTTTTTCTTAATTTTTAATTCTCTATCGCCCCATATATTTGTTCTTTTGGTTTTAGTTACTTAACTTTACTAGATTTGCTCCAAATGATATGGTAAATTTACAGGCAGGCGTGGTGTTTTGCCCGCTGTCTTGTAGGACATGGACAGATTTTGATGATTTTTAAAGCCAAATTTTTAAAACCATGGTTGGTCTATTGGCGTATTTAAATTTTCCTTAGCTCATCTAAATATTAACACGACGGACATCGCTCAATCGCTTGGCATAAGATCTCAGAATTTATATTTTTATGGGGTCGGAAATGGATATTGTAGAAATTACAAACGCAACGACACTTTCACACTTTTTATGCTGAAAGGTATAATAAATGGACACACGTAAATTAAATTTATGATATTTTTATTTGAGGTCGTTTTTTGTTGGTGTCAAAAGTCGACACGTAATTCAACTCAATATTTTCTTTCTTATCATTCTTAATTGTTTAATTTGAGGTCTTAAAGAAATGAAATGAAAAAAATTCACTTACAAACTGTATTTTAACGATGACAATCATATTAAAAATTGTAACATTATTAATGACCAGAAAAATATTAAAATAAAAATTGATATTCCTCTGGTCATCAACCATTAAACTTTGTCAAATATCAATATTAATATGAGAATGAAAAGTGACTACTTGTCAAAAAGTCCCTGTGTAGAAAATTATTTTGAAAAAAAACCCTACCACAAATTGCACAAATGGCAACTAAAAAAAAAAGAGGGAAAATATATCAAATAACAAATGATTAAGAATAACTAGATGACCATCGTAATTGCTTAAATATTTATAAAACATGAAGTGGAAATGAACGAATTAAAGTTTTGTAGGCTGCCTTCTCATATTCAAAAATAAATGCGATGTCATTCTTGAACAGTTAATTAAGCAAATGATTCAAATGTAATTTGATATTAAATCTAATTATTGTGTTTGTCTTAAGAGATTTTATTTTTTTATTTATTTTTTTTTTTCATTAAATAGATATTTTAGTAGCTGTCAAAATAATTTAATGTAGGAGCGAGGTAAATATTAATGTTTATTTTGTGTTAGTTTTCAAAAGGTTAACTTAAGGTCTGCTAACTGGATCGAGAACATTGAAAGGAAATACAACCCTTGGATTGATATTGGTAAAAAACTTAAAAAAATACTTTTCCTTTTCAAAGCAGTATCACTTCAACTAAATGTGTTTTGACTAGCGTTTCTGCAAAATAGAATTTCCTAAAAATCCATTTAAATAACCTTTTTCTAACCTTTTTTAAAAATTTTTCGCTTGATTGGTCGTCCATTTGTGATGGATAAAATTTTAATTAAGGTATGTTGTTTTCCTTTTAAATTAAGCCTTATTTATATGTGAACCCAACAGGGTTGCTAGGTACATATTATCATAACGATTGGGATACATCATAAAATTAGTTAAGATAATTTACATAAACCAAATTGTTCTCTACCTGTAAGCATACAATATAAATAATTCTATTGGATTTAAGTAAAATAACATAAACAATTTCGAAAGCAAAAATATTTGCGCATCGTAAATTCAACCGCAGATGGATTTTTAAACAAATATAAATGTGGCTATCACTAAATCGTATATAGTTCTCACAAAACATAAATTATAGATGTTTTAGTTATTATGTTTAATACAGTTTCCTAGTCAATTTATTGTTTATTATTGGAGAAATATTATTTAAATAAATCCCTTAAAGCATTCTTTGATACTAAGCCTTCACTAACGCCATAAAGTATACAACAATTATTTGTTTTATTTGTTTTGCTGTTGGTTGTAAGTAGTTAAGGGTTTTATATTAAACAATCAATTTTCGCATATGTATTTAGTATTTTTCGCAATTTATCCTTGTTACTTCTTTCATATAATTTTTTTTTAGCAAAATGCTACTACGACCCTTTTTTTAATCTTTGGATGGTTTTAAGGAAAAGGAAATCCATAATACATATTTTTCTATTATTAAAAAAGAAAGTAATAAAAATAAGCAAAAAATTTACTGAATTTCTGACACCATCGGTAAATTAAATTTCACTCTGCTAACCAATTTAATAACCCAATAAAGTTAAACGCGTCACTCTTTGAAGTCCTGTGACATATTAAAAAGTTACTGGTACAAAAAGTGTTGCATAAAGAAATTGGACACATCTTGTTACTTTAATAAAAGTTATTTAAAAATCTTAGATTTTTATAGAAATCAATAAAAGAAATCCCTAAAGATATCTGTAAATTTTTTACTTTCAAATGTTATAGTTTTTAAAACTCTCAGACAGAATAAGTACCAAAGTACCAAAATATTTTCAATTGACGGATGGCAATGTTATGCTAAAGTGGCATATTTTTTTTGCATCAAGTGACCAATTTTGTATCAATTCTATTTCCTCTACAACAGTTTCCTAATTTTCACAAAATAATTTAATATTTTTTCAATTTATTTATTTAGTAGAGTGTGTAAAAGGAGAAGCTTAATCATTTTAAACTGTTTTTTATTGATTTCAATTACTTTTGAGAAAAAGCTTACTGATAGTGCAACAATATTTTTGCACAACATGCTGGAATTTAAGGATACTGCTTTAATTTTTTCCCAAATACGAACCTCAATTTATTTTAAGTCAATTAATGAAATGTAGAAATGAAAGTTTTATAATAAAAAATCGGGCTAATTCAATTCTCATGATAAATTAAGTGCCCCCATCAGAGATTGTCCCTGTTTCCCCTTCACAGTGATAGTCTTTACAATAATCAAGTATATGAGACAGGTGCATTTTTAGCATTATCAGAAGTTATGTGGCTTTGCTTTACCCATAAAATATCAAATATTTCCTATCAAGAAAATCTCTGTTTGATAATGATTATAGATTTAAGACAAGAAGTAGATGTAAAAGAAATGAAATATTATGTGAGGTGGTCATGATTTGATTAAGTACCTGCTACGATGGCCTGTGTTCCTACCACTGAGTGATATACAAAGCGTCTAAGGGCGCCCCCTGCAGGCGTAGCCATTAGAGTTGCAATTTCAAAAACATGGCTTGCAAAACCAGGCTCTTCTTCTTGCTTGAGGGTTGGAGACTATCAAACCACGTCTGTTGAATGCAAAAGCATATTGGGAATGGTACAGCACCTTCCCTGCAAACACCGAATTTTACCAACAGCCACCACATGTACCCCGAGGGTACGTCACCAATAACCGGCTATAGAGATGACTCTCTATATGGGCGGCTCTCTATATGGGCTACCGGTTTTCATGGCTCTTTAAGGACAATCGTCAGTCCTTCGACAACTACTCAACTTGTCTATCCATATTTCGTGCTTGCACACCGGAGTACTGGTTCCCCTCGAAATTACTAACGTCGGCCAGACTTTTATTACCCCCGGGGGTCCATGTTAGTTATGCTGTAACCATATTATTGCATATTGCACCATTAAGTAAAAATAAAGTTGATTGCAGAATTTTTGCCAATTTAATTGATGATGTCCGTAATTTCTACACTTAACTCGTTGTAGTTAATTGCTTTACTTACGAATTTCTTGCGAAGTTTCTCGATCTTTTCAAAGCCGGGAAGCGCAGAACTCCATATTAATTAAAAAAATCTTAAGATTAATTTGAGCCCGTTTTTTTTCTATAAAAATTCTACCAACACATTTTATATCCCTTTTGTTAGAAGCTCTACGAGGGGGAAGCCCTACAATGTTGGAAATAAGCTTTTTGATAGGCAGTGTTTTTTGGAGTAAAGAAGTCACAGAGAAATATTTTCCCTTAAATAAATTATATTTGTTTTTGGATTAAAATTTAATAAAATTCTTATTTCTCTCAGTTATATTTTTGATTGAAAAACAAATGCAAAAATTTCTAATTTAATTTTATTACGAAAGAGAAAATAATTTTTTAATCAAATAAATAATTGAATCAGTTAAAATTTTAATTAAGTTTATATGTAAAAATAAATAAGATTTTAATTTCAAAAATTTTTCTTTAAAATTTAGGTGATAAATAATAGCACTCTTTTAATAAAGATAATAAGAATTCAAATTACTTTATTTGTCCATAGTAGAGCAAATCCTATGGTTTGGCATGGCGTTTTTTTTTTTTTTTTTCAAGCGGACACCAGATATAATTCGGTCTCCACAGTTGTTCGTGCTTAAACGCTTATCTACTAAAATAAGTTGATGTTTACAATAAGTCGAAATACTTTACTCTCTCTCTCTCTCTCCCTCTCTCTCTCTTTATCTTTCTCTCTCTTAATATTACTTCGTTTATTGTTCTTAGTGTGCAAGGCGTAATCGAAGGTGTTTTGTATTATAATTTTTTTATTTATTTTATTTATATTATATTTATTTATTACATTTTTTCTTATTTATTATTATCTTTAACAAGCAGGAAATCAACATACAACCGGCGCAGTTAAGCACATGTGAGTAAACAATCGCCCCTTTTAACTTCGTGTGCTCTTAAAAATATTATCATAAACGTATGATTAATTATAATTAAATTGAGTAGAAGCAAATAAATTATACGCACGGATAAACAACCTTTTTTAACCCTACTTTGAAATTAATATGTTTCGTTTTTCATTCCTTTTTAACCGGAGAACACTGACATTTTTTAATCGATTTAGGAAAAAAAATATTAAATGGTGACACAGAAAGCTCGGTTACATTTAAAAAATGTTCATATTTTTAAAAGTTTAATGGTTTAATTTTAACATCATTATATCTTCCAATAAAAGTAAGTAATAAAAAATAAATTTAAAATTTAAAGGGTGTTCCCATATCTATCCGTATCTATGGCCGTATCTTTTGAATCGCTATAGTTACATATTTTAAATTACACAAAATGTATAGTACCATTAAAATAAAAAGTATAAACATTGAAAATTACATATTAAAGGTTGTGTCCAAAAGTGAGCAAATTTATTTTATATTGCATTATTTCTTCAGTCGCTATAAATAGGCGCTTGAAACTTAAACGAACTGTGTATTACTATGTGCAACATTACAACTTTAAAAATTTAAAGGGTGTCCTCATAGCTGATGTAACTTGACACATATATGCTTATCTTCTAAGCCATTATAGACGTTCGTTTAAAATTTATTCCAAACATGTATTTTGTATCCGATATAAAGTAACTATAAATATTTAAAAATAGAAATTATAGGGTGTCCCTATAGGTAAACTCATTTGATGTAAATGACATTTTCTTTTGAAATTTTCGTATATTGGTAAGTCCGCTATTGCAACAAATACAAAATCAAAAATTAGAAATTAAAGGGTAGGTAATGTATTTTTTTTTTGTTTTTTTTTGAAATAGACAAAGTCTGTGTTTTAATTTTATTTGAAAATGCGATATTCCTTTATTCTTTCGATGTCTATATTTTTTTTTTTTTTTTTTTTTTTTTTTTTGCAAAAAGTATATAAAATGTTTAAGAATTTTTAGTCTTAAAATTAAAAATTTTAAAACTTAAAAAACTACTTTATAAAATAAAATATAAAAAAAGATATTCCAATAATTTTTTAAGCATTTTGGGGGTATTTCGTGTATTGTGATTTTCTTAATGCATAAACTGATGGAAATTCAATCACTATTTTTACGAAAAATAAGATGAAATATCAATTAAAATTTTGGTTCAATTTTCTATTCGCGGTACCTTAAGTTTCGATTTTTTTAATTAAAAATAATTTTTATTGCAATTGATATTTTGCAACTTCAGTTTTTTGTTATTAAATTTCAGTTTTATTTAACGTTTTGAATTTTACTAAATTTTTGTAAAAATACGAATTTTAGCTGAAATTTTGGGTAATTTTACAAAAGTTCTTCACTTTTTTATTGAAACATGATGAAATTTTTCTTTGTTTTTGGAAATATCTATTGTTTTAAATTTTTGCTTTTTTTACTTTTATTTAAAATTCTTTAAATTTTTTTAAATTTTACAAAATTAACCGACAAAAACAAAATATCCTTCTAATTAAGCAACAATATATTCAATGAAGGTTACCAAACTTTAAAACTGTTGCTTTTCTTTTCCTTAAAAGGGCTCACACTGCATCAAAATGTATGCAAAAAGGAAGCCATTCAACGTATTTCTTTATCAATTCAATGTCATCAAACACGTTATCATGGTTGTTATACTCGTAATAGTTCTTATCACAATTTTTGTTTTAGAAAGTAAAAAATATTGTTCAAGGTAGTTTTCTTGTGACGCCAAGAGATGTCATTATTCACCTACATGTTTCTATTCCTCTTAAATCTTAATGTATTTTAAAAAAGTTTTTTGAATCTTAACATCTTTTTAATTTTTACGAAATGGCAGACGAAAGTAGAAAGCACGAGGAAAGTAAATTATAATTTCATAAATTTTTAAAATACTTTTTAAATTTAATTGTGGATACTCTAATTTTATACAAACGCAGACACAAGCAGCAACGTGCATAAATTCCAAAAAGGAACGCAGAGGAAGTGAACGATATTTCTCTTATTTTGGAAAGGAGAAAGAATGTTTTCAGTAATAAAAATTGTGATTTGGATAAAAAAGAAACTTAAAAATTTTATGGGAAATAAAGTCTTTTCAAAAGTTTTATAATTTTTTTTTTTTTGTAATTCAGATACACTTGCATGCAAAACTTGAAATTTATGTTAAAGCACGTATGCACATATATTTGCTGGGATATCAATTTTAAAAGTTTTAATATTTAATTGGAAAACAATTCTAATTAGTAAAAGTGGATTAATTTTTGCATTTTAATAATCTTTAGAATTTTATTAAATCATTTCTAAGAATAATTTAGCAAAAGTTGAATTTATCAAGTTAGTGCAAAAAATATATTGAAATATTTTATGTTGTTAGTTGTTCTTATTGCAAATTATATGTTTTTCTAATTTGACAAAGAATAGCAGAGATTGAAAAAGAGTTATTCATCCGTTTAGTGTTGATTCATACGCGAAGAGCTCCGTACTATTAAATTTAGACTGTATGTTTTTATCTAAGTTTGTTATTTCTTTTGTAATTTCTACAATATCCATTTCCGACCGCATGAAGTATATAAATTCTGAGTTTTTATTCATTGCGAAATCGATTGAGCGATTTCTGTCTGTCCGTCCTTGCAAGTGTTAGAATCAACTTTGCCAAGGCTCTAGATGAGCTAAGAAAATTTTTAAATACACCAATCGATAAAACAAAGTTTCGAATATTTTGCTATTGAAAATCAACAACAACGGTCCATGTTTCCGGGGCAGCGTGCCTCAATATCATTTTGAACAAAAGAAAACCTCCAATCAAAAACGCAAAAATAAGAAAAAAACATCAAGAAAATAATTGGCGTGCGCTAATATTCTTTTACTTACCCACTCATTGTTTTGACTTAGGTCACTATCCTAACTTTGAAAATGCTTCAGTTCTTAGTATTGAAAATAATTATAAGAGACGGTATATTTTGGAAATGTTACACATGGTAAATACTCCATTGACTAAAAGAATTAATTTTAAAGCAGATACAGACAATGTCGCTCATATATACAGACACTTAATTCACAAAATAACATAAATGTTTTGTTCTTAATATATGTATGTAACACAAAACACTTTTTTATATTTTTGTTTTTTGAAAATTTTTTGAAACATTGTTTTTTAATTTCATTATGACAAAAAATTTTTTCAATTGTTAATTAATTTTGTTATTTTGCTTCAATATCAATATTAATTTTGTTTCCTGAAGAAGGTACGCAGAAAGTACCGAAATATCGAAATATAATATTAATAAAAAAAATATAAGGACCTAAAGCTTAATAAAATAGAAAATAATTTAATAAAAAAGGGTCAAATAATCATTATTAAACTAATTTTTTTTTAATTTATATTATATTGTCTCATATATTTGCTTTGTCGATTGTACTTATTTCATTGTTCCAAATGATATGGAATATTAGACGCAGACGTGGTGTCTTACCCGCTGCCTCAAAGGACATTGACAGATCTTGCTGATTTTCAATAGCAAAATTTATTAAACTATACCTGATCAATTGGCTTATTTAAATTTCCTTTAGCTCTTTCAGTAACTTGGCAGAGTTGATTTTAAAACGAACAAATGGACATAAGAACTACTACCTATATTCTCCTCCTGCTTCTCATAACCTAATACTCTGCGATGCATGAGTAGAAACTGGTCCCACTAAGAAAAAAAAGAGTTAAATAAAAAAAAAAAAGTTAGCTTAAGAAAAAAATAAGACATCAAATTTGTTAAACTTACATCCTTAAAAATAATAAAGAAAATAATTTATCCAATAATTTGACTGACTTTTTCTTTTCTTAAAATGGTTAAAAGCACGTTGATTTAAAAAAAATTGTTGAATATTTCGTTAAAAAAAATATTCACTTAAAAATTTTTTTTTAATTCTATGTCGCACTTTTATAGATTAAATTTAATATGCAGTTATTTTAGGTTCAAAATAAATCAGTAATTAAAAAAATTTTCAATTCTAGGAAATGCTTGCCCTTACGAGGTCACATTGTGGTTCAATTACATAACATGACATTTTCATTCATATTATGATATTTTTATTCAACAAATTATTGTTCATGTTTTAAAACAGGAAATAATTTAAAAAATTATGCGGTTATTTTAGGTCCAAATAATTTTTTTTCGCAATACTTCAACTAGAAACCATTTGAAGCAGGAATATTTTCAATATCAATGGCAAAAATTAATATAGACAACTTGTTTGGCACTTGATGAGCCAGAATAAATCAAAACTTTATATTTTACCTTTATGATACTCTCTAAACAAGCCCTATTTATATCAGGATGATTGTGAAATATTTAATGTTATAAATTTATTTCCATTGTTTATTTTAAAAATATTTCAGTTTCTGCACTTCTATCCCTCGTAAAGCCAACTCTCCTTTCTTTACATCCAAAATTTTAGATTATATTATTTTAAAAAGCAAAAAAAAAAAAAAAAAGAATAAAAAAGAAACAAAATTAGCATCGTATTGAAGGTTTTTATAACTTAAAGTTTGGTACGTGACAAAGTGGTATTTAAATGTGTCAAACTTGAAATTTTTACATAAAAATGTGTAAAAAAAAGCATACAAAAGATATTTTTAAGAGATTAAAAAGAAAAAAAAACAGTAAAGAGAAAACAAATCCGGCAAAACAAACTTAAGAATCTCAATGAACGAAAATTGATTTGTAATTTTATTGCATATGTTCTGTTCTTCTAAATAAAATATCAAATAAGTTGCCTTTTTCAAACTTTATTTTTTTATTTATTTTTTCCATTATTACTGACTGCTTAAAATAGGGCTGGTTCAAGGCTCCGTTCCATTTAAACAAGTGTTCTAAATGCTTAATGAAATTATAGTAAATAAAATATTTTAAATATTGCATATTTAAAAAATTTAAAAGTAAAAAATATATATATATATATATTTTTTGTTTCACTAAACCAAAAATGTGCTTTAATAAGCTATAATAGTGTGTTGAATTAAAGAAAATTAGAATAGTATACAATTTTTTAGTTAATTTTGCAGATATTTTTCGTAAAAAGTAATAATTTAAAAAAATTAGTTTGACTGAAGGAATTTTTTCTATGGGACGAGTTCCATGGCTGCGCTACTGATTAGACTGTTAATGTGATGAAATTGAAGTAAAGTTAAGCAAAATATAAAGTTCTGTTAAATACTAATTTTAATATAAGTCTTTTTAAAATTATCTTACATATTCAAATGAAACATATTTTCTTTAATAAATAAAAATTTGCAAAGATCTCTAAGAAACAAATATTGTTCTCTTTTAATTTCATTATAAAGAGGTTTTGAATATAAGATTTCTGTCACTGATTTGAATAATATTTGGGCTAAAAGTAATTGCGTAAATATTTTAATAATTTTCTTTTTCATAGACTTTGAATTATACAGGCAAAAAAAAACATGGTTGTATTTTGTTTAGAAGAACTATATTTATTATGTTCTTTTTAACAGCCTTTAGTTGCAGAGAAAAAATTATAGTTATTTTTAACAAAACTTCAGTTACGCTATAAAATGTTTTATTAAAATTAAATTAAATTGTGGTTGACATACACAAAAACTGGAATATGTTTGGTTTAAACCTAAAAAAAATCGTACCACAATCAAAGCCAAAAACAATAAAATTTATGTAACCATAATTAATTAAGGTACGATATTTTGCTTCAGGACTTAACAGAATACTTAACTATCATTTTAGTGATTTGTTTGTTAAATACTGGTTCATGTTGAAAAGCTTAAAATTGAAGTAGTTGGAAAAAATATAACAATTAAAATTTATATACAAAAAAAAAAAATAAAAAAATTGTACACAAAATACGGAAACATATAAAAAATAAATAATTGATTATTTCATGAATTTATGTTCTTAAAAATTTTTGCAATTAATTATTTAAAAATAAAACAAAAAATTAAATTTTGTTTGGTTTAAGAAAATGTTTGCACTAACAAGATCATATTGTTACGAAAATAAGATCTGGCAATCCCTGTTGTTTTCGATATGTGTGTGGTAGAAAATAGGAATAAAAAACTTACTTCCCCCACCACTGGCATGTGTGCTAACACAGATCGAGCAACCTCAATAGTTGCTTCGGTAGAGGTGCTTACTGTAAAACAGTAGCAGATAATTATTAAACGCTCTTTATAATATAAAAGAGAGCTCTAGATTTTAGCGGAAATTATCCTTCCAGTATATAACAGCATAATAACAGTGAGTGGCAAATGTGTGTTGTGGCTATTGAATTGAAAAAGATGACTGTCTTGGATGTAAAATCGAAATGGATCAGTCTGTGATTGGTTAAACAAGGAATCTAACAGTTCATGACTCGTCAAAGTAACACAGTAGTGTAATGTGGTTGGCTGCATGTGTAGTAGCGCATGTTTTGTAAATACGAGAGCATAGAATTCAAGAGACCATAGAATCAAAAAGTGTAGCCAGAAGTATAAAAAGTAGTGATCTTATAATATGCCACAGTGGTATTTGCATTCAATAGAATCAGTATATTTGTACTAAAAGAGAAAAACGTAACAATATTGTGGTTCAATTAGATTTTATGAAATTTTTTACCACACAATGGCATCTAAGTTTAACATAATTATGTTTATACTTTACTATATAATTGTTATGCCAGACAACAATATGGTTTCCAGACCAACTATATTATTTTAAATATTTATTTTAAAGGTTTGCCTACAACTATATTATACAAGCATAAAATATTACTCTTGGATTCTGGTTTCCTTAACCATATTTTTTTGTGTTTAGTAAAAATTTAAAATTAATTTCTCAACTTTTGTATTTTGCTTGAAAATAAATTTTTTATTTTAGTTTAATAACAATTTTTTTTTAACAAGAAAAATTATTATTTGAAATTTTTTATATTAATTTAATTTAATTGTGCTTCATTCCTTCAAATATAAGCACTTCGTGATATTCTCATGAAATTTTTATTATTTTAAAACAAAAAATGAAATGTAATACTGCGGGGAAGGCATATCCATATGGCCATTTCAATACTGCTCATATAGCAGTAACGAAAACCTCAAAGTCTTATACCAAAAGTCAAATTAATAAATTGAGAACACCATTAAATCAATAAGAGCAATTCAACTAATTTAATCTGTTGTTTTATATAAAATGAGTTACTATCGTTTTGAGCAAAATCATGTAAATTTAACATAATTTCCCTTCATTTCTTAACCAGTTTTGTACCAAATTTACAGATGATATTAAAAAATATTTTTTACAAAAGAAAACATGTCTTTTAATTGTAATAAAATTTGCTAATTGGAATAAAACGCGTAAATTATAATATAAAAATTAACTTCTTTTAACTATTTTTATCGTTAAATTATCCAAAATAAGCCGTTTGTTTTGAAAGTGGTGTAGGTCATTTAAAAATTTTAATGTTAAGAGCTGCTACGATTTTATGTTGACCGAAGCATTAATTAGGAAAAAAAAAACATCCTGAGATAAAAAGTGCAAGTATGTCTTTTCAATATTTAGCCTTAATACTTTTCAAACCCTTGAAACACAATCCTTTAAATATATTAAATATATTTATCAGCTTAAAAGCAAAGTAACTTAAGCCACTTTTAAAATAACTGGCTCAAATGTTTCTTTTTTAATACCTATTTATTTGGTTCAGTGTATTTGTTTGAAATTCCATTGCTTTTGTAAAAAAAATCGGAAATCCGTTAAATCTTAAATGTATATAAAATCTTCTTTACTTTGCTAACGGTTTTGTTCAAAAAATGCAACTCTTAAATATATGATTTTTAAATGTGCGACAGTAAATTATTTAATCCTTCTTTCGCTTATTTATTCTTGAAATGAAGACTATAAAGATTTATAACTTTTTGTTTAAATTGAAACAACAATTGCTAAATTTTTTTAATTATTTTTTAAAAAAAATTTTATGTGGCAACCCTCTTTAAACAAAATAAAAACAACAAAACCGATGTACGTTTGAACAGAATTATACCTGCTGTCAAACCGCGTTGGCTTGCAAGTAGTAAAACAGAAGAACCACAAAGTCGTGAGTTCACCACTCATTCGCACCACGAGATTGGAAAAAATAAGTTCGTTCTTTTTAAAGAGCAGAAGTCTAAAGCGCTAAGTTAAATTGCCATTATAATAAAAATACATAAATAATTTATTTTACAGATCTATTGCTAGTTTTTCTCCTAATAAATTAATTAGAAAAATTTCAACAGCCGCAATCCTTAAAAATGAAAATGTAATAAAAAAATTGCATAAATGTTTAAATCGTCTAAAAAAACTTATTTAATAAAAGAAAAAAAATATTTTAAGCATTTCCCGCAAAAACTCCTTTCAATTGTTTTTACAAAACAATTATTTTGAAATCTTTCTCTGCTTTTACTTGCATATTTTAATATAAATTTATAACATTTTTATTTTTACAGAAGCAGCATTAAACACAATTGAATAAATTTGCTAAGCAAGAAGAAGGTTTCCACTGGAATTTAAAAAAAAGCAGCAAAGAAAAAATGACAACATACCCATTAAAAGCAGCATAATCAAGGACTTGACTTGAAAATTGTGATGTTATCTACTCAAGCAAATTGAAGAGAATTAAGTACAAGAAAAGTAAAACAAAGAAAAAATAAAACTCATCTTAAACAAAAAAATCAAATAACGACAACAATAAAACTTTACTAACTAAAAATGCTGTCGGTTCGAGAAGCAACTACGATTTAAATGCAAAAAAAAAAAATGAAATAAATAAAAAAATTAAGCCAACATTATTCCATTTATTAAATCAAAAACCACTACTTTAACATCGCAGAATGAATGCAAACTTTTTGCAACAGACATATCAAATTTATTACAATTTGACTTCAAATCGAACTCAGTGACATACGATAGCAGTGCTGTAGCAATGGCAACAAATACTTCTGCTTTTAATTGAAATCTATCACAACAGCTGCAGGCTACAGTGGAACAAACAGCAGCAGCACAAACATCTGTCACATCTGCATCCATAATGAATGAACCAACAAATTTTATTTACGATTGGTGCAATCAGTCACTTTTGTTTGCTGACATTAGAACAGGCCATAATATGGGCAGCAACTGTTCTGTCTACAAAACTCCATTAAATAATTGGAATGACTCCACGAATACTACAACCCTGTAAGTATGAGAAATTTGTTTTGTTTTTGCTTTAATTTAAGTTCTTTAATTTAGATGACAGTTGTTGCAGTTTTAAATGTGTCCCGGGGTCATTTGTTAGCTTAAAGCCTAACAGGTTATTGAAGCTCAGGGAATGTTTTACATGGCTGTATTTAAATTATTGGCAAAATAAAATTTTGCTTTTTCGTTTTATGCAATATTTGTTGTGTTTTTTTCTCTTATTCTGCCTTTAAAGGTTATTAAATTTGCTACAAATCTCCAAGCTGGTTTTTAGTTATGAAAGTTTTTATAACTTTAGGAAATTGTAAACATGATTGATACAGTTGAAGGCAATTTGGGAAAATTTAAGGCATATAAACAAAGTACGGCTGTTTTAAATAAAAATAGAATTGAAAATATTTAACACGTAAATAATATAGAGAAATTATTAAGAAATACTAAGATTTCTAAAAACTAAAATTCAGATAAGTCCTTCGTAAAGTGAAAGTGGATTAAAGACTTTTAGATTTTTTTATTCGCATAAAATTTTATAAGAATAAAATTAGATTAAAAATTTTTATTATTGAAAGCGTACGGTGATATTGAAAAAGCAAAGTAAAAATCATGTAAAATAACAGAAAGCAAATGTGAAAAACTCAAATTATTAACCCCTGTCGATTTGAAAAATTAATGGAAGAGTTAGAAAAAGTATATTCCTTGCTAGATAATTTCGCAGAGGCATTCACCCCTATTCTGCGTTTCGACTAATTCTCGGCATTCAGTTCCGTTGCAACCGTAAATTGGTATTCTGAAGAAAAACGTAATCGAAAGAAAACGAAGAAGACAACAATGTTTACAAAATTAATAGCATGACTGTGGAATGTGGAAATGAAATAGCAAAATAAGCAAAGTTGTTATCATTTTCATAAACAATTGTCAAATTTAATACAAAAGTTGTTCGTTTACATATTTAAAAATAATTTCTAGATTAAGTTTAATAAAATAAAAAAATATAAAAACAAAATAAAAATCAGTTTTTCACGGCAACTAAGTTTTGCGCTGGCATTTTTTGTTGGAGGACCTAGTGCATTGAGAATTCTTGCAACTTCCTCTCAGAACGCTGCTACATTTTCCTTTGATCGCTGATGGTATCCACATGTAATGTCTGCTTTAGATATCATTACGTGTGCCAGTTTTTCATACTGCTCTGGTGTTGTTGTTTTTGACCCGTAATACAGAAAAAAACACATCAGATTCGGGTACAAAAACTAACAATTTAAAACAAAAGAAAATTAATTTAATTAAATAAATTAGTTTAAAAAAATTTTAAGTGTTTTTTTTAAACCGTTTTTGAACATTTTATCTCATTTTCTACTTACATTTTTTCAATTTTTAACTTTTTAACTAAAAAACACAAATAAAGAAAACCCCTCCGTTAACAAAAAAAAAAAAAACAACTGAGAAAAACGGAGCTCCGATCGTAATGCAGAATACATACAATCGAAAGTAACAGAGCGAAATCGAAGTGCAGAATACCAAAGTTGTCAGACGGAGAAAATTTTAATTCGAATCGAAATGCACAATGTGATTATTACAACTTGAACTGATAAATGGATTTGCATATTTAAAGCTTCACTTATTTTTTATCGATTAAATAATAACATTAAAAATTGAAAGTTTTAATAATAGAAAGCTCTTTATCAAGCAGCTAAAATCATACCTTTAACTAACGGCAAGTTGCAATAATGGCCCTTAGACTATTTAATTTAATTGTTTTTTTTTTTTTTAATTTTTAATAATTTTTTTTTTAGAAAACTTAAACTTTCCACAACACTTTCTTAACATAATAGAAAACAAATTGAATCATCTGTCACAAATATTAGATATGTGTGTTTTACTTATTTTTATTATCGATAAACAGTCAGCGTCGTCATTAAACTGTTAGGGAATACCAAATTAGTTTTGATGTTGTGTTTAATTGATGTTGTCTAACAATTGACGACGATGTTGACGACGGCAAACAGAATAAGGTTGATTATTTTATAGGTAATTTACACAAACAAAAAAAAAATTGTAAGAATTTAACGATAAAAAGAGTTAAATGGAATTAATTTTTTTTAAATTTATTTACCATTTATTAAAATTAACATATTTTATTTGAATAAACAAACATTTATTACACCATTCACTACAGGTGGATAAAGTGTGAATCTTAGATTGACATTACGTTTTTCATTTCCATTATCGATCCCATTAAGAATACAATATCTGAGTTTTATGCACACTGAAGTCGATTTACCGATCTCCGTTCGTGTACGGGTTGAAATCAACTTTTCCAAGTTACCAGAAAGCAAGAAAAACCTAAGTAAACAAATCGATAATATATAGTCTCGTAAGAGTTGCTATTGAAAATTAGCAAGTTCTGTCCATTTTCCTTGAGGCAGCAGGCTAAACACCACACCTGCCTGTAATTTTTCTATATCATTTGGAACAACATAGTGACTCCAATCAAAAAATAACTTATTTAAAAGTATTTATTTATTAATTTTTTTCTTTTGCAATAAACATTTGTGCACTTCACTTCAATTATGCAACCCGTTTGAATGTATTTAGGGAAATTTTTGGCTCAGTGTATAAAATATTTTTTTTAACAATTTCTTTTCGTTTTAAATTTAACCATTGATTCTTGTAATTTTTTAACGTACCGCGACGGAAAATTGTGGAAGATTTCTGTTGCAAAATAAACTCCTAATTTGACTTGAATAATTTTTGTTAAGTTGTTTTCTTTTTCTTTAAATATAGAAACCGGAAATAACTGAACGCAGTAACACTTTAGGACTTTAACTGAACTGCACTTGTTATAATCTAATGTTCAGATCATGGAAAAATACTTCATAAGAAAATTAGGAGAAAGCAAAACTTGTTTACATGCTACGAAACTTAGGTTGAGTAATACATGATTTTTCCTCGTTAATAACCCTAAAATGTAACGCAATTCAATATAAGTGATGCACAGTGGGGGATTTGATAAAGAATTTTTTTTTCAAACGGCATCCTCAATTGTATTGAAACTTCACAAGGCTGTAAAAGAGACAGTGTCCAGCAAAAGTTTTAATTATGAATTCAAAAACGATTCAAGAGACGACGTTGCGATACTGTAAAGTACCACGTTTTAGTTGTGCCAAAGCAGTTAATGCCAAATTCTTATTTTTGATCTGATTTCAAAAACTTAATGTTCAAGTTCTAATCTTATGATATTTTTGGCTTTAAAAATTTTTTATTCTTTTTGTTGCATCTTTTTCTAGAATTTTCTTCTAGCGGTGCCAAAATTCTTTCGAACAATCATCGTTATTTTGCTTTATTTTCTCTCTAACTAAGGTTCAGTTGAGGTCTAGACCACGATTTTGTAGTCTTTTTTAAGCAACACAACAATTGTTTATCTTTTCTAATTGAAACTGCAGTAGGTTTTGAAGGTTCTTTTCCATTTATTTGCCATTAAAAACAACTCGTTCAATGTAACTACTCGGCAAATAATATTTTTTTTTTATACAACAGATTCTGTTGGGATTTTAACTTGAATCAGAAACTCTTAAAAAACGACTACTTAGCACGTGTTAGCAACTTTCTATTTTTCATATATTTTTCAATAAACACCACAATCATTAGTAGATATAAATAGCAACTTATTTTTTAATTTTGTTTACAGCATTTTTCTTATTTGGTGAAACAAAAACATTATTTTTATTTTAATAAACATTCAAAAAATTTTGGCAATAAGAGACCTTAACGTCCTTTGTGAGTACTTAAAATTTCAACACTTTCCCTTTAAAAGTCCTATTCTGTTTAAATTCCACAAAATTAATTTTTTTTTAATATCACAAAAAAACACCATGACATGGATATTCTACAATGCAATTAGTTGACATTGGTACTCGCAATATTCATTTCACTCACGACTCTTAATTAGTTTGCCAGCTCTTAAATAATGAAATCAAGCGAAAGCGAAAAAATACAAAATGAAGCAAAAGAAAATTTGCATTTAATAAAAAATAAAAAAAATGCTTAACAAACAACTGGAAGAACAATTTCAGCTCCATGTCAACATGTCATGTAAGAATATTTACACGATACGTTTCCTGGCAAAAGAAAAAAAAAATGCAAAGAAAATTTATTTTTTCGTTTAAGAATCTTTTTTACTTTAATATCGCGTACATTTCGTTTTAACTGCTAAATATCTCATAACTAACAATTAAAAGAAGACTTTACTTGTCTCTTCATTTCTTTTATTTCCCTTTTCTTTTGTGCTTTTTTAAATGACATTTAATGAAACCGTTTAATATTCTGTTTGATAAAAAAATCAATTTCGGAAATGATAAAAAGAAATTTACTTAAGGAAACATTAACAAGGAAAAAAATAATAACAAATAAATTTGCATTCTTACAACAATTAAAACTAACGCTTTCATTTGCAGTGGGACTAGAAAACACAAAAACTGAAAATATTTTTATTTCTTAAACCGAAAAATGTTTACTGCTTTCTTGTCTTTGGCCTTTTTCAAAAAAAACCCAATTTTAGCAACTAAATTGTTAATACGGCTGAAGTTCATTTTGAATTTCTTAATTTTTATTAAGAAAAAAAAATTATTCACGAAATTATTGCTAAATTTTTTGTTTCTGTTTTTTTTCGTAGTGAATTCAGTGAAGTTAGCTGTTACGGGTTCAGACACAGCCACAGCCACAGACTCAGTCTCAGTTTTTTTTTTTTTTTTTTTTTCGAAAGGAAAATCAAAATTTCGCCCTATTAAGTTTAACTAAAAATAAATCGAAAAATTAACTCAAATCGAAAACTTATTGAAAACTCAAAAATTTATAATTACTAAACAAATTTTAAAGTTCAACCCCAAGATCAACAAAGTTTTACAAAATAAAAACACGAATTTACTAAAAGTTCAAAATTAAAGTAACAAAAATCTTAAAATTAGGGAAATGTTTAAAGTTATTTACAGCAAAAATTCTAGAATTGAAAACCATGAAAAAATACAAAAAAATAAATGTGATAGAAAATCGAACAGTGACATAAAATAAATATTTTACCATCAAATCGATAAGTTTAAAGAAAGTAAAAAAAGTTTCACAAAATGTTTTAATGTTTTAATTTGAAAACTACAAAATATGCTTACGAACTGAAGCTGGATTTAAATCATTTATTTGGTCATACTACTTAAATAGTTCGAATAATTACTAATTTCAAAATTAAAAAATTAAAATTGCTCCAAGGCATCGAAGTTTTTATGACCTTAAGTATGAAAAAATGAAAATAATAAAAATAAATAAAAGTTTAACAGGGAAATCAAGAAGAAGAAGACAACGAAAAAGTTTTGGTTTTCTTGCCCACTTCGTCGTTAAATTAGTTAATAACAAGATGTGAAGAATGCCGACGACGTATGTAGCGATCAAGAAGATTCTGCATTATATTCTGATGGTATAAAATTATTTCTATTTTCTTTAAAAATAAACACAACAATTTAAAATACTTTTTAACCGACTCCAAAAGAAGAAGGAGGTTGTCAATTCAACTGAATGTTGCTTTTTTATATTTTTGCCTCCATAACTCAGTCATTTCTGAATCGATTTTCTTAATTGGAAAGGGGATGCCTACAGATTGGCTCCGTTGTAAAAGCAGTTCTTAATCTAAAAAAATTAAAGGGTGTGCCCATGCAACATATGTGTTTTTTACGTGTATTATGAATTGTAAAGGGCACCACTTGCAAATTAAAAAACACTCCATATCACTATAGCTCCCAATGGCAAAAGGTAATACAAAAATAAAGAGATAAATTAAATGGTGTCCCCACAGGTGGTGTGGATTGACCTACATGCGCCTTACTTTTGAACCGTTGTAGATAAATGCTTGTAAATTTGGCGGAATATCGATTGCTATAACTGTTATGGTAGTAAGTATTAATATTAAAAATTATAAATAAAGGGTGCCCCAATAGTTCCTGTAATTTGATATGTACGGCCATCCTTTTGAACAGTAGTAGACAGACGCTTAAAATTCACAATGAACCTGTATTCCTTACTCCACTATAACTACAAGTATAAAATTTGAATTTGGAAATTAAAGGGCGTGCCAATATTTGATGTAATTTTTTGTTTGTAGCCGTACTTTTAAACGGCTAAAACTTAAAAGGTACCTGTATTACTAAGTCCGCTACGACAACAAGTTTGTAATTTGAATTTAGAAATTAAAGGGTTTTCCCATAACTAATGTAACTTGGCCTATATGGCTGTATATTTTGAATTGTCCACTAATTTAGTTGGTTTAGTAAGAAGTATGAATATCTTAAATTATAAATTAAAGGGCTTTACAATATTTGATGTCATTTGATGTATATGGCCAAACCGCTGAATCATTAGAGACAGACAGATCTGTTTTTAAGTCGGTTTTTTTGCAAAAAATTAAATAAAAAACTGCACTGACAAACTTAAAGAATGAAGCTCTCCAAGAAAACCAAAAATTAAATAAAATTTCTTTCATTCAGGAAAAAACTCTTAAATTGCAAGAATATAACTTTATTATAACGATGAGACGTTTATAGTTAAAAAAATATTTAAATAATTTTACTAAAGTTCCATCGTTTTTTGGAGGTTGATTTGATTAGATTTAATTGTGAATAAATTTAACTTTACCAACAGATATTTTTCTACAAAAAATTTGAATTTAACAATTTTTTGTTTTGTAATTAGAACAACCTCAACGAAATTCTGTAAGAGTTACGGCAGGCATGAAATTTTATCAAATACTATACAAAAAGCGCCATAGGGTTATTTTTATTATTTTTATTTTTTATTATTTTAAAATATTTAAATTTAAATTCAAATTATCATAACCAAATAAATAAATTTAACTCGGCTTAAGTTCATATAAGTTTTAATTTCTAAATTTAATGAGCATGAAAAATTATTCTCAATTCCCGTGTCAATTTTCTATTTAAAATAAATTTGAATATTAAAATATGCATAAACTCAAGCCAAATTAAAATTATTCATTTAATAATTATTTAATTACTTAAATAGTTTAAGTTATTTTAAAAATAAAACAAAAAATATTAAATTCAAATCATCTATAAAAACTCAGCTATTTTTAGCACTTATCGAACAAAATCTTGAATACATTTTGAATACGTACTGCGATTATGGATTCGTAACATAATTCATCTTCGTAATAAAGTTCATCTTACATTAAGTTCAATTGCAAAGAATAATTTAGAACTACTACACACTTTTTGTACACACGCACATACATAACGGAAACTTTTGCCACTAATTACATAATTTTGTAGAGTTCTTAATTGTGAAGTAATTTACCAGATATTTTACGAAACCAACATGAAAATGTTGTTGTTTGTAGCCCAACGCATATTGTACAAAATTAAGATGACAACAAGTACAACAAAAGTGATGAAAACAAAGATCCATTTTATGTCCTTTTAAAGCTGGAGAGCAATAAAAACGAACAAAAGGCAACAACAAAAACATAAAAGCACTCATAAACACACAGACACATACACACTTTTACATTCCATAGTTCATCAAATTTACTTTATCTTTTTTTGTCATACAAAAACAAAGAACAAAAATATCCAAATTAATACAAAATATTTACACGCTTTCTGCCATCGACATAAATAAAAGTTAAAACGTAATCACACACGCACATACACACACACAGGTTGAGTTATTTAAAGAGTGAACTCAAGGAAAACTCATTTAACGGCGCATACATAAATTTGTTTTTGTATTGTAATGGAAAAACCGTCTGTTGTAAGTAACATATGATAAGTATGTGTGTGTAAATGACTGCAATAATATTGGTGTTTAAAGTTACATTAGTGAACAAGAAAAAATGTTTATTTTATTTAAACAAACTTTCGCATAAAAGTAAATAGACTTCTTAATTATTCGAATTTTATTTTAGTCAAATAAGATAACAAAAGTTTCTCTTATTACTTGTTGTTGTTTTTAATTAAGAAACAGTAAAAATATCTATATAATTCTTGTAAAAAAAATG
The DNA here is from genome assembly GCA_937654795.1 of Cistogaster globosa. NCBI lineage: Eukaryota > Metazoa > Arthropoda > Insecta > Diptera > Tachinidae > Cistogaster > Cistogaster globosa. The sequence goes on along the minus strand of OW569403.1, from coordinate 14,023,198 downwards.
ACTTCAAAACACACAGGCGGCTAAAAAGGATCATCGAATATAAAACAAAAATTATAACGCAAATTTTGCTTAAATTAAAATTTTTTATCTTTAACATCGTCTATGGGAACACTCTTTAATTTCTTTTTTTAAATGTTATAGCGGACATACTAATAATTTTTTGCGTAAATTTAAAGGGTGTTTATATCACAGTTCACAGGATGTGCAAGTCATGGTAGTTAGCTCGTTGACTACAACCAGGTTGGCCAGGTCCAACCCCTACAGCAACCACGATATGATTATACATGTCGAATTTCGTTAGGTATAGGCAGACCCCATAAATTTTTTTCTTGCAAATGTGAACTTATAAATAATATGACTAAATGCAAGTGCCTTCCTATAAAATGATATGATATTTTCTATTGCTGCGGACTTACTAAAACACGTTTTCTCTAAACTTCAACTAAAATATAAAATTTTTTAAATCAAAATGTATTATAATTGGTACACCCTTTAATTTCTAGTTTTAAGTATTTATACTTATAGACATAAAAGCACCCATGCTGCAAAATTTTCAAGTGTCTGACTATAACAGTTCAAATAAATGGGGCAAAATAAATTACATCGCCTATGAAAACAGCCTTTAATAAAAAAATTTTTCTTAATTAATTTTTTTTTCCACTCAGTTATTGTGAACTATGGTGATAACCACTATGTTAAAATTTAATGTGGGTTTCTGCTGCAATTCAATTGACATGAAAAAATCATGTGCATAGTATGGGTTCACCCTTTACTTTTTAAATTCATAAGCTTTATTTTAAATACGACCAAATTTACAGATGCTTAAAATGATTGAGTTCAGCAGAAGCCATTATTTTTAAGCGAATTTCATATACCCTTCACTGTGTGTGTAAATCTCGTTTAGTGAAGTAGCACCAATCAAAAAAGAAAAATATTGGGGTGACAGAAAGAAATAAGATATAAAAATTTGAACTGTTTATAATTTTACATAAAAATATCATCGGTTTTTAATGTGTTAAGCATTTTTGAAAATATAATATTTTCTGAAAGATCCCTTTAAAAGCTTTTAAATTATATCCATATTGATATCTTAAAAAATATGCTGCACAATCGTACTTTTCTGTTAAAAGTTCAGAGGCTCATAACTCGGAAAATATGGACAAATGCCAATTTTCTTGCTTCTTATTTTTTAATTATCTATCGTCCCATATATAAAGATTTTTGATATTTTATTAAACTAGATTTGTTGCAAACGACATGGAAAAATTAGAGGCATGTGTGGAGTTTTGCCCGCTGGCTTGAAGGACAGAGACCAATCTTGCTGATTTTTAATAGCAAAATGTTCAAAACTATGTCTGATTATTTGGCGTATTAAAATGTTTTCTAGCTCATTGATTTCAACTTGAAAATAAAAGGACAGAGGGACATCGCTAATCGCCTTCGCTATGCATACGAACTCAAAATATGGTCCGAAATGCGGGTATAAAAATAATCCTTTCACAACCCTTTTGATAAAGTTCCCTTATATTATATCATATTTCTAGTTAAACAGATTTTTCTCCAAGCATGTTTAAATATAAATTTTTAGCGATATAGTAATACACACTTTAATCAAATGTATACTTTTTTTAAATTTAAAAGAGGGCTTTCTCGCAATTAAAACACACGTCCTTTAAATGTTAATTTTTATTATTTGAATTTCTTGCTTTAGTGGCCGCAGAAAGACACACAAGTGTTTACCTACAACAATTTAAAAGATATAGCAATATACGTTAAAAGTATTTTCTTTTTTTTATTGGCAAACACTCCTTTACTTTTAACTTTATTGAAATTTTTTTACAATAGGACAAATCTTTATTTATAACTTTTCAAATAAAAGGAACAATTTTAGAAATTGCCTAACAAATGACAAATTTTTGCATTAATAAACATACAAAATTACACACAAACTCTTTTACTTCTTTAAAAAAAAAGACAAATTCAATAGAATTGTATTGATTTCATAATTGCATTAGATCAGTTCAAGTCCATTTAATAAATTCTGATATTTAGTAAAGAGAATATTCGAATGCCAATGTTTTAAAATTCAGTAACTGAAAATAGTTGCAAATGAAAATAACGCATTGTAAATTTTAAATTAAGTAATTTTGTAGTAAATCACGCAAATCCTATTATAAATAAAAAGATCTGTAAAGCAACAACAAAAAATGGGCAATTGACTTTTGGTGTTAAAAAGAAGAAAAGAAGAAGAGATATAGGAAATCAGCAAGATCGGTCCATGTCCTTCGAGGCGGCGGGCAAAACACCTGGCCTGGCTCTAATTTTTCCATAAAATTTAGAACAAATCTAGTTTAGTGAATAAATCAAATCGAAAAATCCTCATTATGCCCCTGAACTTTTTACACAAAAGTACGATTGTGTAACATATTTTTTAATATATCAACATGAAAATCACTCAAAGGCTTTTTAAGAAATCCGGTGGCGTTTTTATGTAAAACCTTATACAGTAGTTAATTTTTTCTTTCTTTTTTCTTATTTTATTACTTCTCTGTCATCCCAATATGTTTGTTTTTTTTTGTTTTTTTTTTTTTTTTTTTTTTTTGATTGGAGTTACTTCCTTACATATATGGTAAAGGGTATATAAGATTCGGCATAGCCGAATATGACATTCTGGTTTAATTTTTTTTTAATATTGCCTTGTATTTAATTAGTAAAATATTTGAATATGTGACCACTATAGTTATTGTAAGAATTTACTACAAATTTATCCGATTTTGCGCAAAATTTTGTTGAGCTTCATGTTTTTATTTTTAAGTTTTAAAATGAAATCGTAAAACTGAGAAAATAAAAGCGATACTGCTTACAACTATGTGTAGCAAAATGTAATTAAATATACAATACACGCTACAATATAAAAGAGGAGTTTAAAACAATGTTTCGCAAAGAATTCCACACATTCCATTTTAGGAAATAATTCTATATTTTGTTGTTTGGTGTATCTTTTTTTTAACATATTTATTTATTTTTGTTTTTCATTTTTTTATTATTATTCGCCATAAGTACAATCAAAGAAAAACTTTAAAATTTGATTTTCAACACTTTAAAGACATAACAAATAATAACATCGCTGATTAGATTCTAATGCGACGTTGCTCTATGGTTACTTCATAATGCAAAATTGTGTGACTTGTTCATTGGTTGGAAAAGCGATTGAGTATTGTACATTAAAAGTAAATTGGAGAAAAAGTTTGAATAACTTAAATTTTAAGTTAAGAAAATATATGTAAAATACGAATAAAATTAAGTTGAGGATTTCTAAAATTTTCTTAATAGTTTTTTTAGCCCGATTTACTGGCACTTAAAATAGAGGCAACTGTCCAAGTCCAAGCAGTTCCATCGAACATAACACTGATTTTTCATGTCAATAACCTCAAGAGCTTCTGATTTCTTAATACTGATACCATCCAAGTTTAAAGATGAAGCCACATTTTTGGTTAAACGTCTGTACATAAGCATACAATAGTAAGTCTTATGAGCAATAAAATCGACTTTCTTCACCCGGGCCATCATCTGCATAAAAAGGGCTTAGAGGTGGACAAAAGAAAGTCATTAAGAAAAATTTTAAGAAGGAAAGGATTAGGAGAAGAGCCTTCTACCATCTTTAAATTAATATTAATAAAATTCCACCTATAACAACTCGTATAGATGTGATTCGTGAGGAAGGTCTATATAAATCGAGAATAGTTATCAACGACACGAATAAGTTTTGGCAGAAGCACTACATATCACACTCAATCAAAATCCTAGAGCCACCACCTTATCATCGCCAAAATAAATAATGGAGTGACACCATTCTCCAAATGGTGGGTTAAAACATTGCAGTAGCATTTGAGTATTATTGCTGACATATGGCTCTCGTGACTGCTCCTGCTGAAGCGCATTCTCGACGTCTAATTCTGGGTTAATTTTTTGAGCATTGCTATCCTTATGTCATGGACAATGTTTGCCTCCAAGATCTCAATCATTGGGAGTTTATCAGAGTAAAACCAATAGCTCTTCGTTGTTTCATGAAAACTAATTAAAATGTGTCGTCAAATCACAGAACCCTTAAGGCCATCTATTTCTCGTGATCAACTAATTAACTTTAATAAGTCGATGGTACGCAGCGCCATTCTGTTTAAAATGCATTTCCGCCGGAGCAATGTCACCCATATTTTCTAATTAAAATTAATGACTCTAATTCATGAATCTTTGTCGGCCGAGTTTAAAATTATTTTGTTAAAAAAAATAATATCTAATTATGCCACCAGAGGTAAACAATTTCAAACTCTAGGGTCTGTTGTGGATTAATTTTACTTCACTTACATCTCTGAACTGATGGCTGATTTTTATATTAAATTTTAATAAGTAATAGTTGTCAAGCTTCAATCTTGTCATGATAGTTTCTTAAAGTATACAGATCATAAATATAAGAAAAAGGATCGTTGTGTGACAGTTCGCTTGACAGTGAACCCTTTTGCTCCTTAGAATTCAAACCTCTTTTATCTTAAAAACAATTATTTAGTTGAAATTTACGTTTAAAAACTTTCTTCTACAAAGATATAGAGAATACCAATGCTGTTATTAAACTTTAATTTTTCTTTATAAAATTAGTCCAGATTTACACTATGCAATTTTTGAGGCATTTTTTTTTTTAATTCTCTTTTTAAGTTGCAGCGATATGGGTTATTTGAAAATAAACATAAGCAAAAGTAACATCCCCTAAAAATTTAAGCAATACAATATCCAGCTTGACCAACAAAAATGAAAAATTGCATAATGTAGATGCCGTATTAAACATGTGTTCTTCTAGCCCTGTGGCTAAAAATGGGTCTTTTTTATTATTTAATAAAAAATTCATGATAAATAATTTGTCCATGTCAGTTCCTCAAAAAAATATTTATTCGAAAAAAAATTAATCGGATAATTTTTATTCGAATAAAAACTCTATGCGCACATTATTTGTTTTATGTTTTTTATATTTTATAACCCTTTTTTTAACTTTTTTCCATTCATAATTATTTCTGTTCTTTAAACCTGAGGAGAAGAATGATGTCATAATTAAAAGTGAAAATTTAATTTTTTTTATTTGTGCCATTTTAAATGTATTTTTTGTGTTAACGATATGTTGTTGGTTGAGTGACTGTTTGTGTTAAACAAAAACCTAGTTCTTCTATTTAATATGTAATTAAGTAAAAAAAAATTTTAAAATCTTTACGCGGTTGCATTTTGTGTATTTGAAACATTAATTTAAAATAAATTTTGTTGGTGAGTGCCACAGAAATATGTGGTGATTGCAAAAGAACCAATACTGTTGTAAATAAACAGAATATTTCTGTAGTTAAATATAAAATTAACTTATGGAGGTAAAATAGTTAATAATTAATTTCAAGAAAAGACAAATCCTTTTACTTTAAAAACAAAGAAAACGTGCAATAATAACTTCCTTCATTTTGCCAACGGTTTAACGCAACGCAGTAAAACCGACAAAGATTAGTGTGGCAGCGGCTTTGATATGAATCAATAGGATCCTTAGTAGGGCACCTCGGGCATGTTAACTTCTCGATTTTCTTGTTTTTTTTAACAGACTCAAAAAATCACTGCTCAAGAAGCCCTTCTAAAGGTCCAAAAACCAAATTAAAAACAGTTAACGAGTTATTTCCATTTGAAAAATTAATAATTAAAATGTTTCAAGATCTAGGTTCAATTTTTTAAAAATGTTTTAGAAACAATAGTCCAATTAGCTTCAGGCTATTAAAATAATTTCAGCTAAATATCCTTATATGATTATAAATCACGTTATTTCTATTTCGAAAGTTTATAAAACTGCAAAATTTTTGTGAAACATTTGATCAACGAAGCCCTAATTAATCTTTTCCACATTAAAGCAAATTATTTTCAAATTTTCTGAAAGACACAATCATGAAATTTATTGCTGCATAAAATTTTTTATCAATTTGCTAAATATGTTACCTAATAACCTCCCCGAATACGAGGCAATTTTCCACGAAATTTCGAATTTAGCACATATGTTCCAAAATCCCAAGTTTATGATCTAAAAACTAAAATAGATTAAAAAAACCCCTCAAACATATTTCATGAACTTATTGCCATATGTAGATTTGATAAACAAAATTTGTTAAAAATTCCGATATTGGGATTTTTGAATCGTGATTGGGAATTACGGGATTATGGAAAATTATTGTATATCCTTGCAAATAACAATATTACTGGCTATTAAATATTAGTAATTTGTAACAAATATAGAGTTTTAAGTAAAATTTGAAGAAAATTAAAAAACATTTTAAGAATGAAAATTTTTTTAATAAATTTGCGTGTATTTCTATTATCCCTCACAAATAGAAGAAATAACGGATACAATATCTCTTTATAATCCAATTAAGTGTACCAATATACATGAATAATATATTAGGAAATATCTTGCGGCAAATAACACCAAAATTGATGTGGCCGGGATTCGAACTCGGGCCATCAAATCAGTTGTATGCTAACTATTCATGTTCTTGAATATAAAGTAAAAAATTTTTATTTTGAGTTTGAAAATAAATGCAACTTCTGTAACTGTTAAGTAACCGATGTAACTACAACCTTTTTAGTTGATTATTTTTATGTGTGATTCAAATGATCTAATGTAAACGGTACGCTTTTTTAAACCACAAAACCGCTCATTTGGGTTTTTATAAAATCAAAAACAAATATATAATTGAGATTAACAAAAATGGTTTAAAATTAATTTTCTCTGTAAAATTTTATTTCATGATCAAATATAAAAATAAAAAACTATTTTAAGTTATTAAAATCCAAAAATTTTCATCACAATATATTTTGCTTATTAACCGGATAATAAACTTAAAATTTATTATTTCAATAGTGTCTAAAAATATAATTAAAAAAAATATTTAATTAATTAATAAATTACATTTACTTGAATGAATGATTTGAAAAGTTTTTTTTTCTTGTTGTCATAAAAAACAATTTATCACTCACAACAACAAATTTTATAAAGTTTGTTGCCAATAGTTGCATATCTCAAACGAAAATTAATAATGTGATTTATTTCAAGGCCTTTTTAAAGAGTGTGGCCACAATTCATCAAACGAATTCGGTTGTCTTAAATGTGTTTTTTAAAGCTTGCTTTTCTTAGCTGGAAAGAAATTTAAATTGTAAAAAAAAAAACAAACAAAAATATTTTATTCGTGATTCTGGGCAAGGAAGCCGCAGCTGTTTTTGACGCAGCCCATTGTGAATAACTAATTTTTGGCTACTTCTGCAAGCATTGCTTACTGTCTGTGATGACTAGCATTGACCTTCAAAGCATCAATTGTTACACGTTTTCCAGCATAAACTAATGACTTCACATGGCCCCATTAAAAGTAATTGAAAGGTGTGAGATCTCAAGACCATGGGGCAAACTTAGAGGCGAATTCTCGAAATCAACTTATCGCCAAATTTCGATTTAATAAGTCACTGTTAACAAGCGTCGTACATTATATAGAGGTGGCCATCCTGTTAGAACCACATCATACCTGAGTCAGCGCCATCCATATTATTAAATAAAAAATGCAATTATTATTGTGCGGTGACGCGAACTCCGGCTTCTTTTTTAAAGAAATAAAGTTAAATGCTGACACCAACGTGTAAACCGCACAAAGCGCTGCTTTTTTTGGTTTAAGTGAAATATCTAAAATCTGTTTTGGACTTTACTTCATATGCGTGAATTTTGTTTTATTAAAAAACCCTAATGTAACAAAGCCCCATCGCTAAACATAATTCTACGTCTGCAGATACGAGTTGATGACTGATTTTCAAAGAAAAATCTGAATAATTTTCAGCGCTGTGCGATTCGCAATTATGATTTGCCACAGTATACTGATCCGAAATGTCACAAAGTGTTAATTGTATGAAAGATCCATATCCCTGCAACTGTATTAGGTAGATATTTGATAATTTTTCAGAAGGTTTCTTACTACAGCCGATAAATCCTGATAATTAAAGGGTGTGCCAAAATTAACGTTACATTCATAAATTTTTTTTTGAGTTTTGTAAAAACTAGACTTTGTTCGCTAGATTAACAAGAACAAAATATAAAACTAAAAATTAAAGGGTGTCCCAATAGTGTTGGGATTTTCACTTATGTAGTCATGTTTTTGAACCATAACACGCAGACGCTTTATGTCCGCTATAAAAACAAGTAAAAACATTTTAAATAAGTTAGAAATAGTAAAGGGTGTCCCAATAGTGACGGTATTTTCGCGTATGTGGACTTGTTTTTGAGCCAAAACGCGCAGACGCTTTACATATTTTTATTACCGCTATAAAAAAAAGTTAAAAAAAAATTAAATTCATTTTAAATATAACGGGTGTTCCAAAATTTAATAAATAAAGAGTGTTTCCATGAAGGCTATGATTTTGACAAATATGTTCTCCTCTTTTAAACCGTTAGAGTAAGACATTCTTAGTTTTCAGCAAAAAATAAAGAAAAGACAAAAACTAGAATTCAAAGATGGCCAATACATTGTACACTACCCTTCGTGTGTTTAATTTGCATTAGTTTTATAAAAAAAAAATCATTTCTATTTTATATGTTGTATGTTGTAACAATAGCAGAATGTGGGTTGTGTGGGTTATAATTTGTTTAACTAATTTGATAAATTAAAATAAAACGAATAATCACAATCAATTAGTGGTAATTGGGTTACGTGAAGTCCACACAAAATTCGGTATTTTATTTTCCTTTGTTCCAATCGTCACACATAATTGTTCTTGCTGTTGGCTAAGCCCGAGTTTTATATATCTTTCTTAATTTTATATTAAATTGGCAGCCTTTCGGACTATTCCAATTTTAATTTCAATCTTTTTACTTTATTTTCAATAAATTAGTGTAATTGTCTTTTTGTTTTAAAAAAACTTTTCTCTCAAGAGTTGGTCTGCATTTTAACAATAATTTACATCTTCATTAATTCCACTTGTTAAATTTTTTTCTTTATTCTCGTTACAGAGATATTTCATTTATACTGCCGTGGTGGCGTCAAGTATTATGGAGTATTTTATTTGGTGGCATGGTTATTGTGGCGACTGGTGGAAATCTAATTGTTGTTTGGATTGTGATGACAACAAAACGTATGCGAACTGTAACAAATTATTTTATAGGTGAGTTGTTTTAATTTAATTGTTGGCTAAACTTTTTCATCTACCTTCCATTTCATTTTATTTAAACGACCTTGCGTTTTGTTTTGCTGTTTGCAAAAACAAACAAAAAATCTTAAACAAAACTTCTTAGAAATATAAAGAAATTAAATATTTTTTCCAAATAGATTGACGTATAGACGAAGCGAAAAAAAGAAGAAATATTAAGATGTATTTAAAGCCATGGAGCTCTCAGTGTATGCCATTGTAACTGAACTTGATTTATTTCTAAGCAGGCAATTTATTTTGACAACAAAACATTTAGTATCGTACATACTCGCACATGAGGTTAAGAAAACAATTTTGTGTCACAAAATTATTACATTTCAAGTTGCTCAGGATAAATAAATATGTTTTACAAATGTAATGTTAAACAGATAAAAAGAAAAAAATGATGAAAATTATTTCAAGGTTAAAGAAAAACCACATGAGATTTTTAAAGTTGAATAGAAAAAGTTCTGAAGTGGTTGCAATACCTTGCAATCGCATGTGGTTCATTCTCAGTCACAATGGACAAAGAGAAAAATGTGAGGTTTAAAAAAGGAAATTCCAGTATTTTGTTATTATTTCTTTACAATTTATCTTAGCAAAGCATTTTTTGTTATAAAAATGTAATTTTAAATTTAGAAAAAAAAAATACAGTTGAAGAATACTTTATTTGAAATATTTTATATTTAAAACAATAAATTAAATAGTTTTTATTGAAATGTTTTTGATTAAAAATTTTGCTGTACTGGCTTAACTTTTCTTTGCGACAGAACTAATCAATATAAATTTGGATTCGTTAGATAATGTCTCTGTTAAATTTGCTGGTTAAAAAAGCAGGAAGATCTTTGGATACATGTCGACATTCAGCTTAATTATAAACTTATGCAAAGTCTCAAAAAGGCTTTGAAAGCAATGACCAACAGAAACCTCAACTGGTATTCTTGCCGTCAACTCAAACATACAGCGGAACGCATGAGAATAACACGATAGAAAGAGGGACATCCAATAAGCAATGGCTCAACTTTTAAGTGAGTGAGTTGGATTATAAGTTCGTAGGCACAATCGAAACACCACGGCCACGTTAATAGCGAATAGCAACTTTTGATATCAACTAAAGAAAATAAAAATGGAGGAAGATGTGACAAATGGACTTGGGGCACGCTGAAACAAAAGTGTGCATCGCCGAATCTGACAGAAGCATATTTTTTGGGAATGACATGAATTACATCAGCCTAAAGGCTAATTTTGTCAATTGTGTGGAATTCTAAATGGAAGGTGTCGCTGATCCTTATTTTTCACTATTTACCCATTTAAGATTGAAGTTTTTACTCTTCATTTAAGAATGGAAATGGGTAGAAAACAGAGCCAAGAAGATGGGGAGTATGTCTATAGAATTTACCAAAAGGTTTACTATCAATCTGTCAAACTGCACTCACTTCTTGACATTTACAATCAGTAAACTCTGGCAAACCCTCATGAATAGATTGATGCTACTAAATTATCTAGAGTTACTTTGAAAATCAGACTCCATTACATTTAAACAAATTGAGCATTTGGTGCGATTTATATACTTGTTACATAATTGGAGGCCGCAATTCACGTTACAATTTGTAGTTCATATTGATAACCTACCAAACTTTAAGACCTTCAGTACGCGGTATTCGTGTCGTATGGCCAGCCAAGCTGAAGAAATTGCCCAGAAATAAACATCCATAATGCATTTCATGAAAAGAAGTTGCCCAAAATCATTTTCAGGTTAATTTTACCGATAAAATTTTATTTCAATACAAACTTTTTCCCCTTTGGAATGATTCGTATGATATTTGCTGTATCTTTTTCTTCTCAATTGCCTTTTTTCAATTGAATATTTTTTATGAATATCAGGCGCTACAATGAAATAGAATAAGTTTTTTTTATTAAAAGATTTATTGGGATTTAGAGAAACACTCTTAGAAAACTTTTTTTTTTGTGTTTCGCTTAAGTTTTACCTTATTCGCCTTTAAACAAACTCTTTCCTCACTAGCTGCCCGCTGTTTATTTTAACCGCTTTAGGAAATTTTGGTAACAATTAGATTTTTTTTGTATGACTTGCATTTATTTTCTCAGTTGCTTGCTTTATTTTCATTCAATTATTGCATTTTATAAAATTAATTTCTTTAAAATATTTACACATAATTTATTAAGAATCCTGTTATTCTCAATATCATTTATATTTATTTTGCCGATGAAAAAAATTTACTAACAAAAAAAAATTATTAAAAAGAAGAAACCATAATGTGCACAGCCTGTTTGTTCTTTTTCTTTACTTAAGTTCCAGATTTTTCTATGTGTGATAAGTCTTAAGGTAAACTTATTTCAAGGACATATGTTTGTTATTGTTATTGTTAAAGCAAAATAAAGAAAAGCAGAGTAGAAGAGGTTGTATTTACTTATTTGAAAAAATTAGTGTGAGCGTGTGACAAATAAAACATTTCATTTTGTATCTTTAAAAAATATACAACTTGATTAAATTGAAAGGATTTTTTATTGACACAAGAAATATTTATTAAGTGTTTGTCAATGTTCGCATATTGAAAATACATTGGCATACACAAACGTCCATGGATATTATGTCACAATATAATGCGGCATATTGTTCATCAAGGTAGAGTCATAAATGAGACTAAAAGTCCGTCGACATTCTGTCGCTTGACATTATAATATGCCACCGAAATACCAAAAGGCTGCTGTTTTCAATTTTAAAACCATTCGCAGAATTTCTTCTCGGTGATTTTGCATTTTTGCTAAATTCAAAATAAAAGTGGTGCTCCTTAGCTAGAATATAATAATAATAATAATAATAATAATTTAGAGAAGGAATAAACAGGAAACTGTGATAAAGATAATATATTTTACGCCTTCCAGATACTAAAATGCTTCCTTAGATCTTCTCTCCTTAAGAAAATCATGATAAAGGTCAGTTCTCTTGTGTGTTCCAGTAAACGATCATCCTTAATCCTCGGCCTTAATCCATGGCTTCACACACAATAATTGTCTTTTCTTTCTTATTTAAGACTGCGGAATGTTTATACTGCTATTTCCAATCAAATTGCCTTTTTTGCACTTGTCTGATGATTGCCTCGAAATCTTTTTTACAACAAGTACACACCTCTACCAAAGTAGGCACCATGGGTAGTCAACTTGCGTTAGACAATTGTCGAATTATTCTAAAACACACAACTTATTAACTCCACTTATTTACAACGTACCCGTAGACAACAACAGCACTTTTGTTTTTAAATATTTAAGAGTTGCCAGATCTTATTCCTGTAACGATACTCGTATCTAACACCTTTCTTTATATAATTTCCCTAGTTTACAGACTAAAATCTTCTGTTTAAAACCTATATTTTGATCATATTCTTCTTTTCGTTCTAAGTTGAATATCTTTCTGTTCTTCACACAATATTTCCTCAATATAATTGTTTTCCTTATTTTATTTTTTTACATTTTCTTTTCTGATGTGTCTTTAAGTGTTTCTTGTGTATTTCGCTCGTCTGTATTGAAGAGGAAATAATTATTTGTAAGCTACGTTCCACTTGATGTTGCCTCGTGTGCATCTAATAAAATGTTAAATTTTCTTAGAAGTTTTTTGTTTGTGTTTTACAGTTTTTGTTTTTCCTCAATAAACACAACATTTTCTACAGGATTCGATTCACAACATCACGGCAGCCAAAAATATGCTTAACTCTAAAGGAAAGTATTCAATGCCATAGCTTATTAAACATGTTATTAGTTTGGTTGCCTGAGTTCATATCCCAGCCACTACCAATTCATCAACGAAACATTATATTTCTTAAAATAAACAAAACAATAAAATCTTACACTGCGGGGTTGTGAAAAATTCAGCTTACTAATCTATCATTCTTCTTTTAGCAGTTATTACTTTCCTCTACACTTTCTATCTTTCTAATTTAACGCAATCGCAGCTTTAAAAAAATTATATTATTGATTTTCGTCAAAAGCAGTGGTTTTATTTTAGTTTCAATCTGCAACTGCCTACCGATATTAAGAAGGTTAAATTTGAAAGGTGACCTGGCCAATTAAGTCAAACAATAAATCTTAAGGAAAAGTAATTTTTATACGTTAAATATTAATTTGTTTAAATTTTAAAATCTCTTCGTTTTTTTACACCTTTTACCACAAAAATTGAAAAAATGGTACTTCCAAGTTTGTCATTCTCTTTGTAATTTCTGTAATATTCATATCATATATATTCTGAGTCCTTATGAACAGCGAAGTCGTTTCAGCGAAGTTGATTAAGCGATGTCTGTCTGTCTCTTTGTGTTAGTGTTGATACCAACTTTGCCAAGCCACTAGATGAGCTTCAGAAAATTTAACTGGCAAAGTTTCGTAAAAATCGCTACCGCGAAATTAGCAAGACCAGTCTATGCGCTTTAGGGCAGCGGGCAGAACACCACGCCTGCCTCTTTTTTCTCCATATCATTTTGAACAATAAAGTAACTTCAATCAAAAAACAAACATATGGGGCCTCAGAAATTTTCATAAAAAATTTCGATTGTCGATATGGGTATCATTTAAAAGCTTTTGAATGGATTTTGCAAAAAATACTAAAATTTTAAAAAAATGTGTACATGTGTACATTTTTTATATATGGAGTTTGACAGTCGTGTATACCAGCAAAAAATACTGAATTCGCCTACGCTGCCACCTGGTAAATTATCTCGCCATGGGTGTGGCTTTTCTATTCACTGTTTTATTACTTTCAATATCAAGAAACAATTTGTATTTTTTTTTTTTTGTTTTCTTGCATGGCATAAAAATTATAAAGCTGGGAAGGATTCTTTTCTTGCAGGACATGATTTTAAAATAATAAATAGTTATTTATCATTAGTTATAAATATTTTATGTAAAAACTAATTTTATAGCAACAATGCTTTAAAAATAATTGAAAAACTCGTGTAGATTTCAGAACATGCCTGATTATTTTTTTTCCAATTCAAGTTAAATTTCTGATTCCTTAAAACTATATAAAAAAATTGAAAATATTTTGAAATGTTTATTCATTAATTTTTATAAGTTTAAAAATTATTAAATAAAAATTTTATTGTTTTAATAAAAATTAATTTCTGTGGAACCTTCTCCAAATTGTCATATGCTTTTTTGTCCATGAGAAATTAAACCTCAAGGCCAAATTTCAAGTTGAATACAATAGCACTAAAACACAATGAAAGTACAACAGCAGTATAAACAAGTTTTTTCCTTTTAATGTTAATTCTTTTATGCACTGTTCACAACTTTAGTTTGTTAAGAAGCAATTTTTTATTTAAGAAATATTTTCCATAACATTTTTAATTTTTATACAAATTAGTTTTTAAATTATTATTCGAACTATTTGGTATTACAATATAATAAATTAATTAATTTAATTCAGCTTAAGTTCATGTTTTATTTTATTTTAATGTCTAAATTTATTTAAGAAATAAAATTTATTTAAAAATTGTTTTTACTGAAAACAGCATTTACCTACTTTGGGTTATGTACGTTGTAAATATCATTTCTTTTTTGGTAATTAAGAATGCGAGGAATTCTTATAATAAATCAATAAAGAGAAAAACGAAATAGGTTTTGTGTAGTGTGTGACTCCGTCCAATGTATCATCCACCCAATTTATATTACGGTGTCAGAAATTATACAATCATATTTCAAGTATGTGGATAATATTTAATACTGTTTTCTTATATTTTTCAGAACCTAAACAAATTTTGATTTCAGTTATAATATGTCATGGTACCATATCTCTAAATCTTCATTTTATTCTTTTCCATTTGGCTTTTAAAATATTTTTTTTTTTTTTTTTTTTTTTTTTTTTTTGTTAAAATAGTACATTTTTTAAGGGCAACAATTTATTAAAAATTTTAATTAATGTCACTTAAACCAACTAAAAAATTTTTATGGTGTTTTCCAATAGCAGTAAGTGGGTTATAAAACCATTTATTCTTTTTTTAAGCCCGATAAAGTTTTCAGTTTCACTTTTGCTTATTTTTTGATATTTATGATCAATTAACTCTGGCAAATCATAACGAATAGATTAATGCTTGAACGACGCTCTTAAATTGATCAGATTCTCTTATAAATTTAGTGATCAAATAAATTTATTACAAAAGTATGTTCGGCGATGAAGCTAATTTTAGGCTTAAGAGGTTTAATAATAAATAAAATGGCCACATATGGAGTGAAACTACATCTAACAAAATGCACTGTTTGTTGCGTTTTACACACTGACTACATCATTTAAAATTATTGCTTTAAAAATAAAGTCCGAAAATGGAATACAACCCTCATGTATGGGCCGGTGCTTCAAAGTTTATTTTGGAGATACTTGACCGCGAGCAGGCGAGAGCGAAGAAACTTATCGGTAACAGTAGGCTCTCCAGCTCTATTGACTCACTGGAGCATTGACGCAATGTGGGGTTTCCATTTCACTGAGAAAATTCATTTTTTAGCCGAAGAGTTCGTATGTGGAAAAAACTTCTTGCAGGGTTCTTTGCTATTATTTTCAATGTGTCCACAAGCATTATTTCTTCTGTCCCCTCTCCCACAACATAATATTCCAGTTCTGGCAGAATGCATTGCATAAATAGGAGTCATCCCCTAAGTGCTGGTCCTAATAAAAAAAGTTGAGGCTCGCGTAGCGTCGTTGGAGATTGTTACCCCACCATGTAAAATAATTTTTAATTGCAAAATATGGATGACACTGAATCGGGCAAGTTGCAGCTTCAACAAGCTGGCACTGAGAGCCATAAAACAACCGCATTAAATAACTTATTAAATTTGAAATTTTGCATTCGATTTATTTCGAGAAATAGCTATTTTAGTTGGCCTCTAAAGTCATACTATTTGAAATCTTCTATTCATTGCCTTTAAAGCAAAAACTGGTGCCTTGCTGGCCAATATTGTTCACAATATTCGTAACATACAGCCAGTAAAATTTAAAAAAAAATCCCAATTTAGGGCTGTATGCCCTAAATAAAAAAAAATGTTCTTAATTAAATAACGGCGAATTTATATAGGTGACATTGCGGCTATACAATAAACAACAATAAAAAAAACACTTAAGTGTATGGAACACATCAAGGCACAAATAATTACTGCACTTTTTTCTTACCCTTTAAGTTACGTTTTTAGAAGGTTTTGCTCAAATAGATTCAAAACTCATTGTTATTCTACTTTAAGGAATATTAAAAAAATTCAACTTTCCTTATATTAAATAATACGCGTTTGAAAACTACCGCGGTGATGCCACTTGATAATCTTAAATTGCCCTGATTAATTTTTAATTTTATTTATTATATTTTTAATTTAAAATTCTATTGCCGTTTTAATGCAAATTATTGAAAAATTCTATAATTAAAATTGCTATAAAATAGTTTTTGTGATAATAATTAACATATTTTAATTACAAAGCGTTTCCTATAATTTAAACAACGTTTAAACTTTTAGATCGAAAGTTCTTTATTGAAATTTAGAGAAACATTGGCAACCTCATTTATGGATTTAAGTAAATGGCCGCTTTGACTTTACTCTCTCTCTCTCTTTGTTTTAGTCCAAACTATTTCTGATCATTTTGCATAAAAGTATGAATTTGATCTGAGCAGCGAGCATTAAAGAATATAAAAAAAAGTTTGACAACAATTGATATATAATAAATTATGGTTAAATTAAGCTATTTTGTTTTATTTTTTTATTAGAGCCTTTAAAGTTTTTTTTTTATCAAAATAAACCCTAAATTAAACATTAAAAATTCCTTCTGTTTTTGGAAAAATAAAAAAAGTTAAATTTTTAAAACCTGCACGTACGTATATTTCACTTAAAAAACTTCTACGAAAAGACGAGTTGATCGCCTGTAATACAGAAACAACTCAAAAATTTTAAAAAATAGACTGAAACATCTTCTGTCGTTAGTCTTTTAAAGTTTGCAAATATTATTTTATATCATTTTACTTATTTACAATTCAAAGTTTTTTTTTCGTTTTTTATATTAATTTTTAAACTTTTTGTAATGCTTATAAGGATTAAAGCCTGCAGAAAACTTTAAATTGATTTCATCATGATTACTGTGTAAATTTAACTTGTTGATTGTTTCTTATAATTCTTAGATTTTGCTTACTGGGCCATTAAGGAAGTTTAAAAAAAAGTTATTTGATATCTTTCATATTGTACAATTATTGCTAATTGGCCACATCTCAAAGTTTATGGTGCGTATGATTTATGTCTGGTTGCTTTGATATCTCTCACAATACTCATACGTCCCATGGGAATTTCTGTATAAAAAGTCTATAAAATAAATTACAAATAGCAATAGAATTTGTGTTTACTTTTTTTAATGTTTGTAAAAGCTAAATTAAAGAATAGAACAATAATAGCAATTTGACAAGAGTTTAACATTGATATAAAATTAAATATCAAAAAAGAACAATCTTAAATAAAACATTTTCTTTATTTAATATAAATCTGTTTTATGTTTTATTTGTCT
Organism: Cistogaster globosa; assembly: GCA_937654795.1. Lineage (NCBI taxonomy): Eukaryota > Metazoa > Arthropoda > Insecta > Diptera > Tachinidae > Cistogaster > Cistogaster globosa. Next base: position 14,005,428 of record OW569403.1, on the reverse strand, counting down.
GAAATATATAAAACTTTTAACTTTTCGCCTAATACTTTGCAGTTAAAATAAATATTTATTTTACATGAGATGTTTAAAATTTATTATGTGCAGTTTTAGTTTTCTTGTTTTTTTTTTCTAAGAACACAATTTAGTAATCAATTTAAGGCCTTATAAATGTTTTAGCATTTTCTAGACTTTGTCACAAATCAAGGAGTACTAACTAACAGCTATTCTAGTGCAATTAGACCGATAAAATTGGGTGCTTTCACATTTGGAAAAAAAAAGATGAAATGACTTACTTTTATAAAAAAAAAGGATCCTATATTCGAACCAAGGTTCTAAAGGACAACCTCACAACATTTTATTCAAGTCTATCTAGCAGTGTATACGTGATGTAAACACAGAAATACAGACGAACAGACAAATACAAATTCAAAAAGGTATTTTGTATTTCAAATCGATTACTATCTACACTAACATTAAAATTTTTAAAAATATTTCATGTACAGAAATGACCCCGCTACTGTTTTCTTATATGTACAGAAAGCACAGAAAAAAACACATTGGCGTATGATTGTTATAAACATAATATTAAGAATAAATATAAAGCATACGCAACCATCAAATAAAATGCACAATTAGAGTTTTAAGAGAATTTTAAATATGAAAAACGTCCGCATACATTTGTAAATAATTTTTCTTTTTAAAAATGTTTAGAAATTAAATTAGAAATGAAAAAGTAAAATTCTTTTCCATTATAATATGCACGGTTCAAATATTTATGGAGAAAAAATTTACAAAAATTTAATTTTCTAATTAAAATTTTTAATCACGGTAATATATAATGTCCGCTACTGCTCACTTAGCTCTTTAAGAAACTTCTCACTTATATTTTAAATCTATTAAATATTTTTGTCCAAACAATAAAGTAAATACAAAAATTAAAGTTTAAGCATAAACAACAATAATCAACACTGTATACGGCTGACTCTTTTATACAGTTAAAAAATGTTAAAAAATAAAACAAAAACAACAATAAAACATCACAAAACACTATAATGTTTTATTTTCTTTGTTTTTTGCACGGGCCCTTGCAATTTAATAATTGAAATTTTTAATCACGGAAATATTTGTTAATTTAACTTTAAACTTTTATTAGAATAATTTGCATAAAAATGGCAAATGTATCCCAACAAATTCATAAAAACACATATAGAGATTTTATTGTTTTTTCACCTTAATACACAACTAAAAAGGAAGAAAGATTGATAATAATCGCTTTTAGTTCTATGAAACAAAACTTATCAATTGTCAGTTCAAAGAAGAGCTTCTTTTTAGGGGTTACTTACACATAGAATAAAGACGTTACCCTATTGGTTGCACTACAATATCTGTCCATCTGTCCGACTGGCTGCCTGTCAGAGTCCTCTCTCCCAGTAACCGTAATAGATAGACTCTCAAAATTTAAACAGAAAATGTTAACTATATCTGCTATAACAGAAATAAAAAATTAAAGGGTGTTCCAAAATTAACACATTATTCATAAAGTATTCTTTTTTTTTACTGTGACAGGCAGACACGTGTTCATAAAATTATATCCGCTGTAGCAATAAGTACAGAAAGTAAAACTATTTTTTAAAGGGTGCCCAAATAGAAGTCTTATTTTTAAACCGCATTAGGTAGTAAGTATAAGTATTTAATTGCCAGCTTTGAGAATAAGCACAAAAAAGTAAAAATTAAGCAAAAATATAACAGGTGTTTCTAAAATGACGTGATTTTAATTTATATGACTTAAGATTTTTTACCCGTGGTCGTGACAAAATGAAAATTTACGAAGATTATGTACAAATATAGAAATGTTTTAATCAATTTTAAAATTAAAGAGTGTTTCATTTACGCTCAGAACTTTGTTATTTACAATCATCATGCTCTACAACTGTGTGCATGCTTACTGCACCACTGCCTTTGAATGACGCCACGGTCATGATATGCTTCTTGTTTCTGCGAGTTGATACAACCAGTCACTTAAAAGTTTCACTATAGGCACTTGTGGATATTTTGAAAACGCGACAAAGTTTAGTTTATGAGTATTGGGGAGCTTTGCAACCAGCTCTTTTACCAGAAACGAATTATGCATATGCATTTCCAACTGGCAACTATGCTTTGTTCATTGCACACTCAAGCATATGTTCTTGTCAAATTTTCTTGGCAAATTTTTTGGTGTAGCTTCGCGTGCTGCTGGTGTTAGAGTCATATATTCATTTGACTGCACGACGCAGAAACGTCTGCTGATTGAGACAATATTTTGTATTTACTGTCTAAATATTGTTGTTATGGTCTCATTTCCTCTTTCAATCGTTCGTACAGCAAATTTCGCATGATAACGTAATCTGCACTTGCTGCACCAGGTACACTTGGTTGTTGTTGTTTTTGTTGACACCCAATTGTTCCACAATAGACAGGTGTCGATCTTGTTGCAGCTGTTGCGAAAATTTCCAGATGAGTGGGGCTGAGCCGACGTTGTATTGCTTACCGTTGTTGGATTATTTGTTATTGTTTGATGAGTTTTCCTTTCTAGAAATCATAAATTGCGCTGAACTCACTTCTGTGGTAGCAGGAATTGGTGGATGCAAAGTTGTCACTACCAACTTCGGTCAGCCACCGTGCTATCTACTGTAACACATTGAAAATGAAACCAATTGTCACACGGGTCACATTGAACCATCTCCTCGCTATAGACTTCATAACATTTTTGGCAATGACTTTTTTATGTTTCGATCACTTTGCAAATTAACGCGAACAAGTTTTATTTTAAGATAATAATTTATTATGACCGCTGTAACAAATTTTAAACTTAAAACAAAAAGGTACTTTATTCGTGGTAGGGAACCCTTACTATTTGAGTCCAACTTGCACTGATATATTTTTTTTTTTTTTTTCTTACTTATCTTCATTCAATTGTTATTAATTCATTAATTTTATGATAATTAAACAATTAGGCCAGTTGTACTAAAATATGTAACGATTCTAAACTTTCTTGTAAAATATTTGATGTAAATTGTAACTTAAATTAAAATTTATTATTCATCAAAACAAAATCATTTATAAACAAGTCGGCCATACATAATCTTGTGCAAATCATATCCTTGCAAAACAGAAATAAAACATTTTTTTTAAACTTTCGCAACCTTAAAACTGCGTATATACAATTTACCTTGAATAAATTTAAAACTACAAGAACACATAAAATTTACATTCAAACACACACAAACACACATACATACATATAACATTCTACATGTATAAATTTGCAAGTACTTACATGAAAAACAAAAATAAAATGTTTTCTGTTTTATTAAAAATTCCAATTCAATCTAAGCAGGTTCAAATAAATCACTAAATATTAAAAAAAAAAAATTTGCTTTAAGTGCAATAGAAAGCTTAAACAGAAAAAAGTAAAGTTTGTTTTCAGTAACACAATTGCAAATAGACAATGTGGTGTGTTGAGTATTTTACAAGAAAAAAAAATAGGAAAAAACCAAAGAGTGTTAATTTGTTTCAAATAATAGTGCAGCTAAATGAAACTACAACAGATAAATACACTTTAAATTAATTTAAAAATACCTACATTCACTGCCGTCACTCACACACTCAATAGAACAGAAGCTTAATATCAACAGTATCGAATAAATTTATTAACAGGCTGTTAGTTGCACAAAGCCAAAGTGTTTATGGGAAACAAAAGAAAACACCAAAAAACAATCAAAACAACTTGTAAACATGGATGGCCACAGATTTAGAAATAGAAACCACACTTTTACACAGATATAGAAACAAAACCGTTAGGTACAATCTCAACTAGTTACCGTAACATGTCGAGCACACTCTTCAACTAAAACTAAATAAAAAGAACTGTTCATTTGAAATTTGGATGCACTACATTTTTATAAACTTTTTAATTAATAACTTGATTTATTATTATTTTTTTTTTTTAATATATTTTTCTGCAGCAAAACATTGCAAGTATCTGAAGTAAATTTTCAATTCCTGATTGGGAAAAATAAGAAATTAAATAAATAATTTTTATATTTATTTTAAAAGCGCATATATTCTATGTAATTTTTGAACATCTGCCTATAACAGGCTTAACGTCTCTCTTAATTTATTAATTATTTTTGCAGCAGCAATAGCAATAATAATTTCTGTGAGAGTTTCGGAGATAAAGGCCTCTTACTGGTGTGCAATACAACAACTACTTTATACAATAATTTCATGTGTCAATTTGTAAAAAGAAACTTAAGGTCGCAATTTTTTTATTATTAAGTTTTAATGTTCATTATATTTTTTATGACGAAATTTCTAACTCGTACCGAAATATTTCATCTAGAAACCTCGACTTAAACATAAATGATGAAAAAATTATAAAATTGTTTAAAAACGGCAAAACAAATTTATCATGACAAAAGTCAGTCAATCAGTCCCATTGTGCTTTAGCACGTGGAGCTAATAAAAGACATCTGTTGTATACAAAAATTATAGTAAAACTGATGATGCTACTAATGATGTTGTTGATAATCAATTATCAACCAGGATATTAATTTTATACATTGTATTTATCGTTGTTGTTGTTGCTGTTAATATAACTAACCTCCCTTCCCCATATGTCACTTATATAATTTATCTCTTTTATTATGAATTTATTTATTTCGCAGTTAATTTATCGATAGCGGATGCCATGGTATCAAGTCTGAATGTTACATTCAATTACATTTATATGCTGGATAACGATTGGCCTTTTGGTGAACTCTACTGCAAAATTTCCCAATTTATAGCAACGCTAAGTATAAGTGCTTCGGTATTTACTTTGATGGCGATATCAATTGACAGGTAAGTGAATTATATCGATAAACAAAAATACACGAAAGTTCTTTTTATAAATTTTTTGGCTAATTTTAATGAAATGAAAATAAAAAAGTTAAAAGGTTGGCATGTTGGCTCGTAAAATTTATTTGGCAATAATTTTTTCTTTTTTTTTTTTTAGGTGGCCATTTTATAATTAGGTTGTCGAAAATATTTTTATATATAAAAATGATAATAAATAAAAACTTTTAAAAGCTTAAATTAACTACATTTAAATGTATTTGCTCCAAATAACTAATTGCAGGACTTTCAAATCTTATTTAATTCCAATTGTATTAATTGCGAATTTTCGGTTTTAAGCAGAATTTGAATTTGAAATTTCAGCTCAGTCCCTTAAAGGACTGTTACTCAATGTAAAATTATAAAAGCTTTCTGCAACAAAGAATCTCTTAAATTGAGCCTTTTCGTTTCAAACATATAAAGATTTTTTTTTCAACATTTAAAAACACTGACCGATAAAATATAAAGATATGTGGACAACATATTTTAAAAATGATATTTGAAAAAAAAAAAAAAACATTTTTCTTAGTTCTGTTTTATAACCTGAATATTTATTTTATTTTATTTTTTTTTTTAAGGTATGTGGCCATAATGAAACCTTTAAAGCCACGTATGAGCAAACGTAATAATTTGACAATTGCTGCCGTCATTTGGTTAGTTTCTGCCATTATATCCTCACCCATGCTTTTGTTTTTCACCACCGATGTCATACCCAGCAAAGATGGCCTACGAACTGTTTGTTACACCGAATGGCCAGATGGTTCAACAAATCATTCACATCATGAATATGTGTAAGTATTAAAAATGAATTAAAAGTTAAAATTTATCCAGATGTTTAAGAGCTAATAACTTGGCTGACTTGCCAAAAAAAACACACACACACACAGATAAAAATGGAAGCAATTTTTTACACTTTTGGTATAAAGAAAATCGCTGAAAAATTGCAAAAGCTTGTTAAAGAATTTTTTCAAAAGTAACTTAAAGATAATATTGAAACGTTTGTTAACTTTGGACATCTTTCATTAGATATTCTTTTAATTTGAAGTTCGCTTTAAATATATTTTTGTTTTTCATGTTAAAAAAAGGTAAAGGTTGATTTAACAGAAACTTGAACTATACGCCTGAAAACTTATGTTTGAAAAAATTGTAGGAAAACAATTAAAATGTACACATTTGCACAAGGTGTGTGTCCTTTGTGATAAAATGTATAATAAATAAGATTAGAAATTAATGGGTGTCTTTTAAAAATTATTCTTTAAATAAAACCTTAAAAGGTAAATTCGCGCAAAGAACCATTACAAACAGTACTTCCTTTAAAGTACAAAAGGGAAAAGCACCCTTAAAGCTAAATTTTACAAAAAAAAGTTAAAAAAAATTACTTGCTTTTCAGGCTTTTATGAAAAAGTGCCTTTAAGTACCTTTACAAGCAGTACTTCCTTTAAAGTACAAAAGAGAAATGCACCTCTAAAAATAAACCTTACAGAGAAAAAAATTAAAAAAAAAAATACTGCCTGAGAAGTATTTTATGAAAAAGTGCCTTTAGCGCTTTTAGAACTTAAAGGGTCTCCCTGTGGTAGTACTTTATAAAAAATACATAAAACGGCCACAACGATTCACTGCCAAATTAATGTCCCAGATTAGAAGTTAATATGTGTGATAGATTTCTGACAGGTCTGCCAAATTACTTTATGTAGTGTCTACAAGTGGAATAGCATCTAAGATATTTGCCTCAGCTTTCTCTCACACATTACGTATCGGTAAATCGCTGGTGTAGACGCCTTGTAGGCTTTTAAAAAGCGAACAGGGTGCAACCCAGCAAAAAAAAAAAAAAAAAAAAAATGAAGTAGTTCAAAATTCGTTAGTATCTTCATTGCTTTTCTTGAACTTAATTTATATAATGAAATTTTAATAAATTCGTTTTTTCTAGTTAAGTTAAAACTTTTGAACTTATGAAAAAAGAAATTAAAAAAACAAAAATTATTAAAAAAAAAAATGTATTCTAACTATTGCATTTTCACTGATTTTAAACATTCATTTAAATGCCAAGCTGTTTGTTAATGTGAACCCATGCTCGCCAATAAAAAGCTCATGTAAAAATCATGCGTTTTAGCAGCTGGAAACAGGGTGTATCTAAGTTTGTCATTCTGTTTTTAATTCTTACAAAAAATATTTCCGACCCCATAAAGTATATATATTCTAGATCAGCTAGTGGAAATTTAAATACGCCAATCAATCAGACATAGTGTCGAAAAAGGTACTATCGAAAATCAGCAATATTGGTCCATGTCCTTCGAGCCAGTGGGCTAAAAACCACACCTGCCTCTAATTTTTCCAAATCATTTGGAACAACGAAATAACTCCAATTAATAAAATAATAACATGTACCGATAGAGAATTAAAAAATAAGAAAAAAATATCAAGCAAAAAAGTTGGCGCTCGCCCATATTTTCCGGGTTATTGACCTCTGAAATTTCATAAAAAAGTTCAATTGTCAATATGGTCAATTTGGGTATCATTTTAAATCTTTTGAAGAGATCTTTTAGGAAACACGAAAATTTTTAAAAAATACTTAACCCATTCAGAGCCGATGACATTTTTTTTTGTAAAATTATATAAAGTACTTATTTTGATTTATTTATTTATTTTTTTGCTTATTTTTCAATTCTCTGTCACCGCAATATGTGGTTTATATTAAAAGGGGCTATTTCACTAAAATAGATTTACATCCATGTTAATTGAACCAGTTCGTTTTAAGTAGAACCCATGGATTACCTTCTTATTTTGCATGTCTTATTTTGCTAGCTTATGTATAGGGTTTGGGAAACTGGAATTCCCGGGAAAATTTTGGCTTCATTCCTGGGAAACGGGAAGTTTAAAATCATTAGCACTTTAAGAAAATGCACTGATTGTTTCATATATTTAAAAAAATAATTAATAAAATATTTTTTAGTATTTTCGTCTTTGTTATAACTCGTTATGTAGTACAAATGTACATATGTATGTTTTGTCACCTGAAATGTTTATAAATTTTACAAACAGTTAAAACTATTATTTAACAATTATTTTTATTGTTTGTTTATGTTTTAATAAAATTATTAATTTTTTAATACAATTTTATTAAATAAACTTGGTTTCTTTAAGAATTGTCTTTTGGATTTCCCGGTATTTCCGGGAATGCGATAATTTTTTCCTCATTTCCTGGGAAACAAAAAATGCCGGGATATCTCAAATCCTAGTTGTGTGACAATGTGGCACACACAGTTTTTGTGATTTTTCTTAAAATAACCAAATTCTATTAGATTTTGTTGTAAATAAATTCGTAACATTATGCAGGATGGCCGTACTGCCATACATCCATTGAATATAAGAAGAATATAAGAAGAATTGAACTTATGTGATCGATGTTTGTTTCATTTGTCTCATTCAACTTTTGTTTGTTTGTTTGTTTGTTTATGAACATTTCTTCAACCTTGTTTAATTGGTATTTTCATATTTATTTTAGATGGGTAAATTTATTTGAAATTTCAAGAAAACACAATTATGATAACAAACCCCCAAAAAAAGAAATTAATATTAAAACCTATTTTTGTTTACTACACATGTAGCCAATCAAATCTACTTTAGGTTGATAAAATTTTTACATTCGAGCCATTCCATGTCAAATCAATAAAAAATTATTTTTTCAAATTAATCATTCCTGATTTGCAAAAGAAATATTTATATTAATTGAATCCCTGAGAACAAATCTAAATATATTTTTTTACAAATACTACAAGGCTGCCAAATTTAAAGCTTCTTTAAAATATTCATATATAACTTTTAAATATGAAATACCCCCATTCTTTTCAAGGATTCTAGCGGAATAATTATCTTAAATTCTTCAAAGGCATGTTGTAAGTGCCAATACTTGTGTTTGAACAAAACGAACATCATCATTCTCAAACTTATCCACCTGATGTTGTGTGTGATAGTGATGATGATGATGGTGATGATGATGATGATGATTTTAGTTTTCGTTTAAAATGTATTTTTAAATGCATAAACAAATGGCTTTACAAGTCTACTTTGCAAATGTTTGAGGCGTGTCTTTATACGGATACATAACAATTAATTTATTAGCTTAGATATATCTAGATTAAAATTACAAAGAAGTTTGTTGTGAAATTATTTAAATACAGATTACTACAATTTTTTTAATTCTTTTTAATTTTTTTTGTGTTTCTTATTAAAAAAAAAACGATAGGTTAAGAAAATTTTCTTTAATATTTTTTTTTTAAATTAGAAAATATTTATTGGAAATCTAAACTTCATAAACTGTTAACGAAGTATGAGAAGGTTTAAAACTGTTCATAAATCTTTAAACTGTAAAGCTGGTGTAGGTCGTACAGATACTGCTACTTTCAAAATAAAAGATTTATTTTTGTACGACCCAAAAATAAAATTTAATGATACAAAGTTTATATCTTAATTTCAGATGCAGATTTAGAACATAAATAATCCACGATTCAAATACTGGTTTTGAAAAAAAAGAAAAATTAAAAAAGATTAAAAAATAAAGACACTGGTTTAAACAGCTGACGCACGTTTTGTGTTTTGTTTTACTGTCAAACATCTTCAATTTGGTCTATAATTTAACCATGAATCGTCTTACAAACAACCAACGCTTGCAAATTATTGAACTTTATTATCAAAATGCGTGCTCTGTTAAGAAAGTTTATCGCGCGCTTCTTCCATTTTATGGTCAGGTTGATCGACCCACTGAAGCGGCTACTCAAGCTATTGTGACTAAATTTCGCACCAAATTTAAATTTTTGTACGTTAAGCCACCAACACGTTTACGTAGAGTGCGAACTGAAGAAAATATCGCAGCTGTATCGGCCAGTGTTAATGATGACCATCAATTATCGTGGAAAATTTTGCGGAAGGATTTGGGTGTGATGCCTTTTAAAATACAGCTGGTACAAGAATTGAAGCCCAAAATGCAAGAGCTTAACTTGCATGACATATGGTTTCAACAAGATGGTGTCACATGCCACACACATACGAATTCGGTGAACATTTTATTTCACATTCGGGACCGGTCAATTGGCCGCCCAGATCATGCGATTTAACGCCTTTAGACTAATTTTTGTGGGGATAAGTTTAAGCTCATGTCTATACAGACAAGCCTACTTAAATTGACTCATTGGAAGACAACATTGAAGCATTTATTCGTGAGATACCGGCCGAAATGTTGGAAAGAGTATGCCAAATTGGACTAAGAGGATGGACCATTTGAGGTCCAGTCAAGGAAATAATCTTCAAATATTTAATAATATGAACCGTACTATCGATTCAAATAAAGATTTCATGCATTTTTCTGAATATAATTTTTTATTTTTTCGAAATACATTCATACTTAATTCAATAACAGTTAATACGATACTGAAATCATCTATTGTATTGTGAGGACACCAGAACAAATGATTAAAAAACAAATTGAATTTCGTGGCCATACCGAAGGTTGGTGCGCAGCAAAAACAACTGTACATGACGAGTTGCAGAGAGAACCACAAAGAAATACTTTGAGTTGTGTTTGGAAATCGTCTTACCGAAGTAATATTCACTAATTAGTTGGTTAAATAGATGATGTTTACAATATATACAATCTAAAATAGATCGATGCGAAGGATGCTGATGAAGGATATAGCGCTCAAGAAAATGCGGCATTTCACTCTGCTGGCTTCAAATTTTTCTTGTTTTCTTTGGAAAACGTTCGCATATATTTGTAAAAAGTTTTTCTTTGTAAAAAATTTTAGAAATTAAGAAATTATTTTAATTAATTTTAATTAATTCTAAATATAAATAACTTTATTGTTTGTGTTTATAGAGTCTAATTATCAGATTTTAAAGATAAGAAAATACACGTCAATTTCAGGTCTTCTATTGGGACAACCTTTATTTCTTTATCTTATAATTTTTTATTTAATACATTTTTTTTAATGCAGGCAAACACTTTGTGTGAATTTTAAAATTGTGGGTTTTTTGATTCAAGACATAAATCTTTATACTTAAGAGTTATGTCTTGTAAAGGTAACCCTTTAGTTTTAATTTTACATTTCTATACTCATCGTTGTAGCGCAGGTAGTACTAAATAATCAGTACAAATTTCAAGGGTAAAAAATAAGGTCATAGACATGAAAATAACCTTTCTGAGGAAACTCCGTCCAAATCTGTTAGTTAAAGCGACTTTAAAAATATATTTTTCGTTAAAAATTTCAAGTGATGTTGTCTTCATCATTTTTAAATTAAATTTTTAGATATAAATAGAAAGATTTGCGAATAAAAAATTAAATTGAAAAAGATAGTTCCTGCCTATTTTGAGAAGAATCTCTATAAATCTTACTTTGGGGAGCAATTTAAATATTTTAAGTTTTAGAACAGATAGAAAAGACATAAAAGAGAGTCCTCCTAAAAATAATGTATTTTTTCTATGTTTTTTTATGACTTGTCTATCTCCCCTCGTATCTTTTTGTATAAATGTTTCTGACATTAACATTGCAAAAAAGCTATAATCGCAACGCAATAAAATTGCAAAGGAAATTAACTGATAACTAATAAAAACGGAAACCAAAATCCTACAATCTTTAAAATTTTACCGACATTTAAACGGCAAGAGAACAAAGCAAAAGAACAAACCAAAAGAACAATCCAATGTTACACAAATAAAAGATAACTTCAAGAGCTGAATCAATTGAGGCTGCTAGACACATTGGCAGCTTTAAAGTAAATCATTTAAATAAGAGTATAATATAAGCGCACAGTGGGGCTTAAAAAAATATTTTTTTAAGAATCAGCAAGTTCTAAACGGCTCATCGGATTGAAACCTAGGGACAAGCAAAATATGACTCCTTGCTTATATAAATCTTTATTTAGTTTGATATTTTTTTTATAATCAGATTGAAATTTTTTGTACAATTGTAAAATCCTTAACAAAAAAAAAATGATGGGGTGTCAAATCGTCCGTAAAGTCCTTGTACATGGACATTATGTCACTTTTGAGTGCGACATAAAGTCCATGGATATTATGTCCTTGGACACTACGTCCATAGTAAACGAACAACTTGCTTTTAAAAATTCTCAGTCCTGATTTTTCACAAAAATAAATTTGTTTCAATCGGTGGCGTAAAATAATTGCTGAAATATTTTTTAAATATTAAGTTTCTGCTCCACTGTGCAGTTTTTTGGACTGTTGGCGAAAATTCTAAGGAATGGATTTTAAATCTCTAGTTAAACAATTCCCGATATTAAAGCTGAAGTAACCCCAAAATTTTTATTGTTTAAAAACAAACAAATCAAAATTTTAAGCGAATTATTACCATAAAACAGAACTCTATTTATTAATTCGTTTGTTATTATAATTTATATATTAAAGGTTATGCTCTAAGCATAATAACTAGGAATGCGAATCAGAATTGATTTTTGAAAACTTCCGAAATTTTGTAAATCTCAAATTCGTAATCCCAGAATTGATTTTTAAAAACTCACGGAAATTTTAAAATCGATACCGAATTCTTCGGATCTTTCGGGATCCCGAACTGTCGAAAACTATTTCAAGGTTTTTGGCCCTTTATGAATCTGTGTTTTTTCAAATTAGCTTCATGTTAAATGGATAATATTTTATCCTCAGCCGAAGAGTTTGGGCCACTTTTTATAAATGAAAACATTTTATTATTAAAGAAATTATTAATGAAAAATATTAAACAATTTTATTTGGTACACAAAATTTTTTTAATATATTAAATCCCAAAAAACATCTGGGATTTCTTGATTTCGGTTTTCCAATTTAACATCTTTAATAGTAATAGAGTTTTACTTTCTTTACAAAAATTACAACTTGCCTCGCATATCATGTGACTTAATGCTGTTGGGCCTATCCAAAATAAGGCCTTTTTGAAAATGTACCTATTTATAATAGCGTTGTAATACTATTCATAAATTAAAGATATTTAAAAATATTTTACATTAAAAAAATCTCTTTTTCAAAAAGTGTCCTAATAAAGTTTTTTTAACAGTTCTCAGTGTAAAGTACCATTTAAAGAAGTATTGCACCTTTCAAAGCATGATTTAGCTATGAAGAAAGTTTAACCCTTAAAAAGTAGTTGGTCCTTTCCAAACAGGTATGGTGCCTTCTAAAAAACTATTACTCATTCTATGAAAAAAAATTTTTTTTAAGTACCTTAAAAAGTACCTTTTATGTAAGTAACTTGAAAAAATCTTAATTTTATTATAAAAGTATTCTAAAAAAATTATATCTTTAAAAAAATATAATTAAAAAAAGGAACATAGAAAAAAGTACCATTATAAATAGTATCTTCTAAAATAGTACTTTTTACAACTTACTTACTTACAAGTTTTATTATGTTTAGCTCACTTTAACATTGATATTATTTTCATTTTCAAATATAACTTAATTTAGTTCAACACAACCAATAAATAAACGGGTTTACGTGTGATATTTGGGATAACAATAACTTAATAAAAAACGTTTCAATCACCTTTTTCAAAACAAATTATTATTGCAAAAAATGTGTACATACATACAAGGATTAGCACTTAAAAGTTTCAAAAAAGTATAACAAAAAAGAATATAAAACAATATTAGAAAAAAACAGAAGAGGTCAATTACAAATCAGTAACTTATACACCAGCTGTGTTTAATGGTGAACATTCAAAAACATTTTTCATTTTTTTTTTCATTTTCATTTTTTATTACTGCCAAAAACACATTTTTAGGTTTTTTATTCATATTTTTAATACATTTTCTACAACACTTCAATCAACAAAAATAACTTTAACAAAAACAAATATAAAGTGTTTGACATAAATATAAATTTTAATCCCGTAATTTTTTTCTATATTTTTTGTTTCTTAGTTACAATATTTTATTTATGATACTCACATACTTCCTGCCGATTATTTCAATGAGTGTTACATACTCCCGCGTTGGTTTTGAGTTGTGGGGTTCAAAGGCGATTGGTGAATATACACCCCGTCAAGTGGAAAATGTTAAAAGTAAAAGACGGGTAAGTTAAAAAGGACAAAAATTTTTGAGGAGGGAAAGAATATTAAAAAATCATCATTTAAAGTAACATTGGTGCTAGTAACCTCTTAACAAAACCAAATTTCCTTTAATTTATTTAAAAAAAAAGTACCTTCTTAACTTCATATTTTAAAAAGTACACTGTTAAAAAGTAAAGTAAACAAGAGTTCAATTGTAAGCACAACCTTAACAAATATGTGCTCGATTTACAACCTCTTGTAAATGTTGTATCTATTAAACTTAAACTTTTAAAAACTTCAACATATTAAAAAAAAAAATCAAATTTTATTTAAAAAAAAATAAAATTTAGTTAATTATATTTAAAGCAAGAACCCTTCATAAAATAAATTTTCTGCAGGTACTATTAAAATTATCCTTTAAAAAGTACTTTTCTGAAAAATTCATTTAGTAAGAATAAAATTTTTAATTTAAATAAATCGATTATAATAGTGATCGTTTTAAAAATTCTTTTAAAAAAGCAATAACTATTAGAAAAAGGACATTTCCAATAGGAATTGTTAAGCTTCTTCAAAATGACTGCCAAAAAATTGTTTTTTTAAGTACCTTTCGCTTTTAAAAATTATTTTTCCAACAAATATTTACAAAACGACACTTTGTTAACTATAATATCGAAAAATATCTTTAAATAGCTTCTTTTAAAAGAGTACCTTTAAAAAAAGGGCCTTTTAAAAAAAAGTACTTTCAGCTAAGTACCCTAAACTAAATTTGTTACAAAAGTATAGCCAAATTTTTTTTAAGGATATTCCAATAAAGTACTTTTTATGAAATACACTTTTAACAAGTACTTTTTAAAAGTACCTACTTAATTAGTACTTTTAAGAATACTCATCTTTAAAACGAGCTTTGAAAAATATTTCTCAACAAGATAAAAAAGCGCAATTAAGATAAGCTCTAAAATTTTATAAAAGTACCCTTTAAAAAATCTTAAATAAGTACTTTTTAAGAACTGCCTTTCAAAAGAAAATTTAAAAAGAAACTTATACTTCTAGGAAAAGTACCTCTAGGAAAAGTACCTTAAAATTGCCGCTAAGAAACCAAGTTAAAATAAAGTTCTATTAAAAGTTCCGCTGAAAAGGCAAGTTAAAAAAAAGTTCCATTAAAAACGGCCATCCAAAAAAGGTTGTACTATTATTCATTTAAATTAACTGTGGAAATAATTTTGAAAAAGACATTTATCGTTTTGCAACACTTTTCAACTAATTCCAATTAAAATGTTTCTAAAAAAATAATACCTTTTTAAAGCGTACCTTTTAGGATAGCACCCTTTAAAAATTACGCTTTTAAGCATTGGCTATTTTCAGAAATATTTTTTTAAGAGTACATTTTAAAAAATGAATATGTTGAAAAAATTACTTTAAAGACCCCTATCCAAAACGTATACTTTGAAAATATCTCGTAATAAAGAGAAGTACATTTCAAAAAAGTACTTTTAAAAAATTCCTTTTAAGAAATACCTTTTTACATTTTTTCAAAGTACGTTATTCAAAAAAATATATTTAAAAAAACCTTTAATGAAACTTCTTTAAAAAGTTCTTTTGAAAAAAGTACGTTTTTTATAATAACTCCTTAGGAAAATTTTTAAAAGTGATCTTTAAAATAAAATTTTTAAAACAGTACTTTTTAAGAAGTGTCCTTCAAAAGGTAAATTCGCGGAAAGAACCTTTACAAATAGTACTTCCTTAAAAGTTCATAAGAGAAAAGTACTTTTAAAATGTAATTTTACAAAGAAAAAATTAAAAAAAATATATTCTGCCTGAAAAGTGTTTTATGAAAAAGAACCTTCTAGTACTTTCAAGAAAATGTATAAATTTTTCTAGGAAATTCATTTTACATAACGGAATTGTTTTTTCAAGTAGTTTATTCAACATCCTCTTTTTCAAAGGTATTTTCATATATAAAAAGAGAACATATTAAGAAGAGGAATGTTGTGGAAATAAAAAGTACTTTTAATGCTATAGGAACCGTTTTAGCAGCATATGTAAAAAGTGTTACTTTCATAAAAATAAATTAAAGGAAATTCTTTTTCTATTTCAATTGAAATCTTGAGTTTCTTATTTCTATATTTCTTGTAACCTAAAAACTCTTTTTTAATATTTTATTTATTTTGTACGCAGGTGGTGAAAATGATGATGGTTGTGGTTTTAATATTTGCCGTATGCTGGTTGCCATTCCACACATATTTCATACTAACTTCATGTTATCCTGCCATAACTGAAGCACCCTTTATACAAGAGGTGTATTTGTTTATATATTGGTTGGCGATGAGTAACTCCATGTACAATCCGATTATATACTGCTGGATGAATTCGCGGTAAGTTTTTATTTTTATTCCTGCTTTTTTTCGCTTTCACTACATTATTGTTTCATAGCTCGGTTTAAAGGAAATGATATAGAAATAAGAAGAAAAGTGGATGGTAAACAGGAAATGTATGTAAATATTTGAAAAATTACTCAAGCATTACACGCAATTGAAAACTTACCCGTTATCTTACGTAGTTTTAAAAAATTGATTTGTATCTGTGCTTATGTAGGGGTGCGTGCGTGTGTGCGCAAATAGATTATTTACACAGCAAACTTTAATAGAATATTGTGGTAGCAGATGAGTGTTTCTGAAGGTATGTGTGTGTGTGTGTGTGAATTACTTTGTTCCTAAGTTTATATTTTTCACTTGCCATGTTGTGTTTTACTAAATCCATCATCAATGTTGTGTGTGGGTGTCATTTAAAATCAATGGTCCATTTAGACCATTGTGTCTTGAAATGCATTTTATTTCATCTTTTTAACAGTCATAAACAGTGTTGTAAGCTTGAGCGTTTTTTTTTTTCTTTTTTGTAAACACTAAATCATTAAAATTTTTTTTTACTACTGAGAGTTTTAGAACTGCAATTGTTAAAGTGCTTGGCGATCTAATAAATTCCTGTCATAATAATTTAAAACTAGTTTTAAAAATGTTTCCATTACTAAAAATTATTTTAAAAGATTTTTAGGATTTTTTCTTTCCTGCAATGTCCCTTGATTTCGATATACAATGTGAGAATTGGAAAATAAAAAAAAAAATATCTCTGTACTGCAAGATCAATTACAAAGAAATTTTCTAAATCTATAGTAGAACTGTAGTTGATTTGCGAACCAAGATCTTATAAAGCTAAAGGAGGATGCCGCCTTAGTATTTTAAAGTAGAATAGTTTCTAGAGCGAAAATTAAAATCAAAGCATTTAAGTATCCTACTATTCTACACACTTCTATTCTACACGTTCGCTTTTCCTACAAAAATTATTTCTGTTCGAGTCTTTTTTTTTTTTTGCCTCAAAGCAAATTGAATAATACTATTAATTTAAAACTCTCCAGTTATTATTTTTTAGTAGTTATATTAGATTTGAATTTAAAACACTCGTACATTTATTCCAACACCAGTTTCTGCTGCAAAATAAGGTTTAGTACGTTTATATATCTGAATAATATCATAGAGAGAGCTTTGTAAGCTAAAGCTTAATGTTTACTATTTAATGTTATTGGCTTAAAGATAAATCCCTGTTACAAAATTGAAGTTTAAGATCTTAAGAAATATCACTGTCCCTTGTACCATCCAGTAGAGCGATGATACCAGTTCTAAAATTTCGCCCATAACACTGAGTTTTAAAACCACCAGTTCTCGCGGTTGTTAGCAACTCTTCCTTTTTTCATTCTTTCTTTTTCGAGAACAAGATTTGGCAAGCCTTTACCTAAGTGTAACCACAATAATTCTTTCAGAAAGACCGACTTCAAAACAGATTTCACTTATCTATCTATAACGGTTCAAAAATATGGCCACATTAATTAAATTGCATTAACTATAGGGACACCCTTATATTCCATCTCTAAACTTTAACTTGCTCAACTGTTTAACAGTTTTTCAAATTATATACTTGCTGTTGCAACCGTCTGTCTATAACGGTTCAACAGTTTGGACCTATACATCCAATAACATCAAATATTGTAAAACCTTTTAACTTATAATTTAAGATATTTAGTTTTTTTCTGATTTTTTCGTTTTTATTTAATTTCTGTTGTTTTAAGTTCTTTTTGAATTTTCGGGCTCAAGCCCGACATTCTGTATAATTTGGAAGTATTTGTATGTAACGGTTCGAAAGATTCGACCATATAGGTCAAATAAAATTAATTTTGGAAACACCCTTTAATTTCTAAATTCAAATTATAATTTTGCTGTCTTAGCGGACTTAGCAATACAGGTCTGTTGTAAGTGTCAGCTGTCTATGATTATATAAAAGTTCGGTCACATACATCAAATTACATCAACTATTGGGTCACCCTTTTATTTCCAAATTCAAATTTTATACATCTTGTTATAGCGAAGTTATTTAGCGTCTAACTTCATCTGCTCAAAATCGCCTTTAAATTAAATGAACTATTGGGACACCCTTTAAATTATAATTATGCATATTAATTCTTTTTATTATAAAAGTCATAGCACTGGACATTCTGTCCAATATGCAAGCGTTTATCTATAATGATTCAAAAAATAGGCCAATATAAATTAATTTACGTCACCTATGGGACACCCTTTAATTTTTAGTTTTATTTTTGCATTAACTATTGTGATTTTTTCTAATTTAAAGTGGTTCCTTTTAAGTTTCATAATACACGTAAAAAACCTGCATGTTGTATGGGGACACCCTTTAGTTTTTAAGACTAAGAACTATTTTTAAAACAGGACCAATCTGTAAGCATCACCTTTAAAAAAATTCAAAGTCGATTCTGAGTTATGGAATCACAATTATAAAAAAGCAATGTTCAGTGGGATTGAAAACCTCCTTCTTTTCCTGAAGTTAGTTAAAAACTAAAGCTGTCCGTTCAAATTATTGGATCTTGTCTTTGGTTAAAAAAAGTGAATATTGTTGAATATTTTGTTACTTGAACACCTAAAAGGTGTGGTGTGTCTGTTTGTAAACAAGATAAAAATATAAAGTTAGCTAAAGCATGTTAAGCGGCCACGTTAGAAGAAGTTTCTGATTGTTTGTTAAGTTAAAGACTCTGAGCTCAAATCCCAACAAAACTTTGAGTACAAAAAATAATTGTTGTGAAATAGCCGCTGTAGATAAATAGTGTAAAAGCTAAATTACAGGGTAAATTTGGCGCTGCTGTAGTCAAAGTGATAAACACGTTGACTACTAAATTGGTTGGCCAGGGTTCAACCCCTGCGGCAACCAAAAAATAAAATTTTTTTTCTGTTTAATGGTATAAATACATATTCAGAATTAACATTAAACATGCAGCCTCCTTCGTCGGTACTTCTTCATAGAATATTCGCCGGCGAAGTAAAATAACTAATAAAATGGCTATCTCTATCTTTCTCTTGTCACCACCTGTCTAATCTCCCATCTATCCCTTTCCTAAATAATGTAGCACGGTTACGAAAATAACTAAATAGGCATCATTGCTTAAATTACTGCTTTATAAAAATTCTCTATAAGAAAGAAGAAAACTTTTTTATGTATCCATGGCAGATAAGTTAGGGAAAGTGCCTGTTTATGAGATTAGCAGATTAGATGATTGCACAAAGCAACACCAAATGAGTTGGTTAAGCGATTAAGACATCGTAATGTTAAATGTCGGCGGAAGTTTGCATAACGGTCAATAGCACCAGTTTGTCAAAAAACACAACGAGTTGATTTAGTCTTGCCGGAATCACAAAATTTGTATCGTGGATACATGCGAATGTCTGTAAAAAAGTCCATATCAGTAATCATGAGATTATGAATGCAAATCTCGCCAGAGCCATGGCATAAAGAACATAAGAAATAATAAGGTACCTGTATTTGCAATTAAAAGAGTTTCTTGGTTTAAACAATTAAAAACTTAAATTTTCGTTTAGATTTTCTTCATTATTTTCTTCTTAATCAGTTTAAAAGTAATTGGATTTAAAATTATTTTATTTTTAAAATTTCCATTGCAGATTCCGTTTTGGTTTTAAACTATTTTTTCGATGGTGTCCGTTCATCCATTTAGGTGCAGAAAGTTTTAGCCGACGCGATCAAATGACATCACGATACTCATGTTCGGGTTCTCCCGATCATAATCGAATTAAAAGAAATGGTAAATATTTCAATTGAGGTAAATATAATAAAAAATATGAATGTGTGTAACAAATACTTAAAAATTTTTTAGATACACAGCGTTCATTTCTTTACACATGTCCGGGTTCACCAAAAAATCATCGCATCTCACATTGTGGTAAGTTAAATGAAAATTATTAAATAAAGTTAAAAGTGATTGTTTTTTGTTAATATTTCTTCAGTTTGATAAATAAACAACAATAATTATTTCAAAAATTATTTTACTGTTTAAATAAAATAATTTTTTTTAATTTAAATGGTTTTTTATTTTCATTTCAAAAATAAAATTTTGCAATACTTGTTGAATGATAGATATTTTGTACTACGAGGTCAGCTCAATATGTCTTTACAAAATCACAAAATAAAAAGCAGGAAGTACAAAACTTAAATAAAGTCTACTGTCAAAATTGATTAAAATTACTGCCATTGAATATTTTTATTTGAAGGTCTAATCTGCTAAAGAAATCACAGATAAATTACTCTAAGTACATGGCACATATGCAGCAGTATTTAAGATTTCTTGCCATTGAATTAAAAAGAAGGCCCAATTGTAGCAGCCCGTTAAAAACCAAACCAAAAAATTGACAATATTGTTTTTAGTTGGCAAGAGATAGCTGGAGATAGCGAAGAAGCTCATCAGTGACAGTTGGGTATCCAACTCAATTGAGTCACTGTACTAGCAATGTGTGGTGTGTTTCACTGTTTTATCGTTATTACCATGGAGCGTGCTCTTATGAAATCAGGGAATTTGTTTCTAAAAACCATAATTTCGTATCGCAAAGCGTTCTGCATCAAGAGCGCATTTCTTTGTTATCAATTGGCCAGTGAATCGTTCTATGCATTACAAAGAAAATTCATTTTTATCCGAACAGTTCGTATGTGGAATAAACTCCTTGCAGGGGTCTTTCCTGTCATTTTCAATGTGCAAACTTTTAAATCAAATGTCCGCAAACACTTCTCCCTCTATTCTCCTTCCCACAACCTAATTTCTTAGTTCTGGCACAATGCATTTTATAAGGAGGGGTCATCTCCTGAGTGCTACACCCAATAAAAAAAGTTGCATGAGAAAAAAGCATCTCAGATGGCGTCTAAGTCCTCTTTAGATTGGCTTTAAACGACTTAGAGCTTTTCCGTTTTGTTACAATAATGAATGCAAGAAATTAATATCATCAGGAAAAGGACACTACAATTGCGAATTACCCTCAATCTCCAAATGTGACAGTCACCAAAGTTTTCTTAGTTCTTAATTTGGAGAATTATTTCGGCCCAAAAGAATAGACGTGAAATAAAGAAGATATCCCTGCGCCAAAAGCTTTTTTAAGTTTTGAAAGTTTTAAATAAAGTTTAAGAATCGCTGGATAAATAGGAAAAATAATTCTAAGTTCCATACTAATTATCCAACTACTTATAAAATAAAGAAGAATCTACCAAAAAAAATATTTTTTTTTGTTTGTGTAAAGACTTTTTGAATTCACCTCGTGCCATTAATTGAGTCCACCTTTCTCCTTTTTGTAGACGTTAGTTTCAAAAGACTTTTTCTAAAAAACAAAAAAGAAAATGTTTTAGCTTTTT
Organism: Cistogaster globosa; assembly: GCA_937654795.1. Classification (NCBI taxonomy): domain Eukaryota; kingdom Metazoa; phylum Arthropoda; class Insecta; order Diptera; family Tachinidae; genus Cistogaster; species Cistogaster globosa. The sequence goes on along the minus strand of OW569403.1, from coordinate 13,983,738 downwards.
TTATTAATATTAATAAAATGTTAAATGGAGTTAATCGATTTGGTAGATAAAGCATTGAATTGTGATGGCTTAAAACGTACAAAAAACAAATTTCTAAGATTTTCACAAAAAAAATGTATTTTTAAATTCTCCTTTGATCTGTTTCTAAAAATACCCCTTATTGACACAGGTATTTTACGCAGTTCGACTGTAGCAACACAACGTGGCAGCTCTCGTCACTCTGCACCCGTAACAACTTTGAGAGGAGGACCGGCAGCTACATATCACCAACGTTGCAGTCTAAAGGCACCTGGTAGGACTGAAATTAGCAGAATAAAAAACCCACATGAATTGTCAGCTTTAAGTGGTGTTGTGTATTTCATAATTGTCCTTTATTAATACTTTATTGTTTATCATTTCACTTTTATTTATAAACTTATAAACACAAACTATTGTTATTATATTCCCTTACACTACTTGCTCTATATGTTAATGTGTCACTCAATTTAAAATTTCAGAACAACACATAATGTTAAATGTACTTTAAAGATACCGTTATATTTATTTATAAGCAGGAACTTTTGTAAATAAAGATTTTTATTTTTCATGCCTTAAAATTGGTTTCTACTTTATTTTTAAACATTCATCTGCTTAGGCATTTAAGTTGTCTTTATAAAAACTTTTAGCCAGTGGCGTTCTTAAGCGCTGGCGATCCCGGGTAGCGTTTTACTTATAAGAAAATAAATTAGAAACCAGTTACCTATATAGTGGTAATGGACACGAACATACAGTGGCTTTGGCGAACAATACAAAAGATTTTTTGATAAGATCAAATTAAAGATCAAGTGTAAGATGGAAGACAGCGAGAGCACCTTCACCATCATCACCGCTACCATCATCACCAATACTGGAAGTAACTTTAACGGCATATAATGTTGGATTACTGTCTTGACAAAACAAAACTGATTGAAAGCCACTATATATTGCAACAGCAGCAGCAACAAGAGCAACTACAACCTGCACTATAGTTAAAAGAAACTTTAAATTATTTTCAGCAACATCACACATACGGAAACGAAAATTTACTTAGTAATGCTTTGACAAATGGCAGATGCTCCAGTGGCAAACACTGTTGTATTCAAACACTGTTGTATTCAATCCGTCTACATGCAATTATGCGGATTAAAGTTGCACAGATGCATCGGTTGTTACCAACAGAAGTAGAATAACTGTTGCTTGTGGTGGCAGTATATGGGCAACAGCCTATAACAATGACAAAACTTGGCTTTAAGAATCGTGCATAAATTTTTTTTCTTTTCTTCTGTTTTTATATATTTATATTTTTTTTTTCTAAACAACACAACCACGTTATCGTTGTCTCTTGCAAATTCCATTAAAAAATATTTATAGGACGTACGTGATAATTATTTTCATTTTCATTTCATTTATTTATTCATATGCAATATCTGTAGCCTAATCGGCCAATATAAATATATTACAAGTTTAATAAAAACTATGAGAATAATATAATATAAAATCTAAATTAAACAATAAGAATATAAACTTTACCTATATGACTCCTCTGAAAATATATTTTCTTATATATAAACATAAAGATATGAAGTAATGAACCCAAAAATCAGTACTTAGGAATATGAAGATGTGAAATATTCATAAAGCATTCGTTCAAATGTCGTTAAAGAACCAATAAAAGTACGAAAGACTATTGGTAAACTATTCCAAAACCTAGCAGCTCTTATGATAAAAGAGTGTTCATAAGCCGCATTAGAAATAAGAGCATACAGAATTTGAGGATTTCTTTCAGAATTGGCAAACGATATAAAACGTGCAATACTCACTGGTTCACGATATTTGATAATTTTAAAAAGATATATTAATAGACGAAATTTAAGGTAGTCACCAAATGTAAAATTTAAAAAATTTCTTAAACGTAAAGACACATGCGCTCTTAAACGTAGACTATAAACATAACGAACTATTCTATGAATAATGTGCTTAATTTTGTTACAGTTAGTCTCAGAGCAACCAGATATTATTTCAATACAATAATTTACTTGAGACATTAGCAAAGCATAAGCAATAGTCCTCTTGACATATAATGGTAAATATAAATTTAGGTGATATAGCCTACGCAAGGTAAAACAGACTTTAGAGCATAAGTTATTGATATGTGGCTCAAAGGACAATTTGTCGTCAATTATAACTCCAAGACAGCGCAAATTATTGACCGTTTCAATAGTAGTGTTACAAATACTCAAGGTCAGATTAAAAGTACCAGATCTGTTACATTTAAGAATCATAGCTTTAGTTTTATTTGGGTTAACAGAAAGAGAGTTAGTCTCCATCCAAAGATTTAAAGTATTTAAATCATAATTTATAGTGGCTTCAAGGGCATCCAAGAATTGTCGATCACTTGACCACAGCAATTGCAGATCATCTGCAAATATAAAGGGTTTACAAGTGCTATAACTAAGGAATTCTACAATGTCATTTAAAAATATTGTAAATAAGGTGGGGCCAATTACAGAACCTTGTGGTACTCCTGATCGCACGTCAAGTAAATTTGAATCCAACCCATCTATGGAAACATATTGTTTACGGCCAGATAAATACGACCACATCAATCGACAAGCAGGTCTTGAAAAACTAAACTTACAAGAAAGTTTATTTATTAACAACAAATGACTTATCTGGTCAAATGCCTTAGTTATGTCAATTGAAATTAAAACATTATCCTTTCCTTTATTCCAATTATCTCTAATAGTTTCCGTCAAAGCCATCAACAACATATTAGTGCTACGACCACGGCGGAAACCATATTGACAATCATGCAAGAGTTTCTTACTTTCTATTAAATCTGTGACCTGGTATTTAATTAAATGTTCAACAGCTTTAGATAGTGTAGGCAAAATGCTAATAGGCCTCATGTTGTCAATAGCGATTTCAGTCCCGTGTTTTGGAATAGGCAAAATTCTTGCAATTTTCCACCCATCCGGGTAAACAGATGAAGTAATTATATTGTTAATAAAATAAAGAAGATGTCTACTGATGAAGGGAAAAAGTATTACTAAAAATTTAATTGAAACACCATCAAAACCGAGGGATGTCGATTTTATCTTAGAAATCGCATTATACAATTCTATTTCAGTTACATTAGAAAAAGAAAATGTATCAGGGTCATTGGAGTAACTTAAAAAATCAGGTTCCTCGTCATCAATATCTAACTGATTACAAACGAAAATTTGATTAATTTGATTGACATCAACATTATTATTTGCATAGAAATCACCTACAGCACCATCATTTCGCAAAGCCTTCCACATTTGCTTTGTATTACTTAAGTCAAAAAAGTGTGTATGTTGTTGTTTCTTCAAGTTCCTAATCATTTTTTTAGTTTGATTTCTAAGCTGTCGATAAATTTCCCAGTTATGATCATTTCGATTACAAAAATATGAATTTAATGCAATGTTACGTAACGATCTTAAATATTTAATTTCATTTGTTAATTTCAAAAAATTATTCTTTTTATTATGCGACACTCTTTTATATGGAACATAATTAAGAAGATCGTTAAAAAGATTATTAAGAAAATGAAGCTGTAAGTTAACATCACCAGTATCATAAAGTTGTGAAAAATCAGTACCAAGTAAAAATTCTTCTATACCTGCCACATCTGCACTATTATAATCCCTATAAGCAACAACATTAGGAGTTAAAGTAATAGGTATTTGTAAGGCCAATGCTATTAAAGAATGGTGCGAAATGTCCGGAATCTGAAATTGAGCAAAGGTATTGATTAATAAATTTTGACTAACAGCAAAATAATCAATAAGTGAAGCTGAATGATGGTGCGAATCATAATGGGTAGCTAAAGAATTATGAATACATTTTAAGCCATAACGCGTAAAAAACGTATTCATATCGTGAGCTTTAGACGGTACAAAAAGATCATTATTAAAATCACCTACCAAAACAATGTTGTTATATCGAACAAGAATATCGCCAAAAAATTGCTCAGCTAAATTAAGCTGTCCTCTGGGGAGATAGATTGCTCCTACTAATGCTGTAACCGACTCAAGATATATTTCAATAAATAAAGCTTCACAAGTAAAATATTCTGTACAACGATAGACAGACTTGAATTTAATACTCTTGGAAATATAAAAGGCAACACCACCACCTCTAAAACGAGATGGTCGATCACTTCTGCACAAGACATATCCCGGAATATCCAAAGTAGCATTTAAAATTTCAGGATCAAACCATGATTCAGTTACACAAAAAATGTCTAGAGGTTTATTCACTAAAATTAAACGTAATTCGTCTAATTTAGACGATCTGCCTGAAGGTCTTAAACTTTGTGTATTCATATGTCCAATTTTCAAATTATTTAAATTTCCTGAAAAAACCTCTTCTAAGTATCCCTCACTGATAATTGGGCCCAAATTGACTTCAGGTGGCATCAAAAATTAAAAATGGCATACAGAGGAGTCGTGAAAGTAAAAAGCTTAAAACATTATTCTTAAAAAATAACATATTTGAAACAACAATTTCAGATAACATTATGTTAACTTGAATTTATGAGTTTAGTAAAGCCAACTAAATTACAAAAATAAAAAACGAAACTAAATATTTTAAAGAAAAGTCAATGAAAAATATAAAATTGAATTATAAATGCATAAATTTGAGAATAATAAGAATATTTACAGAACCATAGAAATAACAATTTGAAATTTATTTCCCATCACGCAAATCACAGCATTGTTGAAAATTAAGTTGCTTTAAATTACCATCAGGAAGTTTAATTTTTGCTAAGGGCAATTCTCCATTTAAAACTCTGAACCATGATATTTTTGCATCTTTTCGTAAATTCCAACAAATCATCTGCAGTTTGTTTGAAGCTGGAGTAAGGTGATCATTTAAGTAAACTCTTGCAGCAATTTGAGTGCCAATAATGTCGCTGAGTTGCAAAGAGCGAGTTTTAAAATATGCCTTCATAAGCTCATCACGAAGATGAACATTATTGAGCCTCAGTAGCACGGATCTACCTTTTTGTATATAAATACAATGGTTTATGTCTCTCATATTAGCATTGATCTTATAGTGTGTAAATATAGAAATAACTGTTTCATGAAGATTGTTAATACCCAAAGGCAAGCCAGAGATAACAATGTCTGCACGATTAATTCTTCTATGAAGACAGTTATTTTCCATCTCCAAATGGTTAATTTTATCAAGGGTATTAATTTCAACATTTTTAATAGCATCATTACAAACCGCAATATTCTGTTTTAATTCCTTAAGAGATGATGTTAAATCTGCACGAATATCTAAAGCAGATGACTCAATTAATTTTTTTAAATCATATTGTTCTGTACGCAGCTCTTCAGTAAATTTTTTAAAATTTGCACTAATCCTTTTGTCCAAATCATCAATGCAACGAGACAAATCAGAAGAAACTACATCATAATTTTGAGGTGGTGGGTTTTTACGACAATTGAGGCATGTGAAATCCAATACGCTATCTTTTTTCCCAAGCGTAGCATATACTTCATCCGAAATTTTTAGGCAAGAAGCATGGTACCAATTATGACACCGTTTACATCTTAGACCATTATCAGATTTGTTCACATTTTTGTTACAAATTATACATTTAGAAGCAAGAGGCATGATTATAAAATTTTTCGTTTTTACTTCAATATAACTTTCGTTAGTTTTTATGTAGTTATATAGTAAGAGTAAAGTTGGATAACTGTTAATTTTATTTTCTTGCTTGCTTTTCTTTGTAATAACGAAACGTGATATATAATTATTCACAAATATTGTTGATAGCTTTAGCAAATTTGATTATTATTTTAGTGTTTTATTAACAGCAATATCAAAACACTTTTTTAGAAAAATTTTAGCAATTTAAATAGACTTTAAATGATATAAAATAGATAATTTAGTCGACCGCTACTAAAAAACACGTTTATTCTCTCATAGTTGCCAGACTTCTCTGTGATATTTTATATGTGTGTATTTTATATTAAAGAAAATTATAATAATTTACTTTGGATTTAAATCAGATTTTTTTCTAAACCAAATTTTGTTTTTAAAATTAAAACCTTTGATCCCACATCGCTTACATTTTGCTAATTAAAAAATATTTTGAAACATTAAATTTCTCAATGCAATTGCTACTGTAGTTATGGCATAATATTATTATGAAATTATGAATATTTAATATTAACAAAATTATCGTATATCAAGTTTTACAATAGCAAGTGAATTCTGCTTATACACAGGAATAAAAATTTTTGATTTGTTTTTCTTAATATTAAAGACTTCTTTCGAACTCTTAATACATAAGTTATAGTACTAAAGAAACAGACATAATAGGGCTGCCAGATCTTTTCCTAATAGAAAAATCTAAACGATTTTACTCGCCTATAAATTGAAATCTCAGATACGAGCATAATGACGAACAAAGAATTTTTATGCACACGGTAGTAAATTATATATTGTTGAACAGCGTTATCAACGAAATTTTACAATGTCATCTGTAAAAATAATTGAGGTAGTTTTCTATTTCGTAAAAAAAAATCAAACGAATTAATTTAACATAAATGTATAAATAGAAAAATAAGTTAGTTTTTTTATCCTTAGAAGTAAAATAAAACTAAATCTTATTTTATCCAAGATGTGATAATATTACGGAATTCTAACCAACCAAAATTTAAAAAAGCCGTTAGAAGGTTGCCAGAAAAATAAAGCAAAGGCTGGTATAGGCCTAAGTACAACAAATTAATACTAATTCATTGCAAACGCCATAGAAAAATATTCAGTCTAAAACAATTGCCATAATATCAAATAACTCTTGAAGAAAAAAAAAAACGATTTCAAAATAGACAAAATTAAAATCAGGATTAGGGCGGTAACTATACATTAATGAAATTATTTATATTCGAAAGAGATTGCTTCAGAATTTTTTATATGTCGTAGAACAAATTATGAATGCAGATTAAAAAAAATTCAGCAGTTATGTGGTCACTTTTGATTGTGTATAACGGTATCGAAGAAAGGGTCATATAGATCAAATTACATCAGTTAACAAATTTATAGTTTGTTATAGCGGACTTAGCAATAAAGGTTTTGTGCAAATTTCAATCAACTGTCTACAACTTTTCAACAATTTGATAATATACATTAAATAACAGCAACTATTTACTTCATTGTTCCAAATAATATCGAAAAATTAGAGCCAGGCTTGCTGTTTTTCCCGCTGCCTTGAAGGACATGGACCGATCATGCTGATTTCCAATAGCACCCCTTTCGACACTATGTCTCATCGATTGGAGTATTTAAATATTCTCAAGCTCACCTAGTGCCTCGGCAAACTTGTCTTCAACCCTAACACAGACGTACAGACGAACAGACGGACATCACTCAATCAACTTCGCTATGTATGAGAAAGAAGTCAGAATATATATACTTCGTGGGGTCGGAAATGGAAATTGTCGAAATTACAAACGGCATGACAAACTTAGTTTTACCCTTTTTCCACTTATCATTTTAACAAATAGATGGCGAAATCAGTTTGTTTTTTTTACGAAATAAAAATACTTATTTACATGTCAAACTCCCACCAACAGAAGTCAATTGTTAAATATCTTGCAATATTCTTACCGTCAAACCACCATCAAACATCCACCTCTTCGAAAGTATAAAAAGAATTCAAAGTTCTTTACCTTTAACCAGCTTTAAAAAGAAGTGAAAGGAAGGAGGAAAAAGTAAATAAATAAAAAAATATATGAGCGCTAAAGGCATTTTAGATACGTTTTTATTCGTGCCTGCCAAAATTTACCGAATAAATCTATGAAAAGTTTTATAGCAACTAAATACATATTTACACACGCACTTTTATACCTTAATTTATGCTGACTAATAGAATGGCAAAGACATTAGTTCCAGAACAAAATGTAATGAAAGTAAATTTGAAATACAAAAATGCTTAAAACTTTTAAATTTAAGGCAAAATGTTGCTCAGCACATACCAGACAATGGGTCTGATTGACATGAAATGAAATATTCTGCGTAAAGAAAACTTTTCTACATCTCAACACACCAAGCAGTGAATGATGTGCGCTGAAGAAGAAGAATATATATATATCGTAGTACACAAGGTCATTTGATGAAATTTAGTGCGAAAATTTACTCTTCCACCGAATGAGTGAAAATTTTAGCCAAATTCATATATTTTAATTATTATTTTGCAAATGAAAGCAGTAAGCAACTTACTTTCAGAGTTGCATTTTCTACTCAATTTTTTAATCAATTATAATCTTAAGCACATCTAATTTAAATGAATAATTAAGTATGGGAGCTTACATGTGTATTTGCCATAATAAAATTGAATTATAATCAAATAAATAATTTAGTCAGGCTAAAGTTCTTATTTTAAAATTTTTAATTTTTAAATTAAATTACTTGAAAATGAAGTGTTGATTATTGTAAAGAAAAAAGGGACTTCTTGCAAAGAATTGTACATATTTTAGCCTTTGCCTCACAGTATATATGCCGAAATGACACACTTCAATAACCAATCCTGTCTAATTTAACGCATTTATTTTCCATCCAAAGATAATTTTGAACAATTTCATTTGTGAATTGTAAAAGGGCTACATTCGGCTATGCCGAATCTTATATACCCTTCACCAAACATGCAAATCTTTTTTAGTAAAATAACTCCATTTAAAAAAAAAGAAGAAAAAAAAAACAATGAAATATACACATAAAATGACAATAGCTTTTAATGGGTTAAGCCTTTTAAAAACTTTTTTAAATCCTGAAAGATCTCTTCAAAAGCTTTTAAATGATACCCATTTTGATATCTTAAAAATATGGTGCACAATCGTACTTTTCAATGAAAAGTTTAAAGCCCAATAACTCAGAAAATATGGATGAGCGGCAATTTCTTCACCTGATATTTTTTCTTATTTTTTAATTCTCTATCGCCCTTTATATTTGTTTTAAGAATGGAGTTATTGTTTCAAATGATATAGAAAGTTCGCAGCAGGTGTGCTGTTTTGCCCGCAGCCTAAAAAGACATGGACCGATCCTGCTGATTTTGCATAGCAAATTTTTCGAAACTAAATTTGATCGAATGGGACATTTTCCCTAGCTCATTTAGTGCTTTGGCAAAGTTGATTTCAATTCTCACAGGGACGGACATCAAGAGTTCAAATTATAAGGTGTAAAAAAATCGAACTTCAAATTATAAAATGTTGGCAGGCAAGATGTCAATTTGTAGCACATCACAGATAATAAAAATAAATAATTGTTTTATTTTTAAAAATTAATATAATTCAAATTATAGAGCGTAGAGCTAAAAAATTCATATTATAGAGAGTCGCCGATCAAAATTCCCTTGAAATAATTTTAAATTATTGAGCGAACCAAATTACATAGATTTTTTTTAACAAGTTTCAAATTATCAAAAGTCGACTGTATATAGTCTAAGAGCTCGGAAATGGATATTGAAAAAATTGCACCTGTGATGAAGGGTATAAAACTTTCTTCTCGGGTGAAAATTTTATTCCCTTCTTAAAAGTAATTTGATTTATTTTAATTTTTATTAAAATAGGATTTGAACTGTGGATATAATAAATGAATTGAAATAAATTCCGCCTTTAGTTCATTTATTTCAATTGCTAAAAACCTTTTTTTTATTTGGTTTAATAGTTGATGTTTACAATTACACAACTAAAAAGAAGATAGATGCGAAGAATGCTGATGAAGGACGTAGCGGTCCAGAAAGTGCAGCACTTCATTCTGCCAGCGTCTAATTTTTCTTATTTTCTTTGGAAAACGTGCGCATAAATTTGGAAAATAATTTTTCTTTCTAAAAAAAAAAGGTTTTTAGAAATTAAAATAAATGAACTAAAGCCGGAATTAATTTCAATTCATTTATTGTAATTTGATGTATGTTGCCAAACTTTCAAACCGTTTAGACAGATAGATGAAATTTATTTTAAAGTTGTTTTTATTCAAAAATTATATCATATCTTTTTTTCAACTTTCGTTTGTGTTCAAACAGATTTAAGAAGAAATGAGAATTTACCTTTCAGCTAGCGTTGTATTTTATTTAGCTTACGAATTTTCAATTTATTTATTTAAGCACTTCTAACTTTTATTAGCGTTTTTTTTTTGCAGAACTATTATTTTTTATGCTTTTTTGTTACACATTAACGTGTGTTTATTTATTTAAGCACTTCTAACTTTAGAGCCATTTTATAAGCCTTTTTAAAAAGTCATAGCAAATATTAATTCTACTGTTGGTGCCAATGTGCAGAACTATACACTTTTTTACACATTAACGTTACATATTTAAAAATTCTATTCCAACAGCAGCTGTGTATTAATTTGTTTCTTTTTAAATCTTATTTTATGTTACTTGTACGAGATTCTGAGGGTGAAAATCAAAACTGTTTAAATAAAATCAAATACTTTATTTCTTTTTATACTTACGCGTTGTTGTTTTAGTATCAATATATTGTTGGTGTGGGCACGAACATTTGTTGTTGTTTTAGTAAATTTTTTTTTCTCAGACTGTGTCAATATTTCGCTCAATTGTGGGAAAAATATTAAACCTCAAGTCAAAAAAATAATAATAATAAAAAAAAAGTACAGAAAACAGCCATTACCAAGTTTTTTAACTTATGACATTTTTATACCAAACGGACATTTGGCTTTTTTATTTAGATAAATTTATTGATTATCTTTATTGAAAACATTTGCTTCAACAACGATGTAAGTATAATGTTAGGGTATAATTTCTTTATGTCATATTGTTGGTTTTATACTCAACTTAAACTAAAATAATATCCCCTTTTGTTTGCTTCTTTGTAATCGTAATTTTCTTTAATAAAATAAAGGCGTAATAATAAAAAATTTAAACAGATATATGTTATTTCTTTTGTTAACAATTTAGACAGGCTTATAAATAGGGACACCCTTTAAATTCCAAATTAAAATATTATATTTACTGTTAGAGGCAAACTTATCAACACAGGTTCTTTGTAACTGTGAACCGTCTGTCTGAAACTATTCAAAATTACAATATATATCGACTTAAATGAGCTATTGGGGAACCCTTAATTTTATAGTTTTGAATTATTTAAAATATCATTTCATTCAAAAGTCTGCCCAATATTTCGCGGTTTTATAAATTGTGATTCATAAACATTGCTTTGCATACCTTGTCATTTGCAACAGCAATTTATTTTTATAGGCGAGGAAAATCATTTAGATTCATTTTAAATGGAAAGATCTGGTATGATTGTTGCATTTTGTACTTTTATACATGAAAGAATAAAATATGCGTATTAGCTCTTTCTTGATAACAAAAATATATCTTTTTAATAACGAAATTTTTTAAGTTAAGCAAAACTTTTTTTTTTTAGTAAAAATCTTAATACGAAAATTTTTTTTAACATTCAAGAAACCCTTACTATACCTGAGCCTTAAACTGCATTTCGAAAAAAGTGTCCAAGCGTAAAATATTGAGAAAATGCTAAATATCAACTGGGTGATAAGAGGGGGCATAAAATTAAAAGTTTACATTCCGGTAACTCTTTTAACATAAAAATTTTTATTCTTGTGACCTTCAAAATGTAAATTAACTAAACGTAAGTTATAAATGCTTTTAAATATCTACACTTGCATCAACAACTATTTACAATTATTTTATGTTTGCAATATTGTTTGGGTATTCGGTTTTTTCATAATTTAGTTAAAAAATATTTATTTGAATTAAAGTTGAAAACTTTGTTTGATGTTTGTTTGTTTTAGATAAATCTAAAAGGTATTTACTTGTTTCATTTATTTAATAGTTTTAAAACTTAATTCATTTAATTTGTCAAATTGTTTTATTAATTATATTCCTTTGTGTCACATTCAATTTGTTTTTATTGTTCTTGTCCATATTTTTGTTTTATACTTGTCTAAATAGTTTTCATTGATAAAATGTTTAACTACTTTAATTGAATATAAAGATTCATTAGACAAATATTTGTTGTAAAAACAAAAAAACAAAACCGACAACAAAACAGATTTTAGCTCTAATATAAACGGTTCAAAAGGTTAGGCACATACATTACATTATATCAACAATTGGGACACACTTTAATTTGTAGAACCAAACTTTGTACATGCTATTATAACGGACTAAGTAATGCAGGTTGTTTATAAATTGCAACCGTCTGTCTACAACTGTTCAAAAGTATGGCCATATTTTTCAAACTACATCAAGTTTGTAACACCCTTTAATTTATAATTTTAATCATTAAATACTTCTTATTATACTAGACAAAGTAGATGATATTCTGTCGGTCTGTAGCGGCTAAAAATTTGGCAATATACATAAAATTACATCAACTATTGGGACACCCTTTAATAAATAATTTTAAATACTTGTACTTATTATAATACCACATAAAGTAGTGGATATTCTGTCTAATTTTCAAGTGATTTTAAATAACGGTTCAAAGAAAAGGGTCATCAAGGTCAAATTACATCAATTATGGGAACACTTTTTAAATTAAAATTGCGCATTTGTTCTTATAGCGAAGCTTGTAATACAGATTCTTGTAAATTTTGGCTGTCTAACTATAACGGTAAGAAAGTGTGGCCACATTGATAAAATAAGATGAATTGTTGGAACACCCTTTAATGTACAAATTCATTTTATACTTGCTATTAGAACGGACTAAGCAATACAGGTTGTTTGTAAATTTCAACCGTCTGCCTACAACTGTTGAAAATTATGACCATATACATCAAATTAAATTAATTATTGGGGCACCCTTTAACTTATAATTTTTAATATTTTTCCTTTTTATTATAAAGACATTCTGTTCAATTTTCAAGTGTTTGACAATGATGGGCCCATTAAGGTTTATTTACGTCACCTATGGGGACACCCTTTTAATTTAAGATTTATTTTTTTATTGTCTTTTGCTTTTGGTCGTTTTTTTTTTAATTTCAAAGTGGTGGCCTTTATAGTTATTAATGTAAAATAAAACATGTATGTGGTATGGGCACACCCTTTAATTTTTAAATTATGAACTGTTTTTAAACGTAACCAATCTGTAAGCTTAACCTTTCAAATAAAAAAAATCTTCAAATTAGGTTTAGAAATGACAGAGTTGTGATGGAACAAATGTAAAGAAGCAACATTCACACGACTTGACGTCGAGTAAAAAAGGATTTTAATAAATGTAATTGTTTAACAGTTCTAAAATTATTGAAGATAAAATATGACAAGTAATTTTATCAAGAAAATATGACACGATTGCTTTCCTAATTATTATAGAAATTATAACAAACCTGAATATAAGGCAATTTAAATATTTTGCTTTAACTTAAGAAATGATAAGAATTGTTTTAAAGCCCCTATTCCCACACTTTAATTTAATTTAAACTCTTTTATGTCGAAGATACAAAAGTTTGTAAAACTTATTAACATTTATGTAGTTGTCGTTTACTTTTGTTAACGAGTTTAGATAAAGAGTGTTAATTTACTTAAAAACTTTTAACAGACTTTTGTTTTTTTTTTATCAATTTAATTTTAATCATTTAATTTATTATTGTTTGAATTAATGCAGCTTAAAAGCTTTTTTCATTTAACCTTTCATTTATTTTCTCTTTTTCTTTTTTGCAAAACTATAACTGTAATTGACAGTTTGCAAATAATTTTGCTTCGTAAGCATTTTAGAAAATGGCTTTAATGTTAATAACAATTTCAAGATAAATGAGTAAAATAAGCAAAAGTTATTTTTCTTTATTTAGGAATTTCGTTAAATGATTTAGTTCTTGTTAAATATTTCTTTGGAATTTGAGAAGAAGTAAAAATTAAAATAAAATGTGCGTGAAAATTATTTAGTACATAATTAAGTCTAATACAAAACAGTAAATGGAAATAGATGGTGTTCCTTTAAGCACATAGAAAAAAATTTTCTCTAGAAAAGATTCCTACCTCCATTTACGAATTTCGTGGGACCGAAAATAATTAAAATTAAAAATAAAGGATTATTTTTTTTTATTCAGAAACTCAATACATGGCACTAAATTTTCAAAATGATTTCCGGTATTGGCCACCATGATGGTACTTGACGAAAAGTAATCCGAACGTGTAGTTTAAGGCCACTTTTTTCAGCATTGCTGGCTGTATGTCTCGAACAACACGAACGATTTTGGCTTTAAAGGCCTCAATTGTTGTTGATTTATCATCACGACATCAAGAAGTCCCACAGGATTTTATCGAGAGATGCATGCTTGAACATGTCTTTAGGGTTTCAAACTCTAAAAATTTTAAGATTTAAACTCTAACGATACAATTAATTTATGATCACAGGAAACCACACTGCGCCATTTTCTGTTTCGTTTGGTGTCTGTGCTAGAATTGGACTTTATTGAAGTCCTTGCTTACCTGACTCCTTTTCATCATCTGGTGTGGATTCTGTATAAAATTACCTGAACTTCTGCTCTTCTAAAAATCTAGCTTCATATGCTTTGTTTCTTTGACACAAAAAAATTTTTTTTAAAATTGTTTAAGTTTACAAACTTATTTTTTGGTGATTATCTGTCATTTAAGACGAAACTAAATTAAACTAAAAAATGATTTGTTTCTTGCCAATAACATTAAGAATATTTTCATTAATGTTACTTTTTAATGATTTTCTATAATGATGGAAATATCGTTATTGTCGTTGAATGTTTTTCTTCTGTCGAATTTATAAAGAATCATCACACAAATTTCTTTATTACCGCTTCCAGTTTAAAAATATTTAAACGAAACATAAGTTAAATAATTGTATTTTTACTGAGTTGTTCATTAAAATTATAACTCAATTACCAATTATCATCGTAATCAGACGAATCATGTTAAAGATGAAATATCCGTCTGGCGCTAAAGTAAAGCAAATAAACAAATATATCGATAAAAACGAAAAGAAAAATATAAATATTTCAGTGAATATGAGCCAAAAAGCAAAATGCTTGTTATTGAAACAAATTAAAAAATAACGCTTGAGTAATTTGAAAGAATTTTTTTTTTCTATGGATAAAAAAATAATTTATTTTAATTTCCTTTTAATGCCACAAATAAAAATTTCTATTTTTATCGTCATTGGCTTAACGTGATTGAATTCATTATTGCGGCGTATGATTAATATTTATTCAAAATGTATGTGGGTATGATTAATATTTGCTTGGAAATTTTATGAACCCAGGAATAGGTCTAAGAAATTTTAGAAATTTTCAGAAGAGGTGCCACCTATCAAGTCCAGCATATCAAATCAGCTTAGATCTTATAGATTAGAACATGTCTATGCTTTAAGTATCTTCAAAAATTGTTGAGATGCATAAAATTGAGCGGTTTACATTTTTATATACTTAAAATGTAGCATAAATCCCTCGACGGGTCATATTAACGTTCACTTGGTAAAGTTAATTCGCCTTGACTTGTCTACAAATAATAAATCAATATTTATATGCTTTTCTTCTAAATTTTTTTCTTGTATGTAAAAAATTAAAATCTTCTTATTGGCGACATACAAAATTAAGAAAAGCAAAATTTAAAAATAACCCGCTAAAGGCGAGCTGAACTTCACATTAAAATTTCGTATTTTTATACCCTTTACCACAAAAGGTGGATATACCCCTTATCTAAGTAAGTCATTCCGTTTGTAATTTCTATAATATTCATTTCGAGCCCCATAAGGAATATATTATTACGTTTTTCCCTTTAAGGATAAACACAGGCATTCTTTTGATTGCAAATACCGCTGTGGCACGTTATAAATTCGCTATTTTCTTAACCTACCTGTCTTTAGGATCGTATTAAGTCGTATTTACTAATCATGCGTTGTTACAAACGCAGCCATCCACGTTACACTACTGTATTACTCCGGCGAGACATGAACTACTTGATGCTTTGTTTAGTAACCTCAATCATACACAAATCTCTCCATCTTGCTTTACATCCAAGCCAGTGATCCCTCTATTAATCCAATAGCCACAATTTAACATCTGCCGGAAACTGTAATCATTTTGTTACTTCCTTTCACTAAGCAGCTAGAACTTTTCTCTTTTTTATAAAGGTCATCTTGACAACTTATCTACGGCTGCCTGTATTAAATAGACATCACTAATTTATCTGGACATGGCTTCACACAATAGTTGTCTTTCTCTTTCCGGGAGGTTTTTACTGCAGTACACACCAAATGGTGACTCCCATCACCTACTGTTTTTACCACGCAAATACGGACAACAACAACAATAACAGGAGTTGCCAGATCTTATGTTCATAACAATATGTATTCTGAGTTCTTATGCATAGCGAAGTCGATTCAGCGATGTCCGTCTGTCCGTTCTTGTTAGTGTTGAAATCAAGTTTATTAAAGCACTAGAAGCTCTAGAGAAAATTAAATACGCCAATCGATCAGAAAAATTTCGAAAGAGTTGCTATTGAAAATCAGCAAGATCACTCCATGTCCCTCGAGGCAGTGGGTTAAGCATCCGCGTTTAATTTTTTTATATGATTGATTTGGAACAATAAAGTAACTCCAAATAAAAAAGGAGCGATGGAAATGAATTAAAACACAAGAAGATAACATGAAGTAAAAAAGGTGGCGCTCGCCCGCATATTGCCAGTTATGGGCCTCTAAAATTTCCGTACTAAAGTTTGATATGGTCAATATGGAAGTACTAAAATGTCTTATTAATACTTAACCCATTAAGAGTCGATGACATTTTTATATTTTTATATATCGTACGTAATTTTTGTTTTCCTAGTTTTTAATTCTATGTCACCTTCAATTTTTTTTTTTTTTGTGATAGGAGCTACTTAACTAAACTTATATACTCTTCACCATTTATGTAAACCCATAAATAGTGAAGGGTATATAAGATATGACGTAGCCGAATATAGAATTTTTATTTATTTATTTTTATTGTTGTAGCGGTGCTGCCACCTTTAAAGAATTCGTCTTGGATATGTTTTAAATAAAAAACAAAACACTCGAATGTACACAAAAAGTTTAAATTGTTTATGTAGTTAAATGATGTTTTCACATTTGTTTCATTTTTCAAAGCATCTAAATAGCGATATTACATTTCGTTTTCAAACGTAAATGAACTCTGTGCCATTGATGTATGTAAAATTGTATTTGTAAATGATTTGCCCAAATGCTTCTTAAAAGTTTGTAGAACTTTTAGCTAAAAAATATTATTTTCTAAAGGTTTTTCTTTTCTTCCGTTTTATGCTTTTATTTTTTTTTAGTTTTAGTTTTATTTACATTTTAAGTCTCATATTTCTTTTACAACTTCTACAATATTTTTTTTAACTTAAATAAAACACTAAAGTGTATTAAAATCTGAAGGATGTTTAAGTTTAAGTGTTTAAATAAATTACACTTGCATAAGTTGTTTTTCACTTGAAAGTTTTAAATTTGTTTCTTATTTTTATGTTAAGTTTTTCACGTTAAGTTAACAAGATTGCTGTATTAAAAAGTTGTGGATTTTTAAAAAGTAAAAGCGAGAATAAATTATTCAAATTACAATGATAATGAGTTAAAAGGAAGATGTTATCGTGCTGTTGCAAAATTTTAGATAGAAAATTGGTGGAATGGCTTTAGTGATCGTTTTTTTAATGACAAATTTATTTACGCTAAAGAAATTAATTAGAATGGGTTCTTGTTTCAGATCTTTTGTAACCCTCTTTATTGCTGTGCATAAAAGTTAAATAAAAAATGTTTAGTTGAAAATAGATATTCTTATTACTTATAATGAATGAATTATTTGTGCAAAACATTTAAAACTTTTGTTTAATAGCAGCTGTCAGGCTTGTAAATATATAATTAGGGTGGCATTTCATAGCGTCCAAGGATATAATATCCATAATAGACCACTAGAAAGTGACATAATGTCCATTGATATAATATGGTATTCTATGTAAGAAAGATGCCACATTTTTATAAACTGGCTCGTAGAAAATCTGTGCAAAGCGAGGCCTTTGCGCCCAGACGAAGGCCGGTTATGCAGGTAATCTTTGGTAAGCGAAGCCGTTGTTGTTTTTTTTAAGTCTACATTATGACACTTTTATAAGAGACACTATGTTCATAGTAAAAACAACACAAATGCTTTGAAAAATGTCGTAACGTCAATGGACATAATGTCACTTTTGAGTGCGATATGAATTCCATGGTCATTATGTCCTTGGACATTTTTTTGGGAATATCCATTACATTTTTATATGAACACAAACGAACACATTATTCTCTTATGCGCAGAAAAAAATATATAAAATATTAAATAAAAAATATAATTTATTTATTATATTTCTTTTTGGTCTAAAACCATGTTAATTGTGGGTTTGACCGCACAAATATAATTCTCTGATAAATTTACACTTAATTTGACACTAGCAAAAGGTAGTGCTGATGCTAAATCGCTACATCCATCATCAGCATTGCTTGCAGCTAAATGCTTTGCATTTAATTTAATATAATAATAATCTCAGTTCGGCTTGAGTTCGCGGTTCAGAAAATGCTACATTACATTCTAATAATTTCTAATTTTTCTCTCCCAATAAATTTTTTTAAGGTTTTAGTTTTTTCATTTTTTTTATAAATATATTTTTAAAAATACATAGAAAGTTGGCCTCAGGCTTTAGTAAAATATAATTGTTTTCAATTTATTATTAATTTATTTTGTCAAAACTTTTACAATTTATTTCATTGAAACTCCTAAAGTAATTTATGCTACAACTGTAAATTTAATTTTACTGTGTCATATATTTTTATTTTATAATTATTATTTGTTCTTCTCCAAGCAACAAAAAAGTTATAAATTTTTAAATAAAACTTTTTATTTTTCGTCAACCATATGTTAAAGCTTTTTTTTAGAAATTTTTATTAGAAAAATATTCAAATAACTAAAAATAAAATTGCTATAATTTGTAATATTTTTATTAATATTTGTATTTTATGCATGAGTGAATATTCTTTTGTCCAGTCGATTCATGCTGAATGATGGATTTTAATGGGACGACGAAAATAAAGAAATAAAATAATATTTTTGTTGAGACAAAAATATCTTGTACAAATAACAGCGTCAGTAAATATCGGTAAAGATTGTATTTAATTATACCCTGCGTAATGTTCAGGTATTTAAATATTTGCCACTTTTTTCAAGGGTGTAGTTTCTAACTATTTGTGCAGATATTTTTCCAAAATAAGTTTAAATAAGTAGAACTTTAAAAATTTCTGTATATCTTCCAGGGAAAATTTTCTTAAAACTTAAACTGGAACTGTTGTTTTCTATCCAATCGCATATTCTGGGTATTAATCTATACTAAAACTATTTTGATTGGTTCAAATTAACACACCCAGGGTAGGTACTTGTAAAAATCATCACTGATGCGTTGTCTTCCAGAATAATAGCATCGCCAATTATTTTACTGGTCCTTCTAGTTTCTTGTGCATCACAAACACGCAGTTAATGCTTTTGTTGTTGAAGTTGACTATTTCTACCACTAATTGTTACCCTGAATTCTTTTAGTGTCATTCCTCACCAATACGAGTCTGAAGTTCGATCTGCCTTTCTCTTTCTTTCCGTACTAATTCAACATTAGCCTGTAGGGTACATTGTACAAATTACATTTAATATCTAAGAATTATTTCAACCAAATACAATAATTTACATAACATATTGGGTATGGGCTAAGAAAAAAATAAATTTCCTTAAAGTGGTGCTTAAGATGATGAAGTAATATAATATTTGGTTTTGAATTTTGGAACATTAATAAAAAAAAAAAAAACAAACTGTAGATTAATTTAATCAATATTTTTTCTTATTTGTCTACATCAGTGATTGTGTTGCACTTCTTTAAGTTTTTAATAAAACTAAAGAAACCAGAGGGCATTATTGATGCCAGATCTTAGGCTATAAGAACAATGTTATGAATGCAGCATAAATTCGATTATTCGTTACCGATTTAACTACAGATATGTATTTCACTAATATTTCTGCTATGAAATAAATTTATATAAAATAAAATTTTTAAGTTAAAGGATTTTTCAATGGACTGAATTCTTTACAATTCAGAATTTTTCATTTATGAGCATTCATTTTTAAACATTTTTGACATTTTTCATAAATGGAACTCTACGATTTATATTTTAATTTTCACGTTGATAAACGAGCACCAAAAAATTTTCTGCCTGCGATCACACATGAATGTATCTGTCTGTTTCGTTTTTAAGCACTCATATATGAAAGAGTGAATAATAAAAAATATCCCTTTTATTCATACATGATACGGGATGTTTTTTTTTTTAAATGAGATCTATGAAATTTCTCATAAATGAAAAAAATAATTATTTTATTATTTTTTATTATTTCCTTTTGACAGTCATTAACGACCAACATAAAATTGTCTGCTTATAATCCCACATGAATGTGTGTATTAGTATTGTTACATTATGAAAGACACATTTGCAATAAAAATAAAAACAAATAACAAAAAGACATTTTATAAAGCTTACGATATATTTCTACATATATTTTTTATACAATCATATTAACAATCATATTAAGACCAAACAAATAAATAAATGTTAATACCCAAATTAAGGAATTGTTTTTTTCTTTTAAAATAACTTATATAGAAAACTTTTTTAAGTTCTAAATAGATCCCAAATAGTAAATTAAGATAACTTAAAAGTAAAATTTGTTCACAAACATAAATTTCCCACTAACAAATAACGACAAGCCCTTTGTTACTGCATACGCCCGCAGTTGCGTGACAAACAAATCAAAGGCTTAATGAATTTTTTTTTCTACGGTCTTTTCGCTTATGAAAAATTATCAAAATTTAAAATTCTCATAAATGAGAGTTTGCGGAAAAAAATTTTTTTCTCATTTTTTTACTTTTGAATAGAAAATTAAAATAAAATATTTATTCTTAAAAAATTTTTTTTTAATAAAAGACAATACAAAAATCATATTAAATCCTTAATATCTTATGGCAAGTATCGTCAATAATCGATGGTAATTTGTTTGTTAATACCGACGTAATATAATTCTTGCAAAAAACCGACTTTAAAACAGAGAAACTTAAAATCATAGTTATTTTTCCAATAATTTTACAACACTTGTATTTACAATACCAGGTAGCAGAGATATGCAAGCTGGGGCAAGAAGCCTTATTTTATATTTTCTCATTTTATATTTGTCGTTATATAAAAAAAATGTTTAAACAATCTTCATTCGCCAAATAACCATATTCCTTTTAGACCCTGATGCGATTAATTTTCGATCTAAATATTTTTGCTTCTATTAAACCAACGTCCAAAAACCAGACATGTATCGATTGTACTGATTATTGTTTATGTTTGCTTCTCACATGATTTCACCTTTCGCTCAAGAGTTACTAGAATTATATTGCAAAATTTTTCATCACACTTCAGTTTGAATTAAAATTGAAATTCATTTTGTCAAGAAGAGCCCTAGGAATACATATGTTGTGAAAATGTATTTCACCTAACAATTTCGATGAGATGCATCAATTGTGTGTATTTTGAAATTCCTTAACATGGATTATATTTTTTGTTTACAATATAGACACCATATTATCTGAAAATTAAGTGCCTAAGCTTTCTGAAACGGTGTAAGAAATACTTCACTCCATCTGATCTCCTTACTATTTATGACGCCTTTATCAGACTGAAAATGGAATACAACTTTCATGTATCGGCCGGTGCTTCAAAGTCTATTTTAAGGTTACTCGACTGCGTACAGGAGAGAGTGAAGAAGCTCATCGGTGACAGTAGGGTATCCAGTTCTATTGACTCACTGGAGCATCGACGCAAGGTGGGGTGTGTTTCACTGTTTTATCGTTACTACAACGGAATGTGGTCTTATGAAATCGGGGAACTTTTTCCATAAAACCGTAATTTCATACGCGCAACGCACTCTGCATTAAGAGCGCATTCCTTTGTGGTCGAATAGCCAGTGAATCGCACTACGCATTAGAAAATTCGTTTTTAAGCCGAACAGCTCGTATGTGCAGAGGTCTTTTCTGTCACTTTCAATGTGCAAAGATTCAAATCGAATGTCCACAAGCACTACTCCCTCTGTCCCCCTTCAAACAATCTTATTTCCTAGTTCTGACACAATGCATTGCATAAGTAGGACTCATCCCCTAAGTGCTGATTCTAATTAAAAAAAATTAACATAAAACAAAAGTGTTAGAATCACACATAGATTTTTTTACAACATTTTGATAGTAAATTTAAATCACATTTTAGAAATTTTTACCGCAACTGTGACTTATTCAAAATGATTTATAGACATTAATTTCTGTTCAAAACAGTTTTCTTGGAATATTAAAAAAAAAATCAATTGTTAAACAAAGAAAGCAAATACTCGTAATATGAAATTAAGTTTAGAAATGTTTATAATCGATAAATCACAATCTTATTAATATAAATATTAATCAAGGTAAGAATCTTCTCATGTGTAATAAAATATGAAATAAATTATCCATATTTAATGTTACATAAAAATCATTTTAAGTTTCAAATTAAATATTAATTTAAAATTTATTATAAGGAAATGATATGATTTCATTTTCATAAGTGTTAACAACTAAAAGACTTATTGGATGTAGTATATTTTCCACAAAGATAATAGTTTTGTGGTTTTATATGATAAACTCAGTTTAGTTCTAAAACATTATTTAACTATAAGATTATTCAAGAATTGTCATGTTTATATTTTAAGTATCATTTGTGTTGTAGAAACTAAAGTATAATTGAAAAAAGAAAACACAAATCTTTTGTAGTCAATTTTTGTGCTTTTATAGTTTACAATTTCATATGTTATAATATATTTAGGGCTTATTAGCATCAATATTAAAATTGAGAAAATTTTTGTTTTGTTTATGACTTTATATTATTCTGCACATTAAGAAGGAAATTCGATAAAATGAAGGAATTTATTTTCGTTTTTTTAGCGTGAGTGGAAATGCTAACACTTTATCCCAACTACCAGCGTCACTCAAATACGATTTTTTAATATTTATGTACATAATTTTTGCAAATCGTCTATAGGAACAGCTTTTCATATTTAGAATTCCATACCCAAGGATTCTTTTACATCTATGGAACGGCAATTGACAGACTATTTCACAAAAAATTTATTACAATAGTCGTTAATAACAACTGAACAAAAAAAACTTTTAATTGTTGTAGATTTCATGTGTGTGGCCTTGTTTTTGAACCGCAACAAACAAACACACTTTAATGTCCCCCTATAAAAATAATTAAAAATATTAAAAATAAAATGAAATGAATGGTAGGCTAACGTTTGGAATTTACACAGATTATGTGCAAACAAGTCAAAAATGATTTTTAACGATCCATTATGTGCCTTCTCTTCGACTAACCTGTTTCATAATTAATACGGAAAAACTAAGAAATAAAAAATTAAGAAATTCCATTTTTGGACATCTTTCAAACTTTTTATATTTTCCTAATTATAGGCCTCTGAACTTTTCATAGACAAGTACGATTCTGAATCATAAGTTTAAGATATCAATATGGGTATCATTGAAAACCACTGGTAGATATCTTTCAGGAAAATATATGGTAAAGGGTATATAAAATACGACACAGCCGTATTTAGCATTCTCAATTATTTTAATTGAATTTAGTGAATGCTTTGCTACAGAATAGATATCCTGTTTTGAATAGTGCTTCCAAAAATAGGAGTGTAACACTATTGGATTACTTGTGAAAACATTTATTGGGTCAACTTAACCTGCGATTTAAAAAAAAAATAAGTATTTATTTCAAATTAATTTTAAAATTCAACTATTTAAGTCATCGTCAGCCTGAACAGAAACAGAACTCGATTGATGCAATGATTCTTTTTTAACTCAAATTTTATCAATATTAAAAATAATGATAAAAAGGTAAGGCAGCCGTGTTGCCACAGCCCACTTGAGTCCATTAATTGGTCCCTTTGTGTTACCTGCTGCCAAAAAGGGAAAGAGAAAAATAAACATAGATAGAAAAGTAAAGTGAGCCAAGATGTAGAAAAAATAGAAAATGGAAGATTTTTTTTTTTAAATCTTTATTTATTTGCAATCTATTTACAATAAAAAATATTAAGCAAGTTTTTTGAAATTTAACTAATGACAGAGTCACTAAGTTCCATTGAACTTAGCAAAAATATATGTTTACTACATTAGGTATTAGTTAATGTTTTAACATTTTTAAAAGAATTGTATCAAGGTGTAAATAATACATTTAAAAGGAAAATTTGTTTGATATGAAACTCTTATGTAAATGGGAGATCTAAAATATGCAGTCTTTTTAATCTTCTCGTTTCATCCGTATCGTCTAGTAAAGTTATTGCCAGTACATTTGGGTGATTGCTTAATCTATTGAGGTAACTAGTGCTGTATTTTTTGATTTCGTCCTTAATTTTAGGTACATCAAGGTCATTGTGTATGATATCATTTCTAACAAACCAAGGAGCGTCTGTGATAAGTCTTAAAGTTTTAGATTGATATTTTTGTAAAATATCTATGTTTGAATACGCAGCAGTGCCCCATAACTGTATCCCATAGGTCCAAATGGGTTTCAAGATAGTTTTATATAAAATTACTTTGTTCCACAAACTTAGCTGCGATTTTGGGCCCAATAACCAATACATTTTTTTAGTTTTAATATCAAGTTGATCTCTTTTTAATTTTATGTGTTTTTTCCATGTCAATCGTCTATCTATATTTAAACCCAAATATTTAACACATTCAGCTGAAGGAATAATTTCTCCATTCAACGTTACTGGTGGACAATTGCCTTCTTTGAGGGTGCAAGTTACATATGTTGATTTCTCTGGATTAACCTTTATATTCCATTTATTTAACCACACCTGCATTTGGTTAAGCTGTCTTTGTACAACCATGGATGCTTCAGAAGCAGTTTCTTTGAATGCTAATATTGCTGTGTCGTCTGCATATGTGGCAATAATCACGTCATTGTTAGTAGGCATATCTGAAGTAAATATGGTATATAAAACAGGACCCAATACGCTACCCTGTGGCACACCTGACTTAATAGATCCGATTTCAGAATTGTCTTCGTTAATGTTAACATAAAAACTACGTTCAAGCAAATAAGATTCAAACAATATATAGTATGGAGCTGGAAATAATTTTTTTAGTTTAAATAATAGCCCTGTATGCCATACTCTATCAAATGCTTGTTTGACATCCAAAAATACCGACGAACAAAAATGCTTATTTTCCAAGGCTCCCCTAATAGTTTTGACAACCCTATGAGATTGTTCAGGAGTACCGTGTTCATGGCGAAACCCGAATTGGTGTTCAGGAATTACATTCATAGATTCCAGAATGGGACACAGTCTTTTCTGAAATAGGCGCTCAAATAATTTAGATAGAATTGGAAGTAGACTAATAGGTCTATAAGAACTGATACAGTTTTCCAGTTTATTTGGTTTTGGAACCATTATTATCTTTGCATGTTTCCATTGAGTAGGATAGTGCGTTAATCTAAGCACAGAGTTAAATAATGTTGCTAAGAGTACAAAACCTTCAAGAAAGTCCTTGAAAGCATATACTTTAGCTTTATCCGATCTGCACCATGAATTATTTAAGTCTTTGATTGGAATATTTTTTTTTGGGCTCTTTTAAGGTATTTTGTCGCTTTCCACAAGTTATGCTCGTTGTTATTTGCTGGAGTAATATTACTTAAAAATCTGCCAACTGAGTCATTTTTTAATTCATTAAGACGTTTCTTTAAATAGTTAGCTGCTCGATTAAAGTTGGATTTATCCGTGGGGTGCCTCGTTCGTTGCCAAACTTTACGAAGCCTTCTTTTCTTATTGATAAGGTCTCCTATTTCGGCAGTTAACTAAAAACTTGTACTGTAATTGGTTTCTTTTGGTGTAGGTAAAAAAGCGGTTTCATGAATTATTTTAGTTAAATTTTCCAATGCATCTTCTAACTCAAAGCTTGATTTAATTGAAATATTTAAATTTATGTTATTTTCTATCCAATTTTGATAGCTGTTTATATTGGTTTTAAAAGAAACTAATTGTGTATTCTTTTCTTTTTTTATCGGGATGGTTTCGATACCAATAATAATTGGACTATGATCAGAACTAAGTTCGTCGCTATTTTTTATGTCCATTAGATTTCTAGAGATTCCTTTGTAAACGAAAAAGTCTAACAAATCAGGTATTTTTGCCGGATCACTTGACCATTAAGTAGGTCTTCCTGATGACAGTACGCTGTAATGGTTATTTGAAATGCACTTAAACAATTCTTTACCTTTTGGATTAGACAAACGGGAACCCCACCAAGGATGCTTAGCGTTAAAATCGCCACCGACTATAAATTTATTGCCAAGTTTTCTAAAGAAATGTTCATAGTGCTCTGAAACAACTTTGAATCTAGGAGGGAAATAAACAGAATATATTGTTATACTACAATTGTTACAACAAATTTTGACTCCAGCTGCTTGTAAATAAGACTCAGTTATAGGTTCTTCTATTACGTATTTCAAAGATGCTTTAATTACCAAAGCAACACCTGCATGCGCCCTGTCATCGGGTTGATTAGCTGTAATTATGTCATAGCCCCTTATACGAATAAATGATTTACTGGTAAGATGAGTTTCGGATACTAACAGAATATCAACATAGTTGTTTTTGAGAAATATTTCTAGTTCATTTAAATGATTAGATATGCCGTTGGCATTCCATTCTGCAATTATTAAATTTAGTTGCATAGTTTGGACATTAACATTGACATCATATTCATTAAAGTGTTGGTTAATTCAATTTGTTTAGAAAGCATTGCTTCAATTTTCTGTAAAAGAGAATTTTCGCCAGGTTTAGTTCCTCTAACAGCTTGGGCGTATGTAAATGAATTTTTGTGTTGATTTGGTTGAACATTGTTGTTGTTAAACGAATAATTAAAATTTGGTTGTTCATTAACATTCCTGATATTTTTTATATTTGTTCTTCTATTAATAATGAGTTTCTGATATACTTCACAGCCTTTATAGCTAGCTGTATGATTATTTATACAATGTACGCATTGAGGTGGTGTTTCATGTGATTTAGTACATTCCGCAGTAGAATTTCCCAGCCCACATTTCACACATCTATATGGTTTACGACAATAAGATTTAGTGTGTCCAAATTGTTGGCACCTAAAACATTGGACAATATCATCAAATTTTCTTGGCGCTTCAATTTCGATAATTGCATTATCATACGACCGCATGTTGTAAATATTTTTGTTGCTTGGGTTAGGATCCAAGTCTACGTAAAACATTAGAAGGGGTTGCTTTGTAGTACGGCAACCGTGTCCTAAGTACATAAGTTTAGCATTAATATCCTCAATCGGAGTGGAGTGGTGAAGACCCTTAATAACTACACTAAAAGCGCGCTCCTGTTTAATCTGATACGTGTGAAATATAATATTATGGCTTTCAAGATGTTTAACTAATGTTCGAAATGATTCTATCGTTTTAATGCTTAACCGAATTTGCCCGTCTTTAAGAGATTTATAGTGAAATTCATCACTAGCAATAACTTTACTAAAACTATTTACCATTTTCACAACATTATCAACATTTGGAATGAAGATTGGTGGTGGTTTTGGAGCAGAAGGTTGAGATTGATTGTTGTCTTTTGCAGTTTCATCTTCATTGGCAAGGGAAGCATACCGGTTTGATGTTGAAGGTTCATCAACCAAGTGCTGGCGTTTAGGTGTTATTGTTTTAGCTGACTGTACAATTAAACGTTTCCGTGGGTTAGTAGGAACATGCTGCCAGTTGCAATCGTCTTCACTACTGGAATCACTTAAATTCACATTGTTTGTTGGGTTGATGGAAAAGTTGGGTGTTTGTTGTTGGTTGTTGTTTAGTTCATTAGTTAACATTCTATTTTGATTGTTTTTAACAATGTACACTTATTGTTGCTAGTCAACAATGTATTGTACAATTGTGCGTACATCAGATGTGCGTTGTTAAAGAGATCACTTATCCCTTTACAATCGTTAATCCGTTTGTTTTTAACAAAATTGAAAGAACACTAGGATTTTGTTGTTATGTTTTTATTTTATTTTATTGTTTTTAAATAAACTAACAAATTTGCTTAGAGAATACGTCTTTCAGCGATCGTAGTCAAACTGCGACTAGAAAATGGAAGATAAGAGAAAGAAAAGAACCGCTGGTATGAAAAGTCCAGAGAAGATCCATAAAAAAAGCAAAGAAGGACTCTGCCACTGGCTGAGTCGCAATGTCCGGCAGTGGGCTAGTGAAACAACCGGTGCACCTCAGGAAGGAACTGATCCTGCCTGGACTAAGTGATCATAAACCAGATGGGCCCTCGTAGTTTCACTGAGCGAGATATCTCAGCGAAAAGATATTCCACAACCTCCTCCTCCTCGTCCTGACAACTTCTTCAGAAATCATTAAATGGGAGACCCATTCTTCTAGCATGGGCTCAAAATAAGCAGTGCCCAGTAACCACAGACACCAAGTCGTGCAATCGCTTCCTCGATAGCTGTAATAGAGTAGCTGTTTTGCCCTGGTTAAAAGAGAGACAGATTGTTCTAGCCTTCGAGCATGATGACTCGTCAGACCATCTGACCTGATTGTAGAGAGTAGCGTCGATACGCTGTCCGCAAGCAAAGAGGTGTTTGCCACAAAAGGTGTTAATGGCACCCTTTTCAAGCGTTATCCCCTTCTTTGCTAGTTTATCGGCCACATAGTTACACAAGTCGGTCCATGAACCCTCAGTGCTATTAGGGTTACTGTCGAAACCCCCACCATCCCGTTGAGGGATGCCCGGCATTCAGAGACAAGTTAAGATGTGGTGAGCACATCTTTAAGGGATATCCCTATTGGACATGTTATACTACCTAAACCAGCACGCCGCGCTTTTAATAACAGATATTTCCGCCTGTCAAACACTGCAGTCATCTGGGAGTCTGAAAATCATTCTTATCCCAAAGTCCTCAATATAGACTCCACCTCCAGCTTTCGTCCCTCTTTTGGAGCGATCCGTGTATACACAGAGTGCTCGACATGAGCAAAAGTCGCCTTCCGCCAGGTCAAAGAGAAATATCCTTGTATGGAAAGGTTCTGAAGTACAATAATCAAGAAGATCTGGATTTACGTACGTGATCTGAAGTACGCTAGCATTTCCCCATGATCTATGGTTCCATGAGCCTACGAGACAGTAAATCTTAATACAAAAAAAATCAATTAATCAATTAGTCTATGTATTTATAAAATCATTGCTGAAAAATACCGTTAGCGTTTTACTCATTTGTTGGATGTATTTATTCTTTAAAGAATGGTTGAAGAATTTCGTTAGAAGCGAAAAACGATTACGCAAGTTATTAATTCCATTAACACGAATTGACAAAAAATTCGCCTAAAAATTAGAGTCTATAGTTTTTTCTTGCCTACTATTTGAAATATTTATCATTTATTTATGTATTTATTCTATACGTCATAAATTAAAATTTCATAAATAGAAGAAAAATAGAAAATAAAAAATTGATATCTGAATAAATTTATATAGCAAAGACAAATTCAAGCGATCAGCTTGACTTTTGACCAAAAACAATTTCATAAAAATATTTTTTTTCTGCCAGCAATGTTCGAAATACAGACAAAAAAATGTGTACATACATACATATGTTTAACTGTCAAAGAGCTTGCATGCGTGCGCCATTAATGATGTAAGAAAATTTTTGCACGCGCATGTGCTGCGCACTCATCCACAAATATGAACTCAGCTTTTAAATGCTATCCCATATCACCGTTGATTAGAAAAAGCCTAAAAGGTGCCCTAGGCCATACTGGGTTAAAAAGCATGCGGGATTAAAAACTTGATTTCTAGTTTTTTTTTTGCTTTTGCAAGAATTATTTGAATATCAAATAGACTTGGTTGTTTTGTTAAGGAAAAAATCAATTATTCGAATGCCTTAAAACCTGTTCATTTTTTATGAAAATTGGTTAATGAAGTCTGTTGTAACTATGAAATCGTTACGGATTTTAAAAATTTCAAACATTTTAAACATTATTTCAAAATTGAAAATTCGATCACTTCAGTAGATGAAGTTTAGTTTCTTCCTTCGATGCCCTTTTCGGATCTATCTAGGAAAAAGTTAAAAAATGTTTTTAACCATCCAGTCAAGAGCGTATCTTCTCACTTATAGTCGCCTATATGACAAGCCGACGTAAATTAAATTTGACAGATAATTATTAAAACAATTAATTTAGTAAAGCAGGTGGTATTGAAAAACTAAAACTTTATTTACAGATAAAACTTCAGATGTTCAGCTGTGTACTGTTCTGACCATTTAGTAGCTAGGTTCATAAATCTTGACTTGGCAGATGTCATAGCCTCGGTATCGCCGGTTGGAAAGGCACTGTCTTCCCAAATTATTTCCCCTAAACGAAGCAATAAAAGATTTTTAATTGTCTTTTTCTTATTAAACAGAAGAATAAAACTTACCTGGTATCATTACTGCCTTTTTTGCGTCTTGCATGCCCAGTGGTAACGAAAAATCATACTCACCGTATGAAAAGAAGGAATTTTCAACTTGTGGATTAAGTCCTCCAAATAATTGATTTGTTTTATTTATTTGACTTTCCATATATTCTGGTGTAAATTTATCACCAAAAACATCCTTACAAAGATTATAAAAGAAACTAAGGGAAACCTTCGTACCAAATGGTTGTTGTGTAGAATTAGTGGTTGGAAGCCAACCAAGTTCGTTACAGGACTGATACAGCCGCGGGTTGGCTAGAAAAAAGTTTTGTAATATTTTTTTAAGTCTGTGTTTTCTAAGAATTTAATTTTAAACTTCGAAAATTATTAGTCTTCCTCATATTTCTGGATTAACAATAAAGTCTGCTAAAAGATTTAAATTTGTTGTCTACTAAAAGCTGTTTCTGAAGCCGTTTAAGCTCTGGATAATTCTTAAATTGTATATTTTTAATTTTAATGCTTTTTAAAGCCAACAAACTTGAAAAGTCAATTTTAAAGTATTTTAATTTAAATTTGAAAGTTATTTTTTTTTTCAACATTTTTTAAAATTTACAAATCTTTTTTAAAAGACTGTTCTAATGTTTCAGAAGCTAAAAGTGTATTTGTTGCTTCTTTAAAGGGGTTTTTGCCACAGATATTTAAAATTTAAAGCTTAGATAATATTTGGATTTTGTTTAAACGATATTGATAAAGAATGTTTTAATTATTTCTTAAAATAGTTATGAATTTATCTGAATATTTATCATACCATTGCTCCGAGCCACTTCCCTTTTGTAGGTGTAATTACCGCAACGTTCATTAGAAGAAGGCGACAAAAAATACTTTAAACCTTCATGTATTACATTTTCACAGACGTATGTTATTCCATATCTGAAAGTTAGAAGAAACAGATTTGAAAAAGGTTTTTTTATTTAAATTTTCTTACTTTGATTGCGTATTCTCGTCAATTTGACGGATTATGTTATAAAATAAATTCGCAACGTCCAATTCATTACTCGCATCAAATGTATCACAGAGATTAAAAGCACTCTTTAATTCAGCAAATCTGTTATCCGCTAACATTTTCTCCATTTTTTTTATACCGTTTGCTATACGATTGTAACAAAAATCACCGCCAAATATCCGAATCTTTTTACCTATCGCTTCAGTAAGTTCTGAAAAATTAATTATTTGCAAATTATTAATAAAATTTTGAAAAGAGAGTTAAAATGAATACTTACCCTTGCAATCTAATTTAGCAAGTAGTGGAGCACCTGAGGCCCAAACACCATCTGCCAGATCAGGATATAATATTTTAAACCATGTGGCCAAAGAACCGCCATAAGATTTACCATGCAAAATAACTTTTGAATCATTCAGTTCAGGAGACGAGGACTTTATAGTGCGAATAAAATGTGCTAAATCAGCCAGAGCTTGTTGTACATTTAAATACTTTAGACTTTCATTAGTCAAGTTCCTAAATGGTATGCTGTTTTCAAAATAACGATGCTGAGTTTCAAAATAGTAGGCCATGTTAAATCTAGCTACTTTCTCGAAATGGGTTCCACCTATAACATGTGACTTAGGATTCCGACCTCCAACATAAATAAACAAAGGAGGCACAAGGTTACGGGGATACTTGGATTCAACATACGAATCAGCAGTATATCGCTAAAAAAAATTTTAATCTTAAAAAAACAACAAAGAGCTCTTATCACTTACCATTTTCCAGGTTCTTGTGTCACTCTTATTAAAATGATCTAGTTTCTGTTCGATCCATTTATATGGAGTTCCTGCAACTAGGAAAGTGTTGGCAGCCAGGGCAACTGCACATATTAAAAACAGTTTAACAATTTCAACCATCTTCACTACAAATCTCTCTAAGACTGAAAGTTAACACATCCAGAAACGCTTTTATAACCATTTTTTACACTGGGAAACAATGAAAAAATAAATCCGCCAAGTGCGAGCTAAGAAAATTAAAGTTAACATCTCGTATTTTATTAGAACACCCTTCAAGTTTTACTTTTTATGCTGGCTGTTGTAGTGAATATATGCTCTTCGTAATTATAAAATGTCTGCCTGTGTGCTTCGGAGAAAGATGCCCGTTTAATTTGAAAGGGAAAGAGGCACCTTTTAGTATTCTTTGGCTAGAAAGGACATTTAACTGTTTTCTACTAGTTAAAAAAAAGTATTGTATGACTAAAATTCATTTCGAGAGTGATATATTTTGCTTGATTTCTTGAGCTCAAAATTATTCAATTCTAACTTTGAGAAACACTTAACAATTTTTTACCAGGTCTGAATATAATTTTAAGATAAATTTATACACATAAAAACTAATTTTGTTGTAGCCTAGTGTTATTTATGTATTTGGTTAAGTTTAAGATATTCAAAGCTTGACATGTGTTCCTAATTTAAATCTTATCAACAAAGTTTATTATTTCTGAGAATAGAAACATAGAACATTAATAAAATTTAATTTCGTACTGAAATGTTTAATTAAAAATTTGTTTACAGTTAAATTTTAATTTTTTATTGTCGTTTTCATAAGAAATAACTTTGTTTTGATAAATTAAAATTGTGGCAGATAATCACAACAACAATAAATACAGTTTTTATAGAACAGTAGCGTTATCTATAAGCTTCTTAATGTTACTGCTCCTCTTTTGTGGCTGCTTTTAATCAGGAATCAAGAAAACAATATTTTGTGTGACGAAGACATAGAATATTTTTTGTAAACAAAGTACATTTGTGTTAAAGTGCATTAAAAAAATCTCTTACGCTTTTTACAACAAACACTAATTTTTAATCTATGATGACGTAGATGCGCAGTAGTAGTTTTCTTGATTCATGGCTCTTAAGTAAGCGGTCATCTGCTTTTACATACAATGAACGATAAAATAAAGATCATATCACGAGCTAAACTCCTACTTTGGTAGCCTGCGTTAATGATAATGTCATCTTCTGCTACTTACATCAGTATTAACATAATTTGGAAAAACTAGTTTTACCAGAATTAAGAACCCGATTCTTGCAGTACTCTTGCTCTTATATTTACATATATTTATGTTCGTATGTACTTTATGCAAAATTCATATTAAAACATCCCTGTCGAGATTAGTTCAATAAAGTCATTCATATTAATAAGAAGGATGTTTTAACAGTCAAATATATTTTGGTTGCGCACTATTTGAGGTCACTTTGTGTGAAAATATTGCAAATCTTAGAGGACACACCCAATATTGACATTTTTAAAATAAAAATAAATAAAAATGTTGTTTTAATAATAAAAGTATTTTAATGAATTGAATGAATTAAATGGGAAAAAACAAAGAAAATCTTTTTATCAATTTCAAAAATACGATGTTTTATTTTGTTATTTAAAATAATTAATAAATATTTAATCGTGGGTTTATTTTATTATTGCATGCGTTCCTTTAAAACATGACTTGGTATTGTTTTTGTATTTATTTATTGCAGTATTAAAATGTTTGAATCTCCACCAATTGTTTCTACTTTTTGTTTTATCTATCTGTTGAGGGAAAAAGGTAAAAAACAAAACTAAACAGCCAAATGTAAAATCTCTTTACTAAAATTTTAAAAGAAAAATGGGGCAAATTCGTTACCACTTACTACACATTCGATTGATTCTTGCGGTTCACAACATAAGACAACATAAATCACAATCAAGTCTCCTGTCGAATCAGCCCTTCAATTTTATTTCTATTTGTATACCCTTCACCACCCGTGGAAAATGGTATATTTCAGTCTGTCATTCCGCTTGTAGTTTCTACCATATCAATTTCCCACCCCATAAGTATATATGTAAATTCTAAGTTCTAAAGCATCGCAAAGTAGATTGAGCGAAATCAACATTTTAATACGAAAATCGATCAGACATAGTTTCGAAAATTTTGCTGTTAATATACAGCAATATCGGTCCATGGCCTTTGAGGCAGCGGGCAAAACACTACGCTTACCTATAAATTTTCCACATTTATTTTTCAACTTTCGTTTCTATTCCTGCAGGTGGTTGTTTTTACAAAGTACTAAAAAGTAAAGACAACCACCTGCAGTAATATATTTGTTTTTATTAAAGTTATAAATTTTAAGAGTATAAAAAATGAGGCCAAAAAGTGGACATAGCATTGCATACTCTGTGTAAATTTTAAGTGTCTGCCTTATTGGTTTAAAAGAGACTTTCACGTTGACCGTTTAGTTTACACGTCAAAATTGTATCTTCTTTTACTACACCTTTTAAGTTTTGCTTCAAGTACATGAACACGCTCTCTGTAAATTTCAAAGATCTGATTGTTGGGGTTCAAAAGACAAGCATATATACGTCTTGTATGGGAAACCCTTTACTTTCTAATATTATTTGTAATTTTTTTTATCTATTTTGGTTTTCCTTGGGACAGATACACTTTGGTATTGATTTAAAGGAAAACAATCTGTCCTACAAGGAAGGTAACCAACACGAAAGTGGTCGCTTTATAAGGATAGCACCTGTGATTTGAATATGACGTTGCCAGTTGAAACTATTTTGGTACTTTATTACAGGTCTGAGATGAAATCTTAACGACCATATTCTGCATGGGATATTTAGAATTCTTAAAAGTTTAATCTTTAAATTAATGTTTAATTTATATGCATTAATACAAATCAGTGCTTAAAATTTTCAATGACTTATCTTTTTTTAATATTTTTAAACCAGTTACGTGTTATGTTTAATTTTTACCGGGACAACTGCCTTTCTAAATGTCATGCGGCAAGTACTTCAAGGGTAAGTGTACCAAATTTCTATTTATCGTGACCAAAACTCAGTTTGAGAATCATGGACTTCGTTTGATTTGCTAGAATTTAAAATTTTTTTCTAAAGGAAATCTTCTAGAGATTTGAATAAATTTTTATTTTAAAAATTGAAAACATGTCGCCGTTGCTTATTGTGAAATAATTTTGTTGTAGCCTAGTGTTATTTATATATTTGGTTGAGATAAAGATATTCAAGGCAAGATGTGTTCAACGAAGTTTATGATTACTAAGAACAGAATCATAAATTATGATTAAAGCACATTAAACAAACTTAAAAGCGCTCTGAAGATGTTTTATTAGAAATGTGTTTACAGTTAAATTTTAGTAATTGCCATAATCATAAAAATTCATTTTGTTTTGATATCTGTTTTATAAAGAAATTTTGGCATTAAAACACATTTCAAAACTCAATTACTTTTTATGGTTACGGCAGTAAAATGATAACCTTGTTCGCAGAAGATACATACGTTTAGTAGAAAGGAATCTTAACAATGATAGAACAGCAGCCCTACCAAATAAGCAATTTTTTTGTTGCTCATTTTTTCTGGCTCTTCGTGAAGAACACGAACTCAAGTCTTCTCTGCTGGGTCAATATTAATGTCATGATCATCAGCTACGGATATTTGTATAATTTAATTTTCGCAGTAGCCTTGCCCTCTTGCATAGTCTTTTAGTTCTCTAGGATTACATCCGTTTAAATTAAAATATGCAAAATTTCCACCGTGCTTTTAATCACTTTCTCGCGCACTTATATCGTGGCCTTCAAAAACACTATGTTCCTCCTGTGGAACACACAATATTCATTCTAAAGGCTTGACAAAAAATCCTATTTCACACAAAATCTCATTTTCGCTTATTTTCAGTTCAGTGAGCTCGTTTGTAGCCGGTAGACCTGGAATTAAGTCTCTTGAAACCTGCCCCATAATCATGAATTTCTATGTATTGAGAAACTCGTTGCTGTAGTCTCCAAATTCCCTTATCTTATATATTTGTTCTTTTGCTTCATCTTCGTCAGATAAACCCAGAGTCATTTACTCGTAGCCCTAGAAGACAGTTCGGCGTACAACATTTGATCGTTAGAAAGAGGATGATAGTTGTGAGTTAAATAATTTTATTTCACAATGAATCTAAGGCAAGTCCTATTGGCCTGAATTCTAATATGATCGAAGACATCCCCAATGCCCACGACAATGTTTCTAATTAAGCAATCTCTCAACGAATGTATGCTGTGTTAAAGAGTTATCAATTAAAAGTGGTCATACGAATGTTGTAAAGCAGGCACTTACTGTTTTGGAAGGGAGTCCAAGTTTTTTCTTACCCTTTCGATTCGCACAATTATTAATTTTATTTTCTATGGTATTTTTTTTTATTTGTGCTCGTGTAAGTCAGTTATTTTAAAAACGTGTCATCAAAGGTGACGTAAGTTGGCCTATCTTTTGAGCCGTTATGAATACTATGACTATGCAAATTATACTTTTGAACCGAGGGGTTCCAGAGTAAAAAAATTTTTGCAAGAACAATAGAAAACGATCATTCAGAAGGCTAAAGGAAAACTTAGAGTACAGATGAGACATATGGTGTAAATCTCTTCTTCTTCAACATATTTTGCTGCAGAGGAGAGAACATGTACGCAATGTTGCTTCTTTTAAAGTCTTTAAAAGCTTTCTAACAAAGTTTTAATAATGTTTGGATTTTGTTAAAACGATATTGATGAAGAATATTTTAATTTATTTTTTAAATAACTGAAGGGTTATAATAACATTGTTACTTCTCAATTTCATGTTCTCAGCACCAGCCACTTTCGTTTTTGTACCTGATGTTATTGCAACGTTTCATCATAGATTACTTGTTCACAGAAATATTTTATTGAGTCACTGAAAATTAAACGAAACGAATTGAAACTCATGCCAATTGCATGGATTAAGACATGAAATAAAACCGCAACATATAATTCAATATTCGCACTACATGTGTCACAAAGACTTAAAACAGTCTTTAGTTCAGCAGAAATGTTGTCCGCCAATATTTGCTTTATTTTTTGATATCGCTTGCTAAGCGATTGTAGCCAATGTATCACCGCCAAATATCCAAATCCTTTTACCTAACGCTTCAGTAAGCTCTGAAAGATTAATTATTTTCAAATTATTAGTAAAATTTTGTGAAGGAAATTAAAATGAATACCAACCCTTGCAATCCAATTTAGCACGTAGTGGAGTACCTGAGGCCCAAACACCGTC
Source organism: Cistogaster globosa (assembly GCA_937654795.1). Taxonomy (NCBI): domain Eukaryota; kingdom Metazoa; phylum Arthropoda; class Insecta; order Diptera; family Tachinidae; genus Cistogaster; species Cistogaster globosa. The sequence continues at coordinate 13,946,056 of OW569403.1, read as the reverse complement.
TGCCAGTTCAGGATATAATATCTTGAACCATATGGCCAAAGAACTGCCATAAAAATTACCAGCCAAAATAACTTTCGCATGATTTAGTTTTGCAGACGACGACTTTATAGTGCGAATAAAAAAATGGGCAAAATCAGCCAGAGCTTGTTGAACATTTAAATACTTTAGACTGTCAGTAGTCAAGTTCTCTACTGGTTTGCTGGCCGAAATAACGATGCTCAGTTTGAAATAAGTATTCACTAGTTTCTCTAGCCTTATCATCGAAAAGAGTGCCAAACATATTAGAAGGTGTACCAGACTCTTGACCTCTAATATAAATAATCAAGGGGCCACCGGGAAAAAAGCAGTGATCTTTGGCAAGATATCGCTAACAAACATAAAACATATTTTAACTGGGAGAAGAAAAAATTAGATTCAATCACTCACCACTTTTTCATGTCCTTGTGTCGATCCTTTCGATTGTAAGTCTTGCAGTTACAAGAGTGCTGGTGGCAGCCAGGGCAACCGCTCATATTAAAAACAGTTTAGCAATTTCAACCATCTTCAATTAAAATGTGTATAGCAGTGAAGGTTGACACAGCCAGAAACGCTTCTAAAATAAAGTAGCCATATGCGAGCTGGATTCACAAACAAAAGATTCCATACCAGATATCAACTTTAAGTTTCACTAGAGAATCAAAGTCAATATCTTGTCTTAATTGTTGTAGTGACCAAATGTTGTATGTAATTGTCTTGTGAGGGGCACCCTTTAATCGCTAATATTACTTGCAAATTTTGACCATTAAAATTTAGTATTTTATAGCTAGAAAGTACAATGAACTGCATTCTTCCAGTTAAAAAAAATGCGTGACTAAAATTCATTTCCAGACTGATTTATTTTGCTTGATTTCTTTGGGCTCAAAATTTTTCAATTTTAACTTTGAGAAACAATTAACAATTTTTTACCAAATCTGAATATAATTCTAAAATAAATTTATATAAATAAAATTAAAAATATGTCACCGTTCTTTATTAAAATCTAATTTTGTTGTAGCCTAGTGTTATTTATGTATTTGGTTAAGATTAAACATGTGTCCCTAATTTAAATCTTATCAACAAAGTTTATTTTTACAGAGATTAGAAACATTAATAGATTAGAACATTAATAAAATATAATTTCGTACTAAAATGTCTTGTCAAAAATGTGTTTACAGTTAAATTTTAATTTTTTATTGTCGTTTTCATAGAAAAAAACTTTGTTTTGATATCTAAATTAAAAATTTTATACTTCTCTTACGTTTGATGAAAAAGTATCACAACAATAATAAGAGAAGTTTTCATAGAACAGCAGCACTGCCGAGAAAAAAAAAGAGCTCACTCTTTTTTAAGTAATTCTCGGCTTGTCAATGTTAATGTCATGATCAGCTACGCAATAGCCTTGCCCACTATAGTACACTCAAGCCCTGGTTAGCGTTGCTAAATGGGACCGGAAAAACGAGACGCAAACTCAATCACAGTTTTCCATACATTTGTATTAATTTTTATTTTATTCGTTCTAAAACTTATAACTTTCGTAAAAAAAGGGGATTTTTCAATAGAAAATACTAATTTTTTATTATTATTGTTGTGTAATAATAGTTTTTGTTTAAATAAAAAATAACAATTCATGAAAAACATAAAAATATTAAGATTAAAATTAAAAAATTCATAGTATGTACATGAACGAAATACTAAAAGTCTTTGTCGATATGACAGTTTTTTTTATAAACTTGAGTCATTTAAATCAATTACCATTTCTGGAATTCGCAGGAAATGTAATTCTTGCTTATTTTTGTGTAAAGTTATCTAAAGTTTGTTGGAGTGTGACAGATATTTTTCAAATAAATTTCCTTGCAGCAATTGATAGCATCATTCACAGTTCTAGAAACTTTTCGGGTCATTAATTTCAAAAATGTCCATTGCTTGCGATATTAATTGCATCGCTTCAGCAATAAAATATTTCTCTTCTGTTTCGACTTCAAGAGGATGTGTTTCATGATTAGGTTCGTTATTGCTCTGAATTGCAATCAAACATTTATTATTTAATAGCTCAGGTTCGAATAATAGAAGATCATTAACATATTGTTCTTCCATTCCATAAAAATTTGCATTTCTAGCTACATCCCCAACTTCTTTACATACTTGTGAAATCTTATTAATATCTTTCATATCTTTGAGAATACATTTGGGCCATAATTGACGCCATGATCCGTTCATGCATGATTGCTTTACTTCTTTCAAAGGTTTATATTTTTAATAGCCATCGCAGATTTTTGCGATTTTAGATATGTACGTTCTTCTTGGCAAACGCTTCCAAAAAAGTCCAGTTTCATTAGCATATAAAACCTGTTGTGGAAAATACCCACCTTCTTCAATAATTCCTTTCAAATCAAGCTTAAACTTTTGTGCGGCTGAAAAATCCGCACTAGCAGATTCTCCTTTCAATAAAATGCTATGCTAATTTGCATGGTTTTTAAGACTTTGAAATCAACCTCTGCTTGCTTCGGCACTAGATTATTTGGATGGATAATCTTCTTTCAAATCTTTAAAAATAGTTGAAACTTTCTTTTGAATTACCATTTTACTCAATGGCATTCTTCGCTGATTTGCATCTTCTATCCAAATGCTTAGAAGTGACTCCATTTTTTCATTAAACGACTTCTTATTTTTGTAACCTGTTTACGTTGTGTCGATGTTGCGGTTTCAGTTCTTTTTTAATTTTATCAGCGTCTCTGAAGCAAATGGATTTTGTTGCAGAAGGGGCTAATCACAGGTTCCTTCCCATATCCACTGGTTTCTCTCCTTAAACTTATTTGCTTTCTTTTTTGACTTATTGTTAAAAATATTTCGATTAGTCTTTACTTCACCAGACTACTAACGAAGCCAAACTTGTAGTCAATTTTCACATACAGATATCATTAGACTTCGACGGGAAATCCCCTTTTCCTATTTTTGCTTTGTATAACACTTATTAACGGCACACATCGAAGCACCAACTTCGAAGCCATGCGAAGCAAACTGAAGCAAAAACGACGGAAATTTTAAAATGACGCAACTTCTTAATGATAAAAACCGGGGTATGAGTGCATTGAACAGTTTTATTTATAACGAGACTTATTACATCACAATCCGTTATCGGATGTTCTACCTAAATTCATTTACAGAGATGTTATTTTATGTGATGTTTAAATTATTCGCATCCCAAAATAGCGTTAAGTTGTTATTAATTTCCATCACTGCATCAAAAGAAAATGAGGTTTGAAATGAAACATTCAGAATCGCCATCTTTCTTCTTTTTTCTGGAGCATAAGTATCGTGGCTTTTATCCTTTTTCAACCCCTTTTCGGTTATTTTATTGATATTGTTTATCCAATATAAAGTTCAATGAGCCCGTTTGTAGCCGGTAGACCTGCAATTAAGACCCTTGAAACCTACCCCATAAGCCTGAATCGCTATGTATTAAGAAACTCGTTGCTGTAATATCCTAATTGAATTATCTTCCTCAGATAAGCCCCGAGTCATTTGCTCGTAACCCTAGAAAAAAGTTCGAATAGTTCGGCGTACAATGTGTGATCGTTAGAAAGAGGATGATGATTGTGAGTGCAATAATTTTATTCCACAAAGAAACTTAAGCAAATCGCTATTGGCCGAAACTCTTAAATTATTGAAGACACCCCCGATGCCCACAACTGTTGGCAAGATCTATTCTCCACGGTGTTTTTCATATAGCGAGCTCTCAACGAATGTATGCTGTGTCAAAGTGTTATCAATCAAAAGTGGTCGTACGATTGTTTTAAAGCAGCCACTGTTTTGGAAGGGAAACCAAGGTTTTCGCTACCATTTGGATTCGAACATTTATTCATTTTATTTTCTATGGTCGTTTCTTTTATAATGAACCGTGGTTGTCTATTGTCAGTCGATATTATTAAAGCGAAGAATTGCCTATAGGGATAAGACAGTGCTTAGGTGTTCTCATCTCAGTCACTTTCAGGCACACAGCCTTTGGGTAATAATTTACCGCTAGAGTAGCTGGGTATCAATTCTTCTGACTTACGCTAGTCAGTCATTTCTAAAACGTGTCATCGAAGGTGATGTAAGTTGGCCAGAAGTACCTATTTTTTGAACCGTTTTGAATACTCGCTTTAAAATTAGACATAATGTCGATTACTATGATTATGAAAATTACACTTTGTATTGCTAGCACCGCTAAAACAAAAAGTTTAAGCAGTACAAAAAAAGCAAAAGGGTATCCTCTTAAGTAAGTTTATTTCACTTATGTGGCATCACTTTTAGAATCCTCACAGATACTTGATATGTTTACAAAACAATAATTGGTACTTCCACGAGTATGGTATTGAAAATGAAAGAGTGCCCCTTATACATTATAAAATTTGATATATTTATGTTTTATCTTTTGAACCTTTATAGATGGACAAGCGAAATTTAAATAATGTTAATATTACTTTGTCGACAATAACTCTCTTGTACCTTCAGGCAATGTAGTTTGATTAATATGGTGCTATTTTTTTAACCTCTATAGGCAAACAATGTTATATATTGTTACTCTGTCTGCTATAACAATAATTAGAAATAATAAAAATCATTAGAAATAAACTTTGTTTCCATATGTGAAATAATGCGGTGGATATAAACTTATCTTGTTGACTGCTATAGATAGATACTTGAAATTTAAACAGAGTTTGTATTGCTACGTGATCTCTGAAGCAGTTCTTGCGATTGAACTGATTTTTGCCTGCTATAAAAGTTACAATGATAGTTTCTTTCAATGAGTAAGACACAGAAGAGTAAAAAGGGAACTGAAATTTAAAACAGATTAATTTTTCCTAGAATGTTTAATATATTATGATGTGTTTTAAGTGCTACCAGATTTCAACGGAAACTATTCTCTTCCATAAATGAAATCATCTGCGGATGAATATAATATCGCTTTTAAAAAAGTTTCGTACAGCTGAACTATTCCAAAACCGAAAAGTCGATCACCCCAGTACATACGCAATGTATTTTAGTTTTCTTTTATCCAAGAAAGGAGGGAATACCTCTATATCTACACTGATGCGTATTCTTACACGCGCAGGCATTTTTTTATTTTCATTGTGTTGCACAATTTTCATTTTTTTAAATAATTTTTTTTTAATAATTTTTTTTTTAATAATTTTTTTTTTTAAATAAAGTTAACGGACTGCAACGAGTCGATATAACGGTAGTTTTTGTTTTAAACAAGTAAGTTTTTTTTATTTTGTAAAGTACTGTTTGCTTTTTTGAGCAATTGAACAATTATCAAATATTAGTGCTTACTTCAGTTGAAGATTTCTATAAACGCAGGCAGAAAAAATTAGCTTAAAATTTTTTAAAATCCAAATATCACCTACTGTTGGATTCCTTTCACTACATGTAAGTTGTTAATGTCATTATTTTTATTTGCATCAAATATTTTTGTTTTATTTATAACTTCTTTTAGTACCAAAAGATGCACAAAGGAGCATTTCTAAATGATCAAGAAAAAATTCAAATTAATTAGGGAAATTCCGCAAAAAATTAAACGTTCGGAATGCGTTATTCATAACTTTTTAAAGAAAGGAAAGACATACGGAGTTCGAAAGCCCAGAAAGGGAAACACAAAGCTAATAAAACGAAACAACTTAAATGGCACACAAATAAAATCGAAACTTGACCTTGCTGTTACTTCCAAACACGTGCAACTTATAATAAGTACTGATACGAGTAGTAATATAAAATGAAAGCAACGCAAATGTAAGCCAATGATTAAACAACAACGACGCAAATAAAATCATCTGAAATGTGCACGCAAATACATGAAGTAGACCGATGAGTGGAATAAAGTAGTTTTGCCAGATGAAAGAAAATTTAAATTGGACGGTTTAGATTCGTATTCGTGGAAAGATTTAAGATCAAACGATACTTGAATGTCGAAACGAATTTCGAAGCGGGCAGTGTTATGGTGTGGGCACCTTTTTTCTCAGTTGCAAAAGCAACTATTTGTTTTGTTCCAACCAAGATAAACAGCACAACATATACTAAACTCTTAGAAGATGCTCTTATCTCATTTATAGATGATAAAATCGATGAAGATTGCATATTTCAGTAAAACAATTCGGCAAAACACGTTGCAGAAGAGTCCAAAACGTGGTTCCAACAATATAGTATTCCTCTGTTAGACTGGTCGGCCCGCAGTCCGAATTTAAACCCGATGGACAACTTATAGCGGTACACAGCACATAAAATATACTCAAATAATGCCCAAAATCAAAATATAATGACAGTTACAAAGCTAAAACTAAGAAGTAAAGAAGTGTGGAATAAAATCGATAACGATTTATTAAAAAAATTAATTAAATCAATGCCCGACCGTATTTTCGAAGAATATAAAAAAAACGGATCAGCTACTCACTATTAGTTAAGTGAAAGAGTATCAGTTCTTAAAGCGCGCTTATAGGAAAATGCCCATCGAAATTGCATTAACTTAATTAAAAAATAAATAAAAGTAATAAACTTGCATTTAATTTTGTTGTTGTTTTTTTTATTGAAAGTAAAGACAATAAATATTTGTTAAAGGAATTTATAATCCCTTAATTGTGTTGTAGTTTCGTTTTTAGAGCTGTTTCAAAAAAGTAATATGCTCGATGCCTTTTTCGGATCTATGTAGAAGGTCAATCGAGTTGCTGTATTAGAAAAAAGTTCAAAAAAGTTTTTAACCATCCAGTCGACAAGTTGAAAGATAATTATTAAAACAACAATTTTAGTAAAGCAGCTTGTTTTGAAAAACAAAAAACTTCATTTACAGATAAAACTTCAGATGTTAGGCTGTGTATTGTTCTGACCATTTAGAAGCTAGGTTCTTGAATCTTGACTTGGCAGATGCCATAGCCTCAGTATCGTCAGTTGAATAGGCACTGTCTTCCCAAATTATTTCCCCTAAACGAAGCAATAAAAGATTTTTAATTGTCTTTTTCTTATTTAATAGAAGAATAAAACTTACCTGGTATTATTACTGCCTTTTTTGCGTCTTGCATGCCCAGTGGTAACGAAGAATCAAACTCCCCGTATGTAAAGAAGACATTTTCAACTTGTGGATTAAGTCCTCCAAATAATTGATTTGTTTTATTTATTTGACTTTCCATATATTCTGGTGTAAATTTATCACCAAAAACATCTTTACAATAATTATAAAAGAAACTAAGGGGAACCTTCGTACCAAATGGTTGTTGTGTAGAATTAGTGGTTGGAAACCAACCAAGTTCGTTACAGGACAGATACAACACCGTATCGGCTAGAAAAAAGTTTTGCAATATTTTTTTAAGTCTGTGTTTTCTAAGAATTTAATTTTAAACTTCGAAAATTATTAGTCTTCCTCATATTTCTGGATTAACAATAAAGTCTGCTAAAAGATTTAAGTTTGTTGTCTACTAAAAGCTGTTTCTGAAGCCGTTTAAGCTCTGGATAATTCTTAAATTGTTTATTTTTAATTTTAATGCTTTTTTAAGCCAACAAACTTGAAAAGTCGATTTTAAAGTATTTTAATTTAAATTTAAAAGTTATTTTTTTCAACATTTTTTAAAATTTACGAATCTTTTTTAAAAGACTGTTCTAATGCTTTGGAAGTCTAAAAATGTATTTGTTGCTTATTTTAAGGGGTTTTTTGCCAAAGATATTTCAAATTTAAAGCTTAAATAATATTTGGAATTTGCTTAAACGATATTTATAAAGAATATTTTAAATATTTAAATATTTTAATTATTTTTTGAAATAGTTATGATTTTACTTATTAGTTGATCCTACCTTTGTGCCAAGCCACTTGGTTTTTGTAGGTGTAATTATTGCAACCTTCGTTAGGAAAAGGCGACAAAAAATACGTTAAACCTTTATGTATTAGTTTTTCGCAGATATCTTTTATTCCATTTCTGAAAGTTAGAAGAAACGGATTTGAAAAAGGTTTTTTTATTTAAATTTTCTTACTTCGATTGCGTATTCCAGTCAATTAGAAGGATTATCTTATAAAATAAATTCGCAACGTCCAATTCATTACTCGCATCAAATGCGTCACAAAGATTGAAAGCAGTTCTTAATTCAGCAGATCTGTTTTCCGCTACCATTTGCTCCATTTTTTTTATACCGTTTGCTAAACAATTGTAACAAGAATCACCGCCAAATATCTTAATCCTTCTACCTATAGCTTCAGTAAGTTCTGAAAAATTAATTATTTGCAAATTATTAGTAAAATTTTGAAAAGAGAGTTACAGTGAATACCAACCATTGCAATCCAATTTAGCAAGTAGTGGAGCACCTGAGGCCCAAACACCATCTGCCAGGTCAGGATATAATATTTTAAACCATGTGGCCAAAGAACCGCCATGGGATTTACCATGCAAAATAACTCTTGAATCATTCAGTGCAGGAGACGAGGACTTTATAGTGCGAATAAAATGTGCCAAATCAGCCAGAGCTTGTTGTACATTTAAATACTTTAGATTTTCATAAGTCAAGTTCCTAAATGGTATGCTGTCTTCGAAATAACGATGCTGAGTTTCAAAAAAGTAGGCCCTATTAGATAAAGCTGTACTCCCGAAAAGACTATCACTCAAATCAAATGACTCTTGATTCCGACCTCCAATATGAATAAACAAAGGGCCACGGGGATACTCGGAATCAACGAAGACATCATTGTAATAATATTGCTAAAAAAAAAAACAAATTTTTATTAAAAAAAAGAACAACAAGGAGCTCTTATCACTTACCATTTGCCAGGTTCTTGTGTCACTCTTATTAAAATGATCTACTTTCTGTTCGATCCATTTATATGGATATTCTGCAGTTACTAGAGAGGTGGCAGTCAGGGCAACTGCACATATTAAAAACAGTTTAACAATTTTAACCATCTTTACTACAAATCTCTCTAAGACTGAAAGTTAACACATCCAGAAACGCTTTTATAACCATTTTTTTACACTGGGCAACAGTGAAAAAATAAATCCGCCAAGTTAACATCTCGTATTTTATTAGAACACCCTTCAAGTTTAACTTTTTATACTGGCTGTTGTAGTGAATATATGCTCTTCATAATTTTAAAATGTCTTTCTGTGTGCTTCGGAGAAAGATGGCCATTTAAATTTAAAAGCGGAAGAGACAGCTTTTAGTATTTTTTAGCTAGAAAGGACGTTTAACTGCTTGCTACCAGTTAAAAAAATGGCGTGACTAAAATTCATTTCGAGAGTGATATATTTTGCTTCATTTCTTTGAGCTCAAAATTATTCAATTCTAACTTTGAGAAACACTTAACAATTTTTTACCAGGTCTGAATATAATTTTAAGATAAATTTATACACATAAAAACTAATTTTGTTGTAGCCTAGTGTTATTTATGTATTTGGTTAAGTTTAAGATATTTAAAGCTTGACATGTGTCCCTAATTTAAATCTTATCAACAAAGTTTATTATTTTTGAGAATAGAAACATAGAACATTAATAAAATTTAATTTCGTACTGAAATGTTTAATTAAAAATTTGTTTACAGTGAAATTTTAATTATTTATTGTCGTTTTCATAAGAAATAACTTTGTTTTGATAAATTAAAATTGTGGCAGATAATCACAACAACAATAAATACAGTTTTTATAGAACAGTAGCGTTATCTATAAGCTTCTTAATGTTACTGCTCCTCTTTTGTGGCTGCTTTTAATCAGGAATCAAGAAAACAATATTTTGTGTGACGAAGACATAGAATATTTTTTGTAAACAAAGTACATTTGTGTTAAAGTGCATTAAAAAAATCTCTTACGCTTTTTACAACAAACACTAATTTTTAATCTATGATGACGTAGATGCGCAGTAGTAGTTTTCTTGATTCATGGCTCTTAAGTAAGCGGTCATCTGCTTTTACATACAATGAGCGATAAAATAAAGATCATATCACGAGCTAAACTCCTACTTTGGTAGCCTGCGTTAATGTTAATGTCATCTTCTGCTACTTACATCAGTATTAACATAATTTGGAAAAACTAGTTTTACCAGAATTAAGAACCCGATTCTTGCAGTACTCTTGCTCTTATATTTACATATATTTATGTTCGTATGTACTTTATGCAAAATTCATATTAAAACATCCCTGTCGAGATTAGTTCAATAAAGTCATTCATATTAATAAGAAGGATGTTTTAACAGTCAAATATATTTTGGTTGCGCACTATTTGAGGTCACTTTGTGTGAAAATATTGCAAATCTTAGAGGACACACCCAATATTGACATTTTTAAAATAAAAATAAATAAAAATGTTGTTTTAATAATAAAAGTATTTTAATGAATTGAATGAATTAAATGGGAAAAAACAAAGAAAATCTTTTTATCAATTTCAAAAATACGATGTTTTATTTTGTTATTTAAAATAATTAATAAATATTTAATCGTGGGTTTATTTTATTATTGCATGCGTTCCTTTAAAACATGACTTGGTATTGTTTTTGTATTTATTTATTGCAGTATTAAAATGTTTGAATCTCCACCAATTGTTTCTACTTTTTGTTTTATCTATCTGTTGAGGGAAAAAGGTAAAAAACAAAACTAAACAGCCAAATGTAAAATCTCTTTACTAAAATTTTAAAAGAAAAATGGGGCAAATTCGTTACCACTTACTACACATTCGATTGATTCTTGCGGTTCACAACATAAGACAACATAAATCACAATCAAGTCTCCTGTCGAATCAGCCCTTCAATTTTATTTCTATTTGTATACCCTTCACCACCCGTGGAAAATGGTATATTTCAGTCTGTCATTCCGCTTGTAGTTTCTACCATATCAATTTCCCACCCCATAAGTATATATGTAAATTCTAAGTTCTAAAGCATCGCAAAGTAGATTGAGCGAAATCAACATTTTAATACGAAAATCGATCAGACATAGTTTCGAAAATTTTGCTGTTAATATACAGCAATATCGGTCCATGGCCTTTGAGGCAGCGGGCAAAACACTACGCTTACCTATAAATTTTCCACATTTATTTTTCAACTTTCGTTTCTATTCCTGCAGGTGGTTGTTTTTACAAAGTACTAAAAAGTAAAGACAACCACCTGCAGTAATATATTTGTTTTTATTAAAGTTATAAATTTTACGAGTATAAAACATGAGGCCAAAAAGCGGACATAGCATTGCATACTCTGTGTAAATTCTAAGTGTCTGCCTTATTGGTTTAAAAGAGACTTTCACGTTGACCGTTTAGTTTACACGTCAAAATTGTATCTTCTTTTACTACACCTTTTAAGTTTTGCTTCAAGTACATGAACACGCTCTGTGTAAATTTTAAAGATCTGATTGTTGGGGTTCAAAAGACAAGCATATATACGTCTTGTATGGGAAACCCTTTACTTTCTAATATTATTTGTAATTTTTTTATCCATTTTGGTTTTCCTTCGGACACATACACTTTGGTATTGATTTAAAGGAAAACAATCTGTCCTACAAGGAAGGTAACCAACACGAGAGTGGTCGCTTTATAAGGATAGCACCTGTGATTTGAATATGACGTTGCCAGTTGAAACTATTTTGGTACTTTATTACAGGTCTGAGATGAAATCTTAACGACCATATTCTGCATGGGATATTTAGAATTCTTAAAAGTTTAATCTTTAAATTAATGTTTAATTTATATGCATTAATACAAATCAGTGCTTAAAATTTTCAATGACTTATCTTTTTTTAATATTTTTAAACCAGTTACGTGTTATGTTTAATTTTTACCGGGACAACTGCCTTTCTAAATGTCATGCGGCAAGTACTTCAAGGGTAAGTGTACCAAATTTCTATTTATCGTGACCAAAACTCAGTTTGAGAATCATGGACTTCGTTTGATTTGCTAGAATTTAAAATTTTTTTCTAAAGGAAATCTTCTAGAGATTTGAATAAATTTTTATTTTAAAAATTGAAAACATGTCGCCGTTGCTTACTGTGAAATAATTTTGTTGTAGCCTAGTGTTATTTATATATTTAGGTAAGATAAAGATATTCAAGGCAAGATTTGTTCAACGAAGTTTATGATTACTAAGAACAGAAACATAAATTATGATTAAAGCACATTAAACAAACTTAAAAGCGCACTGAAGATCTTTTATTAGAAATGTGTTTACAGTTAAATTTTAGTAATTGCCGTTGTCGTAAAAATTCATTTTGTTTTAATATCTGTTTTATAAAGAAATTTTGGCATTAAAACACATTTCAAAACTCAATTAGTTTTTATGATTACGACAGTAAAATTATAAATTTGTTCGCAGAAGATACATACGTTTAGTAGAAAGGAATCTTAACAATGATAGAACAGCAGCCCTGCCAAATAACTAATTTTTTTTGCTCCTCTTTTCTGGCTCTTCGTAAGTGAAGAGCACGACCTGAAGTCTTACTTACGTACTTCTCTGCTGGGTCAATATTAATGTCATGATCATCAGCTACGGATATTTGTATAATTTAATTTTCGCAGTAGCCTTGCCCTCTTGCATAGTCTTTTAGTTCTCTAGGATTACATCCGTTATAGATAGTTTTTTTTTGAGGACCTGCTCTCCTATCAGCCTTCACCACAGAACAAAATTCGTTTACAGCGATGGTATTTTATGTGATGTTTAAATTATTATCGCTCTCCATCATTACATAAAGAGCCGAGGTATTTGCCAAGCGAATTTAAATTGAAATGTGCCAAATTTCCACCGTGCTTTTAATCACTTTTTCGAAAACTAATATCGTGGCTTTCAAAAACACTATGTTCCTCCTGTGGAGCACACAATATTCATTCCAAAGGCTTGACAAAAAATCCTATTTCACACAAAATCTCATTTTCGCTTATTTTCAGTTCAGTGAGCTCGTTTGTAGCCGGTAGACCTGAAATTAAGTCTCTTGAAACCTGCACCATAATCCTGAATTTCTATGTATTGTTCTTTTGCTTCATCTTCGTCAGATAAACCCCGAGACATTTACTCGTAGCCCTAGAAGACGTACAACATTTGATCGTTAGAAAGAGGATGATAGTTGTGAGTTAAATAATTTTATTTCACAATGAATCTAAGGCAAGTCGCTATTGGCCTGAATTCTAACACAATTGAAGATACCCCCAATGCCCATAACAGTTGGCAACATCTGTTATCTACAGTGTTGTTCATAAAGAGAGCTCTTAACGAATTATGCTGTGTCAAAGTGTTATCAATTAAAAGTGGTCGTACGATTGTTTTAAAGCAGGTACTTACAGTTTTGGAAGGGAATTTAAGTTTTTCGCTACCATTTGAATTTGCAGTATTATTAATTTTATTTATTGTCTTTTGTTAGTCGATATTATTAAAGCGAAGAATTTTTTATAGGGATAAGACAGTACTAAGATGTTCTCTTCCCAGTCATTTTCAGGCACAGTCCTTAGGTATTAACTTATCGCTAGAGTAGCTGGTTTTAAATTCATCTGAATGGTGTTTTTTTATATTTGTGCCCGCGCATGTTAGTCACTTCTAAAACATGTCATCAAAGGTGACGTAAGTTGGCCTATAAGTGCCTATCGTTTAAACCGTTAGACAGAATGTCGATTACTATGACTATGAAAATTATACTTTTTAATAGTTGTATACAGAGCCTGTATTGCTAGCACCGCTAAAACAAAAAGTTTAAAAAGTACAAAAAAAAGCGAAAGGGTATCCTCTTAGGTGAGTTTTTTCAATTATGTGGCGTCACTTTTAGAACCCTTACAGACCGATACTTGATATGTATACAGAACAATAATTGGTACTTCCACGAGTATGGTATTGAAAATGAAAGAGTGTTCCTTAAGCATTATAAAATTTGATATTGTTGCGAAGATGCTTTATTTAGGTCATAAAAAGAAATAAAAATAATTGTCACCAACAAAGTAAACGAAATGACCTATTGTGTATGTTTACAACGCCAAAAGTTTCTACAAAAACTTCTTAATCATAAAAAAAACTAACATAAAGTAATGAAAATAAACTCAACACACAACTACACAAACAACTACATAACGACTAATAAAAACAGACAGCATGTAAAATAAATTCAAAGTAATAATGGAAGGTTCTGGAATCAAATAACAATCATCATGTGTCTCAAATAATAAATGCGCAGTAGAGAAATATTCTACCAACAGATGGAGCAAAATTCTTGTATATTCAAGAGCCTTAACATTGGGTATATAAAAGCAACGGTCATACTACATGCTGATTGGTTCTTAGTGAAAACATCAACCAGTCAAGATCTTGTGTTAAACAGTAGTGAAGTTGCCATCGCGTGTTTTTGTGTACTAATCGCGAAGAAGTGAATAATCGTCTAATAAAAGTGTAATTTAATTAAAGTAGTAAGTAAAATGTGTTTTTTTATTTTGCAATAAAAGAACTCAGTAAAATAAACGTTTATAAATTTAAATAAACGTAATGATATATTTATGCATTATCTTTTGAAACTTTATAAATTGACAACCGAAATTTAAACAATGTTAATATTACTTGGTATTAAGTTAATTGGATTTATTCCGCCAGTAAATAAAATACTGTTGTCATACCTTTCGGTGAAGACCGTCGTCACTGGCTGTTTATTTAGTACGATTGGCGAGCGCTTTCGATGTAAAAACATCATTTTCAAGCCGCGTTTTGATTAGTCTAATAAAACGCGGCTTGAAAATGATGTTTTTACATCGAAAGCGCTCGCCAATCGTACTAAATAAACAGCCAGTGACGACGGTCTTCACCGAAAGGTATGACAACAGTATTAATATTACTTTGTCGACAATAACTCCCTTGTTATTTTAGGCAATGTAGTTTGATTAATATGCTGTTATTTCCTAAGCCTCTATAGGCAAACAATGTTATATATTATTACTCCGTCTGCTATAACAATAATAAGAAATAATAAAAATCCAAAAAAATAAACGTTGTTTCCACATGTGAAATAATGCGCTGGATATAAACTTATCTTGTTGACTGCTATAGATAGATACTTAAAACTTAAATTTATAAACGTTTATTTAACTGAGTTCTTTTATTGTAAAATAATAAACACAATTTATTTACTACTTTAATTAAATTAGACTTTTATTAGACGATTATTCACTTATTCGCGATTAGTACACAAAAACACGCGATGGCAACTTCACCACTGTTTAACACGAGATCTTGACTGGTAGATGTTTTCACTAAGAATCAATCAGCATGTAGTATGACCGTCGCTTTTATGTACCCAATGTTAAGGCTCTTGAATATACAAGAATTTTGCTCCATCTGTTGGTAGAATATTTCTCTACTGCGCATTTATTATTTGAGACACATGATGATTGTTATTTGATTCCAGAACCTTCCATTATTACTTTGAATTTATTTTACCTGCTGTCTATTTTTATTAGACGTTATGCAGGTGTTTGTGTAGTTGTGTGTTGAGTTTATTTTTGTTGCTGTTTTGTTGTTAGTTGTTTTTGTTTTGTGATTAAGAAGTTTTTGTAGAAACTTCTGGCGTTGTTGTTGGTGACAATTAATTTTATTTCTTTTTATGACCTAACTAGGTTGTCAGACGATCAAGTTTTCATTCAAGTTTCATTCAAGTTTTCAAATTTCTCTCATTTTTTCACCAATACACTTACACTTTAAAAACTTGCTGAGAATTTGCTTTCAAGTTTTCGTTCAATTGAGTCTTTCAAATTACATTCAAGAAAACAGCTAATTGACGTTTTTCCCTCCAAATTTGTATTAAAAATTCTGCTGTCAGTGTTTTCTTCACATCTTGCTTAAAAACTTGCTTTGAAATTGCGTGCAGCCTACGTCACAGCTTTCAACTTTTGTGAATTTTGACAAGCAGTATGTGTAAATTTCTTGAAAGATAATTGAACAAAAACTTGATCGTGTGACTGCACTGTAAATAAAGTATCTTCGCAACAATATTATAATGTTTTTTAAGTGCTACCAAATTTCGCCGGAGACTATTCTCTTCTATAAATGCAATCGTTTACGGATGAATATAATATCGCTTTTAAAAAAGTTTTTTACACCTGAACTATTCCAAAACCGAAAAGTCGATCACCCCAGGAGGGAGTACCACTGTATCTAGCGCATTGCCTTTTTCGGATCTATTTAGAAGGTCTTATAGAGTGATGGTGTAGCATATATATTATATATTTAAGTATATAAGTATATTCATAATACTTTTAAACGTTCTTTTTAATTTAATTTATGTTTGCGTTGCAATAATACATAGGAACGCTCTATCCATATCGATCATTGAATTTTTTTCAACAAAGGTGTTAAATTACACAGCAGTTGAGTGCAGTTATTGACCATGAAAAGAAATGCTAAATTATCAATATTTACTTTTAATTTTAAGCTAAAGATTTTTTGTATAAGTAAAGAAAGAAATTTGACAAGCACCTTAATTTTTGGAAAACCATGCTGCCGACCCAACTTGGGATCTACTGATCCTCAATATAATTTTGCGAAAAAACAATTGTAGAAATTTTTATAAAATAAACATATCTCAAAAATGTTTATTTTTCAGGTTGATCTGTGCCATAAATAATTGCAAATTTCCGCGAACAGCGGAAGACGTCAACGAAATAAGTAACTTCTAGGAAAAATATCTAAACAGGACTAAGGAGGAACCCTACATTCCAGAAAGACCGCAGCCTGAAGTAACATACGTTTTCACAAAACTGAATTCAGAATCTTCAACTAGACACATTGCTCCTGTGGACTTGCATATCGGACCAAAACGAATAACATTACAAGAAGCGATTCTAGGCATAGGTTAATACCAATAAAAAAAAAAATGCTCCCATACTAGAAATACCAAAGAAATAAAGACGAGATGGAAAAAAATTTACTGCCATCCCTAAATTAGCGCATAAAGCGATAGATATCTTTCAAAATTTCTTATGTACATACAAAATGTATGAAGCATCCCTAAATAGCACGGCGTCAACGCTAAGCAATTGGAAAATCCAATTTTGACAGCGCGTAAGGTAATGCAGTTGCCTGCAAGCTACTCTTGTTTACATATTTTTTTGTAGTATTTAGAGAACGTTACAAAACAGTAATGCCATTTTTGCTTTTTTCGGGCTTATATAGCGTTTTTATCACTGTTTTGCGTTTCATTTTATAGGGTTTTATTAAAAGTGATAGGTTAACATTACTGTTCACAACAAAACGTTGCGCTTTTATTTAGGTATGTCATTTCAGCGTAAAAGCCATGCGTTATTTTGCGTCGCGTCTTACGCGCTAATTTAGGGATGGCAGTTAGGCAACGACTGGAACTATACAATTTATATAAAATAAAATCATTATCAACAAACATGGAAATAAAACACAATGAAAAATAATAATAATAATAATAATAATAATAATAATAAAAAAACAAAAATCTTTTTTATTTTTTGAGTGGGAAAAACCATTTCAAAACCATCAGCCCATTCCGGTGATACGACCGTAAAGATTATTAATAACCCAAACTCTAGAGCAACACGAAATAATTTTGTGGCTTATTTTGGCACTAACAGCAACCAGTTTAGCACTAAAAATATACAGGTTAAATATGAAAAATAAACGTCACGAAGTATTAAAAGCAGCTAGAAATTGCTTGTCTTACTGACGTTAGAACCGCATAAAATACATGAAAACTTTAGGAGAAGATATAATTAAGCGTTTGAGGCATAATCTAACTAACCTTAAAAATCCCTCTAACAGACTCTACACGAAAGTGACATTATTAAAAAAAAGAAAAGAAAGCACCGCACTATACAGCAACGTGTGAGATATCATTAAAGACGCAGATGATCCACTACAAATGGAAATATTGAAGAAGACAAAAGCATTATACGCTGAAATCACAACAATCCTTAATGAAAAAGCATTCAAATACTACTCAAGGAAATAAATCCGTTTCTCAATTTGCTAAAAAAAATATAAGTTTTGATATCACAAAAACTGCCATTCAAACTTCAACTCTGCAAACAACAGCAGAAAAATCTGATACCATTAAGTCAAATGATGGCAGAGCCCTTAACGTTTTAAGGCGAGGTGTAACAAAAGCCAACATAACTCAAACTATAGCAGCTTGCAGAGCAACCACATTCAAAGAAGCAAATCAAATAGCAGAAGAATCCGATTACACAGAAGAAACTCATGTCATGCTGTACAAAAGGAACAGAACTAATCAACATAAAATCAATACGAATCAAAGCCGCTACAACAATAACAGCAGCATGCAGCAAAAAAATCGTTACAATAATGAACAACAACGAAATAAACAAAATTACTACAACAATAACAATAATAACAACTTTAAACAACAAAGAAAAAATACTCATGAAGCCAACAGCTACAACAGATATCAGCATCAAAATTCGCGAAACTATTACAATGGCTAGCGCTTTACTAGCAACAACTATGGCAATCAAAATAATAATAGGCATAATGCATTTATAATGAATGGTACAGATCAACAGAGAAACTTGCTAGCCACCGATACGGAAAATTAGGCTGCTCGGCGAATAAAAGTAAAAAAATTATTAATTAATTTAGACTATAGTAAATACACATATATAAAATGTAAAGATAACACTTTTTAATTTTTAATTGACACAGGAGCTGATATTTCTATCATAAAAAAAGAAAATTTCAAAAAATATTAATATTAACAGTCGCTACTCATGTACGACAACGGGTATATCAAACGAAAATATTTTAACATTAGAAACATTAATTTTAGGCTTATAAATACAACACGATGTTCTAAATATACAAGTTCAATGTTGTAAAAAATTCCTTTCCTATCACATCCAGTGGTATTTTAGGAAGAGATTTTTGTGCAAAATATAAAGCACGAATAGACTATACAAATTTCACATTCACATTTACACATAAATATATTGATCACATATTTGACTTGAAATCAAAAGAAGTTTTGGTTACCAATTTACTATCTAAGGGAACAATTGGATATGCGACACAACGATGGTCAAAATTAAAAAAAGAATTAAACTGAGGTAACTTAAATTATTCAGCAGAGAAATAATTTATTTAAAAAATGAAAAATTATCCGTAAATAACTTCTATGAGCAAAAGCTAACACTCACTGAGTCTAGCCCTATATACATAAAAAATTATCGTCTTGCCCATAGCCAAATAAAAGAAATTAACAGACAAGTTCAGGAACTTTTAGACAAAAACATAATAGAGCACTCCACAAGCCCTTTTAACTCTCCTTTGTTGATTGTACCAAAGAAAGGTACAGATGAACAAACAAATTAGCGATTAGTTGTCGACTTTCGTCAGCTAAACAAAAAACTTGTCGACGACAAATTTCCTATTTCAAGATTAGAACATGTGCTTGACAAGCTATCAGGTGCTAAATAAAATATTTTTCAACCTTAGGCATGACAAATTCATTTCATCAAGTTCCACTAAAAATAAAAACAAGACCTCTAACTGCTTTTTCTACGAGCAATGGACACTATCATTTCTAAACAGTGCCATTTGACTTAAAAAAGGCTTCGAACAGCTTTCAAAGAATGTTAACAATCGGCCTTTTTGGGTAAGAAAATATCTCTAACATATAAAGAGATGATATTATAATTTTCGGTAAAACCATTGCAGATCGCAATGCAAATCTTCGACGTGTTTTTACCAAATAAAAACAGTATAATTTGAAACTTTATCCATCAAAATGTAGACCTTTAAAAAATGAAGTCATTTACTTAGGCCATAAAATCACACACTACGAAGTTAGTATCGATCCAGACAAATGTAAATCAGTAGAAAACTTTCCAACGCCCCAAAACGCAGGAGAAGTTAGACGATTCGTTGCATTTTGCAATTACTATAGGAAGTTTATACATAACTGTGCTTAAACAGTAAAACCTTTAAATAGTCTTTTAAAAAAGGATGTAGAATTGAAATGGAACAATGAATGCGAATATTCATTTAAACACTTAAAACAATCTTTAAAAAATCCTCCAATACTGCATTATCCAAACATGCAAAAAGAATTAATTTTAATAGCAATCGCTTTAAATTATGCTATTGGGTCAGTACTTTCACAAGGCAAGATAGGTTCCGATCACCCAATTGCTTACGCTGCTGTAGTCAAACTGGTAAATACGTTGACTACAAGCCTGGTTGTCCAGGGTTCAAACCCTGCGGCAATCAAAATACAAAAAATGTTTTTTTCTGTTTAATGGTATAAATAAATATTCAGAATGAACATTATAAACGTGCAGCCTCCTTCGTCGGTACTTCTTCATAGCCTATTCGCCGGCAAAGTAAAATAACTATATATCTTTTTCCTTTCACCACCTATCTTATCTCTCATCTATCCCTTTCCTAAAGAATGTAGCACGGTAACGAAAAATAACTAAAACGGTTTTAATGCCTGAAGTGCTACTTCTCTTAAAAAACATGAATTGAATAAGCCAATTATCGAGAAAGAACTCTTAGCAATTAAGTGGGCAATAAAACATTTCAGATCCTATCTTTCACTATTTAAACATAAAAACACTTCTTCAAAATTAAGTAGAATTCGCATGGACTTAGCAGAGTATGACTTTGAAAAAAAATATAAACAAGGAAAATTAAACACCACAGAGAGAAAATAAATTCGTTGTGGGAACCTAATTTGTTGCCAATCGAATTTTGTCGGTTGTGTGTAATAACTTGAATTCGGTTGTAATAACTGCATGAGTATGGCACCCACAACTATTTTTTCTTTTTATGATTCTTGAGTGACTATAGAATATTATTGTGAATTAAATAAAACAATATAATTTTTTAATTTTTATTTTTATTAACAAAATAAATTACAGAAATAAGATTTCACATCATAACTTTCATCAATCAAACCATTTAATATAAACTACTACTTCTTTTACATCATGATTCTCCTTTTCCACATAGTTTTTTCAACTTGCCGTTCCATACCGCACGTTTTGCCTCATTTTAAAATAATTTTTATTTACATATTGCTTTGTGAGATAGTTTTGAATTTACCACTAAA
Organism: Cistogaster globosa; assembly: GCA_937654795.1. NCBI lineage: Eukaryota > Metazoa > Arthropoda > Insecta > Diptera > Tachinidae > Cistogaster > Cistogaster globosa. The sequence continues at coordinate 13,924,995 of OW569403.1, read as the reverse complement.
CAATACTGGAAAGCTTTTCACCACTTTTGAAAAATCTTTTTACTTTTAAACTACTTCTATTCAAACGAACCTAATCAGTTACGTTTATCAAAGAAAAGCATCTATCTTTACTCGGAGGTCACACCGGAGTAAATAGAAAGATAGCGAAATTAAAACAACGTTATGGTTGGAAGGGCATGAACAAAATGGTTAAAAAATTTATACAAAAATAGTTTTGCATAATAAAGATGACAATGATTTCAGATATATTTTAACTATGCAATGTGATTTGACTAAAGATATTGAAGCTTTTCCGATGACTTTTAAAGAATCATTAGAGGTTGCAAGGACTATAGTATAGAAATTCATTCTAAAAGATGGTCACTTAAAAACAATGAAAACAGACATGGGTGTATAATCCGTTAATCAAACAATTTAAGAAATCTGTACACTACTAAATATTGAACAAATTACATCAACTCCATACCATCACGAATCCTAAGGTGTGTTGAAGGAATATCCGTTATGTTGCACTGAAGACGATATTACACATTCTCATACAACAGGACCCCGCACCCAAGCACAAAATATATACCACTCAGTTTCTTGAGTGATTTTCATATAAATTTTCCAGACAAGTTGATCGCCTGTAATACAGAAACAGCACATAATACTTGGCACACTACCGAATTTACCGGATAATATATATGTAAATAAACCAATTTATAATTTTTATGATTACAAAAATAAGCTCCAAATAAGATTAAAAAAAACTCTCACGAAAATGCCAAAAAGCTTTTAGCTGAGTCAAAAATATGAAATAAAGAATATTCTAATAAATCATCTTAGATATCAGATTTTAACGTAGGAGGCTTGGTTTATTTAAGAAACCAAAGAGAAAATAAATTAAATAGCCCCTACAAAGGTTCTTTTAAAATACTAGAACGCTAAGGAGTTAATTCAATACTAAAATAGAAGTTACAAACGGAATGACAGACTGAAATATACCATTTTCCACGGGTGGTGAAAGGTATATAAAAGGAATTAAAAACGAACGGCTGATCCGACAGGAGACCTGCTTGTGATGTACATTGTCTTATGTTGTGAACCGCAAGTATCAATCGAATGTGTAATAAGAGGTAACGAATTTGCCCCATTTTTCTTTTATGCTTTTAGTGCAGAGATTTAAGATTTTTTTTTAATTTCGTTTGTCCTAAATCGTTTTATATTTTTACTTAATAGCAACGACGTCCATCAATATATGTAGGCATATGCACATGTGTGTCTTTTCTTAAGAAATTACAAAATCATTCTTTAGACTTAAACAGACACAACTAGATATTTTCTCAAAAAAACATATTTTATTACCAATGCACAGAGTATGCAATGCTATGCCCGCAAATGATCCTCATGTTTTGTACTCGTAAAATTAATAACTTTTTTTTAAAAACAAAAATTAAAAATGAAAGGCTGAACTGCAGCCAGACACTATAAGCTTCCATGTGTGGTTCATACTTGCACTGGACTGATTTCGTAGTTTTGTTTTTTTTTAGAGAAATTGGATCAGTTTCAATGATTGATTTTATAATTTTACTTCTGTAAAATAAATTTATGATTTTTGCTCATTTTTATATGTTATTAATATTGGTTTTCTCTCACTTTTCTTCCAATTTAACTTAAAGCGCATTCTTAACAACTGGTCGAGTTTTTTATTATTTCAACATTTTGAAAATGATTCTGTATTGAATTTTGTTGGCTTCTTTGTATTAATTTCAAAGCTATTTCTATATCAATATATCATTTAATATTAATGCCTTTTACTAACGAGATAACAAAATTTGTACTGCAAGAATCGGGTTCTTAATTCTGGTAAAACTAGTTTTTCCAAATTATGTTAATACTGAGTGCGTAGCAAAAGATGACTTACATTAACGCAGCCTACCAAAGTAGGAGTTTAGCTCGTGATATGATCTTTATTTTATCGTTCATTGTATGTAAAAGCAGATGACCGCTTACTTAAGAGCCATGAATCAAGAAAACTACTACTGCGCATCTACGTCATCATAGATTAAAAATTAGTGTTTCTTTTAAAAAGTGTAAGAGATTTTTTTGTTGCACTTTAACACAAATGTACTTTGTTTACAAAAAATATTCTATGTCTACGTCACACAAAATATTGTTTTCTTGATTCCTGATTAAAAGCAGCCACAAAAGAGGAGCAGTAACATCAAATAGTTATTTGACAACGTTACTGTTCTATAAAAACTGAATTTATTGTTGTTGTGATAATCTGCCGCAATTTTAATTTATCAAAACAAAGTTATTTCTTATTAAAACGACAATAAAAAATTAAAATTTCACTGTAAAAACATTTTTAATAAAACATTTTAGTAAGAAATTAAGTTTTATTAATGTTCTATGTTTCCATTCTTAGTAATAATAAACATTGTTGATAAGATTTAAATTAGGGACACATGTTAAGCTTTGAATATCTAACTTAACCAAATACATAAATAACACTAGGCTACAACAATATTAATTTTTAATAAAAAACGGTGACATGTGTATAAATTTATCTTAAAATTATATTCAGACCTGGTAAAAAATTGTTAAGTGTTTCTCAAAGTTAAAACTGAATAACTTTGAGCTCAAAGAAATCAAGCAAAATATATCACTCTCGAAATATATTTTAGTCACACAATATATTTTTTTAACTGGTAGACAACAGTTCAATGTCCTTTCTAGCTAAAGAATACCAAAAGCTGTCTCTTCCCCTTTTAAATTAAAATGGCATCTTTCTCCGAAGCAAACAGGCAGACATTTTAAAATTACGAGGAGCATATATTCACTACAACAGCCGGTATAAAAAGTAAAACTTGAAGAATGCCCTAACAAAATACAACACTACTACTTACTCATTTCAAAAACGGTCCACTTACATTTCATTGAAATTAAATGTAATTTTTAATTGTTTTTGAATGTTGATTTTATAACTAAAAAATATGTAAAAGCAACAAATTTTTCTTTTAACTAACAAAATATATCCTACAAAGACATTAGTAATAACTTTTTTTGTATTTATTTAATAAAACAGTAAACTTAACTCCGTTTTATTCATTTAAAGCCTCTTACTAAGTCCACACCCCAACACATAACCTACGAAAACATAAAAAAACTACTGAACTTTTATTTTTTTAAACACTTGAACAAATTCAACAATAACTGTTTGTAGTTTCTTTAAGAAGTTTTCAGTTTAGTTAAAAATAAATGAAAATATGGTTGTTCAAGAATGAAAATATTTCTTTAACTTTAAATTTCTGTTTTTGGTGCAGTCAAAATTAGCAGTTAATTTTTACCTTGTTGCGTCGCATCAAAATTAATACACACATTTAAAAAAACGTTTATCAGAAGAAAAATATTTTTATAATAAATTTTTTAAACAAAAATTTTTGAAAAATATGTTTGTAAAAAAATAAAAAAAAATATTTATTGTCGCTCGTTTTTTACCAATAGACAAAAAAAGTTAAATAAAAACTTTCTTACAAAACAACCATATTTCTATTTATTTTTAACTTAACTGAAAACTTTTTAAATAAACTACAAACAGTTATTGTTGAATTTTTTTAAGTGAAGATGTTATTTTTAATTTTCTTAGCAAAATGAAAACGTCTTGCTTGCACTTGACTGTTTTATTATTTCATTGTTGCCCAGTGTAAAAAAATGGTTATAAAAGCGTTTCTGGATGTGTTAACTTTCAGTCTTATAGAGACTTGTAGAGAAGATGGTTGAAATTGTTCAACTGGCTGCCACCACTTCCGTAACGGCAGGATGTCCAGGTAAATGGATCGAACAGAAACTAGATCATTTTAATAAGAGTGACACAAGAACCTGGAAAATGGTAAGTGATAAGAGCTCTTTGGTGTTTTTTTTAAGATTAAATTTTTTTAGCGATATACTACTGATTCGTTCCTTGATTCCAAGTATCCCCGTAACCTTTTGTCTCCTTTGTTTATTTATGTTGGAGGTCTGGATCCTAAGTCAGATGTTATGGGTGGAACCCTTTTCGAGGAAGTAGCTAGACTTAACATGGCCTACTATTTTAAAACTCAGCATCGTTATTTCGAAGACAGCATACCATTTAGGAACTTGACTTATGAAAATCTAAAGTATTTAAATGTACAACAAGCTCTGGCTGATTTGGCACATTTTATTCGCACTATAAAGTCCTCGTCTTCTGCACTGAATGATTCAAAAGTTATTTTGCATGGTAAATCTTATGGCGGTTCTTTGGCCACATGGATCAAGATATTATATCCTGATCTGGCAGATGGTGTTTGGGCCTCAGGCGCTCCACTACTTGCTAAATTAGATTGCAACGGTTGGTATTCACTGTAACTTTTTTTTCAAAATTTTACTAATAATTTGCAAATAATTGATTTCTCAGAACTTACTGAAGCGATAGGTAAAAGGATTCGGATATTTGGCGGTGATTCTTGTTACAATCGTTTAGCAAACGGTATAAAAAAAAATGGAGCAAATGTTAGCGGAAAAGAGATTTGCTGAATTAAAGAGTGCTTTTAATCTTTGTGACACATTTGATGCGAGTAATGAATTAGATGTTGCAAATTTATTTTATAACATAATCCGTCAAATTGACCAGAATACGCAATCGAAGTAAGAAAATTTAAATAAAATAACCTTTTTCAAATCCGTTTCTTCTAACTTTCAGAAATGGAATAAAATATATCTGCGAAAAACTAATACATGAAGGTTTAACGTATTTTTTGTCGCCTTTTCCTAACGAACGTTGCAATAATTACACCTACAAAAACCAAGTGGCTTGGCACAAAGGTAGGATCAACTTATAAATAAAATCATAACTATTTCAAAAAATAATTAAAATATTCTTTATCAATATCGTTTAAACAAAATTCAAATATTATTTAAGCTTTAAATTTGAAATATCTTTGGCAAAAAACCCCTTAAAATAAGCAACAAATACATTTTTAGCTTCTGAAACATTAGAACAGTCTTTTAAAACAGATTTGTAAACTTTAAAAAATGTTGAAAAAAATAACTTTTAAATTGAAATTAAAATAATTTAAAATCGACTTTTCAAGTTTGTTGGCTTAAAAAAGCATTAAACGGCTTCAGAAACAACTTTTAATAGACAACAAATTTAAATCTTTTAGCAGACTTTATTGTTAATCCAGAAATATGAGGAAGACTTAAAAAAATATTTCAAAACTTTTTTCTAGCGAACCCGTGGCTGTATCTGTCCTGTAACGAACTTGGTTGGTTTCCAAACACTTATTCTACACAACGACCATTTGGTACGAAGGTTCCCCTTAGTTTCTATTATAATCTTTGTAAGGATGTTTTTGGTGATAAATTTACACCAGAATATATGGAAAGTCAAATAAATAAAACAAATCAATTATTTGGAGGACTTAATCCAAATAATTCTTTACATACGCTGAGTTTGATTCTTTGTTACCACTGGGCATGCAAGACGTAAACAAGACAGTAATAATACCAAGTGAGTATCATTCTTATAATAAATAAAAACTAAAAAAGAACAATTAAAAATACAGCCACGGGTTCGCTAGAAAAAAGTTTTATATATATTTTTTTTTTTTTTTAATTTTTGCTTTCAAATAATTTGTTTTAAGCTTCAAGAATTTTTAGTCTTTTTTCTACTGCTGAATTAACAATGAAGTTTGCTTAAAGTTAAAAAGTTGTTGTCGGTTAAAAATTGTTTTTGAAGCCGTTTAAGCTCTGGATGAATCTTAAATTATATGTTTTTAATTTTAATGCTTTTTAGAGCAAACAAACTTAAAAAACCGATTTTAAAGTTATTTTTATTCAGCATTTTTTTAAATTTACGAATCTTTTTTAAAAGACTGTTCTAATGTTTCAGAAATCTAAAATGTATTTGTTGCTTCTTTTAAGGGATTTTTTGCCAAAAATATTAAAAGCTTAGTCCATAAAAAGTCTCTCAACATTGATTGGTATCGCTCAGCATTCACAGTAACAGTGTGTAGAGATGTAGAGATTTTTCATGAATAACACGAGGATTTTCATCACCCCAAATACGACAATTTTGCTTATTGGCGAATTCATCCATCCTGAAATGAGCTTCGTCACTAAACAAAATTTTGCTTGAAAACAATGGATCTTTTTTTTTGTTGTTTAATAATCCAACTAGCGAAATTACGACGTTGCAAATGGTCTCTTTCTTTCAATTCCTGGGTTAATTGAATTTTATAAGCATGTAAATGCAAATCTATATGCAAAATCCTCCATAAGGAGCCATAAGATATGCCTAATTCTTGCGAACGCGCGAAATTGATGTTATCGGTTCATTTTCAACACTTTCACCAACAGCAGTAATATTTTCATTTGTGCGTACAGTTTTTGGTCTTCCACTTTTTGGTTTATCAGTAACACAACCAGTTTCTTCGAATTTTTTCACTAATCTTTGTATTGAAGATTGATTTGGCCGATTATTTACACCAAAAAAATCACGATGGGTATTTTTCAAAGAACGCCCATTTTCATAATAACTTTGAATGATGTAAACGCGTTGTTGCAATGTGTACCTGTCCACGGTTAAAACTGTACTACCTTCTAATAAAACAAAATGGCTTATGTCATTTAAAAAGATGTCACGTGTAAAAATTATATAGTGCTGACATCTAGGCGTCACATTTGGATGACCCTTTACATTTAAATAATGAAAAATTATATCTTGTAAATGGAAGGGCAAATCTTGAGCCTAGTGATAATAACCATTGTGTATTCGGTGGTATAATCCCTTTAATTTTTTTATAAACCAATCGCTGTTAAAATTCATGTTAATCTTCTGCATTTCTTTTGTTCTCAATCGTTCTAGTTTTTTCTTAAGTCTTATATTGTTGTTTTTTGTTATTGTGTTGGTAAAACTTATTTTCTATACTTTTCTTTAAGCTATTTTTTGTATTAAGATTCTTATGAATTTGTTTGTGTTTATGTTGTATTAATAATCTTAAGATGATATTGTGGAAATTATATAAGTGTCTCTGCAAAGTTTTATCTAATTTTGCATGTACATTACCGTTCTGTAGCAAGTTGTTCTTAAAGTTCACAGTACTTTTACTAATAAAACCAGTTATAAGTCCAATTTGTCTGCAATTAATTAAAAATAATGTTGATAACTTCAAATTCGCCATTTGTTTGTTGAGCTTCGAAAAGTTCCTTATTAAATTATTGGTGTGACAAAAACTTCTGTCTGATGTTTTTGTTAAGTGTCATGATGACTTTGTTCCGGCGTGCCTTCTGTTATATATAAATAAGTTATCATATTATAACTATATTTTGCAATTATTTGTTTGTGTTTAGTGAAAATATGATTCAAAGAATGATAATATTAAACTTTAAAAATATCCCGCTAATTATCCCGACAAAATTATTAAAATCACCAATATTGATTTTTGAAAGCACGTTTCGATGGCCATTTTGCTACCGCTTACTTATGTAGCTCTTCAGGAATGATAATATTATTACTTGTGAACACAGAATTTTTTTAATATAACCATACTATTGTTATCCTTGTAATGTCTACATAAAACAAGTTTGTCTGAAGTTTTTTACCTTCCGAGTTTCTTCTTTAACTTTAAAAATTTCTTTAGCTGCGTTAAGGTTCGAGTTACAGGAGGGACAAAGGTATTCCCTAACAGTTATCTGTTTATCGATAATGTCAATAAAAAGTAATACACACATCCGATTTTTGAGTCAGTTGATTTATTTGTATACTATTTTTGATTGTATTCAAAATAACAATTTTATGAAACCTTGAAAATATGTCTTTTTTTCGACACTGACTCCAGTAAAACAAAATTAATGGTGCAAAGAAGACTTCTTAGATAGAAAGCAAGAATCGTTTAGTTAACAGTTTTAAATTATTCATTTCAAACTAATGCTTTGTTTCTTTCTGTAAACATAGTAAAATATCAATAAATGCAAGTGAAAATCTTTGGGCAACATGGCTTACCATTTAACATGATAAAAGCATGTTCAAATAGGCGTTGTCTATGACTTCAGGAAATTTACATTCACTGACCTGAACCATACTCTTAAGGTTGACTTTCTTTTTGAACAAGATAACCAGTACCAGCTGCTTAAATATACCGCCTCCAGTAGTTTTCAATTCTATATTGTTTGTAACCATCTTTTTTTTTAATTTAAATTATAAGTCACGCAAAACTGCCATCCTTCTTTTTGGTGGACCAAGGGCATTTAGAGCAGTTAGAATTCTTTCCCATTGATCCTTAAAATTAGAAGGAACAGCGCATCTTCGAAAACCTCCGACAAGTGATGGATTTTTCCCAACTCTTCATCTGATTTTTTCAATTGGTTGGGGTATGTAATCTTCAGTTTGTACATTTTTAGTTTTATTTGTACTATTTTTTTTATAATTTTTTTATTTCTACACGAAGCATAAATCACAAACGACCATATCAGCGGTAATTCGCGGCAATATCAACACGACACTTTTCTTACAAAACACCAAATTCATACTGCCAGTCATCGATAAATGGCAATTTTGGCAACGAGAATACCGATAAAAAAAACGATTAAATTGTCGCCGCCTTATATTGCCGACGTCATACGGAACAAGGGCAAATATTTAGAATGATAGTTCGAGTATTTTGGATTATAAAACAAAAATAATCTGTATTTGAGTTCAGGTACATTTTTATTTATTAAGCACAAACAAAAACGAATTTCAAAATTTTGTGTTAAATTTTTAAGCAAAACAAGGAAAATTGGACACTAACAAACTGTCCCTTTTTTTCTTTGTTAATAGTTAAAGTTTGATGTGATATATCTTAAGTCAGCCTCTCGGTCGTTTAAAACCCTTTAAATAAAATATACAAAAATGTTATTTGCAAAATCGAATTGCCCTGTTTTTTTTTAATTTTTTTATTGCTCTTCAACTTGCTTTAACTTTTTTTAAGAATTTAAAACTTTTTTACTTTTTTATTTTTAATCTTTCTATTTTTGCATAAAAAACAAGAAAAGCGAAGAAAAAAAGGTTTTAGAATTTCTGATTTTAGGTCAAGATAAAAAGGCTACAATGAATCACATTATGATAAAATATTTTTCGACCAGAAGGCTTAGAAGGAATATTCAAAATAAGGATATAAAACAAATGGTAAACTTTCTTATATATTCTTTGATAATAATCATTTAGTTTTCCTTTTTTATGCTCCAGCTTACCTATAGACTGTACATGACAACCAGTTTCAAAAGCGTAACTATTCCTTTTTTTCATCCAACATTAATGTAGTGATTACAAAAAAAAAAAAAAAAAATAAAAGAAACAATTCATTATATTAATAAACATACAAAAGAGTATTAAAATCTTTATAATTTTGATTTTTTAATAAACCACACATAAACGTTTACAACACAAATAAACATGTGAAAATACTTATCAACACAGCACAATAGGAAGCAGAAAAGACTGCAAGTAATTATACTATCGACATCAAATCAATGAACTGATTAAACAACAACCTTGTTGCTGTTAATTTTCCATTAACAATTATAAAAGGATTTCAACACATACAAGCTTAATTTGCACAACAAGGATACACAGTAGCAAATTCGTAGACACAGTCACTCACACAAGCAGAAACACACTGATAGCGATTTAACAATGTGTAAATGAAAAATGTTTTGAATTGATGTGTTTGACTTGTTGTGTTGTGTTACGTATCTGATTACTTTGTGTTTATTAACAGATAATTAAAAAACTTTATAATATTTTAATAATTTTGTAGTATTTAGCGTTTATGTTTCTTTGAAGGTTTGGTGAAATACCAATAATTTCATTAACATATTTTTAAAAAAAGTAAATTTATTTTGAATAAACTCTTTATAGCAATTAAATTATTAACAGAAGAATTTTAAAATCAAATGAGGAACTATTAATCGGGCTTACGATCACGTATATTTTAATTTATAAAACAGAAAAAAAGACAGAATTATTATTTTTACAAATTTTTGTGTTAATTTCTGGACACTAGACGTTAACAGAATATAATGCTGCATTTTTAGGATCGATACATCTGTCATCAGTATTATTTGCATGTATCTACTTTAGACTCTGTACATTATTAGACATTATCTTTTAAACGAACTTATTTTATAAATTAAAATATGAGAATTATTCATAATAAATCAATTATTATCAACATTTATTACACGAGTCAAATATATTTATTTTTAATCGAATGCCATTTTTATACCCTTCACCAAAGTATATCTATTTTGAAATCTTTTACATAGCGAAATCGATTGGGCGATATCTGTTTGTCTGTCTGCTAGTCCGTATTGGCAGTGAAATCAACTTTACTAAGGCACTAAATACGCTAGAAAAAATTTAAAAACGCCGAGCAATCAGACATAGTTTCGTAAGATTTGCTATTGATAATCAGCAAGATCGGTCCATGTCCTTCGAGGCAGTAGGCAAAAGACCACGCTAGCCTCTAATTTTATCAATTCATTTGGAACTATAAAGCTACTCCAATAAAAAAATATGTTGTTGTTAAATTGAAGAAAAGTAACCCTGCAGATGTTTTTTGTAAAAATAATAAAATTTTAGAAAATTATTAATATTGAAGAATTTTTTTCACTACGGCTGACTTGTAATCTCACTTTGTTACTAAATAGCCGTAAACATGATTAAAATTAATTTAAAAAAAACTTAAAAAAAAAAGTTATTCTGAAGAGGCTTTGGTTAAATGACATTCTGCAATTATTTTGGAAAAAAATATTTGAATTGTTGTCCAACTTAAAAGACTATAAACTATAAAACAAAATAATAAAAATTGTGAAAATGATAAAACTAAAAGAAAGAATTAAAATTTTTTTCTACATATGAGCCGTTTATTTTAAAAATGGAATAAGTTATTTAAAAACTATATATAATAATAATATAATGAAATTTAAATGTTAAAAGTTGCTACAATTTTATATTAACCGATGTTTTTATTTGAGAATAAGTGTCGTAAGGTAAAATTGCAAGTAAGTCTTGTCGAGATTCAGCTACAATATTTTTATAACCTTTGAAGCACAATGCTATAAATATGTGTATCATCTCAACAGCATAGTCACTTATGCCACTTTCGTAATAAGGTAAAAGCCACTGTAAGAAAGGCTTCAGTGCCTCACCTTCGATGCAAACGACCTTCCTTAACTTGTCACGGGATAAGGAATGTTGGGAAATGCTATAACAGTTGAAATAATTGAGATTTTTGGAGACAGACTTAATGATCTTAAAGGATATCAAACAGCTGCAAGGTGGACTTAGTTTCCCTCATCAATCTTAAAGGATATCAAACAGCTGCAAGGTGGACTTAATTCCCCTCATTACCATTTCATACATAACCTGATGAGGGGTTCTTGCCTTTTTTGTGGAGTAACTGCGTCTAATCTACATGGGTATATAATCGGCACCAAGGAAATTTGACGCATTGTAAGAAAGTTGGAGCGTGAGTTCACGATTTTAGATTCAAAATCGCCGACAAGATACAGTTTAGTTCGAAGAAAAGGAAAAACAATCTTCGTAGCGGACAGTATAGAAAAAGTTCAATAATTGTCGATTTGGAGCTGATAGGTCGATCGGTTAAGAGTGATGTTAACTAACTCTTTATGGCGAAACAAAAAAGTATTTTATAACTAAATGGCTCTACATATCAAACAAGTAACATTGCGTTGAATTTAAGAAAATCACATTTTGGTATTTGTGTCAACTCATGGCGAGCCGAAGCTGAAGTAATTTTAATCATTTGTACTTTAAAATTGTATGGCTATTTTAGTTTTATTACCATCTTTTCTGGTCGTTCCCTATATCTTAAATTTACGTAGGCTTTACAAATACTTCCAGAGTTTTTATCACTTCAACTCTAAAAATCCTATGGTGTGGTTATTGAGCCTCTTGTAAAAAAGCTTCAATTTTTTACCACGTTGCAGACTATTGTTGTTAATACCACCACAGTTATTCAGAACCTCTTGCATTTGTTAATTAAATTTTTAATTTCATTTTTAATACTTCAATAAGGAAATTATTTAAAAATTTCTTCTGATCTCTTTGAAGCCGACCTTTTAAATTAAACTGTTGCTCTTTAAAAATACATCAGTTGTTAGTTATTAATTAAAAAATATTTTCAAAATATTTTTAATGCTGTTTTACGTTTAAATTCATTTTGTATTTCTTCCTGAAATTCATACTAACAAATTTGACTGTAGTTTTTTTAAGGTACATTTTCAGTAGTTATCATATTGATGTGTATCCATATTTAACCATTTTGCACTTATTTACGATCACATACACGTTCAGATTGGTAAATTTTGCCTGACTGCACAATTGTACAATTTAATTGCAAAATGCACAGAAAGAAACAATTTTTTTGGACAAATAAATGTCACAATTAAAATGCATTTATCTTGTAAATTTTTTTTGCAAGAAGATTTCAATAAATATTTTATAATGTTTTTAGGCAATTAAGCTGGAAAATACATATAAAATGGATTATAAATATTAAATCTTGTTTAAATTTTTTAAGGTACAAAAAGCTTTTAAATGTCGTGCAAAAAATGTGTAATGCGAAAAGATTTTGTCTGCCTTTAAAAGAACATTTTTCTTGTCTATCGTCTAACTAAAGTGTAGAATTGTTGAAATTACTTAAATAAAAAATATTATTTAAAATAATTCAACAAAATAGTAAAATATTTTTTCGTGGCATCAACATTCGAAATAATAAAGAAAAGGAAGCCAGATCTAAACGCTTTTATTCGTCTATAAATAGAAATTGCAGATAAAGATGACATGGCAATATTAGATCCAACGGATTAAGAAGTTTTGAGTCTACAGTAAAAAATTGTGTGTGCTGCTTACGATTTATATAAACAAAATTTTATAAAGTTGAGTAAATAAAGTGACATTAAAGAAAATATTTTATAACCTGTTTTATTTTCCAACTAAAGCAAACCAAAAATGAAGTGAAAACTGTATGCTAAAGTTCTAAGAAGGAAAGGAAATCAAATTGTGTATTGTTTTCTTTTGCTATCTCATTATTAACTCAGTTTAACAAATGTCTATTCAGTGATTTGGGTTGAATACACAATCACAAGTTACACAGAAAATCTAAAATTGACAGACAATTTATAAATAATTTCTATAAAGTTTTTTTTACTGTTTTTCAAGGACATTATAAAAGTGACCTTGTCGCAATAAGTGGATATCATAATTAAATATAAAAATATACTGTCTGGAGTACATTTAGTTCAAAGCTTAAAAAAAAACATATCTAAGCAGTGATATCTTCAAATTTTTTCTTGATTAATCTGAATTCAATTTATGACTTTTTTTAATCAGAATTTAGTTTAAGGTTCATTTATTTAATTGATATTAATACTGTTACGTTTATTTAAATTTATAAACGTTTATTTTACTGAGTTCTTTTATTGCAAAATAAATAAACACAATTTATTTACTACTTTAATTAAATTAAACTTTTATTAGACGATTATTCACTTATTCGCGATTAGTACACAAAAATACGCGATGGCAACTTCACCACTCTTTATCCGTTTTACCACAAGATCTTAACTGGTTGACGTTTTCACTAAGAATGATTCAGCATGTATGGCCGTTGCTTTTATATACCCAATGTTAAGGCTCTTGAATATATTAGAATTTTACTCCATCTGTTGGTAGAATATTTCTCTACTACACATTTATCATTTGAGACACATGATGATTGTTATTTGATTCCAGAACCTTCCATTATTACTTTGAAATTATTTACACATGCTGTCTATTTTTATTAATCGTTATGTAGGTGTGTGTGTAGTTGTGTGTTGCGTTTATTTTTATTGCTTTATGTTAGTTGTTTTTGTTTTATGATTAAGAAGTTTTTGTAGAAACTTCTAGCGTTGTAAACATACACAATAGGTCATTTCGTTTTACTTTCTTGGTGACAATTATTTGTATTTCTTTTTATGACCTAAATAAAGCATCTTCGCAACACTGCCGGCCACTTAAGCCTTTTCGTCCCGAATAGGGTCAACATTACCTTTGCCATATTTGGCCAGCCGTTCCAGGTGAACAACTTTCATTTTTGACCTCGGATTATGGTATCTCTGTATTCGGTAAACCTCATCATTCAATTTCTTGATCACCTTGTATGGTCCCTCCCAGTGAGTTTGCAGTTTAGGAGACAGTCCTTTCTTGCGTTGTGGGTTATATAGTAAAAACATTTGTCCTTCAATAAATCCTTCCGTGTTTGCTGCTCGATAATATCTGGCTTTCATTTTATCGCTAGACATTTTAATGCGATTACGGACAAACTCATGAAGCTCATGCAGGTCTTCTTGTGCTTGAGGAACATTTCCATTGTCTTCGTCTGCAGGTCCCGGCTAAATACCAAATTCTAAATCTGCTGGGAGTTTCAGTTCTGTTCCGAACAAGATTTTTGCTGGACTACGTGAGGTTGAATCATGTACAGCTGACCGATAAGCTCGTAAGAACTTTGGTATATGGTCATCCCAATCTTTCTGGTGTGCACTGACCACTTTTCTGAGATATTCCTCCCAGGAACGATTAAATCTTTCTACCATGCCATCAGACTGTGGATGCAGCGGTGTCGTTCTCGTCTTTTTGATACCATATACGTCACACATCTCTCTAAATATGGCCGATTCAAAATTTCGTCCCTGGTCTGAATGCAGTTCTAGTGGAATACCGTATCGACACACCCAATTGTTAACAAGAGCGTCCACTATTGTTTTGGACTCTTGGTTTGGAATGGCATACACTTCAGGCTACTTGCTAAAATAATCTATAACCACTAGTACATATCGGTTTCCAGCATTACTAACAGGAAATGGACCTGCTATATCAATAGCTATCCGCTCAAAGGGTTCACCTGCGTTGTATTGCTGAAGCTTGCCACGACTCTTTCTTGTGGGACCCTTGGCCGCAATGCACTGTTCGCAATATACTATCCAATCAGCTACGAATTGTCTCTTGAACCATTATGAAACTGCTTCATTACCTCACTCCATCAGCCATCTACCACTTTCAGGCTATTCCACTCAGCCCAGTACGATTTAGCTAGGCGGCTTTCTGCCGATATTTCATTGTGATTCGGTCTTCTGTTATTTTGTTTAGCCAATATAATTTTTGCCAAAATTGGGTCCTCATTCTGTGCCTTCGACCAGTCTTCGTTTGAACCAATTTGGGCAAGCCGCACGTCAATGATGCACTCCTTTTTTTCGATATTTGTGCAGCGCTTGCACTCTACATTGCATGGCCGTCTTGAAAGGGCATCAGCGTTGTTGTGTTTTCCGCCTTTTCTATGTACAATACTAAAATCATGGTTTTGCAACCGTTCAACCCAGCGTGTGAGCTGCTCTTCGGGGTTCTTAAATTGCATCAACCAACGTAGTGCGGAGTGGTCCCTCCTTAAGATGAAATGTTGACCATATAAGTACTTGTGGTAATGCTTAACACACTCCAGCACTGGCAAAAGCTCCCGTCGTGTAACGCAGTAATTTCTTTCGGGCTTCGAGAGTACCCTGCTGTAGTAGCCAACGACCTTTTCTGTTCCATCAATCTCCTGAGAAAGTACTCCTCCTATTCCATAGCCGCTTGCATCCGTGTCCAATATAAATTTCTGTCCAGCTATTGGATAGGCGAGGACTGGTGCCGTACACAGAAGTTTCTTGAGCTTCTGAAATGCTTCTTCCGCTGCCTCACTCCAGTGGTACGTTTGCGACTTTCTGGTCAACTCATGCAAGCTAGCAGCCGCTTAAGCAAAGTTCGGCACAAATCTGCTGCAGTATGTGCAAAGCCCCAGGAAACTACGCAGCTCATGTAGATTTTGTGGGCGATGCCAGGTCTTTACTGCCAGTACTTTGTCTTCATCAGTTGATATGCTCTCAGCTGTTACACGATGCCCCAGGTATTTTACCTCCTTTTGAAACAAGGCACATTTTTTAACACTTAATTTTAATCCTGCAGCTGTTATACACTTAAACACTTCATCCAGGTTGTTGAGGTGTTCGTCAAAAGTTTTTCCCATCACGATTATGTCATCCAGATACACTAAGCACGTTTTCCAATTGAGACTTTTAAGCACACGTTCCATTAAACGCTCTTAAGTAGCTGGAGCGTTGCAAAGCCGAAATGGTATCACCTTGAACTGCCATAAACCACCACTCGCGCTAAAGGCAGTTTTCTTCTTGTCTTTATCGGCTATCTCTACTTGCCAATAGCCGCTATGCAAGTCCAAGGTAGAGAACCATTTTGTTCCGGCCAACGTGTCTAAGGTATCGCTAATTCTAGGCAACGGATAACTGTCTTTCTTGGTGACGTCATTGAGCTTCCTGTAGTCAACGCAAAACCTGGTACTGCCGTCTTTCTTCTTTACTAAAACTACTGGCGAACTCCACGGACTCGAGGATGGCTCAATGACTCCGTTCCGCTCCATTCGCTGACAAGTTGCTTGAGCTCGTTTCGCTTTGCTAGGGGAACACCTCTCGGTGCTTGTTTTATAGGCCTCGCTTCGCCAGTATTAATTTCATGTTTCACAGCTGCCGTTCTACCTTGGTTTTTATTACTTAGGGCGAAGACGGAGGCATGTTTTCGCAACAACTGCTTTGCCTTGTTTCTGTTAGAAGATGTTAGTTCTGCCACCCATTTTTGCACCTGTTCTGCTAGTAAATCTCTTTCTCTGGCTTGTAATTTGGGGTATACTGTATTCACCGTACAATTTATTATGGCTTCAGCTGGCTCACATCGACCTATCTTAAAATTTCTGTTTATGGTCTTTTCGCTATTGGACAGATTGAGTACTCTCACAGGCACTCTTCCATCGTCACAGATTTTTACAAGGGCTTTCGCTGTTAAAATGTCGTCTTTTACTTCTGTTGGTTCTACCACCCACAACCGGTTATCCACACAATCTGCCTCCACACGTGCCCATACTATAGTTTCCGCCTGAGGTGGTAATTTCTGGCGTTCAACGGCAAATAGCTTCCTTACTGTGGTTCTGCTCTCATAACCAACATCCAGGGATATCTCCACATTACGCCAGATCACTATTTGCTCGCCCATGTGCAGATTAATACCGTTGGCTATCATAAAGTCTGCACCAATGATAACTTCATCCACTATATCGGCGACAGCAAATACATGGTCAACGCTTATGTCTGCTAAGACAGTCTTACCCTGGCTCGGCCATAGACAGTGGCTAAGTCCCCAGTAGCCATGCGCAGTCATACATTATTTAACGGTTCCACAGCGCCTTTTACTAAATCGGGCCTTATTATCGACTGAGACGCTCCTGTGTCTATGGTGAGGACTTGCTTTCTTCCGCTTATAAGGCCACAAGCAGCTAGGTTGCTATTCTTCTGTTGCACAATTGAAATCGAGATTGTGGGGCCATCGGTTATGGGAGCTAGCACTTGCTCCTTAGCGCTAGCTCGATTTAGTTTAGCGATGACTCGAGTGATTTGGTATTGTTCGCCCGCTTGTTGTCCCTTGCTGGGGACACAGATCTTGATCTTTTCTTTGTAGATTTGCGGTTGCGCTGGAGGTGGCTAACTTTTCCGCAGTTGAAGCATTTGGCGCGAGGCTTACTCCTTTCTTCCTCCATTATTTGTTTGACAATACCTTTTATCTCGCTCCTTGTATCGCCGTGGTTATAATCATCAGTCTCAATACATCGCACCTTGTACACCTGCGGCTTCGAGATGACTTTTGCGGTCTCCTGTGCTAGCGCGTACGAGATAGTTTCTGCAAAGGTTGATTTTTGCATAGCACACACCGCATATTTAACATCTGGATCTCGTATACCATTCACAAATGCTTCAATTTTAAAATGATCGAGAAACGGATGATGTTCGCCTGGATAAGTCACCTGCACCAAACCTTCAATTTCCATAGCGAAGTCTTGAAGCGTCTCGTTCGCTTTTTGAACCCTGCCTCGTAACTCCATTCTATAAAGTTCTCTTTTATGCTCACCTCCGTACTTACGCTGTGTAGCATCCATTATGTCCTCATAATTATTTCTACATTCGGGTGGTAAGCTTTCGAGTATCTCTGCTGCTGCTCCCTTTAAGGCCAAAATAAGCTCTACAGCTTTTTCATCATTGTCCCATCGATTCTTGTTGGCCACTGTTTCAAACTGGAACTTAAAAACATTAAAAGGTGCGCTGCCGTCAAAACACGGACTATTTATCTTGCTTGCATGCTCAGAGATAACTCTCACTGGTCCTTCTCGAATTTGTAGTTCTCCCATTTGCACTTTTAATTCATTTAATTCTTCGTTCACCTTTTTTTCTAGGCCGCTGACTTCTGAAACTTCTTAAAATTTCTCATTTACCTCCGCTAAAAATCTTTCTCCATTGAAACTAGAGATTTCTTGTATTACTCTGGGGCTGTCTTTTAATGATTATTGAAGCTTCTGGTTATTTTCTTTTATCTTCTTCATCATAGCTGCAAACATAGAAATCAAGTCCATAATGCTGCTTGTTGATGGAGTACATACTTCAATCACTTCTTTTTCTTCTATTTGTCCGAATTCGTATGTCCCAATTTCAATACCACGCTGCTTGAATTCATCTATTAATCTCTTTTGCAACTCCGCTTTATTGCCCGTTGTCGGCAGATCCAACTTACTTAGCTCCATTTTTAGCTACTCAACTTTAATCTCGTCAAATTTCATCGTGATTTATTTATTATTTGCAATTCCACTTCTTATACCAATTGTTACGTTTATTTTAATTTATAAACGTTTATTAAACTGAGTTCTTTTATTGCAAAATAAATAAACACAATTTATTTACTACTTTAAATTAATTACACTTTTATTAGACGATTATTCACTTATTCGCGATTAGTACACAAAAATACGCGATGGCAACTTCACCACTCTTTATCCGTTTTACCACAAGATCTTTACTGGTTGATGTTTTCACTAAGAATGATTCAGCATGTATGGCCGTTGCTTTTATATACTCAATGAATGAGAAAAATAGTTTTTACACTTTTTCTACTTTTTGTGGTGAAGGGTATAAAAAGTGAATTCCTAGAACATAAAGTTAATTAATTATTAAAATGAAAAAAATAAAGTATAAGATTGTAAACCGTAATTTTAGCAATAACTTAAAATTGCAAAAATTAATACCTAGATTTTTTTAAATCAATAATTTTATTGCGGCTAATTTTACGTATAATTTGTATTTTTAAATTTATTAAAAAAATTAAAGTTTTAACGTTGATTTTTATCGGTTATAGGAAATATAAAACACTAACAGAAAAGAGTGCAGCGTTTTATGAATAGCTACATTCTTTATCAGAGCTCTTTGTATATGTATTTAAGTTTCACATAATAAATGAAAATTTGTTTATAGCAATATTGTAATTATTAGCGTATGAGTGGTAATTAATTAATTGAACAGAAAATACTCATACGCCACCTACGAAATTTCACTTCAAACATTTCTGTTTAATCAATTATTCGACTTAATCTTATCAGTTTGATTTAATTCTAAAATAATTCGACTAAAAATTTCAAAAATTGCTATATAAATCTTTTATTTCTATTTTTGAATATCTTTAAGGAGCGTTAAAATAATTAAATTTTGAAGTCACAAGTTTGAGTGTTTTAAAGAAATAAAATTAAAATTGATATTAAATTTTTGTTTGTGTAACATTTAATTTTCAATTAAATCTTTTAAACAAAACAAAAAACAAACCGTTAATACTTTGAGTGCAAACTTAAGTTATTACGATATAGTAAAATATTTAAGAATTGCATTTGAGAATCCCATTTAAAATTAATTATTAAATCTACAATAAAACTTGAAAGGAAAAATTTTTTAAGATTTTTCTTTTTAATAAAGCAAGCTTTTTTAAAATTTCTTTAATAGTTAATATTCAATATCCTCTAGAATTTAAGTGGCTGAACATATTTCTCTTTATGATAAAAGAAGCGATTCACTTTGTTTAATAAAAAATTAAAATAATAGAAAAATGGAAAAAACAAATGTAGACAAGAACATGATAATATTTCATTTCTTTCCAGACAAACGACAAAACTGTCATCTTTGCTAAAGTCAATTTTGTTTAAACTCATAAACATGAACTCAAATATATGAAACATTTTTAGGTGAATTATTCTATATGAATATTAGGGAGGTTTAAATAAACATAAAAAGTTTTGATATTCTTTCAAAAGAATGTTGCTTCACAGTTTGTAAAAATTTAATAGAACAACTACAATTTACCTCGCAAAATATGACAAAGAAAATCCTTTTTTCTACATAATAAATAAATATAGCTCTGCATGAAATATAATCCAAAATTTATATAAATTTCTTTAAGTGAAACTTAAGTTAATACTGAATATTAAAAAAAAGGAAATAAATTAAAAAGTTGAGTTTTTAAATTCATTCCCAAGATATTAAACTAATTTAATTATTGAATAATTCTAGGCACATTTAATACATCCAAATGAAGAGAACGTGCACTTTGACATAAAGTCTTACATTCTTGTTTGTTTTTTTTTTATCGTAATAATTTTTTTATGTAGGAGAATTGAAATCAAATGACCTGAAATACCACTCGCTTTATCCTTTTTGAGTAGAGGTTATTTCCTTAAGAGTGAAGAAGAAGGGAAGTCACTACTGTTTATTTTCTTTTTAAAGGCAAGTGGTGCTTTTTGCGAAGTATCATACTGAGGTTTAGGTATAGTCTTGGGGCTCAATAATAATATTAAAAATATTAAACGTAATGATGGGGCAAAGTTTCGTTCCACATCATTCCTCTCAAAAAAATCGAATCGGGTTATTATTTATTTTAATTTTTTTAATGCAAAATAATTTCAATAGCTTTGTTCTTATTACATTATCATACAATAAATATCTCCTATTAATTTATTTTTTTAATTATTTCTACACGGTTTAGTAATAGAGTAATATCATTTTTTTTTGTCTTCTTAAAAGTACAAAAAAACATGTTAAGAGTTGTCAACTTGTGACCGACGATATATTTCTTCGATAAAATGTCTTCATATTTATTTAGCTAAAGAAAGAAAGAAAATATTTTTTTAATTATATTAAAAAATACAAGAAGTTAAGATATAGTGCCTCCAAATTCAAAATTAATTGAATATTTCTAAAAAATAATTATTATTATTTATCTTTCCAGACGAAGAGTCTTGCATTTTCTTTTATTAATATTTATTGCTTTTTTCATCTCCCTTGAAATAATCAAATAGCAATTTTGTTGGTTTATTGGATTTTTAGAAATCTTTCTTTATTGTTTTAGCTGTTTTAATTAAGAAACAACAAAAAAAAGAGAGATTTGACCCTTATAATCTCGTTGACATATTCTTCTTATAGTCTGCCTGCCATTAAGGAAGAAAAGTTGAAGGGAATTTTAGTTCTTTTCTCTAATCCTTACGATTTTATGTGACAAAAGTTTCCTAAAATTTCCTTTTAGCCAATTAGATTTGGTTTTTTTTACTTAAAATGGCAGCAAAAAATACTAAGAATTTATATGAAGCAAATTTGGCCATTAATTATTGAGGCAAAAATAAATCTTGTTTGTGTGATAAAAATTTAGCTTTATATTATTTGAATTGAAAAAAAAAATCTTTTAAAAACAGGTTTTAGTACTTCATATTTTTAAGTGACTTATGCTGATTTCAAAACATGCGACTTAATTTTTTATATATTTTCTACACTGAAATTATTTACTTGTATTATTTACTAATGACGGATATGAATTTAATTGCTGTACTTTACTTCTTAAATAAAATATCAGAAATTGAATTTGCATAAACTTATTCGTAGAATTTAAGCTGCAACCGTTAAATCATAATTGAATTGCAGAAATATAAATTCTTAATTAACTTAAATGAAAGTAAATTAATTTGCGTGACTTTTTTATAGAGGTTTTTCGATTAGATGGGGTTGTTGTTGTTGACAGTTTTTATGATGGTTATGCTGAAGACTTTCTTTTGTTAATTTTTATATAATTTTTTCGTTTTATTTTTTAAGCAAGAAAAACCAATTACTACGGAAGTGACATAAATTGCATCTCCTGAAGCGAAAGAGAATGAAAAGTATAGAGTTTATTTTTTTCAATATCCGATGGTTTTAGAAGTACAGAGTAAAATTGTCTGTTTTTTTTCACTTAAATTGGTTAATTAAAAACATGCCATTTACAGCTTACATTAGTAGGAATGTAAATATCGGCTGTAGGGCTCCAAATCATTTAAAAAGAAAGGAATATTACTTTCTAAATGAAATTAGAAATATTAAAACACATTAACTAAAGCTTCAGTAAATTCTGTTTAGAAAAGAAACACTAAACACACTTTGATGGATAACTGGCTATTCTCGGTGTGCTTTGCTTTCACATAAAGACAATGATTTTTCACTTTGTATAACGCCCACTGATTCTATTCGCATGCTAGCTATGTGGGCTTTGCTTATTTATAAGGAGGTCACGTTTTTTTTAAATTCTACTACTTTCATGATTCTCATTCAACACTTACATATTTATTTTGTAGAGCAAATGCCACGCCCACTTAAATTAAAATAAATAAACTAAATTAATACAATTATCTATTTTACTTTTCCATCCATTTGAATACTTTGAGCTCGTTTGACTGGTGTACGCAGCTATAGCTTTCCAACGAAATAAGTAAACGCAATAAAATATATATTTTTTAGCGTAACCTCCTTTAAAATAATGTACTTAGTCCTAAGATTCTCCAATTTTCGTATTCCTTTCAAACAATTTGAATATTACGAGGTCAATAAAATAGGCATTTGTTTGGTCAATAATTTGGAGTTTGAGCTAAATCTCTTTCCGCCGAGCCATTTCCTTTAGGTTTGTGAATAGGAAGTAGTCACTAAAAGCTAAATCCAGAGAATATAGCGTAAAAGAACCAATTCGTGGCCCAACTTATAGAGTTTTTTCATTGAAACTGCTCACGAGTGCAGCCGTGCGTTATATTGATGAAAAATATTTTCAATATATTCATATATTTCGAAACGACACAGCCATTTGAACTGCCTCTGGCATTAACAATCTCACAAACTTTTTTTTCGGGCATACTGACCTCAAATGGCCCTCCAGAACATTCAGCCTCATTTGAACTTATGCGACCACAACGAAAGATAGTAAACCATTTTTTACCATTGAAACCGATAGTGCAAAGTGCCCATTGTATTTATCGAGTTTTTTCTTGGTTCGAATAACGTTTTTTTTTTTTGCAAAAGAAAATGCTTAACAAGCACTCGAAATTCACTTTTTTCCATTTTTAGAAGAATCCACGAGATTGTATATTTTCAAAACCTCTTAAACGCAAAGTAAATTACGAAACATGTTCAAAATTTGAAATGAGTTAATTAACAGGCGGTACTTGATAAGAACGAGAGAAGTTCGAAAAATCACCGACTTATTCATCTGCCCTATTAGATAAATATATAAATATTAAAGACACAAATTAGTAAATATCTTACCAATAAAATATTTTAATCCAAATTATTTTTATTCCAAACATCTAAACACGAATTGTTTAAATTGACAGACATTTTTCTGAATAAAATATGCCTGAATAAAATCTGTTAATTTGACTAAAAACTAGTTAGAAAATACTAGTTATTTTTTAAGTTTTATATTCTGCTTAAAAATAAATTCCAAATAAAAGTTATTGTATGAGTTTTGCAAATAAATTTGACCTTTATTCAGGCAACGTTAGTTTACGGCAGAAATGCTTAACAAAAATACTTTTATATTCCAAGAAAAAAAAATTATGAACCTTGATAAATAATTTTATTTTACAAGCCTTTTTGCTGGCTCAGCAAATAATTAGTAACCTTAATTTTTTTAATAAAACCATTAAAACTTAAAATTCAAACGATTATGACTGTATATTTGTTTTCCATTTTGTGGCATTTCTTTTTAATTATGATTTTTGTGCCCTTCATCACAAAAAGGGGAAAAAGAGTATAACTAAATTTGTCATTCCGTTTACAATTCCTACACTATCCGACCTCTATTCTGACTTGTTATGTATAGCGAAGCCGATGAAGCAATGTCCGTCTCTCCGTCCGTGTTAAAATCAAGTTTTCCGAGGCACTAGATCAGATACAAAAAATTTAAATGCGCCAATCGATCAGACATAGTGTCGAAAGAGGAAATCAGCAAGATCGGTCAATGCCCTTCGACGTAGCAGCCAAACACCACGCCTGCATCAAATTTTTCTATAACATTTGAACAATGAAGTAACTCTTATAAAAAAAAAAAGAAAAACAAAACAAATGTATGAGGCGATAGAGAATTTAAAATAAGAAAAACACATCAGCTAAAAAATTTGACGCTAGCCCATATTTTCCATATTTTTTGAAGTTTCCAACATATCAATATGGCTATCATTTTAAAGCTGTTAAAGAGATTTTTAAGGAAATAATAAAATTTTTAGAAAATGCTTAACGCATTAAGAGCCGTTGGCATTTTTATGTTTTTTTTTGTATTATTTTTTTTTTTATTGTTTTCAATTTAATATTTGCTTTTTTGATTCGAATTATTACACTAAACTAAATTTAAAAAGATGGTGAAGGGTGTATAAGATTCGACATAACCGAATATAGCACTCTTACTTTTTTAATTGAGATTGGCTATTATTATTAATTTAATGCGGTCCCATTGAATTAGTTAAACCAACATCCTAAAAGGAAATTTAAGTGGATAATTTATCGGGTGATTTAAATAAAATTTCTATTATTTTACTTAATGTTTTTGTATTTCCAAGCAAACCATATGATTCAGAAATGTAACTTTAATGTCTGATTTTTGGAGCTTCTTAGCTCAAATCTTTTCTGATGGTTTTTCTTTTTCTTTGTTTTTTTGTGTTGTTTGGTATTTTTTATATTTTTATTTTTATTTTAAATTGTTTGCCTAATTTTTATATACTTTTAAAAGTAAATTAAAATTGTGTTCACCTGAACCACTTGTATTTGACACGGACTCGAAAAAAATTTGCTTTCAAGGCGAATTGGTATTGTTTTATAATTTTTTTATATAATTTAATTTATTTTTCAAGTTGGGTAATAATTAAAATATTTTTATGATTTATTTTTTTCTTGATTTTAAAAATACAAAAATATGTTTGGCATTTGCAATATTTCAACTTTAATCCATTGGAAACAGAAATATTTAACAAACAAAAAAGAAAAAATTAAAAATGTAATTAATTAATTTAATAAGAATCTGCAGATAAAGAACTTCATTATAATTAAACGAAAATAATGTTTGGTTTATTTCCGATTCAGATAAAGCTTTTTATGTAATGAAGATGTGTGTCATTTTAATTAAATAATAAATAAAACAAATACTTGAACAAATAAAAACTTGATCAATTTATTAACTCGTACGAAAACAAGAAAAGTGACAATCAATCACTAATTATTTAGTTATATAATTTATATTTTTATTCTTTTTTTAATTATATACATAATGTTGTTAAATTATTTTTGTTATGAAAAAAAAAATTTGTTGTTTTACTTCCATCTAGCAACCCATCATAATTAAGAAAACAAGTAAGACTGCTATATTCGGCCATGCCGAATCTTATGTACCCTTCACCGTGTACGTAAATCTAGTTTAGTAAAGTTACTCCAGTCAAAAAAAAAAAAAAAAAACAATTTTTGGGTAACAAAGAATTAAAAATTAAGAAGAAAAAAATGAGTACTTTATAAAATTTTGCATAAAAATATCACCGGCTTTTAATGAGTTAAGCATTTTTTATAAATTTTAGCATTTCCTGAAAGATCTCTTTAAAAGCTTTTAAATGATATCCATATTGATGTCTGAAATAATATGATGCAAAATCGTATTCTTCTACGAAAAGTTCAAAGTTCATTTGATATTTTTTTTATTATTTTTAATTCTCTATCACCTGATATATTTGTTTTTTTTTTGATTGGAGTCAATTTATTAATAATTAGAGGTGTTAGAAATGGATATTGTAGAAATTACAAACATAATAACAAACTAAAATACACCCTTTATCCACTTTTTGTTGTGCAGGATATAAAAATTATCAACAGTCCTTTAGCAGTGTCAATTTCAATACACAAATTGTTCTTAATTATTTGGTTTTAAAAAGGTTTCAAAAGGTTTCACAGTCATACATGTACTCACACACACGCATATGTATATATTTTATTTAACTTAAAAAGACCCTTAGAAAAAACTTTTTAATCATATTAAAACAAATTTCCAATTTATTGTTTTTGACATCATGGGAAAAAACAAATAAAAAATTATCAAAATATAATAATAACAATGACAATAACAATACTTTATTATAAGTTTGATTTTTTTGTTCGAACAAATATTTACAGATTATAAATTTCTGCTTTAATTGATACGCATGTTTACTACAACTTTTCTGTTTCTTAGGAATAATAAAAAAGAAAGAAAGACAGAAAAACAAACAAAAAACCAAGAATTGATATGTTTACCATGAGTTTTGGTGTCTACTAACACAAAACTGTTTCATTTCCTTGAAGTTTTTGTTTTTTTTTAATTATTTCTAAGTAGACTAAAATATGATGGATGACTCTTAAAAAATCTTTACTTTAATGTTGGTGGTTCTCAATAAAGAAAGATATCGTTTTATGTCGAATGATTTAAATTGGTATTTTCGTTGTAGATATTGTTATGAGTAAAATGATGTCGCTGGACTTGTATTTGGAATTTTGTGGGGATAAATTTAAAAGCAAATTTGTTTTTAGGGCGCTATTTTAAGTAAAAACTAAAAGATTTTTAAAGTGTTTTAAATCAATAATAGAAATACTTTTGAAAATTATTAAAATTTATTTTAACAAATAAAATAAAAAACTCGATACAGATTTATTTTTTTTAATTTCAAAAATTAAACACAAAAATTACTTATTTACTTATTTTTATTTTATTATAAATTTTATTTTTAAAAATTATAGAAATTAAAAAAAATGAACTTAAGCCAAAATATTTAATTCACTTGTTATAATATTGAACAATTCAACTAATAATTTGATTAAATTATAAAAAAAGGAATATCAATTTTTTTAAATAAAATTTATAAAAAGGCGAATAAGAAATGTCAAATTCCATATATAAAAATGAGTAACGCAATCATCTGCTAACAAGACTAAATTTGCCACTTCTATCACCTGGAGAATTTAAATCAATTTTGATTCTCGTTAAATATAAACTAAATAATTTCATTTATTACAATTTCCATTCAAAACAATCATACTTTTTATTTACATTTTCCAAAATGAAATTATTGTTCAATCATTTATTTGATGCAACAGTAAAATGTTCATTAACGATAAAATGTCAGTGATTTACATTTAAGGTAACATTGGCACAGTTTGCTTTTTTGACAACTACAAACATGCAAAAATGTAATCAATATTGGCTTTTAATACATTAATTTAAAATAAAACAGCAACAAAAGATAAATAAAGAGGAAATAAGTTTGAGAGATGTATTTACTATAAGTTACAAATTTAAGAATTATAAACTAAAAATACTAAAAATAAAGGAAAATTAAGACGACCAAAAACTCACATGAAAGTTAAATTAATATTAATTTTAATTATTTATTTATTTATCCAGCACAACAAGATTTAGCATCTTATAAATGACTGTGTTATTTATTACCTTGTAATACCATCTTTAATCAACAGACATATACATTTAGATTTAGAAGGGTTGATACATAACCAATTAGCTTTAGCCCAGGTATTAATTTTGAGATCTTCATTGATTGATTATACACATGAAGAAAAGTCTGAAATATTGCATCTGTTATAGAGTTGCACATCCTCAACATACATGTGAACTCCACTACTAATTGATATTACAGGTAAGTCATTGATGTAAAGACAAAAAAAAAAAAGAGGACCAAGTATTGAACCTTGCGAAACTTCTCTGTTGATGTTGAGGTAATTAGAAATATAACCTTCAAACTGAACTCTTTGAGAGCGATTGGTAGGATACAAGGCTATGAGCTTAAGAATCGAGCTTGAAAAATAAAACAATTTTTCCAGTTTTAAAGGCATAATTTTATAATCCACTGTGTCGAATGCTTTAATGTGATCGAGGAGAATAAAAAATGCAACCTCACTGCTATCAAGTTTTGATCTAAGATCCTAAACTACTTTTGCCTTTAATAAAACCAGATTGACATTCGTTAAAAAAAATTATTGGGCATAAGATACCCGTTCCGTTGTTGATAAATAAGATTTTCTAACACCTTAGACAAAAAAGGAAGGATGGCAATTGACAGAAACTCGCTGTTGCTTATGGGAATGGGTATGATTTTTGATAACTTCCATTCTAATAGGAAAATAGATTTCGTTTAATAGAATTATTTACTTTTTTTTTAATTCTAAAATTCTAAATGAAATAAAATTTTTTCTCTTGAAATTAACTAATGATTGATGATATTATAACTGCTTCCCTTGAGTCGATAATATAATTATTATCATGATTTTGTAACCGATAAATAGATTTTAGGGCAGAAGCTGTAATATTTATCGTTTTACAGATTGAAGAGAATATGTCAGTAAGGTTTTCACTCTCCTGAAATGGTATTTCATTTAATCGTAGTTCACATGCAACAGCATTATTTTCGTGCAATTTTAATTGGGATTTTAGAAACACAATTTCTTGCTGCATACATTTAACATTGACCGCGACTGTTTCAAAAGCAGATACTCCTTCGG
Source organism: Cistogaster globosa (assembly GCA_937654795.1). Taxonomy (NCBI): domain Eukaryota; kingdom Metazoa; phylum Arthropoda; class Insecta; order Diptera; family Tachinidae; genus Cistogaster; species Cistogaster globosa. The sequence goes on along the minus strand of OW569403.1, from coordinate 13,896,159 downwards.
TAATTTCAAATAAATAATTTTGGATGACTTGTTAAATTTATTCAGTGAGCCTTTCGAAATATTTATCCATGAGTGTGATGATCTTAAAATATCAGTCTGTATTTGTTAAGCGCTGGTTATTAAATTGAGAGTTTCGTAAGCTTTCTCTTAAGCAACTTTGTGAAGGAGTACAAATGAATAATGTAGCTGTGGTTTAATTCTCTTATGAGTCTGTTTCTACATTAAGCGGCCATTAGACGATCAAACACGGCCTGATTACATACCATCAAACTCGTGTAATATGATAAATTTCGTGTTTGTCAGCGGCGCTGGATGAAATTAAAATTTTTTTGATATTTGGTGTTTGCCATCATGCCATCATACTCATTCAATTGCATGTTTGTCAAACACAGTGTAAATTTCATTTGTGTTCTTTTAGGCGAACAGTAAAGATGGCTTGGCTAGAGCGCACGAGTTAAGTCTGCACATCATTGAAAACCATTTTGCTTTCTTAGTAATTCTTATTGTTTTATATTAATTTTAATATTATTAATTATTCACTTTGCAATTTTCATTTTAATCATAAAAAAACAGAAAATAAGAATTGAAGTTGTTGATCAGAAAAGGGTTTTTTCATCAAACTTGTACATCAACGGTGTAACATTCCGCTAAGTACATAAACGTTTAATCATATTCTCTTGGATGAGCCTTCAATACCTTAATATTAAGGTGTTTGTTGAGTTCAACAGGATTTTAAAATAAAATTTTAATCACCAAATTTTTTAAGTTATTTTTAAAATTCATTATATTTCTTTAAGATCATTTCGGCCATATGGCCACTTTGATGTTGCGTTTTCTCGCCTTATGGGACAAATGACATGAACAATGTCATCCTTTAAAGGTTTAAGCAGCATAATTTAGTGATTTTACGTGGGCTCACAAACAAATATTGAGAGGTATCAAATCGGACGACTTGCAGGCCCACTTTACAAATCCATTTCTCAATTTTAACTTCCCGATAAATGTTTCTTTCAAAATATTCGATAGTTGACATCGTTAGATGGCACGTAGTGCCATTCTGTTGCAACTACATCGCCCCCGGATTAATGACATCCATCAAAGAAAAACCAGCTTTATTTTTTTACGAATCGATTACAGTTTTGATTATGGTGTTGACTTTCAACAATCAAATGAACGAACAAAAAACAACTTAATTCAAAAGGATTTTGAAAAGAAAAAATTTGAAAAATACGTTGAAAGTAACATTGATCAAATTATATCAACAGCTCATAATTTGATATAAGAAAGCCACTCGTCTGCCGTGAAATGAGACTTTTTTAAAATTCTGAAAATTTTATTCTCTAAATGTTCAAGCACAAGTTCACTTTTTTTTTTAATAAAAATATGGTTTTTCTTTTATTTTTTCAATATTTTGCCACACAGTTGGGTGGCATCTTCAGGAAACGCAGTAAATTAAAACACCATTTTTTATTTTCTTTTTTTTTATTTTTGTGGTGCAAGTTTTTTTTTTAGTTCTTTTACAAGGAGAACAAGGGCATAACAACTTTTCCAATTATTGCCACGATATTATACAGCATTTTAGTGTTTTTACAACTTTTTTTGAAATAGAAAACTTTTTTCATAATGCAGCAAAATGTTTTACTTCTGCTACAGATGAAGAAGTTGAAATGTTTGAGTTATAAGCACTACAAGTGTTAGAATTTATATGTTATTTAAGACACAGATAATGGGACTAAAGACGAGTAATAAATTTTATTATAAAACTATTTTAAGTTAAAATAGCGTTTGGATTTAACTCAATGTCAATGACACTAAAATTAAATGTACTAACAGCACTATAAAAGTTCGTACTAAAATAATCGTAACATGGTTTATTTAAAACTTTTATATTTTGTTTTGTATTTTATTTTATATGACTGTTGCTTTGTAACTGTTTAATGGCAGTCATGCCAAAACGTATAAACACATGTGTATGCGTACATGTGTTATTCAACATTCAGGGTAAATGTACTCGAATCACATATCGTGACTTGCCCGACTCACAGAAGAAACTGGAATTATTTTAAACTTAAAAAAGTGTTATTGTTTTCTTCACAGAAAAAAGTGTTTACATCTGCTAATAGCTTTATTCTGATTAAGTTTTCAATTATATTAATTTTTTAATTGACTCAATTATATGAATAACTGAATCAATTATTCATTTAATAAAAAAAGAAGAACATAATTTAAATTTAAATAAATAATTAAATCAATTGATTATTTAATGAAACTTTAATTAAATAACAAACAAAAACTTTAATTGGTGAAAATACTTTTTCCTGTTTTTAATTACTTTAAGGTAAAAAATTAAAATCCTAAAATCTAGTGACTTCTAGTACATTTTCTAATTAATGTTATTTACATCCATTGATCATTTCAGCGACGATATGTTAACTGAAACAAAATGTGTTTACATTTAAACTCTCAATTTTCTCATGAAATACATTTCATAAATAAAATAAAAGAATTTATTTTCAAAAATTTACAATTCAATTATTCTAGCCTTTGATTTTTAATTTAAACTAAAACAATATTTTGCCACTCATTTGCATAAAAATAATAAAAAATGACAAATATTAATTAAAACAAATGTTACAACAAAAAAACATATTTGAAAAATATTTTATTAATTAAACGTCTCATGTTGCAAGTAGAGCACTATAGCAAATATAATAGTTTTTGTGACCAAAACTAATTAGAGACTAGAATAATTTTATATAATTTTTAAACGAGTGAAAAAAAAAGAAGGAGGTTATTAATTCGACTGAATGTTGCTTTTTCATGTTTGTTTCTGAAGAACTCTGTCATTTCTGAACCGATTTTTTCTGATCACATTTTTAATGTATTTTATGCATTTTATATTATAGAAAAATAAAAATCTTAAAATTATTTGCTTTGTAGCCTTATAAAAAGATTGTGATTGCGTACTTTTAGATTGGTCCCATTCTTAAGACAATTCATAATCTTATAAATTAAAGGGTGTCCCCATAAAACATACATGTTTTTAGGGTATTATGAATCGTAAAGCGCACTATAGCGTACTATAGCTCCCAGTAACAAAAAGTAATACAATAATAACTCTAAAAATTAAAGAGTGTTCCCATAAGTGACGTAAATTGACTTATATGCGCCCTATCTTTTGAACCGTTGTAGACAAACGCTTGAAAATTGAACAGGATATCGATTACTATGACCGTTAAATAAAAAGTATAAAAATTAAAAAATATAAATGGAAGGGTGTCCCAATAGTTTATGTAATTCGATGAATGTGGTCATACTTTTGAACTGTTATAACCAGATTGTTGAAATTTACAAAAAAAATCTTTATTGCGTCGTCCACTTTAACAACAAGTATTAAATTTGTATTTGGAAATTAAAGGGTGTCCCAATAGTTGATGTAAGTTAATGTACGTGGTCAAACTTTTGAACTGTTATAGACAAACAGCTGAAATTTACAAAGAATCTGTATTGCTAAGTCCGCTATTACAACAAGTGTAAAATATGAATATAGAAATTAAAGTGTGTTCCCATATTTGAAGTAAATTGACCTTTATGGCCCTAACCTTTGAACCGTTATAAACAAATATTTGAAAACTAAACAGCATGTCTACCCCTCTGTTTGGTAAATTAAGACGTACAAATATTTAAAATTATAAATTATAGGGTGTTACAATAGTTGCTTTTTTTGATGTATATGACCAAACAGTTGAACAGTTGTAAACAGTTGATTGAAATTTCAAAGAACCTTTATTGCTAAGTGCGCTGTATTAAGTAGCAAATTTAAAAGTAGAAATTAAAGAGTGTCACTAAAGTTGATGTAATTTGACTTATATGGCCGTATATTTGAAACTGTTGTAGACAAACTCTTGTCATGTATTATAACAAGTATAAATATTTTAAATTAGAAATTAATGGTTATAATTTGACATAACGTTTAAAATTCGTACAAATTTCGTTTTACTGTATCAGCAATAAAAATGTAAAAAATAAAGGGTAACCACATAACTGCTAAATTTTATGGTTTAATCTGCATTCATATTTTGTTCTACGACATACAAAAAATCCAATCCATAATCTTATTCGAATATTATATAATTAATGTATAATTACTCCCTAAAGAAATATGATTTTAAATTTATTTACAGTCCCCTTTCAAGATCTTTAAATACAAAACTAGAGTCAAAGAAATAATTTTATTCTTGCTTAATTTTAATTATATTTTAAAACCAAATTTTAAAAGAGGAGAAAATATTAATAAATTGTTCTATAAATTTTCAAAGAAATTAGGAGAATGTAATGCAGCATTTTTTGGATTGTTACATCCGCCATCAGCGTATTTTGCACCCATCCACCTTCAACTACTTAACAAAATGATATGGCTAATAAGAAGACTAGAAATGTTCATAATCAATCAATTTAAATTTGGTTAGTCAAAGTCTACAAAAAATGCAAAGCTTTTTTGCAGTCAAATTTTTAATTTTTTGATAATTAACATTTTTTTGTATCGATTTAAAAAAAAAAAATTTCTCACACGCTTTCTCACTGAAAAAAAATTGGCTCATGAATGCTAAGACACTCTAATGCCCGACAATTTCGAAATGCAAAGTTTTGCTTTTCATAGGATTTTATATGAAAATTTTGATTTTAAAATTCCCAAATGAAAAATAAATTTATTAAAAATTATATAAAAATTTCCACGATTGTTTTTCTTTCAATTTTATTCAATTCGCTATAAAATTATTTATAATTTTGATGGCGTTTTGTTCCTTTGGACCAGCCACATAATTTTCTTGTCTTTTAACATTCTAGAAGAGCAGAAGAGTAATTTCAAAGTTAAAAAATGGAAGTGGGAGATTAAGCAAAAACGAGGAAGTAATTATTTCCAAATAGTGATATTTTATTTAATTAAGTTGTAAATGACCTGAGAACAGATTTAACGAATTTGGATTTCATATCATTAAAGAAAGAGCGCCAGAAGCTATTAAACTTGGTCAGCTCGTTAGTTAAAAAATATAAAAAAATAAGACTGGCGCCATAATCTAATAAATTTCAAAAGTTGCATTATATTTTGCAATTTTATTAATTTCCGATTTTCGAATTCAGGCATCTTAAATTTCCTTCACTCAATCCAAGAAACATAAATCGAGGTTGCCTATATGCAATATTTTTCTACAATTTTTTTTTTTTATTATTTATAGAATTTAATGATTATGAGTTCTCTTAATATCAGCCAGTAGAAGCGGCTTGATCAGTAGAAGCCATTGCTCTCTCGTTGGCTCCTCTACTAAAAGGGTTAGTATTACCGCCGTTCTCTTGTTAATCTCTGCTTTTTGCGCATTAAATGCCTTCATCACCGGATTCGAGTTCACTCTTAAAACAGACGTTCGATCACAAATCGGTAACATTCATGACCGGTGTGATCTTGAAGGTAAGCCTGTCACATTTTGCCAAGTGTTGTTGATAAATATTTCTGCTACTGCATCAAAATTTTTCGACGCCGTCACAGGGGTATCATTTTTAATCTGTGTAATTTCCTACAACACAGATACGTGGGATCAAAACTAAACTGCCTTCTGGGAACGCGTTTGAAATTCTACCACAAATAAGTACGTCTTTTTCGAAAGGTTCACTTTTTTCGTCCAATTTATTTAGTCACTGCATGCAACAGATGTACGACAGAGCAAAAGTCTATTACTAATTACCCCTACAATGAAATAAAAGCCACCCTCTTCGCAAATATTAACTAACCAAAAGGTCTTAAAGACTATTAAAAGAAATTTAAACTAAAAACCAAATTTATTTATACACATTTTAAAATTCACACAGAAAAAACAAGAAATTTAAAATTGCTGAAAAAAATTTGCTTAACAACTAAAAAACAACTTAATCAAAAATATTTTTAAAATAAAACGAATAATTACTTCTTCTGAAAAAGACAACAAACAAATTAATTTTATTAATGATTTATCATTTTGATCTAAAAATAAATTGACTGTTGGGCTTTACCATTAACTTTGTCTCACTTATTGTTTGCCTTTTAAGTTATATAATTAATTTCAATTTGTATGTAAGAAACAATAAAATTATTATTTCACATAAAAAGTAAAATTTAAATAAAAATTTCCAATTTCAATAAAAAACTATAAAAAAAATAAAAAACAATTTTCCAATCATTTTTTTTCTACTTTAGAAGAAAAATTATGTGCTACTGATAAATCATTATGTCAAATTTATTAAGATTTTAATTAAATAAAGGAAATATTAACTAACTAAAAATTACTCTTTCGGCTTTAGGTTGATTTAATTTCAAAAAATTTTTAGAAAGCAAAACAATTTACAAATGTATGCGGCCGTTTTCCAAAGAAAACGAGAACAAATTAGACGCCCACAGAATGAAATGCCGCATTTTCTGGACCGCCACATGCATTCTTTGCATCTATCTACCTTAAGTTGTGTATGTTGTAAACATCATCCATTTAACCAACTAATCAAATTTAATTTAGTTGGACGAAGTTCACACACAAGCTAAAGCATTTCTTTGTCGTTTTATTTAGTACGAATTTTATTTCAAGTTTAAACATTAGAGAAATCAACAATCTTGAAGTACTTATGCAACATTTATGAATGAATTTAGAATTTATGGCTGACTTCCAAAATGCTAATTGCTTTGCATTCGAACAAAGTATACTGTTTCATAAAGCCGCTGTACAAAATATTTACAATGTATACGATTTCAAAACGTCAACAATGAGTATTTTTAAGGCAGTAAAAAAGCAACCAGGCATCAGTTTCTTAGCAGATGTTTTGTTAATAAAAAATAAAAGACAACCACAAAACGTTTTTGTTCGTAAAGAAAAAAAAAACACATAAATTATAAATAATGATCAACTCACAAAAGTAAGCTAATTTGTATTTAATAATTAATATATATATAGAGCAAAAAAAATTTTTAACATATTTCAGAGAAAAAAAAAGGAATCATGAGCAAAAAAATTGCTTTTAATAACGAGGTTGCGAAATGAACCTGATTTTTGCGCAAAGCGCAACAAGCGCACCGTTTTGTGGGAAAAGATCTTGAGAGAAATTAAGGAGGTTAATGAGACCTTTCCCTTCTCAAGGGATGATGTCACCTTAACGTTAGAGAGTTCTTTGTATGATATTCCATCGGAAAAGCAGCTGGATTCTCCAGAAGGGATTGTATCGACACCAGAAACTCCTACGAAAAAGAAAAAAATATGAGGTATTAGATTTTTTACAGCAGCAGGCCTGCGTTGATAAGGAAACACTGAAAAATGTGATCAAAATAGAAGAGCAGAAAAACAGAAATTGAAAGAAATGCGCAGTTTGCGTATTCTGTTGAGTGAAATTGTTACAAAAACATAATATAAAAATGTGTTTAAAAAAGCCTTATTTAGCAATAATCTTGAGTAACATTTATGAACGAATTTAGAATTTTAGTAGCACTCTGGCATAATATCACAGATTTTAAATTTAAAAGTTTTATGGTTAATGACTAAAAACTGGAAGTTAAACATTTTTGGCTGATCTCTGCTTTTAACAAAACGATATTTTCTTTAAAGAGCATAAAATATTTGCACATTTTTCATTTGTTTAGATTTTTCTTAAAATAATATTGATTTCAAATTGCATTAGGAATCAGTTTTGGAAGACGTTTAAAAAAAATAACTTGCATGTTATATTTTTCCATTTCAGTATCAAATTGCATAAAAACTTGAAAACAAAAAGGGAAATAAGACGAACGTTGTAAGGAAATATTGTTGAACTAACAACATGGACTATTGAAACAGCCAGAAGATAAATAAATTTAATGAAAAGTAAACATTCGATATTTACAAGTAAAATTTAAGTTAATCAAGGTTATGACCAAAACAACGTCTGTATTTACAAAAAAAAAAAAAATAATAAAATAAAAAAAAAAAAATGGAAAAAATTATAGAAAATTGAAAATAATTTTATATCCTTAACTTCCCTTACAACTGTGATGCTTGTATAAGTTTTGTGAAAAATTGTAATAAAGGAGAGCAATCTATTCTTTATTAAGTTTTATAAACAACAAGTAACTTTTAAATTTTTAATAGAAAACTTGAGGGAATATTCAAAGTAAAAACTATTAAAAAAACTTCTTCATTCATTATTATGTTAATAAAAAGTGTGATAATAACAATTTGCTGTTAATCCTTGTAAGTTTTATTTAATATAAAAATTATTTAACTGTTTAACATAATTATTTTCGTTTAGAACAATTTTATATAAAAAAAGTTAACAAAGAATAAATATTAGTTTTATGATTAGCAAAATAAACAGCTTAACAGACTTTAAAAAATATTCTTAAACATTGCACAGTGGGTCCAAAACTTAATATGTTAGAAAAAAAAATATTTAGCAATCTTTAAGTAGTTGTGCTGATTACATATAGTTTTATTTTTTTAATTTAAAGATATAATGGGTTCTTAAGCACTGGTTTCAGCTTTTGGGTCCCATCGTTGGGATTTGAAAACATATGGACTAAAATAGAAAACTTCGCGAATCATTCTAACAAAAAAAAAAAAAAAAAAAAAAAAACCGACTTCAAAAGAGGTTTTAGCCGTCAGTCTTTATCTGTTCAAAAGTTTGGCCCCATTCATAATTTTACATCAACTATTGGGACAGCCTTTAATTTATATTATTTTTTTATTTATACTTATTCTATCAGACGAAATAATCGATATTGTGTCTTATTTTTAAGTGTTTATATTTAACGGTTCAAGAAATAAGGCCATATAGATTAAATTACGTCAATTATTGGAACACAGTATAATTTCTAAATTCAAATTGTACATTTTTATAGCGGATTTATCAGTACAGAATCCTTACAATTTTCAGCTGTCTGTCTAGAACGGCTCAAAATATTGGTCTCATACATTAAATTACATCAAATATTGCGACACCCTTTAATTTCCTTATCCGAATTTTTTAGTTGTTGTCATTGCGTACTGATTCATACAAGTACTTTCTAAATTTCAACAATCTGCTCAGAAATGTTCAGAAGTATAGCCATATACATCAAATTAGATGAACTATTGGAGCACCCTCTATATATGTTTTGTAATGCGTGTTGTAGTGATACGCAGTTTTTTAAATTTTAAAGTGGAGCCCCTTACGGTTCATAATACACATAATTTTCAAATTTATAGAATTTAATGATCATGAGACCTCTTACTATCAGCCGGTAAAAGTGGTTTGATCAATAGAAGCCATTGCTCTGTCGCTGGCTCCACTACTGCCAGGGTTAGTATTTTTGAACTTTACAATCGTTTCACTAACCGCCGTTCACTTGTTAACCTCTGCTTTTTGCGCATTAAATGCCTTCATCACCGGATTCGAGTTCACTCTTAAAACAGACGTTCGATCACAAATCGTTAACATTCATGACCGGTGTGATCTTGAAGGTAAGCCTGTCACATTTTGCCAAGTGTTGTTGATAAATATTTCTGCTACTGCATCAAAATTTTTCGACGCCGTCACAGGGGTATCATTTTTAATTTTTGTAATTTCCTACTACACAGATACGTGGGATCAAAACTAAACTGCCTTCTAGGAACGCGTTTGAAATTCTACCACAAATAAGTACGTCTTTTTCGAAAGGTTCACTTTTTTCGTCCAATTTATTTAGTCACTGCATGCAGCAGATGTACGACAGAGCAAAAGTCTATTACTGATTACCCCTACAATGAAATAAAAGCCACCCTCTTCGCAAATATTAACTAACCAAAAGGTCTTAAAGACTATTAAAAGAAATTTAAACTAAAAACCAAATTTATTTATACACATTTTAAAATTCACACAGAAAAAACAAGAAATTTAAAATTGCTGAAAAAAATTTGCTTAACAAATAAAAAACAACTTAATCAAAAATTTTTTTAAAATAAAACGAATAATTACTTCTTCTGAAAAAGACAACAAACAAATTAATTTTATTAATGATTTATCATTTTGAACTAAAAATAGATTGACTCTTGGGCTTTACCATTAACTTTGTCTCACTTATTGTTTGCCTTTTAAGTTATATAATTAATTTCAATTTTTATATAAGAAACAATAAAATTAATAGTTCAAATAAAAAGTAAAATTTAAATAAAAATTTCCAATTTCAATAAAAAACTATAAAAAAAAAATAAAAAACAATCTTCCAATCATTTTTTTTTCTACTTTAGAAGAAAAAATATGTGCTACTAATACATCATTATGTCAAATTTATTAAGATTTTAATTAAATAAAGGAAATATTAACTAATTAAAAATTACTCTTTCGGCTTTAGGTTGATTTAATTTCAAAAAATTTTTAGAAAGCAAAACAATTTACAAATGTATGCAGACGTTTTCCAAAGAAAACGAGAAAAAATTAGACGCCCACAGAATGAAATGCAGCATTTTCTGGACCGCCACATCCTTCATCAGCATTCTTCGCAACTATCTACCTTAAGTTGTGTATATTGCAAACATCATCCATTTAACCAACTAATCAAATTTAATTTAGTTGGACGAAGTTCACACACAACCTAAAACATTTCTTTGTCGTCTTATTAAGTACGAGTTTTACATATTTAAGGTTTGAATATTCGAGAAATCAAGAATCTTAAATTAATTTATAACATTTATGAATGAATTTAGAATTTTTTCTAGCACTCTGGCATAATATAACAAATTTTTGATTAACAAGTTTTATGATTAATAGGTTAATGACTAAAAACTGGAAGTTAAACATTTTTGGCTGATCTCTGCTTTTAACAAAACGATATTTTCTTTAAAGAGCATAAAATATTTGCACATTTTTCATTTGTTTAGATTTTTCTTAAAATAATATTGATTTCAAATTGCATTAGGAATCAGTTTTGGAAGACGTTTAAAAAAAATAACTTGCATGTTATATTTTTCCATTTCAGTATCAAATTGCATAAAAACTTGAAAACAAAAAGGGAAATAAGACGAACGTTGTAAGGAAATATTGTTGAACTAACAACATGGACTATTGAAACAGCCAGAAGATAAATATATTTAATGAAAGGTAAACATTCGATATTTAAAATTAAAATTTAAGTTAATCAAGGACATGACCAAAGTAAGGACTATATCCACAAAAAAAAAAAATATAAATAAAAATAAAAAAACTAAATTAAAAATATTTGAAAATTTTTTTTTATATCTAAAGTAATCTTGTTTACTAAGTTTTATAATCAACAAGTAACTTTTAAAATTTAAATAGAAAACTTGAGTGAATATTCAAAGTAAAAACTATTTAAAAAAAACTTCTCCATTCATCATTGTGTTAATAAAGAGTGTGATAATAACAATTTGCTTTTAATCCTTGTAAGTTTTATTAAATATAAATATTAATTAGTTGTTTAACATAATTATTTTCGTTTAGAACAATTTTATATAGAAATAGTAAAAAAAATTCTTGCATAAATGTTTAACTATAAACAAAATCAGCAATATGTGAACAGTTGTACTGATTAAATGTAGTTTTATAAAAAATTTAAGGACATAAAGGGTGCTTAAGCACTGGTTTTAGTTTTTGGGTCCCATCGTTGGGATTTCAAAACATATGGACTAAAATAGAAAACTTCGCGAATCATTCTAACAAAAAAAAAAAAAAAAAACCGACTTCAAAACAGGTTTTAGCCGTCAGTCTTTATCTGTTCAAAAGTTTGGCCCCATTCATAATTTTACATCAACTATTGGGACAGCCTTTAATTTATATTATTTTTTTATTTATACTTCTTATTATATCAGACGAAATAATCGATATTGTGTCTTATTTTTAAGCGTTTATATTTAACGGTTCAAGAGATAGGGCCATATAGATTAAATTACATCAATTATGGGAGCACACTTTAATTTCTAAATTTAAATTGTATATTTGTTCTTATAGAGTGTTTAGCAGTACAGGTTCCTTACAATTTTCAGCTGTCTGTCTAGAACGGCTCAAAATATTGGTCTCATACATTAAATTACATCAAATATTGCGACACCCTTTAATTTCCTTATCCGAATTTTTAAGTTGTTGTCATTGCGTACTTATTCATACAAGTACTTTCTAAATTTCAACAATCTGCTCAGAAATGTTCAGAAGTATAGCCATATACATCAAATTAAATGAACTATTGGAGCACCCTCTATATATGTTTTGTAATACGTGTTGTAGTGATACGCAGGTTTTTTAATTTTAAAGTGGAGCTCCTTACGGTTCATAATACACATAAGAAACATGTATGTTGTATGAAGACACGCTTTAATTTTTAAAATTGTGAACTGTTTTAAAAAAGGGGCAACCTGTAAGCAAAATCTATCAAATAAACAAAAAAAATTCAAATCGGTTCAGAAATGACTTAGTTTGGCAGGCACGAACATTAAAAAAAGCAACATTGAGTGGAATTGATAACCTTCTTCTTTTTTTGAAGTCGGTGGAAAAAGTAGTCGAAATTCGAATTCGAAGCCCAGAAATAACGCAGCATTATTTCCATATTAACGCCTCTCTGAAAAGTAAAAATAAAACTTAAAGATTCTTTAAGAAATTTGGTCCTTATGACGGAAGTTTGAAAAAAGGAATCCACAATTCTATTAGTAAAATGAAAAAAAAAAATGGTTTAAATGATTTACTCTGTCTTACAAAAAAAAAACTCTTTGGCCGATTTCAAGATCACTTTGAAATTTAAGGAATAATCAAAAATACCAGCAACAGAATTGACAAGGAAAACCTTATTCATTCAGAGTTTATCGGTTCGTCCGCTCGTCCCTGGAGCCATGATAGGTAGGTAGGTCTTGAGGATGTACTACCTTAGCCGCCATAACAGCAAGTACTTAAAATTAGAAAGACTTCCAAAAGTGATGTAATTTTCATAAAAATATTGTTATTTTTTTTAACGGTGATAGACAGACACGTCAAATTGTCTCTGGATTAGTAAAATTATGTGCGTTATAGCAATAAGTAGAAAAAATTTAACATTAAATTGACGTGGTTTTTACTTATATGGCCTTAGTGGCTCATACATGGTACAGAACCCTTCGTGTGTGAGTTAGACTTATACTCGGCTGATTTATTTATGTTGACATTTTTTTTTTTTTTTAACCTTCGGTGCCAAAAATTACTTTGATAGTTTGAGGCTGTAATTTACAAAAAATTAGTTTGCAAATTGTAAAAATTTTATTAAAATTAAATTTTAAATTAAATTTTAAGTAGCAAATTATGAATTAATTCTTTTCACATAAAAATATGAATAAATGAAATTTGATTCAATTCAAAGGAATTTGTTAAAAATAAATATCAATTCATTTCCAATTAAAATGAATTTGTCGTAATGGATTGCAATTCATTTAAATTGAATTGATTTTGAATTAATTAAAAAAGAAATAATTTATTTACAGCTCTAGTGTTAATACGTCTGAAAACATAGACAAAGAAAATGTAATAAAAATTAAAATTAGTTTTTAAAGCTTATTGCTGAGGTAAACATTTATTTATAACAATATTCCTGTATCCTCATTGAAATACTTTTTTTTAGTTACATTATTGTAATCCTCAATTAAAAAATTATTATAGTGGAAACAAAACTCATAAAAATTCCATTAAATTCTATTAAATATTTAAGAATTTTTTTTTAAATTTAAACCTAAACTTGCACAATTATGTTGCACATTATAATGGCAACATGACAATAACTTTTCTTTTAGCCTGGGCTATAATGTAATACAAATATTGTCTACATTAACAAAAATAATCTGCTTTAATATCAGTTTAGTAAACAGAATAAAACTTAAACTTTCTATGTTCATGCGTGCGTGTGTCTGTTTAAATTTATAAATCCCCTACAGTACTGGCGAATGTTTGCTGCTATTAGGACGGATGGAATTCTGTTATTGGGCACTGATTGCTTATCTAATTAAAGAAAAAAATTAGTTCGTGAAAATAAAAATTTTGGGACCCCTGGTATATTAAAAAATTCTATCCAAACATGCTATTGGTTAAAGCAGAAGTCGCCTAAAATGAGCTTCATTGGTGAGAATAATGATGAATAATAATCAAATGAAAACACCTTTTCCCTTTTACTACCCCTCCAGTTTGATTCAGTTAATCAAAACTACAATAGACCCTAAAGACTCAATTGCATTCAAAAACATTCACCATTTTGTTCGGTTTACAGGCTGGTGGCATCATTGGACATTATTTCTTTAAAAATGAAACCAAAGCTTAGGTAACGGAAGATGGAGGTCGCTACGCATCGATGATCAAAGATTTTTTTAATTTGCATGACATTGTTGCAGGCATGAGGCAATTTCAATGTGACCACAATCACTGACTTATTAAAATAAAAACTTGACGATTATTTGATTTTGAAACATGGACCTGTCCGTTGGCCGCAAAAGTTGTTTTTTTCATATGACGCCACGTAAAGTTACTAAGTTATGCCGATAAACTAGAAACGGTTGACAATTTGTAACCAAACAGTTTTCGTGGTATTCATGACATACGGCCAGCCATGCTTAAGCAAGTAGCTCAAAATAAGACGGCCAGAATACTCTTCATGAAGAACAGTGTAGTGGCCATATGACCAGAATCATTTTCAATTAGTACTGCGATGTCTTGATATTCCAAATAAAACTAAATTTTCGATTTAAATTAAATTTTTTGCTTCATTTTTTAAAATTAAAGTCTTTATCAGCTAAAAAACCACGCTATACATACAGCAATATTATCATTTGATGAGAAAGAAACCTCATTAAAGTTCGTTTTAAATAATTTTGTCAAAACTTTGAAAGAAAATATAAAAAAATAGGGAAGTAATAAATTTTGAATTTAGGTGGAAAAATTCAGGCTAAAAACTACTTTTTCCAAAACTTAGTAAAAAGTTTCACCGACATTTAAGTTTATGCATGGATTCAAAATATTGTTGAGGTTTAAATGCATTTGATTTTTATAAGAGATTCAAGCCAATCAACCTCAATTGAAGTAACTTTTTAAAGACTTTTATGCATCCCTTTCAATTCTAAATAAATATTTCACTCATCCGCCCAACATGACGAATTATTTGAATTTTAGATTTTTTTTAAATAAATATTTTTATTTAATTAATGAGAAGAAAGTTCTTAGAATTTTACAATGAATAACTTCAAAACCACTAAACATATTAAAACAATTTTTAAGAAACAATAAAAACAAACACATCTTTTTTAACACTTAAGAAGTTTTAAGTCTCAACATATCAAAATTTCAGAAAAGTAATGGGAATTTTATATTTACAAACATATCGACGAACATGATAAATGAAAATCACTTGCTTTGAGCCGTAAAATAATTTATGTATTTTAAATTGCAAGTCATATATGCAAACGTTGCATAATTTATTGTCAATAATCTTTTAAAATCTCTCCTTTACATAAACACACAGCTTCATATGTAATCATAAATAAATGTATAAATGATAAATACATATTGATTTTGTAAGTTTACCACTTTAAGCAACTTAGGCAGAGTAACAATGTTGTGCCTGAAATTAAGAATTTAAAAGCCTCAACGTATTAAATAGAATTTAAAAAACTTTATAATTTATTGTAGCAGATGGAAGAACTACAATCAGTCTTAATACAAACATTTATTTACAAAGTTTTGATATTTGTATTTAAATGTTAAGCAATTTTTTAATAAAAAAACTGCTAATAACCTTCAATATGTACGTAAATCTTAGCGGGGTGACAGAGGAAAAAAACTAATGAAGTACTAAATGAAATTTTACATCAAAATTCCATCGGTTTTTATGGGTTAAGTAATTTTTTTTTTAATTTTAGTTTTTATAAAGCAATTAAAATTTACTTTTTCGGCTTTAGTTCATCTTTTAATTAAATTTTTACAAAGAAAAATTATTTTTCAAATGTACGCGGACGTATTCCAAAGAAAGCCAGAAAAATTAGCAATGGCAGAATGTATTGTTTGTGTCCACCCAGCCAGTGAAATATTTTTCATGTTCTCTTTTGAAAACGTCCGCATTCATAATTCGTTTACAACTGCTCGCAAATTAAATTAAAATGAGTTTTTGTTTAAAGTGATTTTTTGAAAAATGGATTTAAAAACTAAAACAATTGCATGGTGTAGCTTAAATGTTTCCAACTTTGTCGAAGTTTGTAATAAATTTGATAAGTTGCAAACGTTGATCAGATATTTTCAAAAGTAAAAGAATAAAAATTTTTAAAGATTTTTTTTTCTAAATAAATATTTTTTTTCCGATAAATAAAGATTTTTCTATGAAAATTTTTGGCACCACTGCACAGTGGGCCAGAATCAAAATAGTTTGGATATAAGTCAACCATTTGTAAATGGCTGGTCCAAATGAACCAAAATTTCACATTAGTATACCAGAGGAGTTTTAAAGCAGGCTACGAAATACTGCCCAGGGATGGCGCTATGTGGTCTCAAAGTTGGGTACCTCACACCTGCAAATTTTTTAATGCTTGGCATTTCCTCAATTTTTGTCAGATTTTTAAGAATTTCACATGGTCTTAAAGGCCTAGTCAATACCTTTATCTGCATTGCCTTTATCTGCATTGATATTTTTTGTTTATCGATACCCTGGTCCTGTTTTTTCAAAATATTGGGTACAATTTTAACTAATTTTTTTTAATTTTTTATAGTAGTTAGTGAGCAAAATTTAAAACATTTTGAAAAAAAATTGTTGATTATATTTACTCTGACTTGGAAATAATACGATTTTCTAGTCGAAAATTCCAAAATTATTGCATATGTTGAAATTTAGCCGAAAAAAGCCATTAAATCATTTTTTTTTTAATTTATTATTTTTATTTTTTTTTTTTTTGTTAGAAAAAAATTTTCTTAAGGAATATATAAAAATGTGCACGTATAGTTGGCCACCCTAAATTAAATGGCAAAAAATCTTTAACAGAGAGCAAAAATCTCAAAATTGGAATTTTTTACTATAAAGTGCACACGTGGACGAGGGCTCACAAAATACCTTCAGCAACAATTCGGGTATTAAAAACCAAAAATTTTAATTTTAAAATGCTTACAACGCGATCATTTTAAAACATAAACATGCAAATTATGGAACCGTTTTATAGGTATTGACTAGGTTTTTGGAACCGCGGGTAGTTTTTAAAAATCAAACGAAAATTGAAGAATTGCCAAGTTTTAGAAAAATTTGCAGGTTCGAAGTACCCAACTTTGAGATCACATAGCGCCATCCATGGGAGGTCAGCCTTAAAACTTAAGTTTAGATACTCCTTTGGTATACTAATGTGCAATTTTGGTTCAATCGGCCTTGCCATTTATAAATGGCTGAGTTATTTCCAAAATATTGTTATTCTGCCCCACTGTGCACTGTTTGGAAATTAATTAAAGTAGTACCAGTGGGTTTTGAAATTTTATTTTATATTATTAAATTTTAAATTTATTTTTTAAATTATCTTAAAAGAATTTTTTTTTAATTTAAAGTTTTCCCATTCAGGATTTGAACAGTGGATATCTAAAAAAATGAACCAAAGCCAAAAAATAATAAAAAATAATTCATTTAGAATTGTTATTCGTTTTGTTATTTTTTTTATCGTTAAATAATTTTTTTTTTTTATTATCAAGGCAACTATTTTTTGCTCTTCAAAAATTAAAATTAAAAAAGTTTTAAAAGAAAATAATCATTAACATTTAGGTTATAAAATTGTGATTCTGATATTTTTAGAAACATTTACGTAATTTGGATATTACGTGTTTTATAACGAGTTCATTGGCTACAGTTTTTTGCTTCTGCTTTAAAGCTTCCAATAAAATAAATTTAATTATTCCCTTGCATGATAATTTAAAACTTGGTGCTCCATAATCACAGTCGTAATCAAATTAAATAAAAAACTTTTTTATAATCACAATCATAATCATTTAAAAATAATAAAAGTTATCATTTTGTGTTAATACCATAAGCAATTTTAGTGGGGGAAATGTTTATTAAACTTAAAAACTCAAAATTTTCATTTAATTTTAACTTTAATTTACTTTTTATCAAATTAGTTTTACCAGCAACATTTTTTCTAGCACCAACAGCAAAAATTAAATTTTACACATTTCTACGAATATAATTTTACACAAATGTAGACAAACAGGTCAGAACTAATTTTTAATATTTTATGTTTGTATTTTATAAAAGTTAAAAAATATTCCAAAGCAAGCTGCTATTAAAGCTTAATGCAGTCAAATGAAGAGGGACTACCTACATATGATAAATATGATGTTAATTTTTTTTATACGTTTTTAAAAAATTATATACTTTAGCATAATGTAATCGATCACAAACCTGAAAAAATATTAATAATAAAAATAAAAACCCAAATGGGTTTATTAAGAATTTTAACAAATTATAGTTCTCACGATTTTAAACATAAAAAATTTTGTTAAAAATCTATTTGATAATTAAACACATAAGAAAAAAAAAAAACATTTAACACTCCACCAAATTATTCTCTTTTATTTCTCGTAGCCGAATTCTTGTTATTTTTTCCAACACCCACCTACATAAATACAAGTAAAAGAAAAAAATCTAGAAAAGGCTGCCACATGTTTCTATAATGGAGGCAACTAGACGTTTTAAATCGCCTAGAATTACAAATCAAGTTAGCCAGCGTTATTTACAACATCCAACTGTATTGTTGCGTATGCGAAGCAGTAAAGTCTGTATTGTTTTACACTGCACACTGGGACAAAATTAAAATATTTTCAAAATTAGATATGACCATAGCAGAAAAGTATTTGAGCTTAAGTTTTGAAATTAGGTACCATCTGCTCTCCAGGCATGGCGTAATTTGGTATCAAATTCTTATACCTCGCAACTGCAAATTTTGCAAATTTCTTCAAATTTTTTGTTTTTTCAAAATTTTTCATGGTGCTAAGGTCCAGCTACCACTATTTATAGATCACGATTTTATTTAGATTCATATTTCATAAAAGAAACACATAAATACTCACACAAGCAAAGCGGGCATTACACACTTTGTTGTTGTACCGCTATCCATGTGAAGTAACCGTGCACCGCACTCCAAATGTTTGAATTTAGGCTCGCGTCATTTCCATTGTGGGAAATAAACAATAATCGGTCAATGAATGGCCATGAATAAGTGGTTCACATACCACAACATTTATTTTAGCTTGGCAACAAGTATTAGCCAGAAATAAGGGTTGTATTGTAAATGCTGATTCAGCATAATTTTAAAATATAAAAATTCATAACTGCTTCTTATTTTGTTTATATTTTTGTGCCAGCGGTGGTTTTAAGCGCCGGCATACAACCCCTTGGTAGGGATTACATTCAGATGCATTAATCCATATCCCCGTAACAATTACAAAACTGTCGTTTCTGGATTCGTTGTAGCTTATCATGTCAGTCTTTATTTCCAATATTTGTTAGTGATTTCTGGTTATCTCACAAAAGTTTGGACAATTTCAGTTTAAGAGGTGTTCATTTGAGTTGTGGTCCAGGGGAATTTCTCCAGTATTAAGCGGCACGAGTGGTATCTAGAAATTTTCGAAATTTAAGCTACTAAAGCAAAGCTATTTTACGAAATAAAACAAGGCCGCACTCCTCTTTTTCATTCCTATTACCACTGTTCCCTTTTTTCTTTAAGAAATACGAGATATCCGACAGTTTCCGTTTTTACATATTGATGAGCACTTACATTCAATAAATAAAACCTTTTACATTTATCACTGATAAGTGTATATCACACTTGATAAGACTTTTACAAAATGGCTGTACCAAAACACTACGCTCGGTTCCTCGCGCAAAATAGCACTGGATGTGCGTCAGTGTTGCCACATGCCGTACTAGATCAAATTTCCCGCAGTGTTCTGAAGGAAATCCCCGAATTCAGCTTTTAAAGCCACATTCAAAAAAGCTTTGGAGGTTGTATATGTACTTATAAGAGCAGTCTTTTTCACTTTATTACAAAGCTGGCGATATTAACAAAACCGAACACTTTATACAATATAATAATGGATTAGATTAAGTTGGCCTTTCAGGCTTGTAATCGAATTAAATACAAATAAAAAAATAAATAAATTGAATCCGAAAATCCGCTTCTGTTTTGCTTTGCTAACCGACGACTGAAAAGACATTTTCTCAAAAAATCAGTCAGTGTTGCCACGAATCTATCATTCCCGGTGAATCTATGATGATCTAAATAATGACGTGGGGGTTTTCCATTCTCAGGTTGGACATATTTTTTTTTCTCTTCAGAAAAGTTAACTTTTCGGCCCAAAATCGATGTCCGATTGAGGTCGATTGGCGTCGATAGCTGTTTGCCTTCAATTGCTGAGCTTATTGGATCTTGTTAGTGCATAATCCTCATAAAACTCTTATAATGCCGATGCATGAAATACTGTGTTTAAGAGAACGATGGATTGTGAGTTGACGTTAGAGGTTTAAGTTGCCCACATTCGGTTACCGGCAACAACATTCACTTTGGTATGCGCCTTAAACTGATCATGGGTGTTGTTCACTATCAATCTAGTTTCACGAAATTTTTGCATAATTTAAAGGTTGCTTTATATTGGCCAAATATTCTTTTCAAAAAACTCTCTGCTTGAGAGTAACACAGCGCACTCTCTTTGAAAATAAATTCTCAATATTTAACAACGCTGTTCAAATACAAAGTAAATCCGCAACATAATGCTCAGCGATAGCGAGTGATCATCTATTAGTCTCGAAATAACATACGATTTCATAAGATACTTGTTTTTTGATCTCCCAGTATAACAGCAACACTGAAGCATCTCTGTTTTCAAGTAGACTCATTCGTAAAGTCATTTTTGCTAATATTATACCTCTCCCATGACTAGGGGCTGTAATTTTTATGGCAACATCACTTCAACACAACATCAATAAATATTTTGTATTTTCTAAAAAGTAACACCCATGTCTAATTTTTAGGTCTATTGATTTATTTGTTTACTATTTTAGATTGTGTTAAGATTAACAATTTTGTGAAACTTTAAAAAAAATGTAATTTCTCTCTGACACTGACTCCAGGGATGAAGAAAGTAAAAAAAAATTAATGGTGCAAAGAAGACTTCTTAGACAGAAATCAAGAATTTCTCAGTCAACAGATAAAACGTAAGTGATAATTTCAAAGTTATCCATTTCAAACTAATGCTTTGTTTCTTCCTGTGAACATAGTAAAATATTATAAAATGCAAGTGGACCTCTTGGGGCAACAACCATTCAACAACCATTTCAAATGATTTAAACACGTTCTGTGACTTCAGAAAGTTTTCATTTACTTGGGACTGAACAATTTCCTTAGGAAAAACTTGCAGAAGTTTTGCCACAGTTTCTTTGAAAGGGCTTAGTATCAGCTGCTTAAATATATTGCTTCCAGTAGCCATACATTTTATTATTTTGTAACCACCTTTTTTACTTTAAATCTTAAGTCGTGCCAAATCTGTAGAAAGTATTTTGTTAGAAATAAATTTATAAAACACTATCTACCAGACCTATTGCCATCCATCACTCGTTGTATATAGTGAGCCAAAGGCATTTAGAGCAGCGGCAATAATTTCCCTCTGTTTCTTAAAATTGCGAGGAACAGTGCCTTTTCAAAAACTTCTAGTGAGTGATGGAATTTTTTGCAACTCTTTAACTATTTTAAAATTTGTTGGGGTTGGTCATCTTCAATTTGTCAATTTTCAATTTTATTTCTACTATTTTTATAGTTAATTGAAATTAAAATTTTTTTTTTTTTTTTTTTTTTTTTGTACACGAAATTTAAATCACAAACGACAAACTTAACGGCAATTCGATGCAATATCATTTCCACATTTCCTTACAAAATACCAAATTCATATTGCCAGTCATCGATAAATTGCAACATTGGCAACGAGAATACCAATTTTCAAAAAACGATTAAAATTGACGTCGCCTTGTATTGCCGACGCCAAATAGAATAGGGATAAAAATGTTTCTGTTGATTAAGGCTGCCACATCTAAACTATTTAAACACAATAAAAAACAATATAAATTTGTATTGTTAGATTTGCCCTGTAGTTAAATGAATTATTTTTTTTATTATTATTAACAGTTTGTAAGAAATTTATTAAAAGAAAATGGAAAAGATAAGCGTTTGTATAATTGGATCTGGAAAATAGTAAATTTATTTAAAAAGATTTTAATGGATTTAATTATTAAAATTTTTCTACTAAAGTGCCACAATTATAGCCAAAATCGTCGCTGAAAATGCTGCAAGATTAGAAAATATTGAAGATCGTGTCAACATGTTTGTTTATGAGGAAACGTATGAGGAGGAGAGCTTAAGCACTTTAATTAATACGCTGCACATAAATCCAAAATATGCGCCAGAAATAAATCTGCCAGAAAATTTGGTAAAAAAATCAAGATGTTTCATTTTTTTATTTTATTCAATCAAATGAATTAAAAATTGATAAATGAAATTGGAATTGAAATATTTCAGGTGGCCGTTACTGAATTGCGCAAGACTGCTAGCAATGCTGATGTAATCATTTTTATAATGCCTCACTATCTGCTGCCAGATTTTTCTAGAGCCCTTTTTGGCGTTATTAAATCCAGTAGTTTGGCCGTATCATTAACAAATAGTTTTATGGCAGACGAAGAAGGCGGTGTACAGTTGCCTTCTCGAACAGTAATGAAATATTTAAAGGTGAATTAATTAAGCAATTTTTTTATTAGTTCTTTAATTGATGCGTCACGTTGTTGGCAAAAGATACCTTGTGCAGCATTAGTGGGTACTAATTTGGCAACTGCTTTGGCTTCCGACAGCTATTGTGAGGCTACATTGGGCTGTCGTGATGCTGCTCATGCTGCGTTACTTACAAGCATATTTAAGAATGACAAATTTTGTGTGACTCCAGTATTTGATGTTGATTGTGTTGAAGTTTTTGGTTACATGAAGGTATGAAATTTTTTTAAATTTTCATGTTTTCAATTTTAGGTTTCCGTACGCAAAATAGTATAAACATTACTCTACGGTTATAGCTGCGATATCTATCGGGCTATCTCAGCCCTTTATCTCTGGAGGCGAAACAGGTAACAAAAGAAAAACAAAAACCCAAAAATACTTAAAATTAAAGGGTGCCCCAAATAGATGTGATATTCCAAAAAAATTTATTTTTTAACAGTGATAGGCAGGCTGGTCAAATTTGCAAAGTACAAAAATTTAAACTACAAATTAAAGGGTGTGCCAATAGTGTTTTACATATGTTGTTTCATGTTTACTTTTGAGTATTCTTCTGTCCGCAGAAAGAACAAGTAAGAAAAATAAAAAATAAGCCCGTAATATAAAGGGTGTTCCTATAGTAACAGAATGTTGATATAAAAACAGAAACAGCGGCAGAAAATAGACATTTAGAAATTAGTATTTACAAATATGACCACTATAAAAAAAGTGTGAATAATATATTAAAAAATTAAAGGGTGTTTCCAAAGAAGCCGTTATTTTGACGAATGTGATCTTATCTTTAAAGCTGTTAAACACAGACGGTCAAAACTTGCACAGACTAGAAACTGAGTATGTGTCCTTTTGAATATAATTTTTAACAAATAAAATTTTTTAATATATATAGAACACCTAATTTTGATATAAAATGTCTAAACTTTTAATCTCTAAAATACCACAAATAAAACAAAATTATAAATAATATAAATTTAAAAATGACCCATAAATTGTACGGAACCCTTTGTGTGAAAGTTCAACTCACACTTAACTGATTTATTATTTTTCGCAGCACATTTTATCTTTTGCTGGTGGAATATTGGATGGTTTAAATTGTAACTATAATACAAAATCAGCCTGTATACGTTTTGGTGTCTTGGAAATAATACGTTTCATTGATGTTTTTTATCCGGGCAGTAAATTATCAACGTTGTTTAAAAGTTGTGGTCTGAGCGATATAATGGTTGCTTGTGCCGGCAGTCGTAGTCGTCGCTTAGCGGAAGCATTTGTAAAAAAAGATATTCCTTTGGAGAGACTTGAATTGGAGCTGTTCAATGGTGAAAAAGTATTAGGTCCTGTGGTTACAAATTCTGTATCATTTATGATACAACAAAAAGGTTTGACAAAAAAGTAAGCAAAACTAAAAGAAAAAAATTTTCAATACAAAAAATGCTCTTTGTCGTTCTTTATTCCCTTTTCATACCCTTCAGAATTGAATAATTATTATTTTTATTTTAATCCTCTAGATTTCCTCTATTTACTGTAATTAATGAAATTTGTAAATACACCTTAGACCCTGTTGAAATATTAGAATGCTTGGGCACAATGTCGGGTATTATGTGAGTTTCTAATGACAAGAAAAAGTTTTTCAAATGTTAATATTTTATAATTTTTCATTTCTATTTGCAGTTATCATCCAGTACAAACGTGTCCATTTTGAAATTATAAAATTTGGAAAGTTTTGCCATAATTCTAATTATATTGATTTTGATTTTGGCCATAACTAATCTGTATGAATGGCAATAAACAAAATTATTGAGAAATAAACTCTTTTTCATGGAATCTATTAATTTTTGTAGTTCACATTCACTAGAAATTTTGTTCCATTCTTCTAATATTGAACTTTTTAATTCACTGCGATTTTTGGAATGTCTTTTTGCACATTCTTTCTTGAGATATGACCATACGTTTTGGGTTTAAGTCTGGACTCTGGGCGGGCGTGTCCATCATATTTTTGCAATTAAATAATAACCACATTCTCACTGTGGTCTCTTTGTGCTTTGGGTAGGTATCTTGATAAAACTTGAATAGCCGCTGTTTACCGTTCATTAGACCGAATTTGCTTGCACTTTGCACTAAATGGTTCCTCAGTATATCTTATTATTGCTGCGAATCCATGGTATTTTCAATAAAAACCAAATCTTCAACTCTTTTGCTGGAAATATCTCCTCACACCATAACCGAAATTTTTCCAAATTTGACGGTGGAAATGTTTTTGTTTTGTAAAGCTTTTCAAGACTGCCGCCATAAAATATGGCTTATAAACATGCTCTACAGCGAAAGACAACCGTTTTTCAACATTTTGTGCATAAAGAAGTGTTTTTTATCAAGCATCTCTTGATATATATACTGATTTTTATTTAGCGTTTTTCTTATTGTTTCGTGCGAAAGAATAACATCAAGTTCCTTCTGAAGTTCTATTTTAAAAAATGGAGATTTTGAAACAATTACTATTAAATAAAGAGTTTTTTTTGTTGTAAAAGCACATACTTGGCAGACTGTATATTAAATTCTCGTATCGAGGTGTTTGTGATAAAACTCCTCCGAAATGGCTCGACCCAGTTTCATAAAATTTTGCGCACATATCGAGTAGGTCTGAGAATCAGTCAACATCTTTTTTTATACACCTCAACGTAACACCTTTTTTCACGCCACCTCAGGCAGGCCAGACTGCTGGACCGATATTTTTAAAATTTTCACAAAATGTAACTAAGTCTCTGGTTTGGATACTTTTTTTACCACGCCTACTTTAACGCCCACTGTGTTTAATTTTGTACTTAAATCAAAAAAGTTTTAGCTTTTTTTTCCAAATCGTACACAATTTATAGTCCAGCCAAATCAGAAATAATTGTTTAAGAACTTGTCAACAGCTATTTTTCATACTTTTAAATATTACGCAAAATTTATGCCTCATCGAAATAACGTAACGACTTTAATGAAATTTAAAACTATGATTGATCTGCGTACTGTAAAACACATGTGATGTAAATATTTTAATCCACTGAGAGGGCTTGGTACAACGTTTGCCGAGTCAGCTTGTTTTATTATATTAATTTCTTAAAATAATTTTTTTAATAAACAACTGTGAAATAAATTAAAAACGTTATTATTTGTATCATAAACTACTCTGCTTCAATTTTGTTTCTCCAATTCTACTCTTTACCGCTTTCAAGGTAAAATTTGGTTCTGTGTACCCAGCATCAATACCAAAGAATAACAAATAAATTTTTTTTACGTTTCTTTACATTTTTTTTAAGTTTTGATCGCATAGATTTTTTTTACCAATTTTTTATTTAAAATTTAATAAATTTCTTTCAAATTACTTCTAAAATATTAAGCTTGGTGTTCGAATTCTTTTTTAATTTGTATTTTAAAGCAGCTTAAATTTGTTCAATCAGTTTCTGTAGAGCAGCTTCTTAAAAATCGAAGAGTATTATTTTCTTTTTTTTTTTTCAATAATTTTTTGAATTAAAATTTTATATATTTTTAAAGTAACAAATTTTAATAACAAGGGTTTGAGATTATTATAGCTTCAATAAATTTTATTTAGTTTTCGAAATGATTTAATTCATTTGTGCGTTTTACTTTAAATGTGTTTTTCGATAAAGAAAAAAAAGAGCGATTTTTAGAACCACAAAAATGCAATTAATAATTATGTTGTAAAAATTTAAAAATATAAATTATAAAAATATAAATATTTATTAAAAAATGTGAAACATTTTCAATAGAAACCTAGAATTCAACCTTGCTGAATAGTACGAGTGTGGAAGTTACATTTCTATTTTAAATGGAAACGTTTTAGTTAAGGAATCAAGCACATGGGGTAAATTGCTGGTTATAATTTAAAAACAACTACAATAAGACGTATCGAGAAACACACAATGGCAGTTTAGCTTAACAACCCATCATTACAAAAATTTAATATGATAATTTTGCGACAGACAAAACATTCATTTTCTGACAGACAAAACATTCATTAGTTTAGAAAAAAAAAAAAAAATTGAAATTGAAAACACCCATGCGGTAACAAAAGTACGTGTTTCTGCAGAAATGTAGCCAAGACTGAAAATTTTTTTTAATAAAACCAAGCGTCCATTAGCAATTCTTTGTGGGGATTTTTTTTTTACTTTTTTTTTTATTTTTATTTTTATTTTGGTCAACTCATTCACTCAAATTCTTATGTTTAACGCGTCTATATCCGATTTATGCAATTAAAAATTTTTATGTTGCTAAACTTTTGCTATTTTTATTTAAATCAATCACGCCCATCAACAATTTTTAATTTTCCATTATGTTTGAAATTAACAGAAGAAGTTTTTGAATTTAAAGGCAATAAAGTTAAAAATAAGGGAGCAAATTTGTAAGCAGAGAAAATATTTAAAATAATTGTGATTTAAGTGCATACAGAGGATTGGGCAGAAAAATTTTTCAACACCGTCTAGAATAGGTTGATTAGTAACAAGCAACGAGGTACGAGAAATACCTCTTTGATGATTAATTTAATAAAAATTAATTCTTATTTTCATAAGATTTTTAGTTGTTATGTAATTTGAGAAAGTCTCTTTTGATAAAACCTTTAACGGTTAAAGGGTTTTTTGATATTTTTATTCAAGATGCAAATTCATTAGTCAGGGCACAATCACGAAATTTCTGCAATACAAAATTTAATTAAAAAACATTATACAAAATTGTTAAAAATTAAATATTGCTAGTCGATGCTTGGCCTTACTGTTAAAACAAGAGCATAATGGGTCGAAACGCATTACACAGTATTAATAAATATGTATTTCTGAAGATACTGGCCGTAATGCTTAACAGCAATTTTTCAACAACAACTTTATTTTTAAACTGTGGTAACACCAACAACATGATAGTTTTGACATTAAGTTTTTTTACGTAATCGTAGAAGCGTTCTAATTTATGATTAAAACGACATTTACTACAGGTGGAAAAAAGGTTCAACCAAGTTTGCCATTCCATTTGTTATTTCTACAATATCTATTTCCGACCCCATAAATTATATATTTTATGAGTTCTTATGCATAGCGAAATCGATTGAGCGATGTCCATCTGTGCACTCGTGTACGGGTGAAATCAACTTTGCCAAGGCACTAGATGAGCTTAAGAAAGTCTAAAAATGCCAATCAAATATAATTTCGGACATATTGCTATTAAAAATCATCAAGATCGGAAAGACAAGCTTTCCACCTGTGTTAAGGGTATAAAAATAGTATAAAGATTTTTGGCACATAAAGTTTGACAGTTTGGCTACCAGTTTGAAATCGCATTCGCTTCCATTGAATAATTATTTCGCCTTCACATTTTCTCCACACAGAAACAAACAAACAAACAATCAGCAAATGTTTGCGCCATATTCTGCCGACGTTTTTTTTATGGGTGTAGAAACAAATTTCTCGCGAAGACGTAGCGTTACAAAAGAAATAATACAAATTATTTATATATTTAAGTTACCCTGTGTTTTGAATATTTTTTGTTATTATTTATTTTCTTTTTCTTAATTTTATTTTATTTCCTTAACTTAAGAAAGCAAAATGGAAAAAATTAGCGTTTGCGTTATTGGTTTAGGAAAATGGTAAGATTATTTTTTTAATACTTTTAACACAGTTTCTAATGATGTCGTTCTTTTGTAAAGGGCATCTGCGTTAACTAAAATTGTTGCTGAAAATGTTGTTAATTTAGAAGAAATTGAAAATGATGTGAATATGTATATTTTTGATGAACCCTTCGTACGTAAAGAGTCAAAAGTTTTAATTCATTTTTTTCGCGCAAAACAAAAATATATATCGGACATTGAAATGCCAGAAAATGTGGTAAAAAAAAAAAAAAACAAAAACAAATCATATAAAATATTATTGTTTTATAAAACTAAAAAAAAATTTTTTTTGTTGGCAGCATTCTGCCACTGATGCGGTAGCAGCTGCTAGATATGCCGATGTAATTATATTCGTTGTGCTCCACTATTTATTGCCAGAAATTTGTAGAACACTTTTGGGTAAAATAAAACCTAATGCTTTGGCTTTAGCGTTGACAAAAGGACTTTTTCCCAATGACGATGGTAGTTTACAATTAACTTCTCATACAGTTACAAAATATTTAAAAGTAAGTTTTTGTTTTTGTTTTCTGTGAACACTAAATTCTAATTAATGAAAAATTATTTAATTTATTAAAGATTCCTTGTGCGGTTTTAGTGGGTGCAAATTTGGAAAAGGTTCTTACTTTGAATGACTACTGTGAGGTTACTATTGGGTGCCGTGATGCTAAATATTCTAAATTGTTCGAGAGCATATTTAGGACACACAATTTTCGTGTAACGGTGACAGACGATGCTGATTGTGTAGAAGTGTGCGCCTTTCTGAGGGTATAAAATTTTTATTAAATGATTACGTGTAAATACTTTTGTTTGTTTTTTCTTTGTCTTTCTCTCTCTCTCTCTCTCTTTCTGTCTCTCTTAAAGAACATTGTATCTTTTGCTGTTGGCCTATTGGATGGTTTAGATTGCAACAGTAATACCAAAGCAGCTTGCATGCGTTTTGGTTTATTGGAAATGATTCACTTTGTCGATGTTTTTTATCCGGGCAGTAAACTGTCAACGTTTTTCGAAAGTTGCGGTTTTTCGGATGTAATAAGTGTTTGTTGGGGCAGCCGTAGACGTCGTTTGGCTGAAGCATTTGTCAAAACTAATCTTCCTATAGATAAGCTTGAGGCGGAAGTTCTGGGCGGTGAAAAGCTAGTGGGTCCTCTGGTAGCAAAATGCGTGTCAGTAATGTTAAACCATAAAGGTTTGGAACAAGAGTAAGTAAAGAAATTTAATAATAAAATAACCGAAATTTTTTAGTCCAGCTTATGTTGACGTACTTTAGAATTTCTAAATATATCAAAAAAATGTGAACTTAAGGCAGATTAAAAAAATTTTAACTTGTTTTTTATACAAAACTACTAATAATTAATTTCAAAATTTTAATTATCAAATCTAATTAGTTTTAATAATAATTTTTTTTACTTGAAGGTTTCCCTTATTTACCACAGTTCACAAAATATGTGAATATATTTTAAAGCCTGAAGAAATATTCAATTGCGTACGTAACATACCGGATATAACGTAAGTAGAGAGTGACTAAAAATTCAATTTTCTAAAAAAAACATGGCCTCTTTGTCTCTTCCTTTTCATTTACCCTTTAAAGTTATCTTTCTACAAATACATTTCCCTTGTGAAAATGAATAATTTGCAGCTTTTAATGTAAGATTTTCCAAGAAAAAAATATTGTTAATCTTTTTTTTATTCGTAACAATTGTAAAAAGCGTATATCTGTGTAATAAAATTATGCTGGAAAATAAAACGCACACACCCATCCATAATTCTTAAAAATTGGAGATGGTAAGTAAAAAGTACAAATTGCATTTCCCGGCTTCAAAAGTTTTAATTTTTGTCTCACATTTTTGCTAAACAGCTTCATAGTTTTGCTTGCTTTCTGTATTATTTTAACAGGGAGTCCACACCTGATGAATTTATATCTTGATGAAAGTCAAATTTTTATCATGAAGAATATTCATCCTGTGTAGACTTCATTTATTAGTATTATATCATCGTTATGATATAATCATTAGAGCTCATAGACTAATAAATACATCATGATATGAAAAGTCATTTTATACGTAATTTTATTTTTGACGTATAATTTTTTTAATAAAATTTTAAATTATTATAGCTTAGGCATTTTTTTTATTAAACATATTATTATTATGAAAACCAACCGAAAGTTCAAAAATTAATTTTCGACAGAATTATTTGGGCATATTGCCTTCACAATGATCAATAAAGAATTATTCATCATAATATAAAATCATCAACATCTACTCCTTTGAACTGATATTAACATAAATTTGACAATTGTTCTGCCGGCGCTTTATTAGGTAGTATGATTAAAATTCGTCTCGTGTGGACATAGTGTAAACAACAAACATTTGCAATGGAATTTTCGGCTGAAAATAGGGTTTGGGAATATAAGGAAATCCCGGGAAGACAATAATTTTTTTCCCGCTTCCCGGTATTCCCGGGCAAAAAGAAATTCTTGAATAGTATTTAAAAAAATACTATTAAAAAATTTATAGGTTTAATAAAAACTAAAACAATAAAAATAATTGCTAAATAATAGTATTAACAGTTTATAAAACTTAAAACAATTCAGTGGGGTTACTCTGTATTTCGATTCGAAAAGGAAATTATTCGAATTTGTATTTCTTATACATTGTGTTTTAAACGTCTTTTCTTTCGAATCAAAATACACAGTGTGCCCCCAGGTGACAACACATATCTCTGTACACATTTACTACATAACGAAAGGTAACATAGAATAAAAATACTAGTGCGTTTACCAATTCACTAAACATTCTAATTCTTGTTTTCGTTGCAATATTTTTAGCAATCCATCAATTTTTTTCTGAGGTAGATTTTGTTGTCAACAATGGGTTGAAAAGATTATCCATGTTCGTTGTTCAAATGTTAGTGGCTTTAAATGAGTTAAATTCCGTTTGTTATAATTTTAAACTTCCCGTGAAATTTGCTTAATTCCCGGAAAATTGTAGATAGCTTTTACCGGGAATTCCCGTTTCCCAAACTTTAGCTAAAAGGCAAGACGTCCAAAATGTTTGTAACTGACTTCGATGTTTAACAAAAACTTTTTAAATACAAAATACAAACAAAAAATGCTGTTTCAATAAACAAGCGTTTAAAGATTCATATTGTTGTTGCAAAGACACGTTTGCATGTATCTGCGATGCAGATCTGTTATTAAAATGCATCAAAATTTAATTGAAACAGCGAGAAGAAATATTAATTTTCCACTAAGAATAATAATCATATTTTGGAAAATCTATTAAGCCATCTACATATTACACAGATAATCCAGCTAATAAGTTATCATTTTCACAACATGTATCAATAAAAATATTTTTTAGTCATAAATAAGTTCAGCAGTAGATTAAGGTAGGGTCAGATTAATCAAATATTTGACCAAAAAAGCAAAAAAAATGGTTACACTTTTTTTCAAATGTTATTTTAATCTTTTCTGACACGTATCATTAGGAATAACGATTTATTATAAAGTTAATAATGATATCTTGCCTTTTATATTAAACAGAATTCTATATTTCTTAATAAGTCTTTGAGAAGGACAACATTTTTTTCCATAATTTAGTGTTTACCTTTCTTTTGTCAAATATTTAACTAATCTGTCCGTACCTTAACACTCCAAAGCAAATTAATGCACGATAAATTATCAACGATTAACACGACGTCTTGACGAGCCATTAGTTTGTTCAAACATATAACAAAACTTCGGCAGAATAAGTACAAACATTTGTTCATGTTTTTTTGTGTGGAGAAAACGTGGCGATGTTCATGTCTTGTGTGCTTACTTTTTTTTAAATATATTTTAATTAATTTATTATTGTTTTTTGTTAATTTACATACAATTACATATGAATAGAAATACTTACACGCTTTTTTTGTTAAAATATCACATTTGTAGAACTGATAAAATGAAAGTGACGTTTGATGGCAGATATCGTTGTTCGAGCAAATGTTCTGACAACGCTGTTTAAAAAAGAACATGACATCGACAACGATGGTCTATACCGAATATATTAATGTGCGCACATGCAATTGTTAAATAGTTGAACAAATTAATGGCTCGTCAAGAGGACGTGTTAATGCATTTTTAATAATTATTGCAATAACTATGGACGCAAGCCGATTTTGTCTGGCAACTCTTAAGTCCATAAAATAATCATAAAATAAAAAAAATTAAATGGTTATGTCAACAAAGCGAAAATAAGACTCTATTTATTATAAGAATATTATTTATATCATAATTTTCTTAATCTCAAATTTTAGCTCAGAAATACAATTCTTTCATTTTAAGTAGGATGAGTAGGCCGTCTAAAACAAAGTAAAGATTCACTGAATGAAACTTTTGCAGCTAAAAGGAGAATCTGTTTCAGTTTTGAGTTTTGGTCGCCGTTGTCTAATTTTCTGTTCAACTACTAGAAGTTAATCTTCTTTCTTTTGGGCTTCTTGGATTGGAAAATGTTTCCATTGTGGGTTTTAATTTTATTTATTTTATTTATTTATTTATTCCATTTATTAATAACATAAAGCCTTCATGGCCAAATAACAATGTTACATACAGCTTAAATTTACCTGAGATCAGTAAAAGAACTTAATAATAATAAAACACTATTTCATAAAAAAAAATACAACTCCAGTTAATATGGTTGCACTCGCACAAAATTGGCTCCCCAGCCATAATAAGAAAAGAAACAACAGATTAAATCATTCATAACACTAGCCCCATTCAGTGAGAAAAAGTTAAAATAGTAAGCTACCAGAAGTAGCCCAAACCCTATACATTGATGATTGTTCAATAACGAGTAAAAAAAAAAAAAAAAAAAAAAAATTAAAGACATTAGCTTGATAAGTATTGTAGCAGCTTAACTCGAAAAACATTGTTAGAATGTGAGAAAAGCCGCAAAGAGAGAGGTAAAACATTCCACCATCTAGCAATTCTAACGGCAAAAGACCTCTGCAGTAAAGAAGAACGAATCCTAGGTATACAAATTTGAGGATTTCTTACTGATCGCGAAAAACGAAACGCACTACACAGAGTTTGTGGTTTATTGGCTTTAACTACCTTATAAAATAGAATAATATTCCTAAATCTTAAGAACTCCTCGAAGGAGCATCCAAGGAAACGCCGAACGTAACGAGAAATATGGTCACGTCGTCCCACATTATACACGAAGCGAACAATAACATTAATTAAGCGTTTAATCCTTTCTAAAGACATAGAAAAAGTACCAGAAAAAACCTCAAAACCGTACAAAACCTGCGACATAAGTAATGAATGTGCCAATCTATACCTAATATGCATGGGAAGATAAAGGTTAATGGAATAAATTCTCCGTAAAATGGCAGCAATTCGAGAACAAAGGATATCAATATGGTTACAAAAAGAAAGTTTTGAATCTAAAGTAACACCCAAGCATTTTAAGCGATCAACAAAACATATACGAACATTTCCCAATGATATGTCAATATTAGGAAAGAAACGATCTAAGGTCCCAAATATCATAGCATTAGTTTTCGATGGACTTAAAGATAGAGAATTTCTAGAAGTCCATTCAGCAACACGTTCCAAACAAAAATTGATATTACTTTCCAACACATCCCTAAAATCAATACTACTACCAAGAAGCAAAAAAATGTCATCAGCAAAAATATAAGCATCACATATTGATGAGTTTACTACGGTTGGAAGACTATTTACGTATAAGATAAAAAGAATTGGGCCCAGTACGGATCCCTGAGGAACACCCGATGTAAGCAAGCGTGTAGAAGAGTATTTATCATTGGATGCAACAAATTGAGTTCTTTCAGTTAGATAAGAATAAATAAGACGACAGGCCGTTTTAGAGAAATTAAACTCATTTAACAGTTTAGTTACCATAGTAGAAAAAGATAATGAATTAAATGCTTTAGTGAGATCAAGTGATAAGAGAACAGATAAATTATCGTCATTAACATTACTTCTAATGTGATCCGTAATGTCTAAAAGCATTGAAGTGCTGTTATGACCCTTACGAAAGGCATACTGTTTCTCATAAATATTTTCAGTGATTGAGCAAAGTATTTGGTCTTTAACAATATGCTCGAACACTTTTGACAAAACAGGCAGTATAGAAATAGGCCTCAAATCACCCGGCCCCTGCACAACCTTCGACTTGGGAATCGGTACAACACGGGCACATTTCCACGAGGTTGGGAACACCGATGTAGTGAGGATTTTATTAAACAGTTCCAATATATGAGTGGAGATTAATGGATATATGAGCTTTAAAAAACGTATTGAGATATTGTCGACACCAACAGATCGTGACTTAACCTTACATAAGGCATCGTGTACATCCATCTCAGTGACGCAATGAAAAGAAAAAGAATTTACATTGTCAAAACAATTATCAAAATCAAAAACATCATGGCCAATAGAATTGTTACTACAAGCGAAATAATCATTTAAAGCCTCAACATCTTCATAATCAACAGCAGAGTCTTCACCAACACAGCCAGAACCTTTTAACGTCCTCCATATACCAGCTGTATCTAAGCCCGAAAAAAATCTAGAGAAATACAGTCTCTTCTCTTTGCGAATAGCAGTCTTTGCCCTTTTGCGACAAATGCAATAATTTCTCCAGTTTTCTTCAGAACGATTAAACTTAAAAAATCTGTACGCAAGGTCCCTAAGAGATCTCGCATAGATCACCTTCCTAGAATTCATCCAACTGTTTCTTGTACGACTCACTCTACGCCTAACAACGGGAACAAACATTAATAAGGAGTTTAGAAGAGAAGAAATAAAAAAACATTGTTCATCTACATTACCCAAATAAAATCCACCAAAGTCTGTATCAGCTAGATACAATAACAACTCATCCCACATAATGGCTCTAAAGTCATGGAAAACAATGAAATCATCACTCCGTTCAATATGAAAATGAAAAGAGGCAAAAATCAAAGCATGATGAGAAATGGAAGGGCATTGCAACTGTTCAGAGATATTCAATGTAGAAGCATTACTGACTAACCAAAAGTCAATCAGAGATGTAGACCCATGATGGACATCAAAATGAGTGGGAATAGAGTTGTGACAAACAGATAAGTTATTTCTTACACATAATGCTCTCATCCTACTAGATTTAACAATATCAAACAAATTACAGTTGAAGTCACCAACGACAATAATGTTTGAATATTTCAAAAACAGTTCATGATGAGAGTTTTCAAAAGCAACTAAATTACCATTCGGTAAGTAAACCACACCAAATAAAACTCGAGCATTGTTAAAAGAGAGTTCAATAAAAAGCGACTCACAGCCATCCAACTCAGAAACCTGTTTTCGTCTTATCTTTACATGTTTAAAACTTTATAAAAAATTAAAAAAGAAAAATAAATAAACGTTAATCGATTGAAAATTTTTATGAGACATTTTTCTAAGATTTCTTGTTACATTCCACTTGACTTCAACTCCTAACATTGCTTGTGATTTTGTTAGCTTTTTAGTTGTTTTTAATCGACTTAAAACAAAAAAAGAAGGTTCTCAGTTCGTCTGAATGTTGCTATTATTTAAAGTTTGTGCCGATTCAAACTTTTTTTCTTTATTTGAATGTTATGCTTTCATTTTACATACGTTTTTAAGCCAGCTTAGAATTTTCAAAATTAAAGGGTGTCCCCATACAGCATACATGTTGTTTTACGAGTTTTGTGAACCGTAAAAGGCGCCACTTTTAAATTTAAAAAAAACTGCGTAATAGAAAATTAAATCTAAATAATAGAGGGTGTCTCCATAGACGAGTTAAATTGACCTATATGGGCCTACCTTTCCAATCTTTACAGACAAAGGCTTGCAAATTGGACAGAATGTCAATTACCTTGATCGTTTTAATAAGAATAACCGATATAAAAACAATAATTAATTAAAGGGTGTTCCAATAGCTCATATAATTTGATGTTTGCTGTTAAACAGTTATAGACAGATGGTTGGAATTTAAAAAAAGCTCTATTGCTAAGTTAATATGGTTTGATGTATGTGGTCAGACTTTTGAACCATCATAGATAGACAAATGAAATTGCTTAAATAGCTTTAACCACATATATACAATTAAAATATGGGAATTAAATGAAGTTCCCATAGTTAATGTGGTTTGACCTATACGGTCCTATCGCATGAACCTTGAAATACAAGCTCTTGAAAATTAGGCAGAATGTCTACTACCTTATCTGGTGTTTTAAGAGTATAAATATCTAAAGTAATAATTTAAAGGGTATTACAATAGTTGTTGTTATTTGATGTAAATGACCAAACTCTTGAACAGTTGTAGGCAATTGTTTGACTGAATCTGTGTTGCTAAATCCGCTATAACAAGAGGTTTAAAATTTGGATTTGGAAATTAAAGGGTGTCCCAATAGTTGATATAAAGTATGTATGTGGCCAAATTTTTTAATCGGTATAGATAGCTGAAATCTGTTTTGAACTCGGTCCTTTTTTTTGCGAGAATTATTATTTTTAAAATTCTTATTTTATTTTTTTAATTTATCATATAAGAAATTGTTTCCTTTAGAAATGATTTGCTCTTAGTTTTAGATATTAGACTATTCCCGAGGGCTTAGTACAAAAGCAAAATGACTAAAATCTTCGTATAAAATTGCAGTACAAGTTCCTGAAAAATTATTTATAAAAGCGGGGAGAATGTCTACTTTTTCAACGAAACTGTTATAATAATGAAATTTTTAGTTTGTTAAAAATTATGACTTTTGCTAAGCTGCTTGCATTGAGAAATAGACCCCATAATAAATAAAAACTTAAATTATGAAAATCTAACTTCTAAATACTAAACGTCATTAAACAACTTATCAAGCATAAAGACTTTTCTAGTTTTTATGGCTTTAAATATTTCTTAATTAAAGAACAAAAAAAAAAAAAAAAACAATATCATTGATTTATTTTGCCGCCGTTTTGCTGTTAGCAATTCAATCAAGTTGTAGCAATCTCTCAATAAGTTAACAGCAAATAAAGACGACAATAAATTTCAATGTCTTGTTCTAGTTAAAAAAAAAAATAAAATAAAAAGAATAGAATAGAATAAACACAGCCCAGACAAATTAATTATTGTTTGAAAAATAATTTCTTTCTTTATTATTTTTTCCTATTTATTTCTTTATCATGAAAGCTAAGCTCCTTTTCTAAAACTTATTTGATTGGACAAAAGGAGATAAAATAGAGATTTAAGATTCAACAGATGTTAAGCTTTTTTATTTCTTTTGTTTTAAGTTAAAATGTTTAGATAAGAGAAAATAAATCTTTAAATTGCTTAAAGTGGATTTTAACTAAAGAAGAAATGAAAATAATCTAGTTTATAACTTTTATTTATTGTTATATCTTCTTCTTTGTTTTATTTAATATATAATAATTTTTCACATCATTCAGAAGTTTCAGAAAATAACTTAGTCCAAATTTTATTATTTGCAATTCCAATAATAATTGTTAGAAGCTGAAAATAACTCTGCTTCTAAATGTGATCGAATAAACTCTTTGTTTGCTTTTTCCATACTCAGTGACCTCTTTACACTAAGTTTGACTTATTTGTTTATTAATGAAGCCGTGAGTATGATATAAAGGTTATTTTTTTTTAAACATGGGACCACTCTTCGAGCAATTTTGGCCACTTTTCCTGAATAACACAAATAATGTCCTCAAGCCGTCAAATGTTGCTCTTTATTTCAGCATAAACCATGTGACTTTCCGTGGCCCCACATAATCGAGAAATGCTAAATTGAACGACTTTGGCAAACAGTTGATGGTTTTATTTAAAAAATCATCAAATATTTTTTTTCAACATCCCGATGGTTGTCGGTGTTGTATAACACGTATCGCCATCCTGTTGAAACTAAACCGCCTCCGATAAATATCATTAAAATTTAAAAACAAAAAATTAGTAATTTTGGTGCATCAATTATAATTTTTGAAAAAATAAGGTCCATGGATGCCACCAGTTTCTAATGGAGGCTTTACGAACAATCAATCACTTCGCTTAACACAATTTAGCGATAAAATCGGAAAAATTTCTAACTGATGTACAGCAGGCGAAAGAATAACTAATTGACAGTCTCGTGGCTTTTACTCATATATCGTCTGGATCAGGTGAAGGAACCCGAATTTCAGTGACCAATGAGAAACATCTTTGCTCTCTCCTGTAAACGTTCGAATAACTTCAATATAGTCTGTATTCCATTTTTTTATCGGCTAAAGTTGGTACAGAAAGATCAGATGGAGTGAGGAATCTCTTGCACCGTTTCCAAAAGGCTACGCACTCAAACGCTTTTTTTTCGTACCACCAAACATTGCACTGAATTTTAAAATTTTTATGCCAAGAGCATAATTACAGCTGAGTAGCACATTTATCCGCACCCTTGTCCAAAAGCGCACAGTACTTGCTTTTACGAGCGTTAAATTGTAATTTGTTCATAGGACCGCTTTCGGAGATTGTCAAAACATTTCGATGTAAGCGTATCATCGATGTGCCTTCGCATAGTTTTCTCAATCAATATTTCACTTTAAGTATAGAAACAACACGCTACAATTTTTTATTGAAATGCAATCCAAAGCTTGAAAATGTATTAACAAAACTAAAAAAGAGACTTAATTGTCTTTAAAAAATCGAATTACAGCATTAAACTTTAATATTGAATACTTAATAAAAGAAAGTTTAGGGCAACAAAAATTTAATAATAAATTATTTTCTTTAGTAACGGTTTTAGACATAAAATTATTTTTCTTAAATTCTAAGAATATTCTGATAGAAAATTTTACTAACTTTCTTAGCGCCATAATCAAAATCGAAAGATAAACGATAAACATTTTCGTTTTGTTTGCTGCTTAATTTCGTTATTGAAATAAATAATAATAAAGACCCATTGCCGCTAATGTGAACCTTCTGGCATTTAGCATAAATTCTTGTTCTGTTTAGAAAAAATTAGAAAAGTTTTAAATATATAAAGCCACATTATACCTGAAAATTTATGCCAAATCGCATTTACATCTATAAAATTGGTGGTTTATTTTATTAACATTTAAAACAAATAGACAAAAAAGTATTAGTAATAAAACCATACAAAAAGAGAAGAAATTTTCAGACTGTTTTTTTGCGAATTAATTTACATAGTATTTTTTTATTTTAGAAATTAAAGGGTGTTTCCATATATGAAGTAAAATAACGTATATGGCCCTATCTTTTGATTCGTTGTATAAAAACACTTACAAATTAATCAGAATGTACACTACTTTGTCTAGTAAATTAAGAAGTATAAATATTTTAAATTATAAATTATAGGATGTAACAATAGTTGCTATTATTTGATATGTATGACCAAACTGTTAAACACTTGTAGACAGTAGGTTAAAATTTGCACAGAAACTTTATTGCTAAGCTTACTTTAACTTGTAGCAAACTTGAAATTAGAAATTAAAGGGTGTCCTGATGTAATTTGACCTACATGGCCCTGTCTTTGAAACCGTTGCAGACAAACTCTTGAAAATTAGACATAATGTCCATTGCTATATCAAGTATAATAACAAGTTAAAATATTTAAAATCAGAAGTTAAAGGGTGCCTTAATGGTTTTAATTTGATGTATATGGCCAATCTTTTGACTGTGTCAGCTGATTTTTCTTGTTAAATCTGCATTCAAATTTTGTTCTACGACATATAAGAAGCCCTGACGCATACTTTCTCGAATATAATTAATGTATAATAACCGCCCGAAAGAAATATGATTTTAAGTTTGTCTGTTTTGAAGTCCGGTTTTTTTTCCAAAATTTATTTTTTATCTTTATTAAGTTGTTTGTTTTTTTTTTTTTTTTTTTTTTTTTGTATTATTATGTTACTTAAATGTCATCTTTAAGGCGAATCAATTACCTGGTGGGCGAATTCAGTATTTTTCGTTGGGGTACAGTACTGTCAAACTCCAAATATATATTGTATACCAAGGCAAATTGAGTAAGGTAACCGCATCAGGGCAAAAACAAAAAACGCGTGTATTCTGTTTGTGTAAAGTTACGTATACGTGTCAGTAAATAGTGATGAATAATATAAAAAACAGAAAAAAAATTTAATTCACTGAACAAATTCTACTTTCCTTTGTGTTTCCTCTGGTGTCTTTCGGCATTTTAAACAAAGTTTCACTCCCGCACTTCTAAAAACACATATTTTTATAAAAAAAATAAACAATTTTATTAAAATGTTTCTCAAAGAAACGTTTTCTTTTCAATAAATATTATTTTTTGTTTCTTTTAATTTATATTTTAACTGCAATTGGGCATACACACTCTTTTTACTTATCACACAACCGTTTTTTTTTTTTGCACATTCGCTATTTTATAAAGGAAAAATAGCTTAAAAATTTTTATTCGATTTTAAAACTGAAACTTTTTTTGTGTTTTTAAATAGCGTGTCAGCAAAATGTAAACAATTTTTGACGTTGGTTAGAAAAAATTTATAAAGCGAATTCGATCACCTGCCCTATTAGTTTTACCTAGTATTCAATTTTCCTTGTTGTATACCAGCAAAAAATAATGAATTCGCCTACGCTGCCACCTGGCAATTGTTTCGCCTTGGTCATGTTGGCTTTGTACCTTTTACAAATAAATGTTTTTTTATAGTTTTTCAATTGAAAACTTTTTTTAGATTGTTATAACCAATGCAATTTTTATATTTTATGATACTTGTTTTATCAAATTAAATAAAAATGTTTTCATAACTAATATTAAATACGATTATATTTTGGCGATATCCGACAAGCCAGTTGGTGAGAAAGCTCGAAAAAATAAACTGGCAACAGGGAAGATGAGACAAGATAACATAGGCTGACGTAAGATAATATAAGATAAAATAAAAAAAGACAAGATAATATAATAAAATAATAATATAAGATAAAATTAGCTAAGATAATGTAAGATAAGATATTAAAAGTTAAAGGTAAGACAACAGAAAAGAATGTTAAGATAAGAAAAATTAAGAAGAGATAAAATAAGATTAGATAATAAGAGGAAAAATTTGATAAAAGAAGATAATATTAAATACGATAAGATCAAACATTATAATATTAAATTGCCAAATATAAATTAAGATATGAATAGATAAGATACGACAAAAAAGGCAAAGAAGAAAAAGAAACCAGTAGAAAAGAGAAGAAAAACGAGGATCCAAAAAAAAGTAAAAAGTGATACGAAGTGATTAGCGCAGAATTAATGAAAACATCCATAAACGAGGAGTTAAAATTTTCAGACATCGATTTTAAAGTTTGAATTTCAACACAAAGTTTAAAATATCTAAAAAAATTTTAAGTGTTTTACAAAAAAAAAAAAAAAAAAAAAAAACAAAAATCAAATCACAAGGAGCAAGATAATTTTTGCTCTAGTTGTTGTAATTTTAAACAACTCTGGCCAATAGCTTTAAAATTTTTTATTACGTTTTATCTTTATTTTATTATCGCGTTAGTATGTAAAGTAAAGTAAAAATAAGAAAATTTAATAAAACATTTGCTATTGCGATGCATAACTTAAATGTCTACTGAACTATAAAAAATTCTTATAACAAAAATAAATTATATGAAACGTGAAGATTAACTCCATTAAAAATTGCTACAATATATCATCTTTCGAAAATATATTAAATAAGCTGTTTACATGAAAGAAATTGTCATTTTAAAGTTTTAATACCTGTTCCTAGAGAATCTTGTTCTGCAGCAATAAATTTAAAAAATTGTAAAATGGTTTTAAAAATATAAATTGGAATTAGTCAATTTGGCAACTAAGGCACTCTGTCAATGTTAATGCAAAAAACTCAGAAACGTCATAATTTAAAGGCACGTACAAATTCGTGATCATACTTTTATAATATACAATTTCAACAACATATTAGTAATCATCTTTAACTAAATGACATTTATAAGGTTGATTTAGGTAAAAGAAATTGTAGACATGAAATCCAAAACATAAATGAAGAACAGAAATCTTGTTAATAAATATGGAATGAATAGTTGTCAGTTTGTTTTTCGACAAAATGACATGCAAAAATGTATTAAAAAAAATAACAGAAGAAATGAACTTTAGATGTAATTTCATACATACATACATATGCATATACATATGCATATACATA
This sequence comes from Cistogaster globosa, assembly GCA_937654795.1. Taxonomy (NCBI): domain Eukaryota; kingdom Metazoa; phylum Arthropoda; class Insecta; order Diptera; family Tachinidae; genus Cistogaster; species Cistogaster globosa. The sequence continues at coordinate 13,853,540 of OW569403.1, read as the reverse complement.
TGCATATACATATGCATATACACTTATATACATACATATTTACATATATACATACATATACATATACACTTATTCACGTATTTATGTTGTTATGCCAAAAATATTTGAATAAAAGAAACGGCTGGTGGTTTTTTTATTTGTTTGTAATACAAATTACTAAGAAGCCTTAAAATATGTACATTATTTCAAAAATACGTGATATTTGGTTTAAAATTTTTTGTTTACGTATGAGATGATCAAAACAAAGAAATAGAAAAGAGTGAAAAATATTTCAGCGCATGTGTCAAAGAAACGGAGCGAACACTATAAGAGCTGCTGAAAAACTCTAATTTAATGCGGTTTATTAAAATCAAAAATATTAAGGATGTTTTCTTGAAACCCAATAAAATTGTTTAAAATAACAAAAACAAATTTTTTTTAATAAAAAAAATTATTTTTTTTAAACATCAATTAGTTGAATACGTCAAAGTACAACGTATGACAGATTTTAGGGGCGTCGGACGTAAGGGCAGTGATTTCATGTTGCCTATAGAAAATAATAGAGGGGTGTCCTTTGAAACAATGTTTGCTTTTGAAAAGATTTTCTTTTAGGACTTGACAGGATGCTCTTTTGTCAGCTTAGCAATTTTTTTCTTAGCTTGAAGTGAAAATAGTTATTTTTGGTGTATCTGTTGTAAATAATAAGCTGATAAGGCCTAATTTCTTTCATGTCAATAAAAATGTAGTTTTTATTACATGTTTCTCCCAACGTTTCGTGAATTTTTTTAAAATAAAATTAAAACATCAACAATACATTAAAATAATTAACAATCTAGAATAAACATTTACTTTGACCTACAATATTGTGTGTAATAATAAAACAAATTTATCTTACTGTTTACTATTGCACTTTTCTTAAATTTTAAAAAGTTTTTCAATTGTTGCTGTTTTAAATAATGACACTGTAAATGGCGCTAAGATTGTCAGTTTATTTATTGCTGGAAAACATATAATAATGAAAAATAAATGTCAAATACCATATAAAAAATAGGACATATTTTTTGAAGTTTGACAGTTCGGCTTTCAGCAAAAATTATTGAATTCGCCATTGCGACCACCTAGTTACTGATTCGCCTTGGTCCTAATTGAGTTTCAGTTATCAAATTTAACCAAAGTTTTTTTTCAGTGATGAATTAAAATTGCTGTACGAAATTCATCGTTAGTCCCGGATGCGTTTATGCCTTTTAATATTACAAAAACAAAATAATATATTAATAAATTATAAAGTTTTCTGTATTCTTGATTTTGATTTATTTTTTAAATAAATCAAGAAAATACAAGTTCTATTAAATCTTAATTTATTATCTTTAAAAATGAAACTCAAGCAGCTGCTGTTAACTTTTTCTGTTATGTTAGTCATTCATGTTATTTAACATACCTGTTAAAGAACATATTACTTCTATAACTATTGTTACACATTAAAAATTTCATTAATGAACTTGAGTACGAAAAGAAAAACATTCAGTTGATCGGAAAACTTCAAGCGCAACGGTTTCATAGGTTTTAAAATAACGGTCGCTAAAAGAAATTTATTCTTCAATTAGAAATGTATTCAATAATTGTTGTGGCAAAATATGTTGGATCAAGGCGAAATTAACAATCAGAATTAAAAATAAACTAAAAAATAATTTCCACTTGTTGTTTTTTTTTTTTTTTTTTTTGGTATCCAAAACAAATTGTAATAAAAATGTTGTTTCTAATAAAAACTTAATTTGTTTGCATATTTGGCTAAAATGAAATGGAACGAAAAATTATTTTAATTATTAGCCAGTTTTCGGTTGAAAAGTTTTACTAATCGGCCGGTAATTAAAAATATTTAAACAAAAATTGTGAAAAGTGCAGTAGAAGGATATTTCGATTATAAAAAATTAAATAGGAAATAATGGAGATTATTTACATTAAAGGAAATAAAACAAAAAATTGTTTTAAATAAATTTTGAAAAATATAAATAAATTAAACAAAAATTAAATATATTAAAAAAATAAGCTTCAGAAATCAAAAGTATATAAATCTAACATAACTCATACAACATAAATACAATAACCAAAACTAAATGACAGACAAATCGTAAGTGTTTAAATAAAAAGAACAAAAAATTAACATACGAGTACTCAAGTCATGGAATATTTAAATTATTAACGCTTTTAAAAGAGAACATATTTTTTAAACTAATGGAATTCAATAAATCAATTCACAACCTGTTGTAAATTGTAAGTAGAGTAAAAAATGTTAAAGCTCTTAAAGCAAAAGTCATAAAACTGTAACTAAAATTAAATTTAAGTAATGATTTCTTAAATGAAGGAAATATCTTCTTAATCAAATATCTTTATTTTACTCTTACAACATTTAATAAACATTTAAATAATATTAAATGTTGCATTACTTAAATGGGCATTTTGCACAGTACCAGTAAAATTGCAGTTAATATTGAAAATCTAATAACAAAAAAAATTTCAAAGTACTAAAAAAAAATAGCAGTAAATTGTTACTGATAGCGCAAACTCGTTTTTATAACTAGCCAATTTTTACTAAAAAATTAATGAACATTTTAAAGTAATCTGTAAATTTTATCTGATACCATTAATTCTCATTAGTAGTAAATATCTATTGACTACTGAAGAATTTTAAGCTCATCAGTAAATTTTTCTAATATTGCAATTTACTTACTAAAAAATTACTTACAATTTTAAAGAAATCGATTAAATTTTACTTAAACTCTAATTTAGTTTTAATTACCAGTAAATTTTTACTGATTGCTCAAAAATTCATGTAACCAGTTAATTGTTACTGATACTGTAATTAAATTGTAGAAAAATTACTGAGAATTCATCATTTTGTTGTTGGCAGCAAATATATACTGACTACTAAATAATTTAAAGTTAATTAGCAAATTTTTACTGATCCTGATTTTAATTTTCATTATCAGTAAATCTCCACCGATTATTGAGAAAACACAATATTATTTTTAAGTTAAAAAAAAAAAAAAAAAAAAAAAAAATAAGTCACTTAACATTTTTTTAACCAGCGGTCAACGTAGAAGTAAATCATTTTATTGCCTTATTAAAAAGCAAAAATATACATATTTCCAAAATATCCAGTCGTCATTACGTTTTCACTGGTTGCTAAAAACAATGCAGAAATGCGCTCAATAAATTGACCGGATAACTTTTTTAGTTGTGCGATTCAATTATTTGTTCACGTTCCTTCATGAATGACTCGACTCTAATGTTATTCAATTTTCATCTTAGCCAGATAAAACTTGCCGTTAAAAATTCGAAAATTTTGATTGATATCAAATACTATATTTACGAAAAGGAAAAACTCAAAGTAATTCTTTATTGAGCGCATAAAATCATCAAAAATTTCTTTTAGAGAACAGTGCGATTGGATCGCAAATTAAATAAAAGTCTGCTGACTTTCCTCAATAAATATGAGTAACATTTCAAATCCGGCTACATAATGAATATCTAGACTAAAACCTTAGCTTGAGCTGTTAGGAGCAGGACACCAATTATAGCGTTCCGTAACCAAAGTGGTAAAAACGTAACCTTCTGACTATCTGTCCAGATATTAAAGTATTTTCACAGAGTATGAATAAATTTCTTTGCTGTTAAAGTAAGTGAAAACTAAAAACTAAGGGCCATTTTCATAGAGGCCTTATCATCTTAACAGTTAAATGTAGACAGTTTCAATTTCAACAACAAATGGAAAAAAATAAATTGAAAAATCAAAAAAAAAAAAAAGTGCTGACACTTTTCGGATTAAAAATTAGCAACGAAATTTTTGATTATTCATAAGATAAAATTAAAAATAATGTTGAGCTGGTAAATGATTTCAATTGAAGCTTCTTGAAGAATATGTGCCCAGGTGGGACTTGTGATGTTAATTAGAACAGCATATGTTCACACTTTAGATTTATTTTGTCTTTTTTTACAATTTCGTGGAATTTTATATTGGTTTCACTCATGTTTTCATATTTAAAAAAAGAAAAATAAACTTTAAAATTCTTTTCAAATTAGTCTACAATAATTTAATTTCTTGTGCAAAATTAATAGAATTAAATAAATATTTTTTTAATATAATTTTTTTATACTACATGACTCCATCCAGGAAATGATAAATTTTAAAGAACAAAAAATATTAAAGTGAAAAAAGAGAAAAAACTTTATTCAATTTTCTTTAGAATAATCGGCTGCATTTTTATTGACGTTAATAAAGAAAATATTTTTAAGCTCTTAGAATGTTTACTTTGTTTATTTAAATAAAACTACAAAAGAATTGCGGTATTTAGTGGATCATTAAATCAGAAAGAATTTGTTATTCTTCCATCATTTCGATGAAAGCGAAGAACCAAAAATAAACTTAAGACGTATGAGTGTGTCAATATGTGAATAAAGTAATAAATGATAATTATTTGTTTTTCATTTAATATTTTTTTATCTAATAGATAAGTTTACAATCAATTTGATGAAAGAATTAGTCATTAAAGTGATATAATTTTTTATACATTTAATATATTTTTTAGTTTAAGAAAAATAGAATTAAAAAACAAAATTAATTAAAATACAACGAAGAATCCTATATTCTGTTATGCCGAATCTTATATACCCGTCACTATACATGTAAATTTAGTTTAGTGAAGTAACATCAATCAAAAAATAAATAGTGCGGTGAGGGAGAATTGAAAAATACGCAGAAGAAAAATTAAGTATGATACAAAATTTTACATAAAAATGTCAACGGCTCTTAAGGGGTTAAGCATTTTTAAAAAATTTTAGCATGTCTTAAAAGATCTGTTCAAAAGCTTCTAAATGATACCCATATCTTAAAAAATATATATCTTAGAAAATATAGACCACAACCGTACTTTTCCATAAAAAGTTCAGAGGCCCATAACTCGAAAAATATGAGCGAGAGCAAATTTTTTCATTTGATGTTTTTTTCTTATCCTTGAATTCTTTATTACCTCATAAATCTGCTTCTTGATTTTAGTTACTTTATTGTGATATGGAAAATTTAGAGGCAGGCGTGATATTTTGCCCACTGCCTCGAAGGACATGGACTAATCTTGCTAATTTTCAATAGCAAAATTTTCGAAACTATATCTGATTGCCCTATTTAAATTTTCTCTAGCTTATTTATTTTTTAAATAATTTAGTGGTTACATTTTTTTTTTTTTTTTTGAATATGTGAATAATCTGCCCGTACCCCAAAAATCTAAAATATTTTGTAAAAAAAATCTTTTAAATACTGATTTGTTAAAACCATTACAAAAAAATGTTTCCCATTTATAAAACTCAGTTGAAAAAAATGAGCTCTCTAAACAAAACACAAAAAAATAATAAATTTAAAATTATGCATTTTCTTATTAATGTTGGCCAGCTTATTAACCAAATTGCCCTTTAACGAATGGATCTTAATTTTATGTTGAATTTAAATTTATTTTTATTTTATTTTCCTGAATATCTATTTATTTAACTAAATTAACAACAATGTTGTTGTTGCTGTTGAAAAATGTTTTCAGCGTTTAATAAAATAAATAAAACTTTACAAAACTTTCATTTATATAAATTAAAAGTTGTTTTGTTTTTAAACTTAAAAACAAAATAAAAAAATTTGCACGAGAGCACTCAGAAATGCACATGTGCTCAGATGACTACATAAACGTGTAATTTGTAAGGTTGTGTTAAAAAAAAAATAATAATAATAAAAACAAAAAAATTCCATGTTGATTGAAGAGTTTTTCACATTTTTACAAGGATTTGAGTTTGCTGTTTGTTGTACAGTAAAATATTGGCAAAAAACTCACTCTGATTGCTAACAGTTCAAGTACGAATATATTTGTTCATATTTCATAATTTTCTATTGTCTCTAATTGCATCACACGTCTCACTTCAACTTCAAGTTTAAGCGGTGTGTACGCAATTATGACTCTGCTATCGGAAGATAAGTTTCCAAACTCAGTTAGGCAGAACTGACCATTCTGTGAATACGTGTCTTTCCTGGCTCAACTTGTCAAGCCCCTCTTTGATGTTGTTGTCTGTCTCCTTCTTAGTTAAGTCAATGTAAGAACTAGAAGTCCAGAATTCATATACATCGTGCTTAATTCTTCCTCTCAACTTATGAAGCCATCACCAATGTTATTAATTTTATACTAGACTTACAATTGCGACCGTCATCACAAATGCCCGCTTGCGACCTTAGAAGAATTTAAAAATTGCACCCGACTGACTAAACCCGAACTTAGCCAGAAGCAAATTGTGCCAGGGAGGAAAATTTCTGGGGGGTAAAATTTTTTCTCATGTCACTGACCACAACCATCGACTTTTTATGAACAAAATTTGGCGATAAATTGATTTCGAGACATGGACTTGACATTTAGCTTTAAAGTCGCACGGCTTAACACTTCTCGATTATTTCATGTGGGGCCACGTGAAGTCAATGCAATGCACAAAAAAATTGCCTAAAATTTAACGTCGTGGATGCAATTCGTCGTATATGGTATCCATATACATGAAAAGATTTCCAAATGTTAATGTTATAACTTGATCTTTCAAAAAAAAATTGTTCTTTAAACAAATATATTGACTATATTATTTTATTTTAGCAAACCCGGCATTTACCCCAAAAAATAACAAAAATTTAATTTTCTGTGATATTTTTTACAATTTCAAATTTTATCAATCTTAAAAAAAAGATGTTGGCTTCTTCAAACACAAACTCGTTTCTTCACAAAGTCGCCCTTTAGAGTAGTGTAAACATCATAATAATTCCAACGTATTATTGATTATAAATGAGGAGGTGCCTTTCAAAACTTGGCTTTTCCACTGTCGACAGTATGATTTTTTGTTGTTTTTTTTAAGCAAAAAGAAGAGTAGTTAAGTTTTTGTACGTACGTTTGTTTAAAACAATTTCTACTTTTATTTTTTATACCTTTTTAATGAATAATTTGTTGGTATCTTACAAATCTACACAAAGTACAAGTAAAAGCGTTATACTCGGCTATGCCGAATCTTATATACCCTTCACCATGTATGTGAAGTACTTCTCATTAAAATAAAACTGATTGATAATAGTTACTTTACTTTAAAAATCTATTTTTTTCTTAAATTGATATAAAAAAATAAAAGGCAGGCGTAGTATTTTGCCCGCTGCCTAGAAGGACATGGACCAATCTGCAATAGAAAAAATTTTTGAAACAATGTCTGATCGATTCTTGTACTTAAATTTTCCCCGGCTCATCTAGTGCCGTGGCAAAGTTATGTTCAACACCAACACCGATGGACAGACGGATAATCCTCCATCGACTCCGCTCTGCATAAGGACTCACACTATATACAATTTATGGGGTTTGCAATTAGTGCTAATCTTTTTTGATCATTAGCACTGTTTTTAATAAAGCTAAAGGTTTATAATGAACTAATTATCATTAAATGGTTCAAAACGTTACTATTAAAAAATTTCGCTTCTGATATTGATAAAAACAATACCAGACAGCAATAACGAAGATTTTAGTTATTTTACACATCTTATTTAGAAACTTTTTTTATAATAAAAATATTTTTTTTTCAATTGTAATTACTGTCCCAACAATTTGATTAAAATTTCAAAATCATTATAATTGTATAAAAATGGAAGTTTAATTTTCGCCATGATTGTATTTTTTTTTTTTTTTTTTATTATGTCATCTAAATTTCAATGCTAATGAAAAAATCCCAGGTATGGGTTGTATGAAAGGAAATAAGGATTTTTATGCTCTTTTACTCTTCTTTATGTTTAGGCATTTATTGCTCTTTTTTTAATCAACATTTAGATTTCTTCTGCCATTATATTCAAATGTCACAAAATCGGTTGAATTTTTTTTTCAGTTTATCTCTTTATGTTTGTATATTTCTTTTTCGAAGAATTCTATTTGTGTTTCTTTTTACTTTTGCTTTGAATATGTAAAGTTGCTAAAAGAATGATGAGTAAGTTTGTACGTATGTATGTGCGTGTATGTGTGAACGTATGAGTATATGTTTGTGTGTGTACCATATCTATAACTATTTCTACACTGAAATAAATTCAATAGCTTTAATTACTAAAAAACTTTATTAAAACTTTAACGATAAAAAAATTATATCAGATTAATTTTTACAAAAATCTAAACACGAATTACTGAAATTAACAGACATATTCACCCTTATTCTGTTTGGCTTCGGCAACATCGTCATTAATTTTGAGGCAACATCACTTCAAAGCAACATCAATACATATTTGGTATTCCTAAAGAGTTTAATGACGACATTGTCTGTTTATCGATAAGGTCAAGAAAATGTAATACAGATGAAAAGCAAGTGATAAATCAAAGTTATCCACTTCAAATTAATGCTTTGTTTCTTTTTGCAAGCAATTATCAATAAATGCAAGTGGACATCTTGGGGCAACTCTGCTTGCCATTTTAAATGATTAAAATACGTTCAGAAAGGCGTTGCCTATGACTTCAGAAAGTTCTCGTTCACTTGTGACTGAACCATACCCTTAGGGTTGACTTGCCTTTGGAACTGTTTAAGTATACCGCCTCCAGGAGCTTTAAATTCTATTTTGTTTGTAACCATCTTTTTTTTACTTTTAATTATAAGTCGCGCACGTCTGTAAAAAGAATTTTGTCAAACGTAATATGTAAAGCATTATATACCATACATTTTGAGTCAAAAAAAAAAAAAAATGAAATTTTGTTGACTCGTTTCTCGGAGGACTTTTTTTACTAAGCTGATTCATTTAAAAGAGCTACGAATTTATTTAAAAGATATTACTTTCTGATGGGTTTTCTAAACCTTTTGAAATCTTTTAATTTATTTAAGAAAATATATTGTTTTGCGTTTGTTTTATTTACGACAGAGTGAAAGTAAAACAAAAACCATATCATTCTAGCTCTTTCTGTCAAGACTTAAAAAAACATACATTCTAAATTTGCTCTTCTTGTGGACGTTATGTTGTACTCACAGATAACATAATCCTTTTTTAGAATTTTCTTTCCAAGAATATTGGGATACAAACTTGTCTTAATATCTTTTCTTTGTACAGAATTTTATCAAACTCAATTCATTACATTTTTTTTTGACCACAGATCAGTACTATTTGGTTGATCTAAACAATTTCTAGCTCCAAAAAACTCATAAATTGCACATTATTAGAGTCCATATCTGTGTCATAAAAGAAGTGCTGTGTAGATACACGTAACTACAAAGAGTCACTTTTACGTCATAGTATTTACAGGAGCGCTTACAAAAAGCTCTTTCGTTAGTTTTCTAATGAGCTTTTTTTTCGAAGTACTCATTAAATGGTTTGCTGGGTTACTAGAGACAAAAGAGTTGCAGATTTTTAGTAGAAATTTCTTAATTATTTCAGTAAAATTAAATATGATTTTTTTTTACTAAAAAAGAGGTCGTTTAAAAAAAATTCTTGTAAAGTTGAAAACTTTCAAAATGACCGCATCTGAAATTGAAAAATTGTATTGTTTTCAGTTATTTCTAGTTTATCTAGCTTTCATTTGAATCAAAATCTAATTAAAAAAAATTTATTTTATCTATTTATTTCGTGGAACTTAAGTAAATTTTTATTTTACAGTTTTTTTTCAGCATATTTATGTCATTATTTTGTTCAGTGTACATAAAAAACTAAAAAGCAATGAATATCTTTAGGTCATTGAAACTTAGTCAATTCTTAATATCCTCTTTCTGGTTTCCAAATTAGATTTTAGTTTTTGTTTTTGGTATTTTTTGTGAATGTGGTTTTTTGCTGTTTCCATTTCTGTAGTGTTTTAAAACGTTTAAAGTTCTTAACTAAAAATTTAAATAATCAATTTATTAATTAAAATGTCATCGGTTGCAGGTTGACAACTCTTAACATGTTTTTGTACTTTTCCAAAGGCACAAAAAACGTCATTACTTCGTTTTAGAAGTAAATAAAAAAACTAAAATTAGCAGAAGAAATTAATTATGAGATGATGTAAAGAAAACAAAGCTATGGAAATTATTTTTCTTTAAAGGAAAAATAAATAAAACAAAACATATAAAAATTTTAATAAATAATAACACGATTTCATTTTTTGCGGGTTAAGAGTTGTCAACCTGTGACCGACGATATATGTCGTTTTTTTTCTAATATTTGTAGTTTTTGATTTTTACGAGTTGTAATTTTTCTTAGCATTATAACGAAAGTAATAATTTGAAGAACTTATTTTTGCTTTGAAATATAATTTGCATTCTAAAATGTTAATATTAAAACATATAAACTGAAATAGTTTCTGCTTCTTAACATTAATTATTGATTGTCTTGACTGCTGCTACTAAATGAGTTTAAAAACAAGAATGAAAACTAAATTGAGAATTGTAGTTAAACTCTGCTCTTATATTTCTAATTTGATACGGAAAAAAATTTAAAGAAGAAGGAAAAATTTTTGATAGCCAATTGAATTATTAAATAAAAATCATTTCCTTTGGTTACTAATAATGATATGTTTTAAAGTTTTTTTTTTGTTTTTTGTTTTAATATAAAAGAAAATTTGTAATGACAAATGAAGACGAGTTAAAAAACATTGTTGCAGATTTGGTGGAGAGTTCAAGTGATTCTAGTGATTGTGACCACATCCCGGACCTTCTTGAATACGATTCCGACTTAGAAGAATTTACTTTTGTTAGATCTTTTTGAAATTTTTAATGCCAAAGAGGAACAGCATTACCAATTATTTGAATAAAATTGTTCCATTCTATACGGACAAAGAATTCAATCAACACTTCCGCGTATCGAGAGAATTATATTTAAATTTATCCGCAAAATTACTAGAAAATCCCACATACGCTCCCTAGCGAGCTGATACACGCAAAAAAATTTGTAACGACTGTTCCTCTTTGGTGTTTCATTATTCTTTAAAATGGATTGTTTTTATTTACACAGTCGAAACACTTCGTCTTTTTTTTTTTTTGTGTTTAAAATTAAAATTTTTTGTTCTCGTACTTTTAGACAATTTTGTCTCTTTATGAGAGAAAATTATACTTGCTCTCACTTTCACGAGTTTTACCCAAAAAGTAAAGAAACAGACCTAATATTTTTGATTATTAATTGATGGATTTGTTAGAGTAGAGAAAAGTACGACTTATAGCTCCGCATATTTAACCGGAAACGGACTCTGAGAAAGTTTAAGAAATTATACTTTCACATTTAGTCATTGAATGAAAACTTTGCCAATTTGTGTCATCACTTAATATTTAGGAAACTTCTTGCTAAACTCTTTTCTTGCCTTCTCAATAACAAAGCCAAACAGAATTTAGCAGTTAAAAAAATCAAAGGTTATTTTAGTTTTTTTCATACAAATTCCATTTAAGATAAAAAACTTAAAGCTTCTGGCATTCGAAAGCGATTTCTACCATTAAAAACAACACAAAATAAAAATCATTTTTTTAAACTTTTACTTTAAAATTTGTTTTCCTTTTTCATAAATTTTGGTGCTTTTGGTAGTTGTAAAAATAGGAACCCTTAACTTTTTTTCTTTAAACATTTTTAAAGTTCTTCTTTTTTTGTTGCTGTTTAGCATCCATTATCTTTTTTATAATTTAAGTTTTAATAACGGACCTAAAAAATAACCACAGTCACTTTATTTTACTTTTTTTAATTTGTTTATTTATTATATCTTAATGTCTCTGTTTTTTTATAAGATTTTCTTTTATTTATCCTAAATATCTCCTCGAGTATAGAAAACACCTTTAAAAATAAAATAACAAAAATATTCCTACTTGCCTTAAGTTATTTATTGTATTAAAAAAAATAAAGGTTAATGAATCATTTAATTAAAGGATTGAGTATTAATGTTCTGCAGGCTAAATATATTTGCTTTGTTAGGATACAATTTAAAAGGTGATAAAGCTGGATTAAGAAATCCGTAGCAGACCCACTTACAAAGTATCCTAAATATTTAAAATCCAGTCTACTGAAAATTGCTAAAAAAAATAAGGTTGTGCAAATCTCATTCCATAATTTATTTGATTCTTTTCAAGTTGATAAATTTTATAAGAAGTTTCTATGTAAACATTTTTATAATTTTTTTATTTCTTCGTTGAATACCGTAGAATCACATCTGAGATTGAATAGGCGATAATTATAATTAAGTAAATAGGAAAAAGTATTATTTTCTATTCTATCCAAATTTGTACCCAGAGTCTTCATTACCTACAGACACACAAAACTTTTTAAAATTTGTTGCTGATTTTGTACGCAAGCTTTGGAATTTCACAACTTGTAGACTAAAGTCGAAATATCAAATAATTGAAACAAGTAGCAATCAAAACTAGTAAAAAATCCACCAAGTGGGAAACGGGAATTCCCTGTTAAAGCTATTCACAATTTTCCAGGAATTAAAGCAAATTTCACGGAAAGTTTAATATTATAACACTTTAAAAAAATACACTGACTGTTTTTCAAATATTTTGGTTGCGACATATAAAAATTATCAAATATCTCATTTCGTGTGAATTCTACTCCATCTATACTGTTCTCATTGTAACTTGTCAAGTGAAGAAATACTTTGGTTAGTGTGTCGACTTCGTCTAACTAAATTAATATTGATACAAATATTCCTCGTATTCTTATTTACAAAATAAGTTGGTTAAATATATGATGTGTACACAATCTAAGGTAGATAGACACAAAGAATACTGGTGAAGAAGGTATCGATTCAGAAAATGGTGTATTTCATTCTGTCAGTGTCTAATTTTTTCTTGTTTTCTTTGGAAAACGTCCGCATACATTTGTTAATTAATTGTTCTTTCTAAAAATAATAAAAAAAAAGGTTTTAAGAAATTAACAAATGAACTTAAGCCAAAAATAAGATTTCTTTTTTTATTATTTAAGAAAGTATAAATGTAAGTAATTGTGTATCTTTTGCATTCGCTTTTAGTTTTATGGGAAATTGTTCTTTTAAAAGTCATCGTTTGTTTTCAATTTTAAAGTTTCTTGAACATGAAGTCATTGTCTTTCAATTGATGTTCTGTTATCAAGGAAAACAATTGCACACTTGTTGTGTAGCCTTGTTAAAGTGTCATGATTTAAATACCATAAAGACTTACTGTCAAGTACATTGTAGACTGTTGGCTTGTTTTGTTTTGTTTCTTTTTTCTTTTTGCATTGCATTGAAAATTGATACCGTTGGATTACAAAATAATATTTTTTAACGAAGTTATTCAAAAAATAGTTGATAAAATCTCTAGCGTATTATTAAACAGAATAAAATTGTCTCAAAAAATTGTTTTTGTTCTTTGAAAAATAACTCTTTATTGATTATTTTAAAATTTTCATTTTTTACTCACTTTAGATTTTAAGTTTTATACACATATTGCTTTTAATTTATTTTTATACCCTTCAGAACAGGTGGAACAAGGGTATTGATAAGTCTGCTATATCTTTTGTAATTTCTACAATATCCATTTCCGACCCCATAAAGTTCATCTGTTTTGAATTCTTATACATAGCGAAGTCCGTCTGTGTTCGGGTTGAAATCTACTTTGCCAAAACATAGATGAGCAAGAGAAAATCCAAATATGCTAAATGATAAGATCAAGATTAAGATCGGTCTTTGTCCTTCGAAGCAGCAGGCAAAACACCACACCTGCTTCTAAGTTTTTCATATCTTTTGGAACAAATCTAGTTTACTGAAGGAACTCCAATAAAAAAAAAAAAAACAAATTTATGGAGCGATAGAAAATTTAAAAATAAGAAAAATAAACATCACTCGAATAAATTGGTGCTCACCTATATTTTTGGAACTATGGGCCTCTGAACTTTTCATAGCAAAGTACGATTATCCATATTCGTTAAGGTATCAATATGGGTATTATTTAAAAGCTTTTAAAGTGATCTTTAAGAAAATACTAAAATCTCTTAAAAAATTCTTAACCCATTAAGAGCCGATGAGATTTTTGTGTACACAAAACTTTCTTTCTTTTATTTTGCTGTCCCTGCTTTTAGTTAAAAAATATGGAGCTTGATCTTAATTTTTTGATCTTGAAGTCGTTTAATTAAATATTTTCCTTTTAAGTCCTTGACTTGACGATCCCAAGGCTTTAAAGAGTTCATGTTCGGTTTTAAAATATTTTTTGATGTTATCAGTTACTTTGCATTTCGATGTTACTATTTTTAGCGGGTTGGAAATTTTTACTAACAATAAAAGCAGATCCAAGAACAAACAAAAAGTTAGTTGTTCCACTACACATTTTGTTGACTTAGAAACAACAGATGCTTATTAAAGATGCAAGCCTTTCTTAAAAGGCCGTTAAGATATTGATGAAGCTCGGTAAAACTGTTCTGCTTACTGCTTCTTTTGTAACAAATCTATAAAATTAAAGCCGTCATAGTGTGGCAAACTCGCTTGGAATTGTTAAGCAACCTATTGTAGATGTTATACCACTATACCACAGCTTATTCAATATAACATGTTCATAGTCATCTGTTAAAAAACAATAACATAACCGTACTGAGATCACTTGGATTACTGACACGTTTTCTTGATTTAAATCTAAAAAAGATTCATTTATTTTTGACGCTTTAAAGAATACAAGTACGTCACAAAATATGAAAGTGTCATTGGCCCAGCTATTTTGATAAGAAAGAAAATAAAATATATTTTTTTACAACTAAAAAAAACAATACTCGTTATAAAGTTTAAAAACAACACAATAATTTATATTTAAATTCTTTATGATATTTACATGCACAGAAATATTTAATAGGTAAAAGAATTTTATCATTTTAATTTTTTCAGAGTTCTTTAAATTGATATAAAACAATAAAATGGGTTGCCAGATTTATCCGCTTTACAAAAATTTAGACGTTTTAAATCGCCAATATCTGGTAATCGCAGTCGAGAGGGGTATGGTTATATTAAAAAAATTGTTGCTCAGAGAATTCTAATACTCTCGACAATATTTTACAGGGCGTAGTTAATAAAGTGACACCGAAAAAAATAACTAATTAAAAGAACTTTAATAAATAAAAAATATTTTTTTTTTAACAAACCATGCATTTAACAATAACACTAACAACCAGAAATCCTCTACAATGGTTTGCAAATAACACACACAAAGCTGCAGGTTCATTGACACACATTTAACTTACAACAATAATATAAAACTTAATTAAGTCATATGAGAAATGAATGGTTGATGACACTTGTTGCAATTAAAGTTGTTGTATTTCTTACAAAAGCAAACAATAAAATGAACGAACGAATAGGTAAATGTGGTTGATTATGATGATGTGATGATGATGAAAAATAATGATGTTTACTCGATAAAGAACATTATTGCCATTTATTTAATCACTTTTTTATGTGCAACATAATAAATGACAAAATGAGATACAGAGTATATCTTACGCCAATATTTGTTTAATGGGTGTTGATGACTGTTAAGAGAAACATTGTAAATTAGCAAGTGAGAATTATAAACTACTGGTTGAAAATAATTCATTAGACACTTCTAAAAGAGAGAAATAAATACACAATTTAAATTGTTTAAAGCACAATGAATTTATGTTTAAGTAACAATGCACTGTGGTGCAGAAACAAGATATTTTGAAAATAAATTATTGTGTATTAAATTACAACCCAATAAACAAAGTCAAATTCTATGCTTTGCATGTTTGACCGATTCATTAGAACAATTCAAAATATAAACTATGATGCACCAACCATTATAACAACAACAACAACCTCTAAAACAATAAAATTAGCGTAAAAAATATGAAAAATCAATTCAAGTTATTACAATAATTTATTTAACGTGGTGACAATAAATGACGAAAATAAATTTTAGATCAATAAATAAAATGAACATGTTGAAACAGTTTTGATACAGCTATAGGCAAATTGATGGTCAGTCTTATTGGCAGCATTAAACTTACTGGATCCAAGGTTTATTCAAGATCCCTTAGTTTTACTTAGTGATTACCATAAGAAGCGAAAAGTTGGAATCGACACTTCTTCGACTTATATTGAATTTTATTTAAAGGCCTTTCAAAAGTTCTTGTCGATTGGCGTAGCTAATCTAATGCATAATACGGACATCGCTAAATCGACTTTGCTATTCATAAGAACTGGAAATATATACACTTTATGAGGTCGGAAATGGATATTGCTGAAATTACAAACGTAACGACACTTTTTCACTTTTTATGCTAAAAGGTATTATAAAGGCGAAGTTAATCAATGGACATAACTAATTTAAGTTTATGGTATTTTTTTAGACCGTTTTATGTGTCAAAAGCCGACACCAATTTTAATCTTATTTTTATCCTTTTTAATTGTTAAAGTTGAGGTCTTAAAGAAATGAATTAAAAAAAAAAATTAATTACAAACTCCATTTTAACGATGACAGCCATTTTAAAAATTTTAACATTATTAATGACCAGAAAAATATTAAAATAAGCACTGGTATGACTCCGTCCATCAACCATTAAACTTTGTAAAATATCAACATGAAGCGACTGCTTGTCGAAATGAAAAAAACCCCACCACAAATTGTACAAATGGCAACTAAAAAAAGAAGGAAAATATATCAAATAACAAATGATTAAGAATAATTAGATGACCATCGTAATTGCTAAACTATTTATAAAACATGAAGTGGAAAAGAAACAATTAAAGTTTTGTAGGCTGCATTATTGAACAGTTAATTAAGCAAATGATTCAACTGTAATTTGATATTAAATCTAATTATAGAGTTTGTTTTGAGAGATTTTATTTATTTATTTATTTTTTTTTTTATTAAATAGACTTTTTAGTAGCTGTCAAAATAATTTAACGTAGGCGAGAGTTAAATATTAATGTTTGTTTTGTGTTAGTTTGCAAAAGGTAACCTTAAGGTCTGCTAATTGGAGTGAGAAGGTATTCGCACTCAAACAAAAAAAAAAAAACAAAAAAAAAAAAAACACTGTTGAAATTGAAAGGAAAAAGAACCCTTGGGTTCAGATTGGAAAAAAACTTAAAAAATTACTCTTTCTTGTCAAAACTGTATCACCTTAACTCAATGTATTTTAAATAGCGTTTCTACAAAATCGAATTTCTTGAAAATCCATTTAAATAGAATTTTGTTAAAGAATTTTTTTTATATCTTTTAACAACGTTTCCAACGTTTTTTATTTTAAATTTTTTTACTTGATTAGTCGTACAATTGTGATGGATAAAATTCTTATTAAGGTTTGTTGTTTTCCTTTTATATTAAGCCTTATTTATATGTGAACCCAACAGGGTTGCTAGGTACATATTATCATAACGATTGGGATACATCAAAAAATTAGTTAAAATAATTTACATAAACCAAATTGTTCTCTACCTGTAAGTATACAGTAGTGTTCTGTCATTTGACCTGTCCGCACGCGTTTTTGTGTCGTCGTTATTTTAATCTATGTTGTGTTTTTTAAATTTAGTATCAATATTTTATTTTTTAATTAAATGTGCCATAAAAAAAAAAATATATATACAAAAAATAAGAAGAGAAATTTGATCAATAATAATAATAATAACAAAAATTAAAAATCAAAAACATAAAACCAAAAATTATCAACATACCTACATATAAGAAAACAAACAAAAACAATAAATTCCTGTAACAGTTACAAAAAAAGAAAGAAAAAAAGCAACCAAAGAATTATTAACAATAACAATACATATAAAATCAACAAAGAAAAAACAAATCAATTCAAGACAAAAAAAAAAAAAATACAATAATAACAGTGATGGCACGACAAGTCGCATGTGACCAGCTCAGGGCTTTTATGGCTCTTTGCGACGCAAATTGTACCAAAAAAGTACCTTTCCTTTTTCCTAGTTTTTTTCCTCTTTTTTATAGTAATTGTAATTTTATTTTACTTGCACCTTTGTGGTGATTGTTGTTTGACTAGTTAGTGGCGAAGGTATAACACTGGTCACTAAATAGTCACAAAAACATCAGTTTTTCACAGGGGTGTTAGTATTATTAAATAAACAAAAGGTTTGAGTCTTTGTATTTGTAATGGCAGGAAGATTTAGAATCGATTTCTGCAACATACGTGGATTAAGAGCGAATTTCTTCTCTGTGTATGCACACAGTTGTCTCCATCGGCCTGATATTTTCGCCTTATGTGAGACCCAGGTATCTGAGGATGCTGATCCACAGGATTTTCATTTGCCTGGGTACTCTCTTCTACCTTTTTTTAGTCTACATAGGGGCCTTGCGATGTACATTCGTAATGAAGTCGTGTACCAGTGCCAGCAATCATTAGGCACAAATGATCCTGAATTTAACTGTCTTTGGGTTAAATTCAAAATCTGGTCACACTTCTTACATTTCGGGTTTTTATACAGAAGCCCAAACGCGGGAAGGGATAAATCTATTTCCGGCTTCGATGCCCTTTCCGATTCCATATCGAGAATCCTAGAAAGCTGTCCGAACAGTGAAATTGTTGTTGCTGGTGATTTCAATGTTCACAACTTGTCTTGGATTCGCCATTCGAACCGTACAACCCTAGAGGGCCAATATGTTGAGCTATTCGCCGCGCACAACCACCTCGCGCAATTAATTAACGAGCCAACACATATTTCGTGTGTTGAAGGGCAACAACATAATACTCTCGACCTTTTCCTTACCTCACACCCTGATAAGTATGAGGTAAGTATTCTTGCGCCTCTCGGTAACTCGGATCACTGCACCATTTCCGCCTCCTTTTCGGTCGCTAATCTTCATAACGTTTCAAAAATGGCCACGAAACGTTTAAAATATATGTACGAAAAGGCTCGTTGGGCTGAGCTCAACGAATTTTTTCGGCATTTTAATTGGAAACTTTGTTTTCTGGACAATAAAGTCGATGCCATGGCAGAAATGGTTGCGAACATTATTTTGCTTGGAATGAAAACTTTTATTCCATCTAAGCAAATCCGTGTTAATCCAAGAAAGAATTCTTGGTTTAATCAGACGTGCAAAAATGCAGTCAGATCCAGAGAGGAAGCATTCAGTATATGGCGTTGTAACAAAAACGCCGTAACTGATTTGCTACGCAAAAAGGCGAGATCTTCGTGTGCCAAAGTACTAAGACGCGAAAAAGCTTTATACGAGCAGCGCCTTCGTGCTAAAGTTCTTACTACTTCTCGGGGTAGCAAGAGCTTTTGGTCATTCGTTAAAAGAGTGAAGGATAATGCTAGTTCCTCAATTCCGCCTCTTTTAAAGGATGATCAAATAATTAACGACCCGGTTGATAAAGCTAACGTCTTGGCTGAGATTTTTGCAAGTAACTCCTACTTGCCGGAGAGCAATCAACCACTGCCCGCACTGGAAGGAGTATCAGTAACTATGCCAGATATATTCTTTCGAGCACGTGCAGTTAAAAAGGTTTTAGCGGATCTCAACATACACAAGTCCCCTGGTCCGGATGGAATTCCAGCACTGGTCTTGAAGCAGTGCTCTTCGACGTTAGCGCGTCCATTAGCAAAACTTTTCAACATTTTGTACCATGTTGGTGAGTTCCCATCATGTTGGAAGGTTGCTAATGTAACACCAATCCCCAAAAAGGGAGAGGCTAGCAACCCTGAAAATTACCGCCCAATCGCAATTTGCTCTGCGCTTTCCAAAGTAATGGAAAGTATGCTTAATTTTCATCTTGTGAAATATCTGGAGTCCAACAGCTTACTTAGTGACCGGCAGTACGGCTTCCGTAGGGCTCGCTCTACGGGTGACTTATTGGCCTTCCTTTCGGAAAAATGGTGTCAATCCATTCACCATTTCGGCGAAAGTAAGGTGGTGGCTTTAGATATTTCCAAGGCGTTTGATAGAGTGTGGCATGGTGCACTCATATCAAAACTTATTGCTTTTGGTGTCGGTAATAGCTTCACTCGACTTATATCGAGCTTTCTCAGGGATCGCACTATACGAGTTGTTATAGATGGGATCTCATCAAACGAGTTCAAGTTAAATTCAGGGGTACCGCAAGGTTCCGTCCTTTCCCCTACCCTATTTCTTATTTTTCTTAATGACCTTCTACGTCAGACTTCCAACCCTATTTATTCTTTTGCAGATGACAGTAGCATATGCCATTCATTTTCGTTTCGCAGTAGACCAAGCCTTCAGGAAATTGGGGCTGTGAGAAAGCACATGGACGATACCCTTAATCGCGACCTTTTAGTAATTTCCGAATGGGGCCTGGCGAACAGGGTTCAGTTTAACGCTAATAAAACCCAGTGCTGTGTGCTTTCGCACAGGCGTACTGCTGAACATGCTACGCCATCTGTAATTATGGGTGATACATATATTAAGGAATCAGAAGCTCTCGATGTTCTTGGCATGAAAATTCAATGCGATGTTCGTTGGAACAAGCACATTTTTCATATTGCAAAAGAAGCATTCAAGTGCCTAGGTTTTCTGAAACGGTGTAAGAAATACTTCACTCCATCTGATCTCCTTACTATCTATGTCACCTATATCAGACCGAAAATGGAATACAACTCTCATGTATGGGCCGGTGCTTCAAAGTCTATTTTGGAGTTACTCGACCGCGTACAGGAGAGAGCGAAGAAACTCATCGGTGACAGTAGGGTATCCAGCTCTATTGACTCACTGGAGCATCGACGCAATGTGGGGTGTGTTTCACTGTTTTATCGTTACTACAACGGAATGTGCTCTTACGAAATCAGGGAACTTGTTCCTGAAAACCGTAATTTCATACGCGCAACGCGATCTGCATCAAGAGCGCATTCCTTTGTGGTCGATTGGCCAGTGAATCGCACAACGCATTACAGAGAGAATTCGTTTTTTGGCCGAACAGTTCGTATGTGGAATAAACTCCCTGCAGAGGTCTTTCCTGCCACTTTCAATGTGCAAAGATTCAAATCAAATGTTCACAAGCACTACTCCCTCTATCCCCCATCCCAAAACCTAATTTCCTAGTTCTGGCACAATGCATTGCATAAGTAGGGGTCATCCCCTGAGTGCTGGTCCTAATTAAAAAAAAAAAAAAAAAAAAAAAAAATATAAATAATTCCATTGGATTTAGGTAAAATAAACATAAACAATTTCAAAAGCAAAAATATTTGCGCATCGTAAATTCAACCGTAGATGGATTTTTAAACAAATATAAATGTGGCCATCACTAAATCGTATTTAGTTCTCACAAAACATAAATTATTGATGTTTTAGTTATTATGTTAAAATACAGTTTCCTATTCAATTTTATTGTTTATTATTTTATTGTTTATTATCTTTCATATACTTTTTTTAGCAAAATACTGCTACGACCCTTTATTAAATCTTTGGATGGTTTTAAGGAAAAGAAAACCCATAATACATATTTTTCTATTAATAAAAAAATGTAATAAAGATAAGCAAAAAATTTATTGAATTTCTAACACCATCGGTAAATTAAATTTAACTTCTTTAACAAATTTAAAAACTCAATTAATTTAACCGCTTTTTTCAACTTAATTTTAAGCCTTTAAGTAATTATTTATGGTTAAATTAATATTCCAGGCAATTTGAAAAATTAATTTATTTTAACAATTTCGATAGGAACTATGTATTGGGTTTAATAACTTCCATTAATTAAACATTTTTAAAAATGTTAAGGCACTTTCAGTTTTAAAAAACAGCATTAAAAATATCCTGCGGAGAATTTCGATAAATTCACTTTTTAGCATACTTGTCCCATGACATGTGAAAAAGGTAAGAGTACAAAAATTATTGAAGAAAAAAAAATTGGATACATCTCGTAGCTGTTATAAAAGCTGTTTAAAAAATAGACAAATTATAAATATCTTAGATATTAATTCAAATCTATAAAAAAAACCCTTTAAGGCAGCTGTAAATTTTTGACTTTCAAATATTATACTATTTAAAACTCAAAGACAGGCAATTGACCGATGACAATATTACGTTTTGCGTCAGTTCTTTTTCCTCTACAATAACTCTAAACTTTCAGAAAAAAATTACTATTTTTTCAATTTATTTATTAAAGAGAGAGTGTTAAAGAGAAAGCGTGTTGATAGTGCGATAATATTTTCGCTTAACCTGCTTGAGTTTCGGGACAGTGTTTTAATTTTTTCCAAGTACGAATCTCATTTTATTTAAATTCCATTAAAGGAATGTAAAAATGGAATGTTCCTATAAAGAAAAAAACAGGATAATTCAATTCCTATGACAGATTAAGTACCTTATACGAGAAACTGTCCCTTCCCCCCAAACATTGATATTCTTTACAATAATTAAGTAGATGACACAGGTGCATGCAAAGCTCATTACACAGGTGACTGCATCAGATCATGTGTTCATCATATGTTTTAGCTTTTACGTGTATTTTGTTTTTGTAAAAACTTATAAAATATCAGATTTTTCCTATCAAGACAATCTCTGCTTGATAATGATTATAGATTTATGACAAGAAGTAGATATAAAAGAAACGAAATATTATGTGAGGTAGTCATGATTTGATTCAGTATTTGCTACGATGGTCTTTGTTCTTACCACTTAGTGATATACAAAGCGCCGACTAGAGCCCCCTGCAGGCATAGCCATTAGAGTTGCAATTTCAAAAACATGTCTTGCAGAACCAGGCTCTTCTACCTACTTGAGGGTTGGAGTCTATCTAACCACGTCTGTTGAATGCAGCAGCATATTGAGAAACCTTCCCTGCCAACATCGACCTTTACCAACAGCCACCACATGTACCCCGAAGGTACGTCACCAATAACCGGCAATAAAGATGGCTCTCTATATGGGCGGCTCTCTATATGGGCTACCGGTTTCCATGGCTCCAATCTCTTTAAGGTCATTCGTCAGCCCTTCGACCACTACTCAACTTGTCTATCCAGATTTTGTGCCTGCACACCGGATTACTTGTTCCCCCTATACCCCGAAATTACTAACGTCGGCCAGACTTGTAGTACCCCTGGTGGATCCATGTTAATTATGCTGTAACCATATTATTGCATATTGCACCATTAAGTAAAAATAAAGTTGATTTTAGAATTTTTGTCAATTTAATTGATGATGTTCGTAATTTCTACACTACACTGAATTTCTTGCGAAGTTTCTTGATCTTTTCAAGGCCGCTGTTAAGTTGGGAAGTGTAGAACTCCATATTAATTATAAAAATCTTAAGATTAATTTGAGCCCATGTTTTCTATAAAGATTTTACCATAATTTTTTATATCCCTCTTGTTAGAAGCTCTACGAGGGAGAAGCCCTACAATGTTGGAAATGTTTTCACTTAAATAAATTATATTTTCTTTTGCATTAAAATTTAATAAAAAGTTTCAATTCTCTCAATTATATTTTTGATTGAAAAACAAATGCAAAAATTTCTAATTTAATTTTATTAAAAAAGAGAAAATAAATTTCTAATTATGTATATAAATAATTGAATCAGTTAAAATTTTTATTAAGTTTATATGTGAAAATAAATAAAATTATAATTGCAACATTTTTTATATGATTTAAGTGATAAATAACAGCACTTTTTTAATGAAGTTAATAAGAATCCAAATTACGTTATCTATCCATAGTAGAGCATGGTTTGGCATGGCGTTTTTTTTTTCAAGCGGACACCAGGTATAATTCGGTCACCACAGTTGTTCGTGCTTAAACGCTTATCTACTAAAATAAGTTGATGTTCACAATAAGGCGAAATACTTTGCTCACTCTCTCGCTCTCTCTCTTTCTCTCTCTCAATATTAATTCGTGTTTTTTTCTTAGTGTGCAAGGCGGAATCGAAGGAGTTTTGTATTATAATTTTTTTATTATACATTTTTTCTTATTTATTATTATTATCTTTAACAAGCAGGAAAGCAACATACAACCGGCGCAGTTAAGCACATGTGAGTAAACAATCGCCCCTTAAAACTTTGCGTGCATTTAAAATATTTATAATGAACGTATGATGAATTATAATTAAATTGAGTAGAAACAAATAAATCATACGCACGGATGAACAACATTTTTTAAACGACTTTAAAATCAGTATCTTTCGTTTTTCATACATTTGTAGCGGGAGAACTCAGACATTTTTGAATCGATTTAGAAAAAAAAGTTTATTAAATGGTGACACAGGAAGCTCCGTCTTTTGTAAAAAGTTTTTTATAATTTTAAAAGTTTAATGGCTTAATTTTTACAAAGTTAGTAGCATATCTTCCAATAATAGAAAGTAATAAAAAATAAAGTTAAAATTTAAAGGGTTTTCCCATATCTATCCGTATCATTTGAATCGCTACAGTTACATTATATTATACAAAATGTGTAGTACAACATGTGTAGTACCACGCCCATTAAAATAACAAGTGCAAACATTGAAAATTAAAAATTAAAGGGAGTTCTCATTAGTAAGAAAATTTACTTTATATTGTATTATTTTGTGAACCGTTATAAACAGACACTTGAAACTTAGTCGGACTGTAAATTACTATGTGCAATATTACAACTTAAAAAAAATTAAAGGGTGTCCTCATAACTGATGTAATTTGACTTATATAGCCTTATCTTTTTAACCATTACAGACGTTCATTTAACATTTATTCCAAACATGTTTACTGTATCCGCTGTAAAGCAATTATAAATATTTAAAATAAGAAATTATAGAGTGTCCCTATAGGTAATCTTGTTTAATGTAAATACCATTATCTTTTAAAATTTTAATGTATTGGTAAGTCCGCTATTGCAACAAATACAAAATCTAAAACTAGAAATTTAAGCGTGTTCCGTAGGTAATGTATTTTTTTTTTTTTTTTTTTTTTTTTTTTTGGAAATGGACTAAGTCTGTATTTAAATTTTATTTTAAAATTAAATAGTTCTTTTTTATTATTATTTTTTTTTGTAAAAAGTATTTAAAATGAGTCTTGAAATTAAAAATCTTAAAACTTTAAAAAATACTTTATAAAATAAAATATAAAAATAAAATATTCCAATAATTTCTTGAGCATTTTTGGGGTGTATTGTGATTTTCTGACTGACGGAAATTCAATCATGAATTTTACGGAGAATTGATGAAATCTCAATTATTTTTAATTTTAATTTTTAAGCGGAATTTCGGCCTAAATTTCTACTCGCGGTATATTAAATTTCAGTTTTATTTAACATTTTGAATTTTACAAAATTACGAATTTTAGTTAATCTTATCAAAGATCTTCACTTCTTTATTGAAATATGATGAATTTTTACTTTGTTTTGGGAAAAAACTATTGTTTTAAATTTTTGTTTTTTTTTTTACTTTTATTTTAAATTCTTTACATTTCTTAAAATTTTGCAAAATTAAGCGACAAAAATAAAATATCCTCCTAGTTAAGCAACAATATATTCAATGAAAATAACCAAACTTTTAAACTGTTGCTTTTCCTTTCCTTAAAAAGACTCAAATTGCACCAAGGAGTACCTGAAAATTAAGCCATGAATGTCATCAATCACAATTCTTGTTTTCGAAAGTAAAAAATATTGTTCAAGGAAGTTTTCTTGTGACGCCTAGAGATGTCATTATTCACCTACATGTTTCTATTCCTCCCACACAAACTTAATGTATTTTAAAAAAGTTTTTTAAATCTTAACATGTTTTTAATTTTTATAAAATGACAGACGAAAGTAAAAAGCAAGAGGAAAGGAAATCATAATTTCATAAATTTCTAAAATACTTTTCAAATTTAATTGTGGATACTCTAATTTAACACAAACGCACACACAAGCAGCAACGTGCACAAAATACAAAACTCAAAGCAGAGGAAGTGAACAACGATATTCCTCTTATTGTCGAAAAAATGTTTGCAGTAATACAAATTGTGATTTGGATAAAAAAGAAATTTAAAAATGTTATGGAAAATAAAGTCTTTTTAAAAGTTTTCTTTTTCCTTAATTCAGATATTTTTGTATGCAAAACTTTGAATTTATGTTAAAGCACGTATGCACATATTTTTGCTGGGATAATAATTTTAAAAGTTTTTAAAGTCGCAAAGAATAATTTAATTGACAAAAAACAATTCTAATTAGAAAAAGTGGATTAATTGTTGCATTTTAATAATTTTAATAATTTTTAAAATTTTATTAAATATTTTTAAAAATAACTTAGCAAAAGTTGAATTTGTCAAGTTACATATTAAAATATCTTGAAATATTTTATGTTGTAACTTGCTCGCTTTAAATATTTTTGTTTTTTTTTTATTTGACAATGAATAATAAAGATTGACCAACAATTATTCATCCGTTTAGTGTTGATTCACACACATTAATTTTAAACTGTATGTTTTTGTATCCTACAAAAAAAAAAAAAAAAAAACATCAAGTGAAAATATTGAAGCCATTTCAAGAACGAATATTTTCAAAGTCAATGGCAAAAATTCATAAACCAAAACCACTTTGATCATTAACAATAACTAACTTGTTTTAGAAAATAACTACATTCATTTCCTCATTCTTTGATCTCTAGCTCGTTTTTGTTATAAAGTCAGCAAACTATTAGATGAAAATATTATAGCAAACTTGTCTGACACTTAGTGAGCCAGAAGAAGTCAAAAACTTTATATTTCAACTTTATGATATTCTCTAACCAACCCTTATGAAGATCATGATGATTGAGAATTTTTTAATGTTATAAATTTATTCCCAATATCTCGATTTCTGCGCTTCTATCCCTCGTAAAGCCAACTCTCCTTTCTCTACCTTCAAAATTTCAAATCATATTATTTAAAAAATTAAAAAATATAAAATAAAAAAGAAAAAAAAGGAGGGTTTTTATAACTTAAAGTTTGGTACGTGACAAAGTGGTATTTTAATGTGTCAAACTTGAAATTTTTATATAAAAATGTGTAAAAATAAAAAAAAAACATACAAAAGATATTTACAAGAGATGAAAGTAAAAACAAAAAACAAAAAAAAAAAAAAAAAACTAAGAGACAACAATTCAAGCAACATAAACTTCAGAGTCTCAATGAAAGAAAATTTTGCATTTGTTGTGATTTGTAATTTTATTTTACATGTTCTGTTCTTGAAAATAAAATATCAAATAAGTTGCCCTTTTCAAACTTTAATTTTTTATAATTTTCATTACTATTGACTGCTTAAAATAGAGCTGTTACAAGGTACTATTTTTATTTAAGCAAGTGTGCTTAAATGCTAAAGTGAAATGATATTAAATGAAAAATTTTAAGTATTGTAGATGTTGAAAACTTAAAAGTAAAAAAAGATTATTTACTTGTTATACTGAACCAAAAATTTACTTTAGCAAGTTAAAATAGTGTGTATAATTTAAGAAAATTAAAATTATGCAAATCTTTTAGTTAGATATTTTTCGTAAAAATTAATAATTAAAAAAAATTAATTTGACTGAAGAAATTTTTTTTATAGAACGAGCTCCATGGCTGCGCTACTAATTAGACTGTAAATGTGATGAAATTGAAGTAAAATTAAGCAAAATATAAAGTTCAGTTAGATACTGATTTTAATAAGAGTATTTTTAAAATTATCTTACATATTAAAATGAAACATATTTTCTTTAATAAATAAAAATTTGCAACGAAATCTAAGAAACAAATATTGTTCTCTTTTAATTTTATTTGCAATCATTTTCAAGAGGTTTTGATTAAATGATTTTCTGTCACTGATTTGGCTAATACTTGGGCAAAAGTAATCTCATAAATATTTAAATAATTTACTTTTTCAAAGACTTTGAATTTTACATGCAGAAAAAACATGGTTGTGATATGTTGAGAATAACTATATTATGTTCTTTTTAACAGCGCTTAGTTGCAGAGAAAAAATTATTGTTATTTTTCACAATACTTCAATCACGAAAAAAATTTTTTTGTTAAAATTAAATTATGGTTGATATACACAATAACTGGAATATGTTTGGTTAATAAAAAAAATCGTACCGCAATCAAAGCTAATAACATTAAAATTTATTTAACCATTATTAATCAAAGTACGGTATTTTTCTCTAGGACTTGAAAGAATGCTCTTTTATCAATTTATTAATTTGTTTGTTACCTACTGGTTCATGTGAAAAAAGTCTAAAATTGAAATAGTTATTTATTGTTGAAGCAAATAAGATAATTAAAATTTATATACAAAATAAATAAAAAAAAATGATACACAAAATACCGAAACATATAAAAAATAAATAATTGATTATTTCATGAATTTATGTTCTTTAACATTTTAGCAATTAATTATTTAAACATAAAACAAAAAGTTAAAATTTTTTTTGTTTCAAGAAACATTTGTACTTACGAGATCATATTGTTACGAAAATAAGATCTGGAAATCCCTGTCGTTGTTGTCCGTATGTGTGTCGTAGAATATAGAGTTACTTCAACTCGCATTGGTATAGAATAAAACGATAATTAGCTAACACAGATCGAGCAACCTCAATAGTTGCGTTGGTAAAGGTAATTACTGAAAAACAGTAGCAGATAATTATTAAGACGCCCTTTATAAGATAAAAGAGAAAGAGAGCACTAGATTTTTGCAGAAATTATCCTTCCAGTATATAACAACATAATAACAGTGAGCAGCAGATGTTTGTTGTGGCTATTGAATTGAAAAAGGTGACTGTCTTAGATGTAAAATCGAAATGGAGCAGTCTGTGATTGGTTAAGGTTACTAAACAAGGCTTCTTATAGTTCATGACTCGTCAAAGTAACACAGTAGTGTAACGTGGTTGGCTGCATGTGTAGAAACGCATGTTTTGTAAATACGAGAGCATAGAATTCAAGAGGCCGTAGAATCAAAAAGTGTAGCCAGAAGTATAAAAAATAGCGATCTTATAAATATTTCACAATGGTATTTGCAATCAAAAGAATCAGTATGTTTGTACTAAAAGAGAAAAACGTAACAATATTGTGGTTCAATTAGATTTTAACATAATGATGCTTATACTTTACTATATAATTGTTATGCCAAACACCAATATGGTTTCTAGACCAACTAAATTACTTTAAATATTTATTTTAATGTTTTGCCTACAAATATATCATACAAGCATAATATATTGCTCTTAACCATGGTTTTTCTTTGTGTGCAGTAAAAATTTAAAATTAATTTCGCAACTTTTGTATTTTGCTTGAAAATAAAATTTTTATTTTAGTTTAATAACAAGTTTTTTTTTTTTTTGAACAAAAAAAATTATTTATTTCGAATCTTTTTTATATTAATTTTATCTAATTGTGCTTCATTTCTTCAAATAATAAATACTTAGTGATATTCTTATGAAATATTTATTATTTTAAACTTAAAAATGAAATGTAATCCTGCGGGGAAAGCATATCCATATGGCCATTTTACTACTGCTCATATAGCTCATCAGTGGATTCTACCCAAATTTTGTAACAAAAACCTCAAAGTCTTATACCAAAAGCCAAATTAATTAAATGAGAACACCATTAAATCAATAAGAGTAATTCAACTAATTTAATCGGTTGTTTTATATAAAATGAGTTACTATCGTTTTGAGCAAAATTATGTAAATTTAACATTATATTCCTTCATTTTTTAACCAGTTTTGTATTAAATTTACAGATTTTAATAAAGAGTAATTTTAACAAAAGGAATAATGTCTTGTAGTTGTAATAAAATTTGCAAATTTGAATAAAAATTAACTTCTTTTAACTATTTTTATCGTTCAATTTTCCAAAATAAGCCGTTTGTTTTGAAAGTGGTGTAAGTCATTTAAAAATTTTAATGTTAGGAGCCGGTACGATTTAATGTTTACCCAAGCATTTATTTAAAAAAAAAAAATAAGCATCTTGAGATAAAAAGTGCAAGTGTGTCTTCTTAATATTTAGCCTCAATACTTTTCAAACCCTTGAAACACAATCCTTCAAATATATTAAATATATTTATCAGTTTAAAAGCAAAGTTACTTAAGCCAAATTTAAAATAAATAGTTCAAATATTTCTTTTTTTAATACCTATTTATTTGTGTCAGTGTATTTATTTGAAATTCCATTGATTTTGTAAGAAAAAGAAACAGAAATCTGTTAAGGTTAAATATTAATGAAGTCTTCTTCTCTTCGCTAACGGTTTTATTAAAAAAATGCAACTCTAAAATATATGATGCTTAATTGTTTATTTCTTCTTTCGCTTATTTATTCTTTAATTGAAAACTATAAACATTCTTAACTTTTTTAAGTTAAAAAAGTTGAAAAACTAATATTTAATAACCATTTAATTATCTTATAAAGAAAATATTGTATGGCAGGCAACCCTCATTAAATAAAATAAAAACAATTAAAGTGATGTACGCTTGAATAGAAAAATATACCTGCTGTCAAACCGTGTTGGCTTGCAAGTTGTAAAACAGAACATCCACAAAGTCGTGAGTTCAGCACCCATCCGCAACACGAGTTCGGAAGAAATTAATTCTTTCTTTTAAAAGAGCACAAGTCTAAAGCGCTAAATTTAAATACCATTATAGTTTTTTACCTATTAGATTGATTAGAAAAAAAATTTTGCGGCAGTTGCAATTCTTAAAAATAAAATGCAATAAAAAATTCCGTCAAATCATCTAAAAAAATTTTAATTTAATAGAAGAAAAAATATATTTTAAACATTTCCCGCAAAAACTCCTTTCAATTTTAAACTTTAAAAATTCGTGCTGATTATCCCGACCATATTATTAAAAACAACGATATTGGCTATAAAAGGTGAAAGCACGTTTCGATGGCCATTTCGCTACCGCTTACTTAGCTCTTCAGGAAACTTCTCACTTACATTTTAAACAAAGTAAAGCTTTTTGTCCAAACAATAAAGTAAAGACAAAAATCAAAGTTTAAGCAAAAACAACAATAATCAACATTGATTTTATTTTTCTTCATCCACTGTATACGGCTGAATTTTTTCGGCAATTTTATGCAGAGATGTTGAAAAATAAAATTAAAAAACAATAAAATATCACAAAACACTATGATAATTTATTTTTGTTTTTTGCACGGGCACTTGCAATTTAATAATTGAAATTTTAAATCACGGGAATATTTATTAATTTAATTTTAAACTTTAAAAATTCGTGCTGATTATCCCGATCGTATTATTAAAAACAACTATACTGACTATTGAATTGTTTTTACAAAATTAATGTTTTGAAATCTTTCTCTGCTTCTACTTGTATATTTTAATACAAATATATATATTTTATATTTTCACAGAAGCATTAATCACAATTGAATAAAGTTGCCAAACAAAAAGAAGGTACCTACAAGAATTAAAAAAAGCAGCAAAGGAAAAATGACAACAGACCCATTAAAAGCAGCATAATCAAGGACATGAATTGAAAATTCTGATGTTGTCTTCTCAAGCAAATTGAAGAGAATTAAGTACAAGAAAACTAAAACAAAGAAAAGATAAAACTTTTCTTCAAATAAAAAAAAACAAATAACAACAACATTACTAACTAAAAATGCTGTCGTTGCAAGAAGCAACTACGATTTAAATGCAGAAGAAAATGAAATAAATAAATAAATTAAGCCAACATTCCATTTATAAAATCAAAAACCACTACTTTAACATCGCAGAAGGAATGAAAACTTTTTGCAACAGACCTGTCAAATTTATTACAATTTGACTTTAAATCGAACTCAGTGACATACGATAGCAGTGCTGTAGCAATGGCAACAAATACTTCTGCTTTTAATTGGAATCTATTATAACAGCTGCAGGCTACAGTAGAACAAACAGCAGCAGCACAAACATCTGTCACATCTGCATCCATAATGTATGAAGCGACAAATTTTATTACCGATTGGTGCAATCAGTCGCTTTCGTTTGCTGACATTAACACAGGCCGTAATATGGGCAGCAACTGTTCTGTGTACACAACTCCATTAAATAGTTGGAATGACTCCACAATTACTACAACACTGTAAGTAGGGGTAATTTTTTTTCAGAGTTATTTAATTTAGCTGACAGTTGTTGCAGTTTTAAATGTGTCTGGGGGTCATTTGTTAGCTTAAAGCTTAACGGGTTATTGAAAATTAGGGAATGTTTTACATGGCTGTATTTAAATTATTGCCAAAATAAAATTTTGTTATTTCGTTTTATGCAATCTTTTGATATTTTTGTATTTAATTCTGCTTTTAAAGTTTATTGAATTCTCTGCAAATATTCAGTTATAAAAATTTTTATAACTTTAGGAAATTGTAAAACATGAATGATACAGTTGCAAGCAATTGAAAGCAATTTAAGGAATATAAACAAAGTACGTCTGTTTTAAATAAAAATATAATTAAAAATATTTAACACATAAATTACATAGAGAAATTATTAAACCAGAAAATTTATTATTTGGAATCTTTATTATATTAATTTACTTTAATTGTGCTTGATTTCTTCAAATATAAATATTTCGTGATATTCTCATGAAATATTTATTATTATGTATTACTGTGGGGAAAGCATATCTATATGGCCATTTCACTAAAAATAAAAAATTTAATTGAGAGAATTAAAAATATTTTAATATTTAAATTTGAGAACAAGTATAATAAATAAATACAAAAACATTTTTCTGCGACTGTTTTACTCAAAAAATTACTGCTTTTATTCCATCATCTTTAGGCTTCTCCTTCGCAGGGTTATAAAAAATGATGGTTAAATCTTAATAGAAAAATTTGGGATCGGAAAGATCTTTAGATTTTTTTAACTAATATAGAGTTTTAAAGCTTTTATTTTATTTCAATTGAGCTTAAAATGTTTAAATTAAATTGACTTTCAAATAGCTCTGCAGGAAAGGAAGGCGACGCCAAATTTGTGGCTTAATAAAAAAAAAAACATTGTAACATATCGTTGTCCGAGAAGGGAGTTACTTAGCTTTAGTTAAGTTAAAGTACTTTTTAAAAACACATTATTTTATTCTTTTTTTGTTTTTTTTTTTGTAATTTAAAGAGGGTTGCCAAATATTATTTTCTTTACAAAATTTAATTTACTGTTTTAAATTTTTTATTTGATTGTTATGTAATTTTCAACTTTGTGTAACTTAAACCAAAAGTGAAAAATCTTTCAATAATTTAATAATTTACTGTTTATTTTTTATTTTTTATTTATTTTTTTTTTATATATTTTTTTATTTAAAAAAAAACACAACCAAAAACCGTTTATTTTAAGGGTTGCATTTGTACCAAAACCACTAGCAATAAGAAGAGGATTTCATAATACTTAATCCTTAACGGGTTTATGCTTCTTTAAGAAGAGCGCTGGAATTGCAATTAAATTCACTGGTCCAAATTTCCTAAGGTAATCATGCAAATATTTACGCGATTTATTTGAATTAACAAATTTTACTCATAACAGCAGATATTTTTTTAATATTCTTTAAAGAAGTCTGTAAATTGACCTCAAAATTAAATAAGAAAAAAAAGACAATGTTTTTTAATTATTTAAATTTAATTTAAAATAGTAGTAACTTATTCTAATAAAAACAAAACATGGAAGTATTTAAACCTTTATCCTTAAAGGAACATAAAGTGAATAATTTATCCATTGGATTTAGAGAATTTTCGTTTATTTTAATAATTTTGTTGAAGGTAATATGTAGAATTTAACAAATTTGTTCTAGTAAAATTTAATGTGATTTTTTAACTGAATAAACCAAGGTGGATAAAAAAAGAACATGTAAAAATGAAGAATATTCCTTAAATTGAGCTGAATTACTACAAAAAAGTTATTTGAGGAGGCATGTAGAAGAAAATTTTAATTTGTCTTTAAATTTTTAATTTTTCCAATTTTACACGTTTCTTTTATTCAAATCTTTTAAAGTTGGACAAAAATTTTAAATTGTTTTTCAGGTACTTTTGGCAGGTTTTTCCTGGATGGCTTGTATTATAAAATGAATTAAAAAAATAACTAAATAAAGTAAATTACGGTACACAATTATTTTTAATCGCAAATAGTTTTAATTCAACTATGGGAGGTCAATAGAAGTATGAACATTTTGCAGATCTGTAGCAAAAAATCATTAAACCAACACCTTCTGATGACGATGGTCATTGAAAAATAATCATGTTTGTTTTTTCACATTTCATTAAATATTTGTATCAAATGAAGGTATCACTATTTTATTGTTAGAAAGAGAATTTACATTTACTCAATTTGACTAAATTACCATCATTTTTACAGGCTATTAACTAGCGAAGCGAGAGTAGACCTCCTACTGGAAAAACTCCTTCAATAAAACTTATTTAAAATTTTTTTTTTTTTCTTTTGCAATAAACATTTGTGGACTTCTCTTCAATTATACAATCCATTTTACCGTATTTAAGGAAATTTTTGGTTCAGTGTATAAAATATTTTTTAATAATTTCTATCCATTTTAAATTTTACCATTGATTCTTGAAATTTTTAACGTACCGCGAAGGAAAATTTTGGAAAACTTCTATTGCAAACTATACTCGTAATTTGACTTGAATAATTTTTGCTAAATTTTTTCTTTTTTTTTAAATATAGAAACCGGAAATAACTGAACGCAGTAACACTTTAAGACTTCAACTGAACTGAACTTGTGATAATCAGACGTTCAGATTACGAAAGAAGAATACTCCTTAAAATAATTAGGAAAAGGCAAAACTTTCTTACATGCTTCGAAACTTAGGTGCAGTTACACATGATTTTTCCTCGTTAATAACCCTAAAATATAACGCAATTCAATATAAGTGATGCACAGTGGGGTATTTTGTAAAGAATTTAATAAAATTATTTAGTTACCAAACGGCATCCTCAATTGTATTGAAAATTCATACAGCTATATAAGAGATAAAGTTCAGTTTAAGTTTTAGTTGTGAATCCAAAAGCTATTCTAGACACGATGTTGCGTTGCTGTGAAGTAGCCTTTGTTCCTAAATTCTTATTTTTTTATCTGATTTCAAAAACTGAATGTTTAAGTTCTAATTTTACAATATTTTCGGCCTTTAAAATTAATTTTTTTTGCATCTTTTTTTAGAATTCTCTTCTGGGTGTGCCAAAAATCTTTTGAACAATCTTAACTCTTCTTTAGTTTACTTATATTTTAGTTCATGTTATTAACGCAATTTTGCTTCATTTTTTTCTAACTAAGGTTCAGTTGAAATCTAGACCACGATTTTGTAATCTACTTTAAGCAAATCAACAATTGTTTATCTTTTATTTAATCGAAACTGCGGAAGGTTTAAAAGGCTCTTTTCTACTTATTTGCCTTTAAAAATAACTTATTCACTGCAACTATGCGGCAACAATTATTTTTTATTTTTTTTACTCCAGATTCGGTTGGGATTTGATCTTTAAACTCTTTTTTTTAAAAAATTAGAAACCCTTAACAACACGACTACTTAGCACGTGTTAGCAACTTTTTAAATTTTATTTTTTCCAATAAACTCCACACTCATTAGTAGTGGAAAATAACAACTTATTATTTAATTTTGTTGACAATATTTGTCTTGTTTTGTAAAACAAAAACCTTATTTTTATTTTAATAAACAAACAAAAAATTGTGGCAATAAGAGACCTTGATGTCCTTTGTGAGTACTTAAAATTTCAACACTTTCCCTTTAAAACTTTTAAAAAGTAATGTTCTGTAATTTCTTAAAAATGTATTTTTTTATTATCACAAAAAAACACCATGACATGGATATTCTACAATGCAATTAGTCGACATTGATACTCGCAATATTCTTAATTAGTTTGCCAGCTTTTAATGAAATCAAGCGAAAGAGAAAAAAGACAAAATGCAGCAAAAGAAAAATGCTTAACAAACAACTGGAAGAACAGTTTCAGCTCCATGTCAACATGTCATGTGAGAATATTTACACGATACGTTTCCTGGCAAAAGAAAAAAAATGCAAAGAAAATTTATTTTTTCGTTTAAGAATCTTTTTTACTTTAATATCGCGTACATTTCGTTTTAACTGCTAAATATCTCATAATATTCAATTAAAAGAACACTTTAATTGTCTCTTCATTTCTTTTATTTCCCTTTTCTTTTGTGCTTTTTTAAATGACATTTAATGAAACCGTTTAATATTCTGTTCGATAAAAAAATCAATTTCGGAAATGATAAAAATAAATTTGCTTGAGGAAACATTAACAAAGCAAAAAAAGTAGTAACGAATAAATTTTTCACTTAACACCAATAAACATACTGCTTTCATTTACAGTAGGACTAGAAAAAACAAAAATTGAAAATATTTTTAAAAGTTTTCCGTTTTTTTTTTTTTTTTGTCTTTGTACTTTTTCTACAAAACCCAATTTTAACAACTGAAATAATTAATACGGCTTAAGTTCATTTTGAATTTCTTAATTTTATTAAGAAAGAAAAGCTATTTACGAAACTTTTGCATAATTTATCGTTTTTTTATTTTTTTCGCTGCGAATTCAGTGAAGTTGGGTGTTACTGACTCAGTCTCAGTCTCAGTCTCAGTTTTTTTTTGAAAGGTAACTAAAAATTTCGCACTACTAATTTCAACTAAAAATAAATCGAAAACTTAACTCAATATCGAAAACTTATTAAAAACTCAAAATTTCATAATAAATTAACAATTTTAAAAATTTAACCCAAAAGTCAAAGATTTACAAAATAAAAATGCGAATTTACTAAAAATTCAAAATTAAAATAACAAAAAACTTAAATTTACGGAAACGGTTAAAGTTTTTTACAGCGAAAATTCTAGAAAAGAAAACCATGAATAAGGAAAATTTAAAAAAAAATGTGGTAGAAAACCGAACAGTGACATAAAATAAAAATTTTATCATCAAATCGATGAGTTTAAAAAAATATAAAAAGTTTCACAAAATGTTTTATTGTTTTAATTTGAAAATTATAATATATGATTATGAACTCAAGCTGGATTAGATCTATTTATTTGGTCTTAATACTTAAATAGTTCGACTAATTACTATTTTCAAAATTAAAAAATTAAAATTGCTCCAAGGCATGGAAGTCTTTATGACCTTAAGTATGAAAAAATGAAAATAATAAAAATAAATAAAAGTTTAACAGGAAAATCAAGAAGAAGAAGAAGAAGACAACGAAAAAGTTTTGGTTTTCTTGTCCACTTCGTCGTTAAATTAGTTGATAAAAAGATGTGAACAATGCCGACGACGTATGTAGCGATCAAGAAGATTCTGCATTATATTCTGCTGGTATAAAAATATTTATATTTTCCTTAAAAATTAAAACAACAATTTAAAATACTTTTTAACCGACTCCAAAAGAAGAAGGAGGTTGTCAATTCAACTGAATGTTGCTTTTTTATATTTTTGCCTCCATAACTCAGTCATTTCTGAATCGATTTTCTTAATTGGAAAGGGGAACCCTACAGATTGGCTCCGTTGTAAAAGCAGTTCTTAATCTAAAAAAATTAAAGGGTGTGCCCATGCAACATATGTGTTTTTTACGTGTATTATGAATTGTAAAGGGCACCACTTGCAAATTAAAAAACACTCCATATCACTATAGCTCCCAATGGCAAAAGGTAATACAAAAATAAAGAGATAAATTAAATGGTGTCCCCACAGGTGGTGTGGATTGACCTACATGCGCCTTACTTTTGAACCGTTGTAGATAAATGCTTGTAAATTTGGCGGAATATCGATTGCTATAACTGTTATGGTAGCAAGTATTAATATTAAAAACTGTAATATAAAGGGTGCCTCAATAGTACTTGTAATTTGATATATATGGCCATCCTTTTGCACAGTGGTAGACGGACACTTAAAATTCACAATGAACCTGTATTCCTTACTCCGCTATAACTACAAGTATTAAATTTTAATTTGGAAATTGAAGGGCGTGCCATTATTTGATGTAATTTGTTGTTTGTAGCCGAACTTTTAAACCGCTGAATTTTTAAAGGTAATTGTATTGATAAGTCCGCTATGATAACAAGTTTGTAATTAAAATTTAGAAATTAAAGGGTTTTCCCAAAATTAATGTAATTTGGTCTATATAGCTGTATCTATTGAACTGTTATATAGAAGCACTTGAAAATACGATGCAATGTCCACTAATTTAGTTGGTTTAATAAGGAGTATAAATATCTTAAATTATAAATTAAAGGGTTTTACAATATCTGATGTTTTTTGATCTATACGGCCAAACTGTTGAACCGTTAGAAACAGACAGATCTGTTTTCAAACCGTTTTTTTTTTTTTTTTTTGCAAGAATGTAACTAAAAAACTGATCTGACAAACTTAAAGAATAAAGTTCCTCAAGAAAACCAAAAATTAAATAGAATTTTTATCATTCAGGAAAAAACTCTTAATTTGCTAAGGTTCCTTTGCTTTAAGGAAGTTAATATGATTAGATTTACTTTTGATTAAATTTAATTTTACCAACAAATATTTTTCTATAAAAACTTGAATTTAAAAATTTTTTTCTTTGTAATTAAAACAACTTCAATCTCAAATACACTACAAAAGCGCTATAGACTTTTTTATTTTAATTATTTTTATTTTTTATTATATTAAAATGTTTAAAAATAAATTCAAATTATCATTACCAAATAAATAAATTTAAATCGGCTTAAGTTCATGTAAGCTTTAATTTCTAAATTTAATGAGCATGAAAAATTATTCTCAATTCCCGTGTCAATTGTCTGTTTAAAATAAATTTGAATATTGAAATATGCATAAACTCAAGCCGAATTAAAATTATTCATTTAATAATTATTTAATTACTTAAATAGTTTAACTTATTTTAAAAATATAAAAATAAAAAAATATATTAAATTCAAATTATCTATAAAAACTCAGCTATTTTTACCACCACTCGAACAAAATCTTAAATACATTTTGAATACGTACAGAGATTATGGATTTGTAACATAATTCTTCTTCGTAATAAAGTTCATCTTACATTAAGTTCAATTACAAAGAATAATGTAGAACTACTAAGCACTTTTTGTACACACGCACACATATAACGGAAACTTTTGCCACTAATTACATTATTTTGT
This sequence comes from Cistogaster globosa, assembly GCA_937654795.1. Classification (NCBI taxonomy): domain Eukaryota; kingdom Metazoa; phylum Arthropoda; class Insecta; order Diptera; family Tachinidae; genus Cistogaster; species Cistogaster globosa. Next base: position 13,814,556 of record OW569403.1, on the reverse strand, counting down.
AGAGTTCTTAATTGTGAAGTAATTTACCAGATATTTTACGAAACCAACATGAACATGTTGTCGTTTGTAGCCCAACGCATATTGTATAAAATTAAGATGACAACAAGTACAACAAAAGTGATGAAAAGAAAGATCCATTTTATGTCCTTTTAAAGCTGGAGAGCAATAAAAACGAATAAAAGGCAACAACAAAAACATAAAAGCACTCATACACACACACACATACACACTTTTACATTCCATAGTTCATTAAATTTATTTTTTTTTTTTTGTCATACAAAAACAAAGAAAAAATATCCAAATTAACACAAAATATTTACACGCTTTCTGCCATCGACATAAATAAAAGTTGAAACATACTCACACACACACGCACATACACACACACAGGTTGAGTTATTTAAAGAATGAACTCAAGAGAAACTCATTTAACGGCGCATACATAAATTTGTTTTTGTATTGTAATGGAAAAACCGTCTGTTGTAAGTAACATATGATAAGTATGTGTGTGTAAATGACTGCAATAATATTGGTGTTTAAAGTTACATTAGTGAACAAGAAAAAATGTTTATTTTATTTTATTTAAACAAACTTTCGCATAAAAGTAAATAGACTTCTTAATTATTCGGATTTTATTTTAGTCAAATAAGTTAACAAAAGTTTCTCTTATTACTTGTTGTTGTTTTTAATTAAGAAACAGTAAAAATATCTATATAATTCTTGTAAAAAAAATGACTTCAAAACACACAGGCGGCTAAAAAGGATCATCGAATATAAAACAAAAATTATAGCGCAAATTTTGCTTAAATTAAAATTTTTTATTTTTAACATCGTCTATGGAAACACTCTTTAATTTCTTTTTTTAAATGTTATAGCGGACATACTAATACGCTTTTCGCGTAAATTTAAAGGGTGTTTCTATCACAGTTCACAGGCTGTGCAAGTCATGGTAGTAAGCTCGTTGACTACAACCAGGTTGGCCAGGTCCAACCCCTACAGCAACCACGATATGATTATACATGTCAAATTTCGTTAGGTATAGGCAGACCCCATCAATGTTTTTCTTGCAATTGTGAACTAATAAATAATATGACTAAATGTAAGTGCCTTCCTATGAAATGATATGATATTTTCTATTGCAGCGGACTTACCAAAACACGTTTTCTATAATTGCCAACTGTCTGTCTATAACGGCTTTAAATAAAAAATTATTTAAATCAAAATATATTACAAATGAAGCAACCTTTAATTTCTAGTTCTAAATATTCATACTTATAGATATAAAAGTACCCATACTGCAAAATTTTCAAGTGCCTGACTATAACAGTTCAAAAAAATCGGGCCAAATTAATTACATCACCTATGGAAACAGCCTTTAATAAATAAATTATTATTTTCTTTTTTTTTTATTTCTACTCAGTTATTTTGAACTAAAGTGATAACCGCTTTGTTAAAATTTAATGTGGGTTTCTGATACAATTCAAATAACATGAAGCATGTGCACTGTATTGGTACACCCTTTACTTTTTAGTATTATAAGCTTTTTTTAATACGGCCAAATTTACAGATGCTTTAAATGATTGAGTTCAGCAGAAGCAATAATTTTTTAAGCGAATTTCCTATACCCTTCACCATGTGTGTAAATCTCGTTTAGTGAAGCAGCTCAAATCAAAAAAGACAAATATTGAGGTGACAGAAAGAATTAAGATATAAAAATTATTGATGTATATAATTTTACATAAAAATATCATTGGTTTTTAATGCGTTAAGCATTTTTATAAAATTTTGTGAAAGATTTCTCTAATAGCTTTTAAATGATACCCATCTTGATATTAAAAAAAATCTGATGTACAATCGTACTTTTCTGTTAAAAGTTCAGAGGCTCATAACTCAAAAAATATTTCTTAATTCTCTATCGTCCCATTTAAAGGGTCATCCAAAAAACGCGCCTATATGTTTCTTTAAAATAAAACACAAACTATTTGTAATTTTTGCAAGCTGTTTTTTTTTATTAAAAGTATGATCCATTACAATTATAAGTGGAATAGAATATCAATTAAATGTCCACCTTGACTGCGTCTGCAGACATCAATCCGAATATCGAAATTTTCAATGACTTTCCGACATGTTGCTGGTGTTATTTCACGAATTGCAACTTGAATGTTGTCCTTTAGATCATTATTTGTTTGTGGCTTGTTAGCATACACTCGACTTTTCAAAAAACCCCACAAAAAAAATCTAACGGTGTTAGATCACATGACCTTGGAGGCCAATTGAAATCTGCATTTCGTGAAATTACACGTTGAGAAAATTTTGATCGCAAAAGCGCAATGTTTTCTCGAGTTGTGTGACAACATCTTGTTGGAAATAGACGTCAGACACATCAATATGATTCAACTGTGTCCATAAACAGTCTCCCAACATTGATTGGTATCGCTCAGCATTCACAGTAACAGCATTTCCAGCATCATCTTTGAAGAAAAATGGCCCAATGATTCCATTTGAAATGAGCTTCGTCACTAAACAAAATTTTGCTTAAAAACAATGGATCTGCTGTTTGTTGTTCAATAATCTAACTACCGAAATTACGACGTTGTAAATGGCCTCTTTCTTTCAATTCCTGGGTTAATTGAATTTTATAAGCATGTAAATGCAAAATCCCCATAAGGAGCCATAAGATATGCTCAATTCTTGGAAACGACGCGAAATTTGTGTTGTCGGTTCATTTTCAACATTTTCACCAACAGCAGCAATATTTTCATTTGTGCGTACAGTTTTTGGTCTTCCACTTTTTGGTTTATCAGTAACACAACCAGTTTCTTCGAATTTTTTCACTAATCTTTGAATTGAAGATTGATTTGGCCGATTATTTACACCAAAAAAATCACGAATTTTGCGATGGGTATTTTTCAAAGAACGCCCATTTTCATAATAACTTTGAATGATGTAAACGCGTTGTTGCAATGTGTACCTGTCCATGGTTAAAACTGTACTACCTTCTAATAAAACAAAATGGCTTATGTCATTTGAAAATATGTCACGTGTTAAAATTATATAGTGCTGACATATAGGCTTCACATTTGGATGACCCTTTATAATGATTTTTGTTTTTTTATCAAACTAGATTTGTTCCATATGATATAGAAAAATTAGAGGCAGGTGTGGAGTTTTGCCTGCTTGCTTGAAGGACATAGACCAATCTTGCTGATTTTTAATAGCAAAATGTTCAAAACTATGTCTGATTGTTTGGCATATTAAAATGTTTTCTAGCTCATTGATTTCAACTTGAAAATAAAAGGACAGAGGGACATCGCTATTCGCCTTTGCTATGCATACGAATTCAAAATATGGTCCGAAATGCGGGTATAAAAATAATCCTTTCACAACCCTTTTGATAAAGTTCCCTTATACTCGTATTATATCATATTTCTAGTTAAACAGATAATTCTCTAAGCATGTTTAAACATAAATTTTTAGCGATATAGTAATACACACTTTAATCAAAAGTATACATTTTTTAGGTTTAAAAGAGGGCTTTCTCGAATATAAAACACACGTCCTTTAAATGTAAATTTTTATTATTTGGAATTTTTTGCTTAAGTAGCCGCAATAAAACACACAAATGTTTGCCTTCAACAATTTAAAAGATATAGCAATATACGTTAAAAAGACTTTCCTTTGGGTACACCCTTTAGTCTTTTTGCAAAACTTCTAATTTGCTTTTTGTTAACTGGCATACATTGAGATAAAAACTCTGAAAATGAAATAAAAACACTTGTGTGGTATGGGAATACTCTTTTACTTTTAACTTTATTGAAATTTTTTTACAACAGGACAAATCTTTATTTATAACTTTTCAAATAAAAAGAAAAATCTTAGAAATTGCCTAACAAATGACAAATTTTTTGCACTAGCAAACATAAAAAATTACACACGAACTCGTTAACTTCTTTTTAAAAACAGAAAATTCAATAGAATTTTATTAGTTTCATAATTGCGTTAGAACAGTTCAAGTCCATTTAATAAATTCTGATATTTAGTGAAGAGAATATTCGAATGCCAATGTTTTAAAATTCAGTAACTGAAAATAGTTTCAAATGAAAATAACGCATTGTGAATTTTATATTAAGTAATTTTATAGTAAATCACGCAAATTCTTTTACAAATAAAAAGGTCTGTAAAGCAACAACAAAAAATGGGCAATTGACTTTTCGTGTTTAAAAGAAGAAAAGAAGAAAAGATATAGGAAATCAGCATGATCGATCCATGTCCTTCGAGGCAGCGGGAAAACACTTGGCCTGGCTCAAATTTTTCCATATAATTTAGAACAAATCTAGTTCAGTGAGTAACTCAAATCGACAAAATTCTCATTATGGGCCTCTGAACTGTTTACACAAAAGTACGATTGTGTAACATATTTTTTTAAAATATCAATATGGATATCAGTCAAAGGCTTTTTAAGAGATCCGGTGGCGTTGTTATGTAAAATATTATACAGCAGTTAATTTTTTTTTCTTTTTTCTTATTTTATTAATTCGCTGTCATCCCAATATGTTTTTTTTTTTTTTTTTTTTTTTGATTTAGTTACTTCAATACACTAGACTTACATATATGGTGAAGGGTATATAAGGTATATAACATTCCAACTTATTTTTTTTTTATATTGCCTTGTATTAAATTAGTAAAATATTTGAATATGTGACCACTATAGTTATTGTAAGAATTTACTACAAATTTATCCTACCTTGCACATAATTTTGTTGTAAAAAAAAAAAAAAATAACGAAAGTCCCCTCCATAATGCAGCTTCATGTTTTTATTTTTAAGTTTTAAAAATGAAATCGTAAAACAGAGAAAATAAAAGCGATACTGCTTACAACTATGTGTAGCAAAATGCAATTTAATATACAATACACGCTACAATATAAAAGAGGAGTTTAAAACAATGTTTCGCAAAGAATTCCACACATTCCATTTTAGGAAATAATTTTATATTTTGTTGTTTGATGTATCTTATTTTTAATATATTTTTTTTTCTGTTTTTCATTTTTTTATTATTATTCGCCATAAGTACAATTAAAGAAAAACTTTAAAATTTGATTTTCAACACATTAAAAACGTAACAAATAATAACATCGCTGATTAGATTCTCATGCGACGTTGCTCTATCGTTACTTCATAATGAAAAATTATACAGCTTCTTCATTGGTTGGAAAAGCGATTGATTACCGTACATTAAAAGTAAATTGGAGAAAAAGTTTGAATAACTTAAATTTTAAGTTAAGAAAATATATGTAAAATACGAATAAAATTAAGTTAAGGATTTCTAAAATTTTCTTAATAGTTTCTTTTTTAGCCATAGAAGTTTTAATTGTAAAAAATAACACAAAGAATTGTATTTTATTAAAAAAATTTTCTTTTTTAACTCTGACCAGTATTTAGAGGATGACCCTTACTCAAGCAATGCTTTGTGCTACATTGAAAGTGACAGGAAAAACCTCTGCAAGAAGTATTCCAAATACAAAATGTTCGGCTAAAACACGAGTTCTTTATATGATGCACAGGGCGATTTACTGGCAATAAACACAACACACTTAAAATAGAGGCAAGTGTCGAAGTCAAAGCAAGTCCATCGAACATAACACTGAATTTTTATGTCAATAAAATCAATAGCTTCTGATTTCTTAGTACTGATAGCATCCAAGTTTACAGACGAAGCCACATTTTTGGTTAAACGTCTGTACGTAAGCATACAATAGTAAGTCTTACGAGCATTAAAATCGACTTTCTTCACCCGGGCCATCATCTGCAAAAGCGTAAAAAGGGTTTAAAGTTGGACAAAAGAAAGTCATTAAGAAAAATTTTAAGAAGGAAAGGATTAGGAGAAGAGCCTTCTGCCATCTTTAAATTAATATTAATAAAATTCAACCTAAAGCAACTCGTATAGATGTGATTCGTGAGGAAGGTCTATATAAATCGAGAATAGTTATCAACGACACGAATAAGTTTTGGCAGAAGCACTACATATCACACTCTATCAAAATCCTAGAGCCACCACCTTATCATCGCCAAAATAAATAATGGAGTGACACCATTCTCCAAATGGTGGGTTAAAACATTGCAGTAGAATTTGAGTATTATTGCTGACATATGGCTCTCGTGACTGCTCGTGCTGAAGCGCATTCTCGACGTCTAATTCTGGGTTAATTTTTTGAGCATTGCTATGCTTATGTCATGGACAATGTTTGCCTCCAAGATCTCAATCATTGGGAGTTTATCAGAATAAAACCAATAGCTCTTGGTTGTCCCATGGAAACTAATTAAGAGGTGTCGTCAAATCGCAGAACCCTTAAGGCCGTCTTCTTCTCGTGATCAGCTAATTGACTTTAATATGTCGATTGTACGCAGCGCCATTCTGTTTAAAATACATTACCGCCGGAGCAATGTCACCCATATTTTCTAATAAAAATTTATTGACTCTAATTCAACAATCTTTGTCGGCCGAGTTTCAGCTTACCTTGTTTATGCTACCAGAGGTAAACAATGTCAAACTGTAGGATCTGTTGTGGATTAGTTTTACTTCACTTACATCACTGAACTGATGGCTAATTTTCATATTAAATTTTAATAAATAATAGTTGTCAAGCTTCAATCTTGCCATGATAGTTTTTTAAAGTATACAGATCATAAATATAAAAAAATGATCGCTGTATGACAGTTCGCTTGACAGTGAACCCTTTTGTTCCTTAGAATTCAAACCTCTCTTATCTTAAAAACGATTGTTTAATTAAAAGAAATTTACATTTAAAAACTTTCTTCTACAAAGACATAGAGAATACCAATGCTGCTATTTAACTTTAATTGTTCTTTATAAAATTTGCACAGATTTACACTATGCAATTTATTGAGGCATTCTTTTTTTTCAATTCTCTATTTAAGTTGCAGCGATATGGGCTATTTAAAAAAAAACATAAGCAACAGTAATATCCCCTCAAAATTCAAGCAATACAATATTGTTTACCCTTCCTGCTTGACCTACAAACATGAAAAATTGCATAGTGTAGATGCCGTATTAATCATGTGTTCAAAAAGCCCTGTGGCTTAAAATAAGTCTTTTTTTAATTAATTTAAAATAAAAATTTTTTGTTTAATATGTTCCACAAAAAATTTTTTAATCGAATAAAAAATTAATCGAATAATTTTTATTCGAATAAAAACTCTATACTAACATTATTTATTTTATGTTTATTATATTCTATAACCTTTTTTTTAAACTTTTGTCCATTCATAATTATTTCTGTTCGTTGAACCTGAAGAGAAAAATGATGTCATAATTAAAAGTGAAAAAAAAATTTTTTTATTTGTGCCATTTTAAATGTATTTTTTGTGTTAACGATATGTTGTTGGTTGAGTGACTGTTTGTGTTAAACAAAAACCTAGTTCTTCTATTTAATATGTAATTAAGTAATACAATTTTAAACCCTTTATGCGGTTGCATTTTGTGTATCAGAAACACTAATGAAAAATAAATTTTGTGGGTGAGTGCTACAGAAATATGTGGTGATCGCAAAAGAACCAATAATGCTGCAAATAAACAGAATTTTTCTGTAATTAGCTATAAATTTACCTCATGTAGGTAAAATAATTAATTAATAATTCTAAGAAAAGAAAAATCCTTAAAAACAAAGTACACATTCAATAATGGTATCCTTCATTTTACCAACGGTTTAACGCTACGTAGCAAAACCGACAAAAAGTAGTGTGATATATATTGGCAGCGGCTTTGATATGAATCAATAGGATTCTTAGTAGGACACCTCGGGCATGTTAACTTCTCGATTTTCCTGTTTTTTTTTAACAGACTCAAAAAATCACTGAACCAAAGCCTAAAAAGTAAATTTTAATTGATTTATGAAGATCACTGGTTCAACCCCTGGCTGGGACTAAAATTAAAAAATAATTTAACAATTAAAATATTTCAAGATCTGAGTACAGTTTTTTTGAAAATGTATTAGAAACAATAATCCACTTAGCTTCATGCAATTAAAATAATTTCAGCTCAATATATTTAGAAGATTATAAATCACGTTGTTTCTGTTTTTCGAAACTTTTGATCAACTTTTGTTGAACAAAGCACAAATAATCTTTTCCACATTAAAGCCAATTTTTTCACTTTACTGAAAGACACAATCATGAAATTTTGTGCTGCATAAAATTTTTATCAATTTTCTAAATATGTTACCTCTTCGAATACGACCCAATTTTCCACAAAATTTCGAATTTAGCCCATATGTTCCAAAATCCCAAATTTAGGATGTATAAACTAAAACAGATTTAAAAAGACCCCTTTAAAAATATTTCATGAGCTTAACGCCAAATGTAGATTTGATAAACAAAATTTGTTAAAAATTCCGATATTGGGATTTTTGAATCGTGATTGGGAATTACGGGATTATGGAAAATTATTGAATATCCTTGCAAATAACAATATTACCGGCTGTTAAATATTAGTAATTTGTAACAAAAATAAAGTTTTAAGTAAAATTTATAGAAAATTAAAAAAAATTTTAAGAATTAAAAATTTTTTACTAAATTTGCGTGTATTTCTTTATCCCTCACAAATAGAAGAAATAACGGATACAATATCTCTTTATAATCCAATTACGTGTACCAATATACATGAAAAATATTTTAGGAAATATCTTGTGGCACATAACAGCAAAATTGATGTGGCCGGGATTCGAACTCAGGCCATCAAATCAGTTGTATGCTAACTATTCATGTTCTTGAATATGAAGTAATAAATTTTTATTTTGAGTTTGAAAATAAATGCAAATTCTGTAACTGTTAAGTAACCGATGTAACTACAACCTTTTTAGTTGATTATTTTTATGTGAGATTCAAATGATCTAATGTAAACGGGACGCTTTTTCAAACCACAAACCCGTTTATTTGGGTTTTTATAAAATCAAAAACAAAAATTTAATTGAGATTAACAAAAATGGTTTAAAATTAATATTCTCTGTAAAATTTTATTTCATGATCAAATATAAAAATAAAAAACTATTTGAAGTTATTAAAAACCAAAAATTTTCATCACAATATTTTTTGCTTATTAACCGGATAATAAACTTAAAATTTATTATTTCAATAGTGCCTAAAAATATAATTTAAAAAATATTTAATTAACTAATTAATTACATTTATTTGAAGGAATGATTTGAAAAGTTTTTTTCTTGTTGTCATAAAAAACGATTTATCACTCACAACAACAAATTTTATAAAGTTTATTGCCAATAGTTGAGTATCTCAAACGAAAATTAATAATGCCATTTATTTCAAGGCCTTTTTAAAGAGTGTGGCCACAATTCATCAAACGAATTCGGTTATCTTTAATGTGTTTTTTAAAGCTTGTGTTTCTTAGCTGGGCAGAAATTTAAATTGTCAAAAAAAAAAACAAACAAAAAAATTTTATTCGTGATTCTGGTCATAGTGAAGCCGCAGCTGTTTTTGACGAAGCCCCTTGTGAATAACTAATTTTTGGCTACTTCTGCAAGCATTGCTTACTGTTTGTGATGACTAGCATTGACCTTCAAGGCATCAATTGTAAATGGTTTGCCAGCATAAACCAATGACTTTACGTAGCCGCATTAAAAATAATCGAATTGTGTGAGATCTCAAGACCCTGGAGGCGAATTAGCAGGTCAAATTCTCGAAATCAACTTGTTGACATGTTTTGATTTAATAAATCACTGGTAACAAGCGTTGTACATTATGCAGCGGTGGCCATCCTGTTAGAACCATACCATACCCGGGTCAATGCCATCCATATTTTTAAATAAAAAATTCAGTAATCATTGTTAAGGTTAATTGCTGGTTGTAGTGAAACCTCTAAAATCTGTTTTGGACTTCACTTTATATGCGTGAATTTTTGTTTATTAACAAACCCTAATCAAATAAAGCCACATCGCTAAACATAATTCTATGTCTGCAGGTACGAGTTGATGACTGATTTTCAAAGAAAAATCTAAATAAATTGCAGCGTTGTGCAACTCGCAATTATGATTTGCCACAGTATACTAATCCGAAATGACACAAAGTGTTAATTGTATGAAAGATCTTTAAATCTGTAACCGTATTAGGTAAATATTTGATAATTTTTCAGAAGGTTTCTTAATACAGCCGATAAATCCTGATAATTAAAGGGTGTGCCAAAATTAACGTTACATTTATAAAAATATTTTTATTTTTTGAGTTTTGTAAAAACCAGACTTTGTTCGCTAGATTAACAAACCCAAAATATAAAACTAAATATTAAAGGGTGTCCCAATAGTGTTGGGATTTTCACTTATGTAGTCATGTTTTTGAACCACAACACGCAGACGCTTTACGTCCGCTATAAAAACAAGTAAAAACATTTTAAATAAGTTAGAAATAGTAAAGGGTGTCCCAATAGTGACGGTACATATTTTTCTTTATTCTTTACATATTTTTATTACCGCCATAAAAAAAAGTAAAAAAAATTAAATTTATTTTAAATATAACGGGTGTTCCAAAATTTTAAAAATAAAGAGTGTTTCCATGAAGGCTATGATTTTGACAGATATGTTCTCCTCTTTTAAACCGTTAGAGTAAGACATTCTTAGTTTTCAGCAAAAAATAAGGAAAAGACAAAAACAAGAATTCAAAGATGGCCAATACATTGTACACTTCCCTTCGTGTGTTTAATTTGCATTAGTTTTATAAAAAAAAGATCATTTCTATTTTGTATCTTGTAACAATAGCAGAATGTGGGTTGTGTGGGTTATAATTTATTAAACTAATTTGACAATTTGTTAAACTGATCATTAATGGTAATTGGGTTACGTGAAGTCCACACAAAATTCGGTATTTTATTTTCCTTTGTTCCAATCGTCACACATAATTGTTCTTGCTGTTGGCTAAACACGAGTTTGAATTATCTTTCTTAATTTTATATTAAATTTCAATCATTTTACTTTATTTTCAATAAATTAGTTCAATTGTCTTTTTGTTTTAAGAAAAAACTTTTCTCTCAAGAGTTGGTCTGAATTTTAACAATAATTTACATCTTCATTAATTCCACTTGTTAAATTTTTTTCTTTATTCTCGTTACAGAGATATTTCATTTATACTGCCGTGGTGGCGTCAAGTACTATGGAGTATTTTATTTGGTGGCATGGTTATTGTGGCGACTGGTGGAAATCTAATTGTTGTTTGGATTGTGATGACAACAAAACGTATGCGAACTGTAACAAATTATTTTATAGGTAAGTTGTTTTAATTTAATTGTTGGCTAAACTTTTTCATCTACCTTCCATTTCATTTTATTTAAACGACCTTGTGTTTTGTTTTGCTGTTTGCAAAAACAAACAAAAAATCTTAAACAAAACTTCTTAGAAATATAAAGAAATTAAATATTTTTTCCAAATAGATTGACGGGTACACAAAACGAAAAAAAGAAGAAATATTAAGATATACTTAAAGCCATAGAGTTTTCAGTGTTTACAATTGTTACTGAACTTGATTTATTTCTAATCAGGCAATTGATTTTGACAACAAAACATTTGGTGTCATACATATTCGCACAAGAGAATGAGAAAAGAATTTTTTGTCACATAATCATTACATTTCAAGTTGCTCAGGATAAATAAATAAATTTTACAAATGTAATGTTTAATAATTAAAAAGAAAAAAATGATTTAAAATTATTTCAAAGTTAGAGAAAAACCACATGAGATTTTTAAAGTTGAATAGAAAAAGTTCTGAAGTGGTTGCAATATCTTGCAATCGCATGTGGTTCATTCTCAGTCACAATTGACAAAGAGAAAAATGTCAGGTTTAAAAATGGAAGTTCCAGTATTTTGTTATTATTTCTTTACAATTTATCTTAGCAGAGCATTTTTTTTGTTATAAAAATGCAATTTTAAATTTAGAAAAAAAAAATACAGTTGAAGAATACTTTATTTGAAATATTTTATATTTAAAACAATAAATTAAATAGTTTTTATTGAAATGTTTTTGATTAAAAATTTTGCTGTACTGGCTTAACTTTTCTTTGCGACAGAACTAATCAATATAAATTTGGATTCGTTAGATCATGTCTCTGTTAAATTTGCTGGTTAAAAAAGCAGGAAGATCTTTTGATACATGTCGACATTCAGCTTAATTATAAACTTATGCAAAGTCTCAAAAAGGCTTTGAAAGCAATGACCAACGGAAACCTCAACTGGTATTCTTGCCGTCAATTCAAAAATACAGCGGAACGCATGAGAGTAACACGATAGAAAGAGGGACATCCAATAAGCCATGGCTCAACTTTTAAGTGAGCGAGTTGGATTATATGTTCGTAGGTACAATCGAAATACCACGACCACGTTAATAGCGAATAGCAACTTTTGATATTAACTAAAGAAAATAAAAATGGAGGAAGATGTGACAAATGGACTTGGAGCACGCTGAAACAAAAATGTGCATAACCGAATCTGACAGAAGCATATTTTTTTGCGAGTGACATGAATTACATCAGCCTAAAGGCTAATTTTGTGTGGAACTCTAAATGAAAGGTGTCGCTGATCCTTATTTTTCACTATTTACCCATTTAAGATTGAAGTTTTTTTTTTTTTTTAGAAGAGAGCCAAGAAGATAGGGAGTATGTCTATAGAATTTACCAAAAGGTTTACTATCAATCTGTCAAACTGCACTCACTTCTTGACAATTACAATCAGTAAACTCTGGCAAACCCTCATGAATAGATTGATGCTACTAAATTATCTAGAGTTACTTTGAAAATCAGAAAATCAGACTCCATTACATTTAAACAAATTGACCATTTGGTGCGATTTTTATACTTGTTACATAATTGGAGGCCGCAATTCACGTTACAATTTGTAGTTCATATTGATAACCTACCAAACTTTAAGACATTGAGTTCGCGGTATTCGTGTCGTATGGCCAGCCAAGCTGAAGAAATTGCCCAGAAATAAACATCCACAATGCATTTCATGAAAAGAAGTTGCCCAAAATCATTTTCAGGTTAATTTTCCCGATAAAATTTTATTTCAATACAAACTTTTTCCCCTTTGGAATGATTGATTGATTTGCTGCATCTTTTTCTTCTCAATTGCCTTTTTTCAATTGAATATTTTTTATGAACATCAGGCGCTGCAATAAAATAGAATAAGTTTTTTTATTAAAAGATTTATTGGGATTTAGAGAAATACTTTTAGAAAACTTTTTTTTTGTGTAACGTTATGCATTTTATCTCATTCGCCTTTAAGCAAAATCATTCCTCACCAGCTGCCCGCTATTTATTTCAACCGCTTTACGAAACTTTGGTAGTAATAAGCTTTTTTTTGTATGACTTGCATTTATTTTCTCAGTTGCTTGCTTTATTTTAATTCAATTACTGTATTTTATAAAATTAATTTCTTTTAAATATTTACACATGATTTATAAAGAATCTTGTTATTCTCAATATCACTTATATTTATTTTGCCAAGAACGATGAAAAAAAATTATTAACAAAAAAAAAAATTATTAAAAAGAAGAAACCATAATGTGCACAGCCTGTTTGTTTTTTTTTCGTCACTAAAGTTCCAGATTTTTCTATGTGTGGTAAACTTATTTCAGGGACATATATTTGTTGTTGTTATTGCTAGAGCAAAATAAAAAAAGCAGAGTGGAATAGATTGTACTTAATTATTTGAAAAAAAAAAAAATAGTGTGACCATGTGACAAATAAAACATTTCATTTTGTATCTTTAAAAAATATACAACTGGATTAGATTGAAAGGATTTTTTTATTGACACAAGAAATATCTATTAAGTGTTGGTCAATGTTCGCATATTGAAATTACGTTGGCATATAACAACGTCAATGGATATTATGTGACAATATAATGCGGCATAATGTCCATCAAGGTAGAGTCATAGTGTATATATCACTTTTTAAGTAAGACTTGAAGTCCATCGACATTGTGTCCCTTGACGTTATAATATGCCACCGAAAATACTAGACGGCCATTCGCAAAATGTCTTTTCGGTGACTGCATTTTTTCTAAGTTTAAAATAAAGGTGGTGCTCCTTAGCTAGAATACAGTTATAATAATTTAGGCGGGGAGGCGGGTGGAATAAACAGGATACTGTAGCCAATATGATATATTTTATACCCTGCCAAATACTTAAGCACTTGTCTAGATCTTCTCTCCTTAAGAAACTCATGATAAAGTTCAGTTCTATTGTGTTTTCTAGTGGGTACCTTCACAGTTTGTAACATCTGTTATGGCATAAGGCATCTTTAGCCTTTAATCCGGCCTCACACTCAATAATTAGAAAGTTTGTACTGCTATTTCCCATCGTTTTGTCTTTATACTCAACTTTGGTTAACTCGAACTTTGTTCTAAAGAAAGCACACACCTCTACAAAAGTAGCTACCGTGGTTGGTCAACCTGCGTTAACTAATTTTCGGATATTCTCAAAACACACAATTTTTCGTACCTGTTTTTTTACGACGTATCCACAGACAAGAACAACATTGTTGTTTTTAGATATTTAGCAGTTGCCAGATCTTATTATTGTAACGATATCTACCAACTTTCTTTATTTAGTTTCGGTAGTTTACTGGCGTTCATTTCAAAATCTTCTTTCTTAAAACCCATATTTTGAATATATTCTTTTTTAAAGTAACATGTCTTTTTGTTCTTCATACAATATTTCCTCAAGATCATTGCTTCGCTCATTGTATTTTTTTTCTTGCTTTTCTGCGATTAACACATAAATAAACATTAAAATGATGTGTCCTTAAATGTTCTATTGGTTGTCTGTACTGAAGAAGGAACAATGATTTCTAAGCCACTTTTCATTTGATCTTGCCTCGTTTGTATCTAATTAATGCTTAACTTTCTTAGAAGTTTTTCTACCTGATCCGATTCACAATATCACGGCAACCAAAAATATGTTTAATTTTACAAGATTTATTCAATGCCGTATCTTATATGGTTAGCACTACTAGTTTAGCAACGAAACATTATATTTCTTAAACTAAACAAAACAACAAAACCTTACACTGCAGAGTCATAAAAAAATTCAGCTTACTATCCATCTATCATTCTCTTTTAGCAGCTAACTCTCTCCTCTAATCTTTTCCTTTCTAAATAATTTAACCCATCAATTTGCATTTGGGATCATTTGCATTAAAACTTTAAAAGAACTGTGTTGACTGCTTCATGGGCAACTTTAAAAACATTTTACTACTGACTTTCGTCAAAAGCAGAGGTTTTATTACAGTTTAAATATGCAATTACACACCGATATAAAGAAGGCTAAATTTGACAGGCGAGCTGATAAAATAATAAATCTTAAGAAAAAGTAATTTTTATACGTTAAATATTTATTTGTTTAACGTTTAAAATCACTTCATTTTTCTATACCCTTCACCGCTATAATTTGAAAAAGCGTGTATTTAAGTTTGTCATTCCGTTTGTAATTTCTACAGTACTTTTTCGACCCCAAAAAGTATATACATTCTGAGTTCTTGAGCACAGCGAACTCGATTGAGCGACGCCGGTCTTTCTGTCCTTGTTAATGTTGAAACCAACTTTGCCAAGGCACTAGATAAGCTAGAGAAAGTTTAAATAAGCCAATCGATTAGATACAGTGTCGAAAGAGGTGCTATTGGAAGACAGCAGGATTGTTCCATGTTCCTCAAGCCAGTGGGCTAAACACCCCACCTGCCTCTAATTTTTCCATATCATTTGAAACAATGAAGTAACTCCAATTAATATAACAAATATATGGGGTGACAGAGGATTAAAAAGTAAAAAAAAATCAAGAGAAAATATTGGCGCTCGCCCATATTTTCGAGTTACGGGCCTCGGAAATTTTCATAAAAAATTTCAATTTTCAATATGGTCAATATGGGTATCATTTAAAAGCTTATGATGAGATCTTTCAGAAAATACTGAATGTTTTTAAGAATGCTTAAACCATTAAGAGCCGATGACATTTTTATGTAAAGTTATATATAGTGCTCAATTTTTATTTATATTGTTTTTTTTTTAATTCTTTGGCCTTTCAGTATTGGACTTTTTGATTGGTGTTACTTTACTAAAGTAGATTTACATAAATTATAAAGGGTATGTAAGATTCGGCATAACCAAATAAAATACTCTTAATTGTTTTTTTTTTTTTTTTTTTTTTGTTAATATCTTTATTTCTTATGGTTTATTGCATGAAAGAAAAACGTCATAAACTATTAAAAGCTCTCCATTCCCTCTATTCCTAATGAAGCAAGACGCTATTTATAAAAGTACAATGAGACCAAAAGTTTATTCTAACAAATATTTATCTTATCTGACCATTTTATATTTTGAGCTCTTTAAGTATTTAAATTAGAAAGTCAAACACAAAAAATGCAGTAGATAACATAAGAGGTTAAACGGGTTTATTTTGTTAATAAAAGTTATAAAAAGTGTTTTCTATAAAACACAAATAATTACTTTAAAAAGAAAGAAAAAATAAAAATAAATTTTAATGAAATATAAACAACGCTGTCAACAAAAAAAAAAAAAAAAAAAAACCAAGAACAACAACAACAACAACAATTTCCGAAAGACTTTAATTCTTTTTATTCTAGTATTTTGCTTTAACAAAAGGTGTGTCTTTTCTATTCACTTTTTTTATTACTTTCAATATCAAGAAACAATTTGTATTTTTTTTTTTTTTTGCATGCCATAAAAATTATAAAACTGGGAAGGATTCTTTTCTTGCAGGACATGCTTTTAAATAAAAAAATATTTATTTATCATTATTTATAACTATTTTATGTAAAAAAAATAATTTTGTAGCAACAATGCGTTAAAAATATGAAGTGAAAATTTCGTGTGGATTTCAGAACATGCCTGATTATTTTTTTTTTCATTTCAAATTAAATCTCTAATTCCTTAAAATTATAAGAAAATACAAAATATGTTCTTAAAATATATATGTATATTATAAGTCTAACAGTTTTTACATAAAAATTTTATTTATTTAATAAAAATGAATTTCTGCGGAACCTTCCCCAAATTGTTAATATATGCTGTTTTGTCCATGAAAAATTTAACCTCAAGGCCAAATTTCAAGTTGAATACAATAGCACTAAAATACAATGAATGTACAACAGCAGTATAAACAATTTTTCTCTTAATGGTAATTAAAAATAAAGGGGCTTGCTTTATTATGCACTGTACACAACTTTATTTTGTTAAGAAGAAATTTTTTTATAAAGAAATATTTTCAATAACATTTTTAAATTTTATACAAATTTGTTTTTAACTTATAAGTCGAACAAATTAGTACTACATTATAATGAATGAATATATTTTCTAAAGTTATTAAAGAAAAAATTTATTTTTTTTAGTAATTAAGAATGCGAGGAATTCTTATAGTAAATCAATAAAGAGGTTTTGTGCAGGGTGTGACTCCTTCCATTAGTTGATCTTACGGGATAAGAAATTGAGTAAAATCCAATAACAAGATTTAATACTATTTTTTTTTTCAAAAGCTACAAAAATTCTTGACTTCAGTTATAATTTGTCATTAAATATTTTTTTTATTTATTTCTAATTGGCTTTTAAATAAATTATTTTTTTTTTAATACATAGCACATTTTGCAAGAGCAATTTATTTAAAAATTTTGGTTTATCTCACTTCAACAAATTAAAATATGATGTTTTCCAATAGCAGTGAGTGGGTTATGGAATCATTTATTCTTTTTTTAAGCCCGATAGAGTTTTCAGTTTCGCTTGTGCTTATTTTTTGACATTTATGATCACTATTCAGTTGCAAATCATAATGAATAGATTGATGCTTGAACGATGCTCTTAAACTGGCCAGATTTTCTTATAAATTAAGTGATGAGATAAATTAATTACAAAAATGTGTGTTCGGCGGTAAAGCTAATTTTAGACTTAACAGATTTAATAATAAATAAAATGGTCAAATATGGAGTGACACTAATGTGCAACAGACGCTACAGACTTCATAACTTCTAAAAACTTGCACTGTTTGCTGCGCTTTACACTGCATCATTTAAAATTATTGCTTTAAAAATAAAATACGAAAATGGAATACAACTCTCATGTGCGGAACAGTTCTTCAAAGTCTATTTTGAAGAGAGAGGAGAGAGCGAAGATGCTCATCAGTGACAGTAGAATGTCCAGCTCTATTGAATCACTGGAGCATTGACGCAGCGAAATGTGCTCTTATGAATTCAGGGAACTTAAAACCGTAATTTTGTACGCGCAACGCGCTCTGCATCAAGAGCACAATCCTTTGTGGTTGATTGGCCAGGGAATCGCACTACGCATTACAGTGAAATTTCATTTTTTAGCCGAAGAGTTCGTATATGAAATAAACTCCTTGCACGGGTCTTTGCTGTTATTTTCAATGTGCAAATATTCAAATCAAATGCCCACAAGCACTATTCCTTCTATCCCCTTTCCAACAACATAATTTCCTAGTTCTGGCACAATGCGTTGCATAAGTAGGGGTCATCCCCTGAGTGCTGGTTCTAAAAAAAGTCGAAGCTCGCGCATCGTCATTGGAGATTGTTACCCCACCATGTAAAATGATTTTCTATTGCAAAATATGGATGACACTGACTCGGGCAAGTTGTAGCTTAAGCAAGCTGGCACTAAGAGCCATAAAAAGACCGCATTAAATGACTTATTAAATTCGAAATTTTGCATAAGATTGATTTCGAGAAATATCTATTTTAGTTGGCCTCTAAAGTCATACAATTTGAAATCTTCTATTCATTGCCTGTAAAACCGCGTGATTTATGTTAATAAATCTGCAAAAACTGGTGCATTGCTGGTCAATATTGTTCACAATATTCGTAACACACAGCCAGTAGAATTAAAAAAAAAAACCCAATTTAGGGCTGTATGTCTTAAAAATTAAAAAAAAAAATCTTTTTTTAATTAAATCATGGCGAATTTATAGAGGTGGAAGCGATGTCATACCAAAACAACAATTTACTTAAGTGTATGAAAAACGTTAAAACGCAAAAAGGTACTGCACTTGTTTCTTACCGTTTTTAGTTATATTTTTGAAAGGCTTTTCTCAAACCGATTTAAAACTTATTGCAATTCTTTTTTAAGGAGTATTAAAAAAACGAACTTTTCTAATATAAAACAAGTGCAATTATATTCGGCTATTCCGACTTTTATATACCCTTCACAATCTATGTAAAGTAACTGCTGTCAAAGAAGATTGGAGTTACTTCATGATTCCAATTGATATAGAAAAATTAGAGGTAGGTGTGGTGTTTTGCCGCAGTGCTGAAGGACATAGAACGATCTTGCTGATTTCCAATAGCACCTCTTTCGACACTAAGTCTGATTGCTTGACGTATTAAAATTTTTCTCTAGCTGATCTAGTGCCTCGGCAAACTTAATTTCAACACTAACACGGATGGACATCGCTCAATCGAATTCGCTATGCATAAGAAGTCAGAAAATATAAACTTTATGGGGTCAGAAATGGATACCCTAGAAATTACAAACGAAATATCAAACTTAGATTTACCCTTTCTCCACTTTTCGTGGTGAAAGTGACAATGAAATGCTTTTGAAAGCTTCCGCCGTAATGCCACCTGATAAAATAAATTCGCCTTGATTAAGTTTTATTTTTTTATATTAAACTTTAAAGTTCTATCGCAAAATAATTGAAAATAAATCTGTAATTAAAATTAATATAAAGTACTTTTTGGACAATAATTATCATGTGCCATTTTTACAGGGTGTTTTTTAACTTAATACATGATTTTAACTTTTTGATCGAAAGTTCTCAATTGAAATTTAAACCAAAAATGGTAGCCTTATTTCTGCATTTGCTTAAATGGCCGCTTCGACTTTACTCTCTCTCTCTTTCTCTTAAAAATTATTAACTTCAATTATTTGTGATCATAAGAGTAAGATTTTTATCTAAGCAGCCAGCACTAAAGAATATATAAATAAGTTTGATATCAAAGAAATATAATAAACGGTGATTAAACTTACAATTTGAGATTCAAGCATTTATTATTTTTTATTTGATATTTTTTTTTTTATCAAAACAAACATTAAGGGAAACATAAAAACTCCTTCTGCTTTTGGAAAAATAAAATGAGTTTGATTTTTTAAGCCTGCAATTATTTATATCTCACTTAAATGTTCCTTTATTACAGGCAATCAACACATCTGAAAAATTTCTATGAAAAGCACTCAGATATAACACATAAATTTAAAAAAAATAGATTGAAACAACTTATTGTCGTTAATAGAAGTATTTAGAATTTCACTCTCTAGTCTTTCAACGTTTACAAATACTATTTTATATCATTAAACTTATTTTTAAATTCAAGTTTTTTTTCCTCTTATATGAATTTTTAACTTTTTGTAATGACTATAAAGATTAAAGCCTGCAGAAAACGTTAAATTGATTTCATCATGATTACTGTGTAAAATTAACTTGTTGATTGTTACTTACAATTCTTAGATTTTGCTTACTGGGCCATTAAGAAAGCTTAATAAAATTTACTCGGTATCTTTCCAATTGTACAATTATTGCTAATTGGCCACATCTCAAAGTTTATGGTGCGTATGATTTATGTCTGGTTGGTCTCTCAGAATACTCATACGTCCCATGGGAATTTCTGTATAAGAAATGTATAAAATAAATTGCAAATGGCAATGGAATTTGTATTTACGTTTTTAAATTTTTGCTAAAGATAAATTAAAGAATAGAACAATAATATCCATTTGACAAGAGTTTAACATTGATATAAACTGAAATATCAAAAGAGAATAAATTAAAATAAAACATTTTCTTTATTTAAAAAAAATCTGTTAAATGTTTTTTTTTTCTCGAAAATAAAAAACTTTGAACTTTTCTCATAATTTTTTTCAGCCAAAATAAATATTTATTGTATATGAAGTGTTTAAAGTTTATTATGTGCAATTTTTATTTTCTAATTTTTTTAATCTAAGAACACAATTTTTTGGAATCAATTTAAGGCCTTATAAATGTTTTAATATTTTCCAGACGCTCCCACATAACTGGGAGTGTTGTTGAAAACAAACAATGATGATTTTAGTTTGTTTAATTATTTTCGAATTGGCCCCGAAGTCTAATACACTTGCCCAAATGTTTTTTTATTTACTGCACCTAAAAGTTATTTTTTAATAGCCAATAATGAAAATATATTGTCACCTGCACAATCGCTGCTAAATTTTGAACTTTAAGTTACAAAAAAAATTCTTCTTCTATATGTTTAGTAGTAATGCAATAAAATTATGTATTTTCTAAAAATTTAATTTAATTATATTAAGTTCAATTTCATTTTCCTTTTTTATTTTATTTTTAATTTTTTAAGAAATAAAAGTTATTTACAAATGTATAATTTCGTTTTCTAAAGAAAAAAGGAAAAATTATACATCAGCAGAATTGTATGCAGCACTTGCTGGATCTCTACATCCTTTATCAGCATTCTTCGCCTCTATCTACCTTAAGCTGCTTACATTGTTAACGTGATCTATTTAGTTAACTAAATTTGCAAATAAGAATTATATATTTTTCTTAAAACTACTTCTTCTTAGCATGTTTTTGATAAATAATTAATTGTTAAAATTTATTCAGTTCTAGCAGTGCCCACGACTTCGTCCGCGTGTCGTTTCCAATTTTCTTAAAATAAAAATTTAGAAAGATGTGTTTTTAAACATTTGTTGTAGAGTTCTGTAAACAGTGTTAAAAACTTTCTATCTACAAAAATTCAATTTACTAACAGCTATTCTACTGCCATTAGATTGCTAAAATTGGGTGCTTTAACATTTATATCTCTCTACGAAATTAAATATTTTTATGAAAAAAAAAGTATCCTATATTTGCACCAGGGTTCTAAGAGACAACCTCACAAAATTTTATTCAAGTCTATCTAGCAGTGTATACGTGATGCAAACACAGACAGACAAACAAAAATTCGAAAATAGGTGTTTTGTATTTCATATCGGTTACTATCTGCACCAACATCAAAATTTTCAAAAAAATATTTCATGTACAGAAAGGACCCCCCCTCCCCGCTACTGTTTTCTTATATGTATAGAAAAAACACATTGGCGTATGATTGTTATAAACATATAATTAAGAATAAATATAAATCATACGCAACAATCAAATCGAAAGAACGCATGAAGCTTAAAAAATTACAACAAATAAAAATAAAGGGTGTTCCAAATTAACTCATTATTTATAAAATATTCTTATATTTTTAACTGTGAAAGGCAAACTCGTGTTTATATAAATTATATCCGCTGTAGCAACAAGTACGCAGATTATGTACAAATTTAGAACTGTAGCAATCAATTTTAATTTTTAAGTTTTAAAGTTAAAGAGTGTTCCCATTAAAGCTGTGATTTCGACGAGTTAGACTTAATCTTAGAAATTTTCATAGAGTCAGAGTATTTTTTGCAATTTTAGCTATAAGGACAAATGAAAATAAAAATAAAGTGAAATAAAGGTTGCACCGCTAACAACATGATTTTAAATCACATACATAGTGTTGATTTTTGAACATTAATAACCAAAGACTTCAATTTGTGTAGAAAATATATTGTTAGCTCGCTATAAAGGCAAATTTTAAAACCAAAGTAAAAGGTGTCCCAACAGTCATGTTATTTTCACATGACCAAGACACAGTCTTTATAAATTTTGGCGCACATATATCCCATTTACGATCCAATGAAACACTTATAAACTTTTCTCAATGCAGCACTTTGCTACCTTCGCTTTGGCAAACACAAAACTTAGCAACTACGCTTAGAACTTTGTTATTTACAATCATTATGCTCTACAATTGTGTGCATGTTCACTACACCGCTGTCTTTGAATGACGCTAAGGTCACGATGTGTTTATTTCACTATAGGCACTTGTGGATCTTTTGGAAACGCGGCCCAGTTTAATTTATGAGTATTGTGGAGCTTTGCAACCAGGTCTTTCGCCAGAAACGAATCGTGAAGATGCATTTCCAACTGGCAATCCTCAATCGCAGCGCAAATATTGCGGACGCAAAGCGCAAACTCTATAAGAGATTTCAATTTATTTTTCACTGCTGGCATTTGATGTGCCTTGTTCATTGCACGCTCAAGAATATGTTCCGGGCGGCCAAAGCAAGGATTTAGAGTTTAAATGTTTTCAGGGACCATTGATGGTAAAAGCAATTTATGGTTAGCCATACCTCTAACTTTGCCCTTTAGACATGACGTTTCAAATTTTTAGCATCTAAAAATCCTGCTACCGCTTATCGGGATCACCATTAAATACGGGCAAATTTTTTGGTGTAGCTTGGCGTGCTGCTTACTCGGCTGGTGTAAGAGTCATCATATTCATTTGACTGCACGACGCACAGTGGGATTTGTTCATACAATGTTTGGCAAAAAATAAAGGGAGTGCTCGTAGAATGTTTAAATTTTTCTCTGATCCTTTGCTTAGCTCAATTAGGAAAAGCGTAAAGTTTCATCAAAGTTTTCGAAATTTAGCACACAGCCTTTTATTACCTCAATCAAGAGTTAAATTATGTTTAATCAATATTGGCCACGCCCACTACCCACCGCCCATAACACCCAAAATTTATTTTCGGCCCAAAGTTGCTAAAACTTGGCGCACAGCCTTTTATTACCTCAATTAACAGTTAAATAAAGTTTCATCAAAATTAGCCACGCCCACAACCCACCGCCCATAGAACCTAATATTTATTTTTGGCCCAAAGTTTTCGAAATTTGGCACACAGCCTTTTATTACCTCAATTAGGAATTAAATAAAGCTCCATTAAAATTGGCCACGCCCACAACCCACCGCCCATAAAATCCAAAATTTATTTTTGGCCCAAAGTTTTCGAAATTTGGCACACAGCCTTTTATTACCTCAATTAAAAATTAAATAAAGTTTTATTAAAATTGGACACGTCCACTACCCGCCGCCCATTTACTCATGTAAAATTTTATAACTCTTTAAACGTACTTTTTAGCAAATCATTTTTTTAAAAACAATGCGATTTTAGTTTTGCTACCGTTTTTTGAAATGACCAAGAAACCTTTTTTTGAATTGCTCCTTTTACTACACCGATTTCTTCATCTTGAAGCATTTCATTTTTTGATGTAATGAAATTGGTTATCAATTCCAAATTTGCATTGCAATTAATGAGTTCGTATCTCAGTTCACTATATAACAGAGAAAATAAACTCATTTTAATATATTTTTCACTTTTTTATTTGCTATTTTCACAAATTGTTTTATTTTTATTGTTATTAAATCAAATGGTTTTGTTTTTAATCTTTTTTAAATTAGTTATTATTGTAATTTAATATCATATAATTATGCCATATCTTTTTCTAATTTTTATAATTAAAAATTTCAAAAATTTGGAGACAAATTTTATGATTTTATAAAAGATTATTAATTATTTAACCTTTTTTTTAATTGATAGTATGGAATATTACCCTTTGTTTTATTTTAGCGGGAGCACGTAGCACGACCAATCAGCAATCAGCACACAGTATAGAAAAAATTTTATTCATGCTTTTAAACCATATAAACAAACATTTTAATTCTTTTTTTAAATACGCAGAGAAGGCTATATTTGAAAAAAATCACTTTTTTAAACAGATCAATAAAATTATCTTACGTACAAACACTATAAAAGTGCGTAAACAGTTTTCAATATTTTACATGTGACTTTACCTTATGATTTCAAAGACAAATAAACGTTTTTTTTTTTTTATACAACTAATGGATTCTTCATACCGAATCAGTTGTCTACAAGACTGCATCAATACATTTTAAAATTTTGTGTGTCGAAAAAATTACTTATTGCAAAAAAAATCCCTCTGTGCGATGCAGAAACGTCTGCTGGTTGAGACATTATTTTGTATTTACTGTCTAAATATTGTTGTTAGATTTTCATTTCCTCATTTAATCGTTTTTACTGCAAATTTCGCATGTTAACATAATCTGCACTTGCTGCAGCAGGTACACTTTCTTGTTGTTGTTGTTGTTGACAGCCAATTGTTTCAGAATATACAGGTGTCGATTTTGCTGCAGCTATTGCAAAAATTTGCAGTCCTAAGCACCAACAGATGAGTAGGGCTTAGCCGACGTTGTATTGCTTACCATTTTGAGATTATTTGTTATTGTTTGATGAGTTTTCTTTTTACTAGAAAATATAAATCGCACTGAACATACTTCACTGGTAGCAGGAATTGCTGATTGTACAGTTTTCACTATTGCATTTGATGTTGTCGATTGCATTTATGTTACATCTACAATAGACTTCGTTGTAGGTGCTGATGTTGCGTAGCTCGAACGTTATTTCTGTTGATTTCGCATAAGTCGCAGCACCAACTTCGGTCAGCCACCGTGCTATCTACTGCCACACATTAAAAATGAAACCAATTGTCACAATGGTCACATTGAACCATCTCCTCGCTATAGACTTCACAACATTTTTGGCAATGACTTTTTATGCTTCGATCGCTTTGAAAATTAACGCAAATAAGTTTTATTTTAAGATAATAATTTATTGACCGCTGTAACAAGTTTTAAAAATAAAACAAAAACGTAAATTGTTCGTGGTAGGGAACACTTACAAGTTGAATCCAACTTGCACTGATTTATTTTTTTTCCTCTTCATTATGTTCACTCAATTGTTATTAATTCATTAATTTAATGATATTTAAATTAGGGCAGTTGTACTAAAATATGTAACGATTTCTGACTTTCTTGTAAAATATATGATGTAAATTGTAACTTAAATTAAAATTTATTATTCATCAAAAAAAAAAAAAAAATTCATTTATAAACAAGTCGGCCATACATAATCTTGTACAAATCATATCCTTGCCAAACAGAAATAAAACAATTTTTTTTAACTTTCGCAACCTTAAAACTGCGTACATACAATTTACCTTGAATAAATTTAAAACTACAAGAAAACATAAAATGTACATATAAACACACACAAATACACACACATACATATATACATACATATAACATTCTATACGTATAAATTTGCAAGTACTTACATGAGTTAAAAACAAAAATAAAATGTTTTCTGTTTTATTAAAAATTCCACTTCAATCTAAACAGGTTCAAATAAATCACTAAATATTCAAAAAAAAAACTTTCTGCTTTAAATGCAATAGAAAGCTTGAACAGAAATAAAAAGTTAAGTTTGTTTTCGTTAACACAATAACGCAAATAGACAGTATGGTGTGTTGAATATTAAAAAAAAAAAAAAAAAAGAGGAAAGAGGAAGGAGGAAAGAGGAAAGAACCAACGAGTGTTAATTTCTTTTAAATACTGCAGCTAAATGAAACTACAACAGCTAAATACACTTCAAATTAATTTAAAAATACCTACATTCACTGCCGTCACTCACACACTCAATAGAACAGAAGCTTAATATCAACAGTATCGAATAAGTTTATTAGCAGACTGTTAGTTGCACAAATCCAACGTGTGTATGGAAAACAAAAGAAAACACTAACAACAATAAAAACAACTTGTAAACATGGATGGCCACAGATTTAGAAATAGAAACCACACTTTTACACAGATATAGAAACAAAACCGTTAGGTACAATCTCAACTAGTTACCGTAACATGTCAAGCACACTCTTCAACTAAAACTAAATAAAAAGAACTGTTCATTTGAAATTTGGATGCACTACATTTTTATAAACTTTTTAATTAAAAACTTGATTTATTATTATTATTTTTTTTTATATATATATTTTTCTGCAGCAAAACATTGCAAGTATCTAAAGTAAATTTTCAAATCCTGATTGGGAAAAATAAGAAATTAAATAAATAATTTTTATATTTATTTTAAAAGCGCATATATTCTATGTTATTTTTGAACATCTGCCTATAACAGGCATAACGTCTTGACTAATTTATTAATTATTTTTGCAGCAGCAATAGCAATAATAATTTCTGTGAGAGTTTCGGAGATAAAGGCCTCTTACTGGTGTGCAATACAACAACTACTTTATACAATAATTTAATGTGTCAATTTGTAAAAAGAAACTTAAGGTCGCAATTTTTTTATTATTAAGTTTTAATGTTCATTATATTTTTTATGACGAAATTTCTAACTCGTACCGAAATATTTCATCTAGAAACCTCGACTTAAACATAAATGATAAAAAAATTATAAAATTGTTTAAAAACGGCAAAACAAATTTATCATGACAAAAGTCAGTCAATCAGTCCCATTGTGCTTTAGCACGTGGAGCTAATAAAAGACATCTGTTGTATACAAAAATTATAGTAAAACTGACGATACTACTAATAATGTTGATGATAATCAATTAATAAACAGGATATTAATTTTATACATTGTATTTATCGTTGTTGTTGTTGCTGTTAATATAGCTAACCTCCCTTCCCCATATGTCACTTATATAATTTATCTCTTTTATTATGAATTTATATATTTCGCAGTTAATTTATCGATAGCGGATGCCATGGTATCAAGTCTGAATGTAACATTCAATTACATTTATATGCTGGATAACGATTGGCCTTTTGGTGAACTCTACTGCAAAATTTCCCAATTTATAGCAACGCTAAGTATAAGTGCTTCGGTATTTACTCTGATGGCAATATCAATTGATAGGTAAGTGAATTATATCGATAAACAAAAATACATGAAAGTTCTTTAATAAAATTTTTGACTGATGTTAATTAAATGAAAATAAAGAGGTTAAAAGGATGTCATAGTAGCTCGTAAAATTTATTTGGCAATAATTGTTATTTTTTTTTTTTTTGGTGGCCATTTTATAATTAAGTTGTCGAAAATATTTTTATATATAAAAATGATATTAATTAAAAGCTTTTAAAAGCTTAAATTAATTACATTTAAATGTAGTTTTGGTGGTTTTAATTTGAGGAAAAGTGGATGGAAAATATGCATTTAAATAATTAAATTTTTAAAAGCATCGCTTTTTTTTAAATAAAATTACTCATTCATTATTATTTGGTCCAAATAACTAATTAAAGGACTTTCAAAAACTTGTTTTATTCCAATTGTGTTAATTGCAAATTTTTGGTTTTAAGCAGAATTTAAATTTGAAACTTCAGCTCAGTTTTTTAACGACTGTAATCTCAATGTTAAATTTTAAAGGCTTTTTGCAACAAAGAGTCTCATAAGTTGAGCCTTTTCATTTTAAACGTTAAAGAGCTTTTTTTTTCAACATTTGCAAGCACTGACCGATAAAAGATAAGAATATGTCGACAACATATTTTAAGAATTATGTTTGAAAAAAAAAAACAATTTTCTTAGTTCTGTTTTATAACCTGAATATTTATTTTATTTCTTTCGATTTTAAAGGTATGTGGCCATAATGAAACCTTTAAAGCCACGTATGAGCAAACGTAATAATTTGATAATTGCTGCCGTCATTTGGTTAGTTTCTGCCATTATATCCTCACCCATGCTTTTGTTTTTCACCACCGATGTAATACCCAGCAAAGATGGCCTACGAACTGTTTGTTACACCGAATGGCCAGATGGTTCAACAAATCATTCACATCATGAATACGTGTAAGTATTAAAAATGAATTAAAAGTTAAAAGTTTTCCAGCTGTGCAAGAGCTAATAACTTGGCTGACTTGCCAAAAACACATACAAATAAAAATGGAAGTAATTTATTTACACTTGTTTACACTTTTGGCATAAAGAAAATCGCTTAAAAGTAACAAAAGCTTGAAAAAGAATTTTTTTACAGGTAACTCAAAGATAATGTTGAAACGTTTGTTGACTTTAAACTTCTTAGGTTTAATTTTTAATTTGAAGTTGACTATAAATACGTTTTTTTTGTGTTCAAACAAAGGTAAAGTTTGGCTCAACAGAGACTTGAACTACACGCTTGAGGACTTTTGTTTAAATTAACTTATAGAAAACAATTAGAATGCACACACATGAACAAACTAAATTTAAAGGGTGTCCCTTTAGTTGACCTGGTTTTGATGTATATTATCTTATGATATAAAAGTTACCAAAAAATTCATTTTAAAATTGAAAAGTTGGCACAACATATACAGTACGAAACCCTTCGTTGTTGTTGTTTTGGCTTTTTGTTTTAAGTCGCTGCCAGGCTGCCAAATTATTGAAAAAAATGATAGCGTGGATAAGAAATACAATTGTTTGATAGAAATCTGACAGGTTTGGAATAATTTCTGACATATTTTTTTAGCCTTATCTTACATATTATGCCTCAGTTAATCGCAACTGTAAACGCTTTGTTATAATTAAAAAAAAGTTTCATAAAATATTAGTTCCTCCCTCAACTAACCGGGTTGCATAGTATTTCCCCACAAAAAATTTATGAAGGAGTTCAAAAATCATTGATATTTTATTGCTTCTTTTTCAATCATTTTCTATAATGCATTTTTAATATCTTCGTTTATTCTAGTTAATTTATAACTTTTAAACTCACGAGAAACTCATGAAAGCTTATGAAAAAAGAAATTATAAAAACCAGAAATTAATAAAAAAAAACGTATCCTAATCATCGAATTTTAACTAGTTTTAAGCATTCATTTATATGCTAAGTTGTTTGTTAGTGTGAACCAAAGCTCGCCGATAGCACGCTCATGTTAAAATCATGCGTTTTAAAAACTGGAAATGTCATTTCGTTTGTTTGGATATGTCATTTCGTTTGTAATTTTTACAAAAAATATTTCCGACCCCATAAAGTATATATATTCTAGATCAGCTAGTGAAAATTTAAATACGCCAATCTATCAGACATAGTGTCGAAAAAGGTACTTTTGAAAATTAGCAATATTGGTCCATGTCCCTCGAGCCAGTGGGCTAAACACCAACCTTGCCTCTAATTTTTTCATATCATTTGGAACAATGAAGTAATTCCAATCAGTACAACAAAAATATGAGGCGTTACAGAATTACAAAACAAAAAAAATTCATAAAAAAGTTCGATTGTCAATATGGTCAAAGTGGGTGCCATTTAAAATCTCTTAAAGAGATCTTTAGAGAAATACTAAACTTTTTTTAAAAATGCTTCACCCATTTAAAGCCGATGACATTTTTATGTAAAATTATATAAAGTACTTATTTTTTTCTTATTTTTTAGTTTTCTGTCATCGCAGTACTTGTGTTGTTAGTAGGAGCTATCCACTAAACTAGATTTACATACATGGTGAAGGGTATATAAGATGCAATAAAGCCGAATATAGCACTCTTACTTGTTTTCCCAAAATTGAACCAGTACTTCTTTTGGATGTCTTTTTTTGTGCTTTGAGTGACAAAGTGGCACACACATTTTTGTGATATTTCTTTAAATAACCAAATTCTTTTAGATTTTGTTTTAAATAAATTTTAACCATTATGTAGGGTTGCCGTACTGCCACACATCCATTGATGTAAGAATTGCTAAATTGAACTTATGTGAATTATTATTGTTTCAGTTGCCTCATTCAAATTTTGTTTGTTTGTTTGTTTGTTTGTTTATATCAATTTTTTCAAAGTTGTTTAATTGGTATTTTCATATTTATTTTAGATGGGGAAATTTATTTGAAATTTCAAGAAAACACAGTTACGATAACAAATCGCCAAAAAAAGAAATTAATATTAAAAACTATTTTTGTTTAATCAAATCTACTTTAGGTTGATAAAGTTTTTACATTCGAGCCATTCCATGTCAAATCAATAAAAAAAATTATTTTTTCAAATTTATCATTCCTGATTTAAAAAAAAAAATATTTATATTCATTGAATTCCTGAAAAGAAATCTACATATATTTTTTTTACAAATCATCTGATGCTGCCAAGTTTAAAGCTTCTTAAAAAAATTCATAAATAACTTTTAAATATGAAATTCCATTATTATCAATGTTTCTGGCGAAAAAATTATCATAAATTCTTTAAAGTCATACTCTAAGTGCCAACTCTTGTGTTTGAACAAAACGAACATCATCATGATACTGATGATGATGACGACGATGATGATGATGAAGATTATTTCAATTATTATTTAAACTATATTTTTAATGCATAAACAAATGGGTTTACAAGTCTACTTTGCAAATGTTTGAGGCGCGTCTTTATACGAATGCTTAACACTTAATTTATTAGCTGAGATATATCTAGATAATAATAACAAAGCAGTTTGTTGTGAATTTATTTAAATGCAGATAGTTAAAAAATTTTAAAAATTGTTTTAAATTTTGTTATTTAGTTTTTATTTAAAAAACGATTGGTAAAGAAAATTTTTTTTAATATTTTTTTAAATTAGAAAATAATTATTGGAAAATCTAAACTTCCTAAACTGTCAACGAAGTTTTAATTACAGCTTCAATCGTATGAACAAGTTTAAAAGAGTTCATAAATCTTTAAACTGTAAAGCTGGTGTAGGTCGTACAGCTACAGCTACTTCCAAAATAAAAGATTTATTTTTGTACGACCCAAAAATAAAATTTAATGATACAAAGTTTATATCATAATTTCAGATGCAGATTTAGAAGATAAATAATTCACGATTCAAATCCTGATTTGGAAAAAAAATTAAAAAAAGATTAAAAAATAAAGACACAGCGCATGTAAAGGGTGATTTTTTAGCTAATATCTTCTTGGCAACACTGGTTTAAACAGCTCATGATGCTGATTTCACTGTCAAACATCTTCAGTTTGGTCTATAATTTAACCGTGAATCGTCTTACAAACAATATTTGAGCAAATTGCAAAATCCACTTATAAAGGGTTCTGCACAATATATGGTTCACTCTTTAATTTTTAGTTTCAAGACTCTATAACTTTATTGTTTGTATCTATAGAGTCTAAATATCAAGTTTTAAACATAAGAAAATGCATGTTAATTTCAGGCCTTCTATTGGGACATCCTTTTTTTCTTAATTTTATAATTTTTTATTTAATACTTTTTTTAATGCAGGCACACACTTTCTGTTAATTTTAAAATTGTGCATTTTTTGATTCTAGAGATAAATCTTTATAGTTTAAAGTTATGTCTTGTATGGGTAACCCTTTAATTTTAATTTTACTTACCAATATTTGTCATTTTTGTGGACATGGTTTCTGTGGGGACACCCTCTAGTTCTGTTAATAAGAGCGACTACAAAAATATGCCTTTCATTTAAAATTTCAAGTGATGTTATCTTCTTCATTTTTAAATTAAATTTTTAAATTTAAATAAAAAGATCCGCGGATAAAAAATTATGTCGACAAAGGAAATCGTTCCTGAGAAGGATCTCTGTAAATCTTACTTTGGGGAGCACTTAAAATAATTAAAGATTAAGAACTTAAAAAATATATAGAAGAGAGAGTGCCTCAAAATAAAAACTCCCCTCGTATCTTTTTGTTTAAATGTTTCTGACCTTAACGTTACAAAACACAATAATAGCAACGCAATAAAATTGCAAAGGAAATTAAATAAAAAGAGCTTTTAACTGATAAAAAATAAAAACGGAAAACAAAATTCTACAATGTTTAAAATTTTACCGACATTTAAACAGCTTTTATTGTCGTTTATAAACAAAAAATATGACAGTTTAAATGCAAGAGAACAAAGCAAAAGAACAAACCAAAAGAACAAACCAATGTCAAGAGCTGAATCAATTGAGGCCGATAAACACATTGGCAGCTTAAAAATAAATCATTTAAATAAGTGAATAATAGAAGCACACATTAGGGCATAAACAAATATTTTGTTTAGAATCAGCAAATTCTAAACGGCTCATCGGGTTGAAACTTAGGGACAAGCAAAATAGGACACCTTGGTCATATAAACCTTTTTTTAGTTTGACATTTGTTTTTATAATCAGATTGAAATTTTTTGTACAATTATAAAATCCCTAACAAAAATAATAATGGGGTATCAAATCGTCCCTAAAGTCCTTGTTCATCGACATTATGTCACTTTTGAGTGCGACATAAAGTCCATGAGTATTATGTCCTTGGACACTACGTCCATAGTAAAGAAATAACTTGCTATTAAAAATTCTTACTTCTGCTTTTTTACAAAACAAATTTTATTTCAATCGGTGGCGTAAAATAATTGCTGAAATATTTTCAAAATATTAAGTTTCTGCTCCACTGTGCAGTTTTTTAGACTGTTAGAGAAAATCCGGAAGAATAGATTTTAAATCTCTAGATACACAATTCCCGATATTAAAGCTCAAGTAACCTTAAAAGCTTTATCGTTAAAAAACAAATAAATCAAAATTTTAAGCGAATTATTACCATAAAAAACAGAACTCTGTTTTTATTAGTTTGTTTATTATTTAAATTTATATATTAAAGGTTAAGGGACTTATGCTCGATATCTAAGCATAATAACTAGAAATGCGAATCAGAATTGATTTTTAAAAATTTCCGAAATTTTGCAAAACTCGATCCTGAAATCCCGGAATTGATTTTTAAAAACTCTCGGAGTTTTGTACTGAATTCCTGGGATATTTCGGGATCCCGAATTCTCGAAAACTCTAAGTATTTCAAGGTTTTTGGCCCTTTATAAATCTGTATTTTTTTCAAATTTTTTCAAGTTTAACTGGAAAATTTTTTATCGTCAGCCAAAGAGTTTGGGCCACTTTTTTAATGGAAATATTTTATTATATAAGAAATTATTAATGAATAATATTAAACAATTTAATTTGGTACTTAAGATTTTTAAATATGTTAAATCTCAAAAAACACCTGGGATTTCTTGATTTTAGTTTTCCAATGTAACATCTCTAATGGTAATAGAGTTTGATTTTCTACAAAAAACAGTATTTGCCTCGCATATTATATGCTAAAAATAAGACCTTTTTGAAAATGTACTTATTTACAAAAGTGTTATCATACTCTTTATAAATTTTTACTTTTTAAAAATACTTTACATTAAAAAAAAATTGTCAAAAAGTGTCCTTAATAAAGTTTTTTTAAAATATACCTCGGTGAAAGTACCATTTAAAGAAGTACTGCACCTTTCAAAGCCTGATTTAGCTATGAAAAAATGTTGATCCTTAAAAAGTAGTTGGTCCTTTCCAAAAAAATATGGTGCCTTCTAAAATACTATTTTTCATTCTATGAAAAAAAATTTTTTTTAAAAAGTACCTTAAAAAAGTACCTCTCAAGTAAGTAACTATAAAAATTTTCAATTAATGATTTTATTAAATTATTATTATTAATTAATTTTTATTTAACCAAAAAAATTATCAGAAAAAAATATTTATTTTATTATATATTAAAAAAGAACAACATTGAAAAAAGTACCTTTAAAAACAGTACCTTATTAAAAATTACTTTAAAAAAATTTCAGATTTTATTTTGTATATTTGTTTTTACCTCTCTTTAACATTGATGTTATTTTCATTTTAAAATACAAATTAATTTAGTTTAACACAACCAATAAATGATTTTACGTGTTGTGATATTTGGGATAACAACAACTTAATAAAAAAAAACGTTTCAATTACGTATTTCAAAACAATATATTATTGCAAAAAATGTGTACGTACATACAAGGATTAGCACTTAAAACTTAAAAAAAAGTATTTATAATAAAAAATAATATAAAACAATTTTAGTAAACAACAGAAAAGTCAATTTCAAATCAGCAAGTTATACTCCAGCTGTGTTTTATAGTAAACATTCAAAAACATTTCATTTTTCTTCTTTATCATTTTCATTTTTTATTACTGGCAAAAACACATGTAATTTTTTAGTTTCATTCATATTTTTAATAAATTTTAAACAACACTTCAATCAACAAAAATAACTTTTACAAAAACAAATATAAAGTGTCTGGAATAAATATAAATTTTAATCCCGTAATTTTTTTCTACATTTTTTGTTTCTTAGTTACAATATTTTATTTATGATACTCACATACTTCCTGCCGATTATTTCAATGAGTGTTACATACTCCCGCGTTGGTTTTGAATTGTGGGGTTCAAAGGCGATTGGTGAATATACACCCCGTCAAGTGGAAAATGTTAAAAGTAAAAGACGGGTAAGTTAAATAGGATAAAAATATTTAAGGAGGAATAAAATATTAAAGAATTTGTTTTAACCTGCAATGTTTAGAGAAACATGATGTTAGTAAGCTGTTAGCAAAACCAAGTTTCCTTTGATTTATTTAAAAAAGTACCTCCTAAACAACATATATTGAAAAGTACTTTATTAAAAACTAAATTAAACAAAAGTTCAATTGTAAACATAAACTTAAAAAATATTTTCTCGATTAACAACCTCTTGTAATTGTTGTATCTAATGTTAAGCTCCTAAAAATGTCAACATTTTAAAAATTAAATATAACTTTAATAAAAAATAAATAAATAAAATGTATTTACTTACATTAATTCTTTCTATTCAAAAAAAAAAATTGATAAAGCAGTCCACTATTAAACAGAGTGTGAATTATATTTAAAGCAAAAAGCCTTCATAAAATAAATTTTCTGCTGGTACTTTTACAATTGTCCTTTAAAAAGTACTTTTCTGAAAAATTCAGTTAGTAAGAATAAAATTTTTTATTTAAATAAATGCTTAAAAGAAGGATCGTTTTGAAAAATCTTTTAAAAAGCAATAAGCATTCGAAAAACAATATTTGCAATAGGAATTTTTAAGCTTCTTTAAAACGACTACCAAAAAATAATTTTTTTAAGCACCTTCCGCTCTTAAAAATAATTTTTCATACAAATATTTACAAAACGTCTCTTTGCTAACTACAATATCGGACAATATCCTTTAATTGCATCTTTTAAAAGAGTACCTTTCAAAAAAGTACCTTTTAAAAAAAGTACTTTCGGCAAAGTACCTTAAAGCAAATTAGTTATAAAAAGTATCTCTTAAATTTTTTTTAAGTTTTCACTAAATTCCAATAAAGTACTTTTTATGAAGTACCCTTTTAACAACTACGTTTTAAAAGTACCTATTTAATTAGTACTTTTAAGAATACTCATCTTTAAAATGAGCTTTGAAAAATACTTTCTCAATAAGATAAAAAAGTGGCGTTTATATAAGCTCTTTAAAAGAAATTTAGTAAAAATACCCTTTAAAAAATCTTAAATAAATACTTTTTGAGAACTGCCTATCAAAGAAATTTTTAAAAAAACTTTTAATGAATTATCTTTTAAAAAAAGTACTTTTTAATTGCCGTTAAGAAACCGAGTTTAAAAAAAGTTCCATTAAAAGTGCCGCTAAGAAAGCAAGCTTTAAAAAGTTCCATTAAAAACGGCCATCTAAAAGAGGTACATGCTTATATAGATGGTGGTACTATTATTCATTTAAATTAACTGTGGAAATAATTTTGAAACAGACATTTATTGTTTTGTAATACTTTTCAACTTATTCCAATCAAAATTTTTCTTAAAAAATAATACCTTTTTAAAGCGTACCTTTAAGGATATTACCCTTTAAAAACTACGCTTTTGAGCATTGGCTATTTTCAGAAATATTTTTTAAAAGAGTACATTTTAAAAAAAAATATTTGAAAAAGAACTTAAAAATCAAACCCCTTTCAAAAAGTATACTTTGCAAATATCTTCTAATAAAAAGAAATATATTTGAAAAAAGTACTTTTAAAAAGTACATTTTTTCAAAGTACGTCATTCAAAAAAATATATATAAAAGAAAAACCTTCAATGAAACTTTTTGAAAAAGTTCTTTTGAAAAAAGTACTTTTTTAATAAGTACTTTATAGAAAAATTTTCTAAGGTTAGTTCCTAAAAAAACCTTTTAAAAATGTCCTTAATATAAAATTTTTAAAAAAGTACTTTTTAAGAAGTGTCCTTTAAAAGATAAATTCGCGGAAGGAACCTTTACAAACAGTACTTCCTTAAAAGTTCATAAGTTCATAACATTTTTTGTACTGCCTGAAAAGTGTTTTATGAAAAAGAACCTTTTAGTACTTTCAAGAAAATGTATAAATTTTTCTAGAAAATTAATTTTACATAATGGAATTGTTTTTTCAAGTAGTTTATACAACATCCTCTTTTTCAAAGGTATTTTAATATTTAAAAAGATAACATATTAACAAAGGGAATGTTGTAGAAATAAAAAGTACTTTTAATGCTATAGAAACCGTTTTAGCTGCATATTTTGAAAGTGTTGCTTTAATAAAAACAAATTAAAGGAAATTCTTTTTCTATTTCAATTAAAAATCTTGAGTTTCTTATTTCTATATTTCTTGTAACCTAAAAGCTCTTTTTTAATACTTTATTTATTTTGTACGCAGGTGGTGAAAATGATGATGGTTGTGGTTTTAATATTTGCCGTATGCTGGTTGCCATTCCACACATATTTTATCTTAACTTCGTGCTATCCTGCCATAACTGAAGCACCCTTTATACAGGAGGTGTATTTGTTCATATATTGGTTGGCGATGAGTAACTCCATGTACAATCCGATTATATACTGCTGGATGAATTCGCGGTAAGTTTTTATTTTTATTCCTGCTTTTTTTCGCTTTCGTTACATTATTATTTCATAGCTCGGTAAAAAGGAAATGATATAGAAATAAGATGAAAAGTAGATGGTAAACAGGAAATTTATGTAAATATTTGAAAAATTACTCAAGCATTAAATGCAAGTGAGAACTTACCCGTAATCTTACGTAGTTTTAAGAAATTGATTTGTGTCTGTGCATAGGTGTAGGGGTGCGTGTGTGCGTAAATGGATTATTTACACAGCAAACTTTAATAGAATAATGTGGTAGCAGATGTGTGTTTCTGAAGTTATGTGTGTGTGTGTGTGTGAATTACTACGTTTCTTAGTTTACATTTTTCACTTGCCAGGTTGAGTTTTACTAAACCCATCATCAATGTTGTGTGTGGGTTTCATTTAAAATCAATGTTCTAAATTACCATTGCTGTCGCAGAAGTGTCTTAAAATGCATTTTATTTCATCTTTTTAACAGTCATAAACAGTGTTGTAAACTTGAGCGTTTTTCTTTTTCGTTTTTTTGTTTTTTTTTTTTATAAACACTAAAAGTTTTCGTAGGAAATTGTTAAAGTGCTTGGCGACATGGAAGCAGTTCCCGAAATGTTTTAAATACTAAAAATTATTTATCATCACATCAATAATCAAGAGATTATGAATTCAAATCTAGCTAGAGCCATGGCATAAAAAACACAAAAAATAAATATGTAAAAGGATAATAAATCAAAAGAGTTTCTTGCAATCACAAGAGCTTTCTCATTTTAACAATGAAAAACTTAAGTTTTCGCATCGATTTTCTTTATTTTCTTTTTAATAAGTTTTGAAACAATTAAATGTAAGAATTTAGTTTTAATTTTCAAAATTTCATTGCAGATTTCGTTTTGGTTTCAAACTATTTTTTCGATGGTGTCCGTTCATCCATTTAGGTGCAGAAAGTTTTAGCCGACGCGATCAAATGACATCACGATACTCATGTTCGGGTTCTCCGGATCATAATCGAATTAAAAGAAATGGTAAATATTTCAGTTGAGGTAAATATAATAAAAAATATGAATGTGTGTAACAAATATTTGAAAATTTCTTAGATACACAACGTTCATTTCTTTACACCTGTCCGGGTTCACCAAAAAATCATCGCATTTCACATTGTGGTAAGCTAAATGGAAATTATTAAATAAAGTTAAAAGTGATTGTTTTTTTTTATTATTTCTTCAGTTTTATAAATAAAAAACAATAATAATTTTAAAAATTATTTTACTGTTTAAATAAAAATAATTTTTTTTTAATTTAAATATTTTTTATTTTCATTTCGAAAATAAAACTTTGCAATACTTGTTGAATGATAGATATTTTGTGCTACGAGGTCAGCTCAATATGTCTTTACAAAATTATATAATAAAAAGCAGGAAGTACTAAACTTGAAAAAGTCTACTGTCAAAATCACCCCTTGATTAAAATTACTTTTATTATTTTTAATAAATGAAGGTTTTTAATTTCGTGCTGCCATTGAATATTTTTATTTGAAGGTCTAATTTGCTAAAGAAATCAAAGATAAATTACTCTAAGTACATGGCGCATATGCAGCAGTATTTAAGACTTCTTGCCATTGACTTAGAAAGAAGGCCCAATTGTAGCAGCCTGTTAAAAACCAAACCAAAAAAATGACAATGTTGTTTTTAGTTGGCAAAAGGGTGCTGTCCATCAAATAGTAAAGAACATGCACGGGTAGACCAAATACTTCAGTAACATAAATTCTGTAAAAATCTGTCGGCAATATAATAACTGCCCTTAACACAACCATAGAATTTTTCCGAATTTCGGTCAAAGGTTATG
Organism: Cistogaster globosa; assembly: GCA_937654795.1. Classification (NCBI taxonomy): domain Eukaryota; kingdom Metazoa; phylum Arthropoda; class Insecta; order Diptera; family Tachinidae; genus Cistogaster; species Cistogaster globosa. Next base: position 13,775,225 of record OW569403.1, on the reverse strand, counting down.
AAAATAGTGCCAGTGATAACTTCTCTCGACTTATATCGAGCTTTCTAAGGGATCAAAGTTTTTCCGAAACAGTGTAAGAAATACTTCACTCCATCTGATCTCCTTGCTATCCCTGTCATCTTTATTAGAACGAAAATAGAATACAACTCTCATGTATGGGCCGCTGCTCCACAAGTCCATTTTGGAGCTACTCGACCGCATGCAGGAGATAGCGAAGAAGCTCATCAGTGACAGTAGGGTATCCAACTCAATTGAGTCACTGGACCAGCAATGTAGGGTGCGTTCCACTGTTTTAACGTTACTACAACGGAGTGTGCTCTTATAAAATCAGGGAACTTTTTCGCGAACAATTCGTTTATGGAATAAACTCCTTGCAGGGATTTTTTCTGTCATTTTCAATGTGCAAACATTTAAATCAAATGTCCACTACTCCTTCTATCCCCCTTTCCTCAACCTAATTTTCTAGTTCAGGCACAATGCATTGCATAAGTAGGGGTCATCCTCTGAGTGCTGAATCTAATAAAAAATAAAAAAAGTTACACGAGAAAGAAATATCTCAGAGGGCGTCTTAGCCCTCTCTAGACCCGCTTTAAACAACTTAGAGCTTTTTCGTTGCATTTCAATAATGAATGCAAAAAATTTATATCACCAGAAGAAAGACATTACAGTTACGAATAACCCTCAGTCTCCAAATGTGACAGTCACCAAGGTTGTCTTAGTTCTTAATTTGGAGAAGACTTTCGGCCCAGAAAAATAGAAATGAGATAAGAAAGTTATCTCTGTGGACCTCATGATATCTTAAATTGTGCAAAGTTAAAATAAAGTTAAGGAATCGCTGGGTAGACAGGAATAGACAATTCAAATTTCGATTTTATTTACCCAACTACTTATAAAATAAAAAAGAATCTCCCAAAAAAAAAATTTTTTCTGACTTATTGAATTCACCTCGTGCCATCAAATCCCAAAATGATTAAGTACACTTTCCTCCTTTTTCTAGGTGTTAATTTCAAAGAACTCTTCTAAAAACTAAAAAAAAAGTTAATCGATTTGGTAGATGAAGCATTCAATTGTGATGGTTTGAAACCTTTGCACCTTCACACACACAAAAAAATTTTTAATTTAAGAATCTTCTTTTATCTGTTTCTAAAAAAAAACCCTTATTGACACAGGTATTCTACGCAGTTCGACTGTAGCAACACAACGTGGCAACTCTCGTCACTCTGCACCCGTAACAACTTTGAGAGGAGGACCAGCAGCTACATATCACCAACATTGCAGTCTAAAGGCACCTGATAGAACTGAAATAAGCAGCATAAAAAACGCACATGAATTGTCAGCTTTAAGTGTGAATGGACATGAACATACATTGGCTTTGGCAAACAATTCAAAAGACTTTTTGATTAAATCAAATCAAAGATCAAGTGTAAGATGGAATACAGCGACAGCAGTATCAACAGCAACGCTGCTACCATCATCAGCAACACTGGAAGGAACATCTACTGCAAATAATGTTGGATTACTGTCTTGACAACAAAAAACGCAAGTGAAGGAAAACCACTACATATTGCAACAGCAGCAGCAACAAGAACAACTACAACCTGCACTGCAGTTAAAAGAAATTGTAAATTATTTTCAGCAACATCAAACATACGGAAACGGATATTTTCTTTGTAATACTTTGACAAATGGCAAAAGTAACAACAGCAGATGCTCCAGTGGCAGCAACATGAATAACAATTTTAATTTAATTTTAAATGCAAACACTACATCTGTTCTATTCAATCCATGTAAAAGCCATTATGAGGCTAAGAACTTCACAGATGCATCAGTAGTTAACAACAAAAATAGACCAATTGTTGTTAGTGGTGGCAGTATGTCGACAATAGACCATAACAATGACAAAACTTGGCTTTAAGAATCGTGCGTAAATTATTTGTTATTCTTTTCTTTTATTATTTTTTTTTTTTTTTCTCAACAACACAATCATTTTATCTTTGTCTCTTGCAAATTCCATTGAAAAAATATTTGTGGGACGTGCCTGATGGGTATTTTATATTGAAGCAAAAAATTATAATTTTATTAAAATTTAAATCCGATTTTTTCTAAACCAAATATTGTTTCTGGTATTCAAAATTAAGACCTGTCCAAAAATCAAAAGACCGCATTTCTTACATTTCGCTAATTAAAAAATATCTTTAAACATCAAATTCCTCATTGCAATTGCTCATAACTGAAACAATTTTTTTTTCTTGTTTCAGACTTCTCTTGAACGATTCATACATAAATGCGACTCTTTAAAAAACTTCTAGAATAAAGCTGCCAGATCTTATCATATTAGTAAAATTAAGACCTTTTTACTCGCCTATTAATTAAAATCGCAGATACGAGCGTAATGACGAACAAAGAATTTGCATGTACACAGTAGTAAATTATATATTGTTGAACAGTGTTGTCAACAAAATTTTACAATAACTTCTGTAAGAATAATTGAGGTCGTATTCTATTTTGTAAAAAGAAATCGAAAGAGTTAGTAAAACGTAATTGCGTTAATAGAGGAATAAGTTGTACTTCTCTTTCATAGAAGTAATTTGAAACTTAAAGCTTATTTTATCCGTCCAGACGAATATTTAAAAATAGCCGTTGGAAGGTTGCCAGAAAAATGACAGCTAATGACAGCTAATACTAATTCATTGCAAATACCATAAAATAATATTCATTTTAGGGCAATTGCCGTAATATCAAATTATTCTTGAAAAAAAAGCGACTTCAAAACATACAAACTCAAAATTAGGATTAGGACGGTAATAATACATTAATTATACTATTTATATTCGAGATAGACTGCGTTAGGACATTTTACGTGTCGTAGAAAACAATATGAATGTAGGTTAAGAAAGAAAATTCAGCAGTTATGTGGGTACTTTTTTATTGCTGACACAGTAAAACAAAATTTGTTTAAATTCTAAGAGTTATTCTATAACTGTACAACCATTAAGGTGCCCTTATTAATTATTAATTAATTTATTTATTATTTTAATATATTTGTACTTGTTATTATACTTGATGTAGTAATGGACATTCTATCTAATTTTCAAGAGTTTATCTCTAGCGGGTTTAAAGATAGGGTAATTTTACATCAAATTACATCAGTTATAGTGACACCCTTTAATTTATAATTTCAAGTTTGCTACTTGTTATAGCGAACTTAGCAATAAGGGTTCTGTACAAATTTCAATCAACTGTCTACAACTGTTCAACAGTTTGGTCATATACATCAAATAACAGCAACTATTGTAACACCTTATAATTTTTAAATTTTAAATATTTATACTTCTTAATAAACCAGACAAAATAGTAGATTTTCTGTTTCATTTTCAACAGTTTAAACGATAGGACCATATGGGTCAATTTACTTCAAATATGGAAATACTCTTTAATTTCTAAATTCAAATTTTATAGTTGTTGTAATAACAGACTTACCAATATAGGTTCTTTGTAAATATCAGCTGTCTGTCTATTACAGTTCAAAAGTTTGGCCTCATACATCAAAGTACTTTAACTTTTGGGACACCTTTTATTATATTAAATGTTTATACTTGTTATTATACAGGTCATAGTAATTGGCACCATGTCCAATTTTCAAGCGTTTATGTATAACGGTTCGAAAAATAGGCGCATACAAGTCAATTTACGTGACCCATGGGGACACCCTTTAATTTTTAGATCTATTTTTGTATTACCTTTGGGTATTAGGTGCCTTTCAAATAAAGAAAAAATCAAAATCGTTTCAGAAATGACTGAGTTCTGTGGGCACAAACTTAAAAAATCAACATTCACATGAATTGATAACCTGTTTCTTTTTTTTTAAAGTCATTCACATGAATTGATAACCTGCTTCTTTTTTTTAAAGTTGGTTGAAAAAAGTCTTTTTATTGCAACGCTAACATTTTGTAACTTAAATTGCATTTACTTAATAAAAAATTTACTTATTTTGTCATGTTTTCAGAACTGGAAGAGCACAATTTTTGACATTTTGTAGAAGTTTAAATAAATGACTACAGAGCAGCTGCAAAACGCAAATTTATATAAATAAAACAAAATTATTCACATTTTTAAATTTCTTTCAACTCTTTTAAACAATTATTTTTTTGTTAAATCTACCACTCATATTTATTATAATAAAATAAAATATTTCTTTGTACACAATAACTGTGAAACAAAACATCCTCTTGTGCACGTCTCACTCAAGCTCCTCCTCTGCGATACAATAATTCCAAACACAAACAGCAGTAGTCAAAGCCAAGGACAGTTATTTAGTATTTAATTTTTGTTCCTTTTAGTTTTTATTTTTTCATTTAAGTAAAATATCTTTGCACTTACACAACTCTACAAACAAACTATTAAATATTTAAGGTATTTTTAAGGTTTCAAGGCGTTTAAGTATTAATGTGAATGTAAATGTGAACAAATGAATGAAAATTATTCTTTTATTTATTATATTTAAGAAAAGTCTGTATTTATTGTATTTTTGTGTGAATGTTCGTATCTGTTTTAAATGTTTTAACTTAAAGCAATTTATTTTAAAATAAAAGAACAGCTAATAAACTTTCAAGTTCCTTCGAAATATTGAAAAGTTTTGTAAAGAGAACTAAAAACTTTAGTGAATTATTAGTTTATAAAAAAAAATTAATATGTAAAGGGATAATTAATATAACAATAATGAATAACAAAAACAAAATAACAATTAAGCTCTAAAATAAAGCACAGAAAATAAAACTTTTAATTTTAAATGTTTTGTAATTTTACAAAATTAAATTTAAAAGAATTATGAAAATTTCTAACAAACATAAAAACATGCAAGCGTTGCTAACCAAAGGTTGGTTTATATGAGACGTTGAAAAAGATACGCACAGAAAAAAAACGCTTCCGTTTGTGTGTTAAAGACACATACATCAAATTACTTTAACTATTGGGACACCCTTAAGTTAGATCACCAAATTTTATGCTTCTTTTAGTTGACTTAGCACTTCAGCACATTGTTAATTTCAATCGTGTGTCTACAACTGCTCAAGAGTGTGGCATAAAACAAATTATATCAACTATAGGGGCACCTTTTAATTTTCAAACTCGAATTTTATACTTGCTGTTGTAGTAGATTTAGCAATTTTACAGTCTGTCTATAACGTTTCAACAATTTATCCATATTCATCAAATTACATCAACTATGGTAACACCCTTTAATTAACAGTTTGAAATATTTTTACTTCTTCCTAAACCAAAAGTTTAATTTTCAAGTGTTTGTATGTAACGGTTCAAAAGGTACGGCCATTTAGATCAAAGAACGATAATTTTGGGAACATCCTTTAACTTCTAAATTCAAATTGTTCACTTCTTGTTATAGCTGATTTAGTAAGACTTGTAAGTCTCAGCTTTCTATCTATAACGGTTTAAAAGTCTGGTCACATACGTTAAATTTCATCAACTACTGAAACACCCTTTATAATTTATAAACCAAAAATTCATACCTGTTGTTATAGTGAAATAAATTTCAAATTCTGTAAACAACTGTTCAAAAGTATGTCATTATAAATCAAATTAGTTAAACTATTGGTGCACCCTTTAATTTATAATTTTAAATATTAACACCTGTTATTAAAACAGTCATAGTAATCGTCGTTCCGCCCAATTTTTAGGCGTTTGTCTATAATGGCTCAAACGGTAGGCCCATATAGGTCAATTTACGTCACCTATGGGGACACCCTTTTATTTTTGTATTAGTACTTGCCATTGGGAGCTATAATGGTACGCGGTTTTTTTAATTTATAATACACGTAAGAAATATGTATGTTGTATGGGGACACCCTATAATTTTTAAGATTAAAAACTGTTTTCGAAACGGGACCAGTGCAGGCACAAACTATAAAAAAGCAACATTCAGCGAAATTGATAACCTGTTTCTTTTACTGAAATCGGTTGAAAATGCATCGTTTGATGCGATTTTTATACTGGAGGCATCATTGAAATACATTTCTTCAAATATGAAGCCGGTGTTCGTGTAACGTTCGATGGATATTGTTACCGCATCATAATCAATGCCATTTTATTTGAAAATATGAATGACATCGATCCGAAGAAGATGTTATTTTTACAGGATGGCGCTCCCTTCCACATGACGTCCGCAAACATGAATTTGCAATTAAAATTTGGTACTGTCAATTGGCCTCCAAGGTCATGCGATTTGATAACTTTTATTTATTTCCTGTAGGTCCATGCGAAGTTACTAGTTTATGTAATAAAATAAATTCAAAACAATTGTTTATGTTATTCGCGACATGCTACCAAAAATGCTCGAAAAAGTGGCACAAAACCGGACATTCATAATGTGCTTCGGTGGTCAAATCAGTTTTAAATGTTAGTGTGATGTGTTGACCTTGCGACTGAAATTTATTTTTTGTGTTATTTTTTTGCAGTTTAAAGTTTCTTGGGGCTTAAAAAAATACCCCTTATTTAACGCAGCTCAATAATGTGCTTTACCGAACGTGGCCATCATAATTTTCGATGCTACGAGCTACTAACGGCGTTTGTGACCCGGTAGTGCTGCCACCAAATTCGAAATACTCTTTCGGTTTCGTGTCTTAGTTAATGGCTGGGTTTTTCATTAAAAGAGTGTCTCGCCACTATTTAAAAATAGGGTCTAGAAATACTTCATTTTAAAGGACCCAATCGCTACTACGACTGAAGAGACGAAATAGAAAAAAAAATCGCTATCTTAGCCAGCCGATAGTTACTGCATTCATTAACATTTAAGTCCCCATGTAAAGTAGTGACATTGGCCTACTAGCATAAATGTAGTGGTATAAGAGGAAAATGACAAAAGCACCACCTCACTGTCGATATTTATTAGAGTTTTAGTCAGATACCTTTCGGTTTCCAAATATTTAGATTGAAATACGCTGCATCTCTTCGATAGATAACAAGAGACTATTTAAAGCAGCATCTTTAAACACTTTTTTTAAAAAGCTGTAAACAGATGGCGTAATCTGTTTACATGTAGGGTTGCCATATTGAACAGGTCCTAGATTATAAACGTAATATTTAATTTGCAAACTGTAATCGAAAGGATATTTTGAAGATTCTGCCAATGTTACATGTTCTTATACAAGTCGTTTCGAATATCGTTTCATTCATCATTGTCGCATTTCCAAGTTAATAGGTCAGTAGCCCGCAGTGTACAAAAGTCGACTCCATTTAAGAAGAGATTAGATTCTTTAAAAGTTTTTAAGCCCAAGAGACACAGATTTTGAATCTGGAATGATTTTTCGATGGAGCTAATGTCTCCCTCGATGTTATGTGCGAGACCGGATGAATGTTGTGTTTTTTTAACCACTTTATTTGACTCAGTTTCTTCCATACAGTTAAAAAAAATATTTTATTAAAAACGTCTAAAACGAGTTACAGAGAGAACAACGAAGAAGTGCTTTGGGTTGTGTGTAGGCTTCGTCAAACCAAATTAACGTTGATTAGTTGGTTAAACAGATCACGTTTACAATGTACACAACTTAAGGTAAATAGATGCGAAGAATGCTGATGAAGGATGTAGTGGTCTAGAAATTTTTTTTCTTTGGAAAACGTTCGCATACATTTTTAAATCATTTTTCTTTCTTCAAATTTTCAGAAATTAAATTAAAAAAAAATTTAAATATCCATGATTCAAAGCCTGGCTAAGAAAAAAGTAAAAAGATTTAAAAAAGAACAACTTTAAAATGAAAAATTTCTATTCAAAATGATTTTTCAAGTTTTCGTTTTATTAGTTTTTAACACATTCCTTACAGAAATAAATGCACATTATTTTTATGTCTAAATCATAAATATCCTTTCCTCTCAAACAAACAAAAAAAAAAAAAAAAAAAAAAAAAAAAAAAAAAACAAATATTAAAATAATAAAATGATACTCAAAAATTTGAATCAAATTCTTTGATTGTCTGCATTATTTATTAATTTTATGTAAAAATATGCACGCATTTACAGCACTCGATTCAAACAATGAAATACTTGTTGTTATTAAAAGAAAAAAATAAATTTTAACTTGTACAGAACAAAATAATATATTTTTATTTAAAAAAAAGAAATTAAAAAAAAAGCATTCATGCAATTTGTTTAAAATAAATATATAAATACCAGTGTGATGTAAAAAAATATTTGGAATCAAATACCTGCTAATTTAAATGTGAAAAAAGAAATGCCTAAATTTATGCAACATTCTATTGAAAAATAAAAATAAGTTTAAAATTCACTTGTTTAATATAATTTTATATATTTTACAAATATTTTTTACCCTTTTTTTGGTAAATTAAGATATTTGATATTATAAAATGTGTTAAATTTTATTGTTATTCCCAAAAAAATAATTTAAGGATAAAAGTTTATAAAGCTGTTTTTAAGACTGTAAGATTTTATGATTTTTTTAATTATGTTTGCATAAGGAATTATTATGTTAATAAATAAATTATACTAAATGTGTTAAAGCAAAATGTTTAAATTAAAAAATAATTTAAGAAAATAAAAGGTAAGTAATTGAGTTGGCAATATATAAAAATAAAATAACAAGATTCCTAGATATTTTTCAAGTCGCATCCCCTGAAAGACTATTTAGCGAAAATCTCCAAAAATCAGTTTATTTTGCCCATAAAGATCCCCATAAAGACAATTTAATTTAACTGTAATACATTTTAGCTTTATTTTAAACGGTTTTCCAACAAGAACATGGTTTTTCAATTGTGTTAACACAACAACATGCATGTTTTGACTTTTAGTTTTTTACGCATTCGTAGTGGATGAAGGGTATGTCAACATGCAAAATTGCCACATTTAAGCGTCTAGAAATTTTTGAGCGATTATTGAGAATCCTTTGATAGCTCCAAGTGTCACTGCCCTTTGTACCCTTTGTGGTCTCCATGAACTCGTGAAGCTATTAACGAAATAGACCCGTAATTTTGCCAAAGAGTCATTAAGAACTTTGATCATATAATCGACATCTCTCAGCATGGTCGTGGTAGGCTTTATCCAGATATCATTTTTCACTTATAGTTGTTGAGCTTTTCTTTTCATAATACAATTCAAATTAAAATCATCTTCATCGAATTTTTTTTTTTTTTGTTTAGAGAACAAAGTAATTGTAATTAATTTCAGTTGCAAAATATATTTATACGAATATATTTTTGAATTACAGTTGCATCATTTTTTCATTTAATTAAAACGAATTAATTTTGACAAAAATATTTCGAAGAGTTTTTGCATGGTTAAAGTGTTTTGTAAATTGAAATTTGTGACGTTTCACTGATATTTTCTCCGTAAAAAATTCTCTTTCTTAGTTTTTTAAAAACCTTTTATTTTAAGTTTATTTCTCTTCATTTTTTTATAAACGAAATTTTTGTAAAAAAAAATTTTTTATTAAAAATTATATGACACTTTTTCGATAAATAAATCCAATATGAACAAATAGTATGAAGCTTAATTTGAATATCCCAAAAACCACTTCGAAACGAAACTCTTCTTTACCATGTTTTAAAATAAATCAAGTGATTTCAGTATTTTTAGTATTTTCTTAGAATGAAAACTGTAAGAAAATCAAGAAATAAATTTTTTTTCTCTATAAAACCCTACGACTATAAATACTCTTTTTAGGGTAATCATAATACAATAGTTTTTTATCCTAAATTATTGAGGATCTGGAAAAGGATTCTCTAGTGTCCGTTATATATCAGCCCTAACACAGCAAAATCTCTCATTAATGCAAATAAATATATTGAGTTTTAAATAAAATGAATAAAGGTACGGTCAGATTAGTCAAATATTTGTAAAGATGTAACCACTAAATAATTGGAAAAATATTTTGTCCCACTGTATAAAAAAGATAAATTATAACATTTATTTATTATAAATCGTCATTTGTAATGATGCGTGTCAGGAAAGATTGAACAAACATTTGTAAAAAAAGTGGTTAAGCTTTTTTGTCAAATATTTGACTAATCTGACCGCACCTTAAGTGATTTAAGCAAACACATCACTTCATTTATTGTTTGGCTGTCGTTTTTCTCTCTTAAACATTTGCCATAATATATCCGAATGTGAGTCATATTAACTTTGAAGTGTTTAAAAAAAAAAGAAACGATTCATTTGGGTAATAAAAAAAACTGTTGCAAAAATAAATTAAAACTCTTTAAAGATTTATTCATAAAAGTTAAATGTACTTACAAGTTTATGATGCTTTTTAACATTTAAACCTTGTAATTTTTTTATATAAAAATGACACACCGCGAATGATTAATATTTAATTGTATACGCATGAATAAATACTGGTTACTTATACGTCACAGTAACCAAACAATCAAAAATGAAACAAGTAAGAGTGCTATCTATATTCCGCTATGCCAAATCTTATATACGCTTCAACATGTATGTAAATCTTGTTAAGTGAATTGATTCCAATAAAAAAAAACAAAAAAAAACAAAAAGAAAGTCAATATTGCGGTGATAAAGAATAAAAAATTAACAAAATAAAATTTTCTTTTTTGGGATTTTCTTAAATCAATTAAAATTTCCTTTTTCGGCTTTTGATTCATTTTTTTAATTTAATTTTTACAAAGAAAAATTAATTTTTGAATGTATACGGACGTTTTCCAGAGAAACCAAAGAAAAAAATATTCGCTGGCAGAATGTAATGCCGCATTTTCACGGACCGCCAAATGCCTCATCAGCATTCTTCGCATCTATCTACCTTAAGCAGTGTACATTGTAAATATCATCAATTTAACCAACTAATTTTGTAAATAAGAAAACGAGGAATATTCGTATCAATATTTATTTGGTTGGACGAAATTTACACACCACTCAAAGCATTTCTTTAATGTTTTCTGTACACCATACGTGTAGCCACGAAAGACAAATTTTATTTTTTATCATTCATACTTGTTTTCTCACAACATTATAGATGCCGTTCCAGTATCATATTAACTGTTGGGATTCGTATGAATGTATATGCAAGCTTCTAATTTTTCTTGTTTTCTTTAGAAAACGTCCGCAACAATTGAAGAATAATTTTGTAAAAATTGAATTAAAAAATGAACCAAAAGCCGAAAAAGTAAATTTTAATTGGTTTAAAGAAAATTTATCGGCTCTTTATGGGTTAAGCATTTTTTTTAAATTTAAGTACTTTTTAAAAAATTTCTACAAATTCCCATATCTTAAAAAATATAACGCACAATTGTACTTTTCTATAAAAAGTTCAGGGGCTCATAACTCGGAAAGTATGGGTGAGCGCAAATTTTTTCACTTGATAGTTTTTCTTATTTTTTAATTCTCTATCTGGCCCCATGTATTTGTTTTTTTTTTTATTGGAGTTACTTTATTGTTCCAAATAATATGGAAAAATTTGAGGCAGGCATGTTGTTTTGCCCTCTGCCTCGAAGGACATGGACCAATCTTGCTAATATTCAATAGCAAAATTTTAAAAACTATATGTGATCGATTAGTGTATTTAGATTTTCTTTAGCCTTAACATAGTTGATTTTAATACTAACACGGACAGAGAGACGAACATCGCTCAATCGATTTTGCTATGCATAAGGACTCAGAATATATAAACTTTATGGGGTGGGAAATGAATATCGTAGAAATTACAAGCGGAATGCCTAACTTAGATATACCCTTTTTCCACTATCCACTTTTTGTGGTGAAGGATAAAAAACTTAAAAAGCCATTCATCCGACAACAAATCTAATTATTATGCAAAACAAAGCTATTTAGCATTTTATCATTTCCATTATTATTATCATTATATATTTATGCAAATCAATCATTATTCTCTTTCTTTCTTATTACAGGAAATTTTGTTTTTTTTTTTTAATTCTAATAAATAAAACATGATAAAATCTGGAACAAATTTTATTTAAAAATATTTATGTAAGAGCCAAAAGAATGTCTTTGTTTTGTATGTTTTTTTTTTTTTGGTTTGTTTTGTTTAATTTAATGAAAATTTATTTGTGTAAAATGATTTATGATTTTTAAAGAAATATGAAACGTTTTTTAATTTTTAATTTTGTGGCTTAAAATAATAATATCAAATGTATAAAAAAAATAATTTTTAATATTTTATACGAATGAATTTATCGACCTGGACTCACATATGAAAGGTTTGGTATCATGTAAGTGCCACCCTTTTAATTTTTTTTTATTTTTTTTACTTTTTTTTTTTTTTTTGTTACAGCAGACATAGTAATACTTTGAGTAAATGGAAAGAGTGCCTTTTAGGAATAAAGTTACTATTAGGACACATTTTATTTTTTCATTTATAGCAAACTAACAATGCATACTCTGGGTAAATTTATAGTCTCAAGTTCAAAAGGTAAGCAATTGAAATTAAATAAAGGGTGCCCGATAGTAACTTGATTTTTCCATATTTCATTATTGTCGGGCACTTTTCATTTCATTTTATTTTTATATTCTAAAATATCCAATTCCGAGCCAATAGCAGTGCTCTTCGACATAAGCGCGTCCATTAGCAAAACTTTTCAGCATTTTGTATCATATTGGTGATTTCCGATCATGTTGGAAGGTTGCTAATGTAACACCAACCCCCAAAAAGGGAGAAGATAGCAACTCTGAAAATTACCGCCCAATCGAAATTTGTTCTGCACTTTTCAAGGTAAAATAAAATAAAAAATGTTTATCTTTTGAAATTTTTACGATCTACGGGTGTCTTACTGACCTTCCTTTCGGAAAATTGGTGTTAATCCACTTACCATTTCGGCGAAAGTAAACTAAGATGGGATCTCATCAATCGAGTTCAAAGTAAATTTAGGGGTTCCCTGAGGTTTCATCCTTTTCACTACTCTTTTTCTTGTTTTTCTTAATAACCTTCTACGTCAGACTTCCAACCGTATCTTTTCTTTCGCAGACGGCAGGAGCATATGTCATTCATTTTTATTTTGCCAAGCCCTCTAGAAGTTTTGATATGCAAAAGCACATGGGGACCTTATGGTAATCTCCGAATAGGGCCTTGCAAACAGGGTTAAATTTAACGCTCGTAAAAACCAGTGCTGTGTACTTTTGCACAGTGGTACGGCTGAATATGCTACCTCATCTGAGCTATTGGTGATAAATATATTAAGGAATCAGAAACCCTCGATGTTCTTGGCATGAAAATTCAATGCGATGTTCGTTGGAGCAAGCACATTTTTCATGTCGCAAAAGAAGCATTTAAGTGTCTAGGTTTTCTGAAACCGTTTAAGAAATACTTCACTCCATATAACCTCCTTGCGATCTATCTCATCTTTATCAGACCGAAAATGGAATACAACACTCATTTATAGACCGGTGCTTCAAAGTCTATTTTGGAGTTACTCGACCACGTGCGACAGAAGAGTGAAGAAGCTCATCGGTGGCAGTAGGAGATCCAGCTCTATTAATTCACTGAATCATCGCCGCAATGTGGAATGTGTTTCACTGTTTTCTTTTTACTATAACGGAGTGTGCTCTTAAGAAATCAGGGAACTTGTTTCTAAAAACTGTAATTACGTACGCGCAACGCGCTTTGCATCCAGAACGCATTCCTTTACGGTCGATTGGCCAGTAAACCGCACTACGAATTACAGAGAAAATTCGTTTTTTAGCCGAACAGTTCGTATGTGGAATAAATTCCTTGCAGAGGTCTTTTCTGTCACTTTTAGTGCGCAAAAATTCAAATCAAATGTCCACAACCACTACTCCCTCTATCACCCTTTCTACAACATAATTTCCTAGTTCTGGCACAATGCATTGCATAAGTAGGGGTCATCCCCTGGGTGCTGGTTCTAATAAAAAATATTTAAAAAAACTTATTAAGAGCAGATGACATTTTTATGTTAAATTATATATCGTATTTAATTTATTTATTTTTTCGCATTTCTCAATTCGCTGTGACCACATTTGTTTTTTTTTTTTTTTTTTTATTGGAGTTACTTCACTAAACTAGATTTACGTATGGTAAAGGGTATATTAGATTCGGCATAGCCTAATAAAACACTTTTACTTGCTTATACTTCTCTTTATAACAGATGCAGCAATACACACTCTTGTTCTATGATAATTTCAATCAGCTTAAGATTAAAGCCATCATCGTTCAAAATAACGGCCTCTCAACAAACACCCTTTTATATTCAAATAAATTTTTCGCACTTGTTTTTATAGCGGTCATACGTATACATACTCTTTTACATACCTGTCTGCTATGGTTAAAATATTTTAGCCGTATAAGTTAAAATCACGTCACTATAGGATCACACTTTATATTTTAATTTTAGTTTTATTTTTAATTTGTGGTTTTTATTCTAATGGCGGACTAAAAAAAAATACTTAAACTTAAAGTGTTCGTGAAAATCACGTCACTATGACGACACCCTTTTATTTAAATTTTTATTTTTTACACTTGCTACCATAGCAAGCATAGTTTTACTGACGATATGCCTATTACACTGTGAAAAATAACAATATTTTTATAAATATTACGTCACTCTTGGAACAACCTTTAAGGATGAGATCTTTTTTTTTCCTTTTTCTTTTTTTTTTGCGAAAGTTGTAGGGAAGCAAGCAAATAAGATGTCATGAATTTTAATGGGATTTTTTACACTTCTATATAATTTTTTTAAGATTTTTAGCAAAAGTTCATATGCTAATTTTAAATAACCAATAAACGAATAACCCACAAACGAATAATATTTAACGAATATTAAATGAAAAGAAAAATATCTTAGATTACATGCCAAAAATGCACGACAATCTTCGCTTAAATTTTAGGAGACAATTGAAAAAAAAAATGACGTGAAAAATTGCTTCGTATAAATCTGGTCTATACAGGCATGTCACAGAACTCAATTCCGATCGAAAGTGCTTTCAATTTCGCAAATTGATTACTTAGAAAACGAAAAAATTTTTGGAAATGAAAGCACTTTCAAATTTCAAAGTGGAATTTGGTTTCCGTGAAATTTTGTTATATCCTACTTATATTAGCCTTCTTGTTCAGTTTCGTGTGCATAATATTGCCATACTTAAATTAAATAAATTAAATAAATAAATTTAATAAAATGAAGATTCAATACTTTTGAGGAATAAAAAAAATCAATCGGAATCTGAAGAAGGTAAGAAAATCGCTCGGAATTGTTATTACGGAATTAAAACCATTCCGATCGAAGTGTGTGACATGCCTGATAGTTTTTCGTATATTTTAAAAATTAGAACAAAAATAAAAACATTGAAACAAAATATATTTGTTCTAAAACGAAATGTATATCTGGATTTTGTATAAAACTGCACCAGCTTTATTAAATTTAATGAGACTTTTTAATTTTACTCTATTTGGGCTGGTCAGTGTTGCCTACGAAACAAGAAGAAAAAATTTGGTTAATTTAGAGCCGTCATCGAGAGGAATTTAAATTTTCTTTTCTACTTTTTCAAGCAGTCAAAGTATTGTTTATTTTTTTTTTTTTTTAATAAGACATTTGGATGTATCTAATTTAATTGTTTGTAACATTTTTATCAAGAAAATGTATGTGTTTGTATTTTTGTAGTGTTTTTTTTTTTTTATTTTAATTTTTTTAATTTAAATAATTTAAATGTTTTTGTTTTTTGAGTTTTTTAAATTTATTTATTTATTTTAAATACATATAAGTATTTTATAAATCAGTTTAAAAAATATACAAAAGGCGCCGGGTAACTAGATCATATGCGCACATTATAAAAACATTTTATTGTAATGTTTAAAAAAAAAAAACTATAAATGTAATTAGATTATGAATATTGAACTAACTAAACATCTTGATTACCATGCCTTTGAAGACAACGCCTTTTATTCACCCAGTCGATCAGCAATCTTAGAGATTGGACCTTTGATCAAAAGATGAGCTATCGATAAAACAACATCACAGTTAAAACACCTTGCCGGGTCTGTATGGGTAAAATATATTTGAGTCTTGCCAACTCTAATTCGACTTAACATTACGCAATCGGATCTAGTAAAGTTAGAGTTATATGTTATTGGCTGTGTAGGGTAAAGTTGTTTTTGGATACTTCGAAGCTGATTAAAAAATACTTTTTGTGAATATGAAATGTAAGTTATTTCCCGCAGAACCTGAGCACTTCTGGCTTCTCTGTCAGTATACTCGTTACCTTCAATACCAATATTTGATGGGATCCATAAAATTAATACCTCTGGACTTACGCTGGGCCACTTAATGATAAAGCTGTAAATTCCCTAAGGGTTTTCTGCAACAATTTTATAACACTGAGACTGTCAGTGAAAATAAATGTTTTAATCTTTTTCTCACTTGCAAAAGATATGGCGCCTTTGTCAGCCCCCACTTCAGCAATAAAAACTCTCACATTGTCTGGTAAACGAGCTTTAAAGATCACCTCAAAACATCCTAGTTCAAGTTGCTTGACCACTAAATAAGTTTTTACGCCATTATTAAAGGAACCATCTGTATAAATATTCATTTCTGAACTAAAATATTTAGTTTTTTCTTTAAGACTTTTCTTAAAAACAAGGCCATTTATTTATTTATTTATTAAAGCTTGTGTCTGTCAAAGCAATGTTCGATAGATAGATAGACAGTTGGTAAAAATATGTTATGCCTCTTAAGCTGCATGACGATATTTCTGATAGATGATGGCTAACAAATATCATTGGACTGTAAATGTTTCCATAAAAGTTCATGTAGTCCATCTGAAGGAAGTATTATAGCTCGTAAAGCCATTCCGACAGAACTTTTTTTAAATATATCTAAAGTTTTGATAACCAGCCTCAAGGCGTAGTTGTTCCAAATTCATTGAAAATTTATGTTTACGTTAAAATGTTTGAAATTTTTGAGTTTGACAAATTTCTGTTGAATTAATTTTTTTATATTTGAAAAAACTTATTTTAAATATTATTTTTTTAAAGGTTAAAAAATATTGATATTAAAAAGAAAAATTAAATGCTGAACCTACACACTGATTTTTAAGATGCACGAATTATTAAATCGATCCATGTGTGATAGTATTGGTGAACAAATTAAAAACATCGACTTGATGTTGAGGATATAATTTTCAAAATTCAACAAGCTCTCTACAGTTTATAAAATCTTAATTTAAAGTTAATTTGCTCTAGCGTTTCGACAAGCCTGTGTGATATGTCAAGCAACCTCGAGTAAATAATTTACTTTATTAAATAATTTTTAAAAATTATCGTGCTATTTTTTTTATCCCGATTAAGTTAATAATTTTTATTGCTGGGGGTGAGAGCACGTCAATGATTTTTTTTAAAGTATTAGTCAAAAAGCTAACTTCCTCGCCTTAACCCAAAACAATAAGATTAGCTTTCTCCACTCAAATAACACAATCAAACTCAATTAGCTGAAAACCAACAGCAACAATAACAACAAAAATGAAAATTTTAAATTTATTGCATCAGCATTGAAAATTAAAAAAAATATGAAATAAACAAAGGTCATGAATTCCTACACCAGTCACTCTAGTCAAGTGTAATATGATAATATTTTTATTATTTATATTAATACGAGGGTGGTTCTATAATTATTAGCGGTAACGATTAAAGAAAGAAATTGGTCACCTTAATTATTTGGTTTAATTTTTATTTTATATCTATAATTGTTTCCTTCTAGAAAGGTGCAACTATTCGGTGGTCAACTTTAAAACGATTGATTCAATGCATAATTATTTAAATGCAAGATCTCTTACTTTTATTGCTACTGTTTTAAGGCATAGGAAGGCAAAGGAAGATAGTATAGATGGCGCTTTTAGCATGAGTGAACGAATGAAAATTTTTGGAAATTGCTGTCCTTTCAGAAAATATTTGTTTTGGAAATAACACCCTTTTGGCGTTATTTTATCTGGGGTATATGGTGGCATCACTGGCTCGTGCTTGGAAACTGAAAGATAAGAACTTTTTGAGTGGTCTCCGTACCGGCTATTGTCGAAGACCTTTGACATCTTGGCTTAAAGCCAAATTTTAAATTGAAACATTTGATTTCTTTTAAAGAAAAAATAGTGAATCATATATTTTTATCTAAAATGTAAATAATTTGGGTTCTATTTTTTTTTTTTTTTTTTTTTTGTACGAGAATTAATATCTTATTTTCATTACTACTTTTTTCGGGAGGGAAGAGAGGACACGCAATAAATAAATGTTAAAGAACTTTATTCCTTATAACCCTGAGGTAATCAAACTAATCACACGATTTTATCTAGGATACATCAACCTAAAAAAAGGTTGGGAAATAAAGCTCAATATGAGTTGAATTAAGTTGAGCATATAAACTGTAGTTTTCACTAATAATAAAGTAAAAGAAAAATTATTAAGAAATAAGATTAAAATTTTCCGAACACTAAAAAAGTAAATTAGTAAAATTTTTTTTTTAACAGTTGATTTTGTGTTTGTTGGGTTATTAATATTTTACACAAACACTTGCATAAGTAATTAAAGACTTATAAACTTTGTATGCATTTAAAAATTCAATTAAAATTTATTGAAAAACTAGTAAATTATTATTGCAAAAAAAAAACAAAAAACAATTAAAATCAAACGCAATTTATTTTATAGAATAAAACTCATGACAATTTTTCTTTTCTTTTAACTTTATGCATCTCACGTTACAAATATTTTTTATTTTTACTTTGAAAAATTAATTAATATTGTTTTTCCTCTGTTGTTTTTCTAATGAAAATTTCAATTTCTTTTTCTTAAACAAGAAGATTGGAAATATAATTAATTTTTTTATAAAAAAGACATTTCAAAAGGAATTTAACGTGGTTCGTGCGTCTTCAGTTGTGCAAAAATTAATTGTGTTGGTAGCAATGTATGTAACATTTAAAGAAACATGCACAAACCAATTACACCAGGAAGATAATAAAAAATAAAGGTTCTACAACTTTAACAAAGTTTGAATAACTATCGTTGAAACTAATTGATTTTTTAAGCAAAAGACTTTCAATATTTTCTTGTAGTGGCATTTGAGCAGACATTTGTTAAATATTAAAAATAAAATGAAAAATAATTCTGCTCCATATTTCCTATTTCACATTTCTCATTGAAATTTTTTCACAATTTCTGTTATTTCTTATAACTTTAAATTATCTTCTACTGAATGTTGTCTACTTATTATTCAAAACAGCAAACGTAATTATAATCGTGACACTCAGGAAAAACAAAACTATAATTATGAGTGCAAACAAAGAATGCATAGCCGGCCACCTAATAATTTCTCATACGTTTTTTTGCAATTTATATGTCAACAGTAGTCCACAAAAAAGAAAAAACAATTTTCCATTAGAAATAATAGAACCTTACAGTGTTCAAGTTGCCATCAATTGTACATTTCACTTACAATTATATGGCTACGAAAAAAACATTTAAAATCTTTACATATCTGTAACAGCAAAGCTGGGTGCCATCGTTGACCCTCAATGTTGTGCGTTAAAAATATGTGTGGTGGTATGTGTGTGTGTGAAAAATATGAATCGTTTCCCTGCAAGCATTTTCAAAAAAATAATGGAAAAGTTTAAATAAAGAAACGTTCAATTTAAGTTTTAAGAATTTGTAAAACTAAAATGAAATGAAATTTATTATATTTTATTTTAACATAAACATTCCCGTAACAGGAAAAAAATTCTGAAAAAGAGCTATGCTTTACTTTTTCCGAATTCAGAGGCTTGTAACTTTTTAACAAAAAGCGCTATTAGAACAAAACCTAATTTATCATTTTATTTGTAATTTTTACAATATCCATTTCTGACGCCATAAAACAAATATATTCTGAGTACATACTTGTGTATAGCGAAGTCGATTGAACAATGTCCGTCTGTCCGTCTATCCTTTGTCAATCTTTGTTCGGGTTAAAAACAGCTTTGCCAAGGCACTAGATGTGCTCGACAAAATTAAAATATTCCAATTGATTTATTTATCAGACATATTTTCAAAATTTTTTTTATTGAAAATCAGCAAGATCGATCCATGTTCTTCGAGGCAGAAGGATAAATCCCACGCCTGCCTCTTACTTTTTCATATCATTTGGATCCAATCTAGTTAAGTGAAGTTATTTAAATCAAAAAACAAAATTACGGGGCGATACAGAATTAATAAATAAAAAAAAATCAAGTGAGAAAATTAGCGCTTGCACATATTTTCGAGTTATGATAGAAAAGAACGATTTTGCACCATATTTTTCAAGATATCAATATGAGTATCACTTAAAAGCTTTTAAAGACACGCTAGAACTTTTTTAAAATAAATTTCATAAAAAATTATATGCCTGAGGTAACCAACTTTGAAATAGTACGCAGAAGCCCCCGTTAACTTAGGGAGCCGACTGTTTGCAGCTATACTCAGAAACCTCTTTGCTTTGTCTCTGTAAAATTAATTAAGGCAGCTCCAGTGCTTCATTAAATACTGAATTATTATATCCAAAATGAATAATTTCCAAACCACTGTGTTGCTTAATTTATTAAAACATATTTTAAGCAGCAGACCTTGAGTATGAGACAAGACAATAAGTAAAAGAAAGAATAAAATTTATGTAAATATATTTGCAGTCCAAAAAAATCAAAAAAAAAAATCCCCACTTGTAACAAATGAAAAAAAAACGTAACAATATTTTTTAAAGTGCTATAAATTCAATGTTAATTGCATTTTGCCACAAAACGAATAAGTGGAATGCAAAGTTTTACATAAAAAACATTAAACACGAAGAAAAAAGCCTGTATAAACTTCAACAAAAATGCTTTATATAAAAACTACAAGAGAAACTGTGCGTATGTGTGTACGTACATAAGAAAATATTTAGTTTATTTCGATAACCACAAATTACCATTAACCGCAATTTAACTGTCAACTTCACGTACTCGTACATATTGAAAGTACGTAAGCTTTTATACGTACATAAATACATATTTTTAAGTGTTTGTGTTGCCAGTATAAAACTCTGTCGCATTAGGAGAAATTTTAATTCTTGTATTTAACAGCTGCTTGAAAAAATTCGCTTTCACATATTAACCAAATGTTAAAAAGAAAAAAGTAACATAAATTACTCGTGCCAAGAAGATTTTAGTTTGAACTTTTTAACTAGATTTCAAAATTAAATATGAATTTATTTTGCTGGGTTCATGGCACACCCTCATGCTTCTGAGCAGGTCAAAGACGTTTTAGTTCCCAGATGCAAGGTGTGTTTTTTTGTTTGAAAGGTTCAACATTTGAAATAAAAATAAATTTAAAACAAGAGTGCTATATTCTATATATCTAACTCCAATTAAAAAAAAAAAATATTGAGGCGACAGAGAATAAAAATTAAAAAAAATTTACATACAAATGCCATCGGCTCTTAATGGATTAAGCATTTTAAATTTTAGTATGTCCTTAAAGGTCTCTTCAAAAGCTTTTAAATTGTACCCATATTGATATCTTAAAAAATATGGTGCACAATCGTACGTTTCTATGAAAAGTTCATAGGCCCATAATTCGAAAAATATAGGCAAGCGCCAATTTCCGTACTTTTTGTTTTTTTTTTCCTTATTTTTAATTTTTGAGGAGATGTTACTGTTGCTGAAGTTTATTTTTTAAATAACGCAAATCGCTGCAACTTAAAAAGAGAATTGAAAAACATACATACAGCTGCGGTCAATATAATAGCACCACGCACAAATTTAAAATGACTCCGTTTACATCTGTTTAACTTTTAAGCAGATTCAACTCAAAACAAAATAAGAAATTCTTTGATGTTAATGGTTTATTATCATTAGAAAATTACTTGTTTTTTTCAACAGTTTATAATACGCTCATTAATATAAACAAAGAACTTAAAAACTACACAGTCAAAATAATGGCAATTCAGTTCATTTTTAAAAAATTTTAGTGATCTTTCTTAAAATCAATCGAAAAATTTTCTAAGATATCTTGTAGATAAAATAATTGTATGGTTTCAATACTTTGTCGTGTACTCTCTTGCTATTGCCGCAGCACAACGCCTTCCCATGAAATCCACTGCTAGCATCTTCAACTTGTGTGGTAAGTGAAGTCCTTAATTTGTGTATACCCTATAGTCCTTGGTTATATTTATACAGCTGCCAAAGAGGACAGCTAAGCGTTCAAAAGAACTGCGAAATATTGAGATATTAAAAACAAGGCTGGTAAAGCCGATGTATGTTTCTGCTCTTAAAGTCTGCTTTATTAAAGTTTTGTTTCAGCTTATACACTACTTATAAAAATAAGTCTTAGCCTCTCTAACTTATTCCAGCTTACCAATACTACTTAATTTTTTTCATTCAGTGTCATGAAATTGGCATACAGTAACCAATTACAAATCAATATGCTTAAAAACACTCAATTCAATTTGACACTCATTCATGATTGAAATTGAGCTTATCGAACTTAGAGCAAACAATATTGTGCTTGGCCAATACGTGTCGACTGCATTTATTAATGTTACAATATTTCCAAACTACTTGTTGTTCTATTTATGTGTCATTAATATTTATATGTCTATAATACAGTGTGTGGCCATCAGATGCGATACATGTTTATTATTGTTTGATTGATTGTGGTGGTACACTTCACTTTAATGGAACTCCAAATTTTCTACACAGCCTCCCAGAGCCTTTCAACGCTTGTTGGTTTTATTTTGAATACACCCTTTTTTATGTCCGCCCACAGATTTTTTATAGGGTTCAAATCTTACATTACATATTTCGTTTTGTAATTTTGATTGTGCGTTTGGGGTCATTGTCTTGCTGGAAGACCAATTTCATTTAGGATTTTTACATAAACCGATGAATCAATAACGGTTTTGATTTAATATATAGAACCCACTTTTTGATTTGAGAAGCAGCCCCATACCATAATATTATGACCTCTATGTTTGATAGTTTTTGATGTGAATTGCGGCTTGTATTCGCTGCTAGGTGGCCTACAGACAAAATATCTTAAACCCTTTCCACCAAAAAGAACAATTTTGTATTCATCAGTCCATATCACTTTTATCCACTTTTCCTTTGGCCAATTTAGATGTGCTTTAGCAAAAGATATCCGCTTAGCAACAGGCTTAGAGGAAAGGAGCGGCACTTTACGAGCACTACAGGCATTGATGCTATTGTCTCATTCCTACCACGGGATTCAACTTTTTGCTCATAGCTTTTGACGTTTATTATCATTTTATTGGAACAGCCCAGCAATTCGCTTATTTAGGAATACGATTTACCCTCGGACGCAAATGTTTACGTTTTTCCAGTGAACATTGCTTTCCGTGACCCATCACTATACAATTTTTATAAAATTATTGCATGATTTTATAGAAATTAATTTAAAAAATTTTTATTACCTTCCTTCTTCATTTATTTTTCACAAAATTTTTCAAAACAAATTTAAAAAAGCCTACTGGTGCTATTTTAATAACTGCACGAAATGATAACTCTTGACAACAGATCTTTTATAATTGATTAACAGTTACGAAATTTGACAACAAATGCACACACTGTGAGAAAGCATTAAAAATGCAACTGTTTTTTGAACTCAAAAAAAAATAATATAATCAGCCCAATCATAAATATTCTCACGGAATTTCTTTCTCACGGAAAAAAAATTTCTCGAGAAAAAAATTCCTCCAATTATGAATTCTGTAGAAACAAAAAAATAATAAAAAATAAATACAACATAATACCTACTTTTTCTCCCCCAATTTTTCTAACTTTATGCATGCAATAAAAAGGGGAACAAATTTATAATAGAAGAAAAGCGAAAAGTGAGAAAACTCGCACGTAATTTCTGTTTATAATTAAGCTGAATATTTAGGTGAAATTTTTACATCTTTTGAATCAGAATATTGCACCTAGTGCTATTATACCTGACCGACCTTGTATGTTTCAAAATATTGCATAGTGTAAATCTGGACATTATTGGAAAGATAATTTTATGCCCTTGACTTTACATGTGATATCAGTCACTTCGTCGACATAATTCGCTTTATCGGTATACATTACTGACTTAACATATCGTTAGAGATCATATTTAAATATAAGGTCGCACAACCATAGGCGTTAATAGAAAGTTCCCTAAGAAGTAGTAAAGCCCTTTAACGAAAGGAATAATTATGCATGCATTTAAAATTCCAAGGAAAAGAAAAAATTCTGAGGGCTACAGTTTTCTCTAGTAGTTGCTTAACTCACCCCAGACAGGCCTATCTACGCCAATCACATTAAGGTCCCGATATTTTATATTACCATCATTCTACAAAAATATTAAGATAACATAAATAACAAATATAAAAAATTATGATTTAATTTAATTATTGTACAACCAAAAAAATAACAGACACACTAAAAATTAATATATAAATTTATATATGTACATACAACGCTTTCCTGCTTTGTAATGCAGTCTTTTTCAATTTTTTTGTTTTAATTTAACTTTCCTAAATTATACCAAAAATTATAAAAAAAATTCTATAAATACTTTTAAAGTTTGCTTGATTAAACGGTTAAATAATCTTTGGAAATCGATAATTTTACGTTTAAAAATTTAAACTTAATGATTTATGGATTTCGAATTTAATATCTTGATGTAACGCATTATATATTCGCCCAAATGTTCACTTATATAAAACGGCCAGTTTAAAGTCTGCGGACGCCTCGAATCGTTAGATGTTTGAGAATTATTAGTTTGTAATAGATCATACAAAGAATCTGAAGTTATTTTAGTAGATGAGGTGTGCAAAAAATTCAGAATACGTTCATTCGTGTAACTGGCATCCTGAAAATATGTTTGAATTAAAAATAAATAAATTAATAAAAAAAAAATACAAATTTAAGCACGAAATTCTTCATACTGTAAAGTGCTAAAATTTAAAATTATTGTTACAAAAAGAAAAAATAATACATTTACACTTCTGAAACAAAATAAAAGGTATTCCACATTCTACAACAACACAAAAGCTCCGATCGTGAATGCAAGGGTCACTTAAACACGCTCACAAGAAAAAGATTTACTCATGTACACTCACTTACGATCTATTTTTCTTATTTGCTTTCATGCACGCTAACGTGAGTGTGTAAAAATATTAGTTACGCTCATAAAAACTCACGCTTACGAACCAGTCAAGAAATAAACAAATATAACAAACTAATATCTGCATTTATTACTTTGTTAATAGTGGAAGAAAAAATCTTTATAACCGTTAAAACAAGTAAATCAAGTTAATGGAAGTAACTCCAATCAAAAAAGCAAATATTAGGATGACAGAGAGTTTAAAAATAAGAAAAAAAATTTTAAGTACTAAATATATATAGTTTTACATAGAAATGCCATCTTCGTTTAATGGATTAAGCATTTTTTTTAAATTTTCGTATTTCCTTAAAGATCTCTTTAAAAGCTTTAAAATGATACCCATAATGATATTTTAAAAATTTTGAAAATTTCAGAGGCCCAAGCTAGGAAAATATGGGCGAGCGCCAATTTTTTTACTTGATGTTTTTTCTTATTTTTTTTTTCTCTCTCGCCCCATATATTTGTTTTTTTTATTTTTTTTTTTTTTATTGGAGTTACTTCATTGTTCCAAATGACATGGAAAAATTAGAGGCAGGCGTGGTGTTTGGCCTACTGCCTCGAGGAACATGGACCGATCTTGCTGATTTTCAAAAGCACCTCTTTCGACACTATGCCTAATTGGTTGGCGTATGATCTATTGCCTCGGCAAACTTGATTTCATCACTAACATAGATGGACAGACGGACATCAAAGAAATGACTTGGACAAGGTTACTAGAACTATTTAAAAGAAAAATCTAATCTAAAAAAATCGCTATAAATAGAAATCACTAGTTGCAAGCAACTTGTTATTAAACAAGATATCCAAGAGAGAGAGTTTTAAAAAAATAATTTCTCGTTTTTTTTTAGGGCTTACATAACCTCAATCTTTCATTTTAAATGTGAACAACCGACTAACACTCGGTGTCATCTACAGCGCCAAGCTAAATTATGGGCACAGCAGTCAATTCCAACTTCATCATTAATTTAATTGTATTTTTAAAGCGATTTTTAAAAACTAAACACTATTACCAGATGCATTGATAATCCTAATTCAAAATGCATTTGGTTTCATTAAAAATGTTAATTATTTCCATAATTTACAAAAATAGGAAGAAAACAGGTACCCAATGTAGCTGAACAAAGTTATTGGCACACTTAGTGAATTTCATAAAATTTAAGCGATCTAGCAACTTTTTAGCGACAATTCAACAATTCTTATTTTATACGTTCAAGTGTAGAAGTCATTGTGCCTTAAAATTTAAAAAAATTGTTGCGTTTTTTGCTTTTATTTTTTGTGTTTGTGCAAAACGTGTAAAAGACAAAAGGAAACCACAGAATCTCAGCGTAAAATTATTCTGTATTTGCACAATCAAGGCAAATCTTATGCTGAGATTGGCGAAATTACGGATAGAAGCCGTTACACTATCCGAGGCATCGTTAAACGTTTTAAAGGAGCCTCAACATTTGAAAGTGCTAAGCATTCAGTGATCGTGAACGCAACCAGATAATTAGAAAAGTCAAAATAAACCCCAAAACAACATCAACACAAATAACTGCTGAGATTAAAGAGGAGTTTGGAAAAGATGTTCATGCCATCACCGCCCAGAGAGCCCTACATGAAGGTCACTACAAATGTCGTGTAGCTAGGCAAAAACCTCATATTTCCTTAGTGAATCAAAAGAAGCGTTTGCCGTATGCCAAGGAATATATACTCAAGCCAAATGATCTCGGATGAAAGCAAATTCAATATTTTTCATTCCGGTGGCCGCCAAACAGTGTGGAGAAAACCCAATAAAGAATTAGAAAAAAACCTTGCTGCGAGTATGAAACATAGTGGCGGGGGAGTTGTTATGTGGTGATACATGTCCGCTGCAAAGTAAAATATTTGAATATCCTCAAAGAAAATGTAAAAAAAAGTAACGAAAAGTTAAATTTATCAACCTGGTTTACTTTTCAACACGATAATGATCCAAAACATTCGGATCATATCATGCGTATATGGCTTTCATACAATTTTCCGCATGTTTTACCACACCCACCACAATCCCCAGAGCTCAACCCTATAGAACATTTATAGGAGGAGCTGGATAAAAGAGTGAAAAAGCGGACAATAACAAATTAGAGTGAACTGAAGCAGGCACTAGTCGAAGAATTGCATAATATCGGAGCTGAAGTTACGAAAACAAAGTGGCAGCGGTCACTGGGCACTGTCTATGTGGGACCCATGCTAGGAGAATGGGTATTCCTTTTAACGACTTCTGCAGAAGTTGTCAGTACGAGGAGGAGGAGGAGACGGTGGAACACCTCCTCTGTCAATGCCCTGTGCTGGAGTGTATACGGCTGACGTATCTTGGTGAGCGGTACTATGAGGGCCTTTCTGATATATCGTCAATGGGTCCAGGCAGGATTAGCTCCTTTTTAAGGTACAGTGGGTGGTTAATCGGCCCACAACCGGACACCGTGACTCATTCAGGGGATGAGTACACACTTTGGTCGACTGGTCCCACTTAGCCGATTCTTCTCTGCATTTTTCTCGTGTATTCTCCATACTCTCGAACCCGCGGTTCTTTCTTCTCTCCTTCTCTTTCTGCCCTTCTCATCTTTTCATCCCTAATTCCCATCTTAATCTTCTATCTCTGTTTCTTCTTCTCTCTCCCTTCTAACAGCAGATAACACAAAGGGACCAATCAGTGGACCCAAATGGGCCGCCTGCCTGACCTAACCTACGAAAACAAATTGGTAAATTCTATGCCAAAACGACTGAAGCCTGTTATTCAGCTAAATGGACTACCCACTCAATAATAATTTTATTATATCGCAAATATTTTATAGTCTTTGTTGAAGTGTGTCAATAATTTTGTTCAATGAAATCGAGAACTTTTTTCTGTTTTTTTATCTTTTATAAACACCGTAATAAAGATATTAAAATGCATTAAACTAAATATCGTGAGAAGTATATTACTCTATCCAGCAAGCATTTTATTTTATTAAATATCGTTTAAATAAAAGCTTTAAACCAATGATGAAATTGACTACTGTGCCAATAATTTAGTTCGGCACTGTATATATTCCTATTTTTTTCAGACTGCCCGAAATTTTAAATCTTTTGTTTTACTGTTTTTTTTTTTCAAGAAATCTAACACCCGTAAATCTCTAGATTACAACAAAATCAACAACTATTTGTAAAGGCCGCTGGTGTATGATTTGATGTTTAGACAGTTCAGGCGGGATAAATCGTCTTAATTCTTGTAATATACAAAAGTTTGGCAGTTTATTTTACTTTATTTACAAACGTGTGGTTATAAGCCAATCTAATGAATTTTAGGTTAAAAACTAAAACGAGCAAGAAATTTTTTATCTTTGGCTTTAAGCAGAATTTTTCTGTAGTTAAACTTTTACTTTAGCTGTGTAAATGTATTAAATCAATTTCCGTAACAATAGTTTAAATTCATTAACATTATTTAATTTTATAACAAAGCTTACCTCTTCCAAGTCCTCTGCTTCATGTCTCAAATGAACATAAAACAAGTTTTTATCCTGATTATCGGCTGTTATCTCTACCTTATCCACGGGAAAAACGAATAAAAATTTGTCTGAACCGGCTTCAATGAGACCTAATACAGCTGAACTTAGAAAAAAGTAGCCGCGTTTTAGTTGATATTCTATTAACAAAGTGACTTCATAATAAAATAATATTTGATCGAAAGATAATTCCACAGGTAATAGCTTCCATAGACGGTGTCCTGCCGGTTCGATAGCGAAATTGCGACAAGTTGAGAAGCAACGTTGTTTAGGCATGGCATTGAAACCTACAGTTTGTAACACACCCTGCCCGGCTAATGCCAGCAACTCAGCAGCGCCACTAAGAGGTTTCGTAAATGCACCCACTAGGCCCTTGCTAATGCCAGTAAATACTTCAGTAGTTGAACGGGCTTCGAGCGTATGATGGGCCAAGCCACCTACAGCTCCTAAAATACTGATACCCAAGCCGGTCATACCTTGCGAAAAGCCTTCAGTAAAGCCTTGTGGCCTTAAACGTCTTAAGGCTTCAGTTCTCTCGATATGCTCATTATCTAAACTCAAGCGATCCAAATTTCTAGCCACCGAGGCAGCTAATTTTGATACAGAATTTACTGTTCCAGCAGTAACATTCTTTAGCAACGAAGCTGAACCCTGGGTAACGCCTACTATAAAGCCCCAAGGACCGCGAAAAAGTCCTTGCACTGGCAGTGATACAAAATCTTTTAAGCCTGTAGTAACCGAACGTGCCAAGCCACTTGGACTGCCTAAGATCTCCAAAGAACCCACCACCCAACCAGCTCCAAAAATAGCACCAGACAAATAATGCATGCCTAAAGATTGTCCAAACTTTAGCGGTATTGTCAGTAAATGTGAGCGTTCATAAGATGAAAAAGATAACGGGGAATGATCCAAAGCTATATAGAGGCGTACAGAAGTGTGCACCGATAATAAGACACTCATGGATTCTATGCAAAAGGAACGCAACTGTAAAGGTTCGGCTACACAAATGGCTTGCATAGCAACATCTACGGGTATACTGACTTGATTGTCTTCCAAAATTTTACGCTCATATTCCAGTTTTGGTTTGTAGGCACAATTCGAGAACTCACATTCGACCAAAGCATCTAAGAAGTCTGTTATGTAGGCATCTTCTATGTACGCTCTGACTGGACTCAATTTGCAATTTAAGGAGTTTATTTTAAACTCATCTCCAAATAGTTTTAGCTTTAACACCACCATTACGTTTCTTTCCTTAAGAATTTTATAATAATGATCCAAGTAGAAGGGTTCCGGTAGAAAGACATTTTTTTCATACAACTCTTGTGCACACAAAATTACCGGAAAATCATATTTTCCTGTGGAAAACAATTGATTATCAATTTGTAAATTGGGTATGACAATATTAAGGTTGCGTTCATCTATATTGCCTTCATATGCAATAATCAAGTCATCAGCATAAACTGAGATCACTTCACACTTATTGTATTGACGTGTGCTATTGTCGGTGTGTAAACTAAAATTAATTTCTTTAGCAAAGATGCGTATTTTTATATTTTGTCTTAAATTATAGCAATCCAGACTAAAGTGTTCACAAATATCGTAATTTGGTTGTCGCAGAGTTTCTTGATATAATTTTGTTGTAGTTGTTGGTGGTAGAGTAGTTGAGGATTTTTTATCATTAGATTCCAGATCGTTTTTAGATAAAATTGTGGTGTCACTAACCGAGAGGCGAGAACGTAAATCTTTAACGGAGAATTCCATTTGCTGAAAGGAGAGAAAAAATATCGTACAATCAATTATTTTAAAAATCTGTCTTTGATTATTATGGTAAGCGATACATTAAACTATCGTTTGTTTGTTTTAATATTGAAACTTTTCTGAATGTGTTGGAGAAAAAGCAAGTTTTAAAGGTTACAATTTCAATATCAGCTACCAATCTTTTGATAATATGAGGAAGTATGCCTAACCAATTTCAAACAATCTTTTTTTAATATTTTTTTGTATGTTGAATATAAAACAAACACTTTAGATCGTAGACATACATTTTATGACACTTCGAAAAGTCGTGCAAAAGGCTTCAAGTGTTTTCTGGCACGGAAATTTTCTCTCTATATTAAAAAATTTTTGCATTTATGACCAAGACGCACGTTCTATAATCTTTAAAAGGTCTAAGAATATATTAAGTTATTAGGGTGACCAATCGAAATGAATTAATAAAGATCCTAGGATTTATCGGAATCTCTTGTGGTATAAACACAACAAGGACGAACGAATAATTTCGCACATCATTACGAATTCGTCATTTAAACATCGTTGCGTAAATTCGTCGACTCAAAAAACTTAATTAGGATGACTAAATTATTTATAAATTTATTTGAAAATATATTTTTGTTTACATGTGCCAGTTGTTAGAGTGACAAGGTATTTAAAAAAGATATTTAAAATAGAAACAGAACCAGGCAGTGCATTTGATTCACACAATTTTAACGAACTTAACCCCAAATTTAAAAAATATAAATAATAATTTATTCAAAACTTTAATCGAGCATGATAAATAAAAATAATTTCAAATTAAATATTTTCATACAAGTACGAGGGCTGCTCTATATATTTTTGGCCTAATAGTGAAAATGCGAATATTTATAATCAAAAATGGTTTTATTGTTTTTCAAAGTGTTCTCCAGCATGATTTATACACTTTTGCATGCGCTCAAACCAGTTGTCGAAGCACTTTTTCCACTTCGATTGAGACACCTCTAAAACATGGTTTTTGAACACTTCAACAGCTTCTTCTGGCGATGAAAATCGTTGACCACGCATTTTTTTCTTGATGTGCGGAAACAAGAAGAAGTTATTAGGTGCCAAGTCAGGGCTGTACGGCGGATAACCCATTAATTCGACGTTTTGGCCGGTCAAAAACGCTCTGGTTTGAGCCGATGTGTGAGACCTCGCATTGTCATGGTGAACAATGATTCGTCTTCTCTTGTTGGTTTTTCGAATTTCTCCGATGACTTCAGGCAAACAAATTGTAGTGTACCACTCAGAAGTGACCGTCCTACGTTGCTCAAGCGGAACAGTCGCTACATGACCAGTTTTGCCGAAGAAACAGGCGACCATTTGCTTCGAAGTGCTTCTTCCACGAACAACTTTCGTTGGATTTTTCTCGTCTTTGAAGACCCGCACGGTCGATTGTTGTTTCGTTTCGGGCTTATACGCATAGATCCATGATTCGTCACCTGTGACGATCTTATAAACGTCTTTTGAAGCACCGCAATCGTATTTTTGCAACATTTCTTTGCACCAATCGACACGAGCCTTTTTTTTTTTTTTGAGCGACTTTCAAATTGTGCGGGATCCAACGAGAACAAACCTTTTTTACGGCCAGGTGTTCATGCAGTATCGAATGTATGCTGGTGGAAGAAATGTCCAAGGATGTCTCTATCTCTCGGTATGTCACATGTCGATCTTACATTATGAGTTCACGCACGGCATCAATGTTCTCTGGCACAACAGCCGTTTTTGGACGACCTTCACGGAATTCGTCTTTGAGCGAGCTTAGGCCACGATTAAATTCATTATCCCAATTTTTCACAGTACTATAGGATGGTGCTTTATCGCCATACAAAGTTTTAAGTTCATCAATGCACTCTTGTCGTGATAATCCACGTCGAAAGTTGTGAAAATTAAGGCACGAAAATGTTCACGAGTTAATTCCATTTTTTTCTATATTAATTTTTTCAAGTCACTGTAAACAACACAAATAATGGTCGTACGTCAAAACGTTTTGAGTACGATTATGCTTAAAAATGACAAACTCTCCAATGGAAATGTCAGATTGCACTTGGCAGCACTCAGTGTTGCCAGGCCAGAAATATATATAGCAGCCCTCGTATGTGTTATAAAAACAAAGAAAATAAATTTTTAATAAAAAATAAAATAAAACACTTAAAAAATAAGTGGAAAAACGGTCCCTTTAGGCAAAAATATTCGTTTGTCGACATACAAAATAGAAATAAACCTATCGCAGAGTTCGCTACGCACGACAAATTTCGTCGACGCGTTGACTGTGCGCATTTTCATACATACGAATGTATTTTAATTTTTTTCCACGAATACTCGCAATGAAAAATTAAACATTCGTCCCAAATGTGTTTACAGCATTAATCTCGAAAACTTCGGGAATTTCGTGATTTTTAGATGTTAAAAAATTTTTTTTTTTTTATTTTTCTGAATTAAAAGTAATTTTTTTACCATCAAAAAAGTGAAAACTGATCAATTCCATACGTACGATGCATAAAAAAATTTATTTTATAAAATTTTTAGTTGTGAAAAAATTCTCTTTAGTGAAATTTTGATTTTTTTTTTTTGTTCGACTTTTATTTAATTCTTTAAGAAAATCGATGATGTTAAAATCTGAATTTTCAATTTTTCTGTCTGAAATGTTTGGTAAAATAATCATGTTTTTTTATCTTGATTAATGGTCTTTTATTAAAGATCTTTGGTAAAATTTATTTATTTTTTATGAGTTAAAAAAAATCTGATATTTTTCCTGCTTTGAATTTTTGTGAAATATCTATTTTTGTAAATTTCAATTGTTTTTGGAGAAATATAATTTTTTTAAAGTCTTAATTTTTTGTTAAATCTTAATTAAATTAAATTTCGATTTATGTTGAATTTTAAGTTTCGAACTAAAAACATCTGCAACAACGAAGTGTATGTAGACTCTATTATTTGATCAAATTGTGAACCAATTATTGACCGTTTTGAAAATGACAAAAATCTCTCAACTATGTCTAACCGGTTAGTCGAAAAAATTTCGGACATGTTATGAATTCCCGGCTGCTTGGCGCAAAAGCTGTATTGTATAAATTACAAAGGCACTTATAAATTTCCACATATACTTTTCATCTGTAGTGAATAGTACAAAAAGTGTTTGCGTATGTAAATTATTCATATCAAATTTTAATTTTAATTCTATATCATTGATTCATTTAGAAACTATATTGCAATTCACATGTGAGTCTCCAGCTTGAATAACATATTTACAATAAAAAAAGATTGAATAAAAGAATTATATCCAAATTAGTTATAAAGAAATAAAAAATGTTGATACAACCATTTTCTTTTAAAACTTTTGCATGTAAAAATATGTTTTTTTTTTTAACAGAAATTTTCTACCTTAGTCGAGGATATCTGAACTGAAAACAGATTATAACTAAAATGACAGAAATATATAAATTACCTGCGATATATAAAAAATATTTAATCTTATCACACGATGTTTATCACAGATTATAACCTTAACATCACCATGACCCGGTATATGCAAGAATTTTTTCCATGTTTTATCCAAGCGTATGGGTTTTGACCATTTAATTGATTTTTTTGTTATCAAATCTTAAACGAAAAGTTATTAATAAGAATGATAATAAGAAGAAGAAAACACATGAAAGTAATAAAACTTACCGTCATATAACGCTAAAGTAATGTTGCACAGGGTACATTCGACATCGGGAAAGCGGACATACCATTCGGGTGGTGTATAGTAGGACTTACTATATTTTGGTATCACATGATACCACTCCAAATGCTTGCCCTCATATTCGGGGATGGTCGAAGAAACTTTGTAATTTTCCGCCGTATACGTTTGTGCAATACGAAATGGGCAACCAGTTTGGTTATTGATTAGGATAGCAGGCGCTACATCTTCGAATATAGTTAAATAATACACATTTTCGTGCTCAATAAGAGTCACCATTAGAGCCATACAATCTGGACCATTTTGTATGCTTAAACACTTACGATTAAAGGGCAAAGTTAGAGGTACTGGTATGGAAATGTCTGTATCGTGACAACGTTTAATGACAAGAAAATATATGAACGCTGTATCTACAGAGCGTTTCGATATGTCAGCATTTATATCATAAAATTCGCTTAAGGAAATTCCGATACTATTTTGTTTAAAGGGTGCAGCTTTTAATACTGTTTTTGTTTTAGTCTTGTCTAAACGTTCAACATTTTCTCTTGTTATACTCTCTTTGTGATCCATGGCAAATGGTAATACACACAGACTATATTTTGTATGATTGACTACTGCATACTTTGAAGATAATTTAAAAATTTTACGATTATTTTCTATTTTGAAAGTTAAAATAAACTTGACGACCTCATCTGGCCTTAACATAACAATATCAGTATATTCTCCCTCAATAATCGTATAAAAATGTTTACTTTGTGTTACAATTGCATTCTCCAAATAAATTGGCAACGATTGCAACCAATTTGGGCCATTACGTATGCCCAGGCTAAAACCTTGTGATACGTCGAATAACATTTCCAAGCCATTGGGAAATACAATAGTCTCTTTGGGATGTACACCCAATTCACATATACGTATTTTTAGTCCCGTAGAATTTATAAACATACCCCAAGGAGCCACTTCCAAATTTAGGCTGCAGGCAAATTCTCTTGTTGGTCTTGTGTTGTATATCACATCGACGACCTCATGACTTGACTCTGAAACTCTTTTCACTCTAAGTTCCTCTTCGTCAGTCAAAGGCCAATTCCGGGCCACTGGTTTAGCCAGCAAGCTTGTAGTATTCTCCACATTCCACTTTTGTTCATCGTACCAGAAAAACTTTTGCCAATCTAATGATTTAAGCTTAAGATTAAAATGTTTTGCTGACGCTGGTCCAACAGGAAAGTTGTAATTGAAATCTATTCGATGTTCGGTTAGATGTGTCGCTGGTACGTCTAGTATTTGTCGTGCTCCATAGCCAGGTAAATTTATTTCTTTCTTTGTCGTAGATTCTTTAGCTTGTAGAGAGCAACTTAACATGGAGGAAATTTCAAATACGGGCCAAATTATAATAAGAATTTTTTGGGGTTGAAAGTCAACCGTTGCTACATCGGGTATGTCTTCACGAAGCACTCTTATCCATAAGCTGATGAATTCATCACTATTGATTGGTACTGAAAATTTCATAATTAACACATAAATAAATTTATTCTAACAATATTTATCAAAAGTCCTAATTTGTTAGAAAATATTACAGAAATAAATACTTTTTCAAAATAAAATCAACTAAATTTTTTACGATGCAACAAGAGTTGTGATTTAAAAAAATTGATGTGAAGAAAGGGTGAGTTTTCTTAAGCTCGAAAGAACTTACAAAAGATTTAACTGTCAAATAAACTGTCATACTGCGGTCAATCTTTTACCTTTATGATCAAAACGGCTACTCCGTATTTCGATTCGAGAAGAAAATCATTTGAAATTTTTCTTTCGAATAAAAATAACGCTTGAACAACGCTTTCAAATTTTTCAGATTTACTTCGAAAATCTGGTATCAATTCAATTTATCGTAAAATTGAGTTTAGCAAGGGGTTTGTTAATAAACAAACTTGCTGCATATGGAGTGAAGCTCATCCACAATAGACCCTATTTAATTTAGAAAAATGCAGTTTAGTGGCATCATTGGACCGTATTTCTTTAAAAAGGAAGTCTGAGCTCACATTATGGTCGATGGAGACCAGTTACCGCACCACGATCAGTGGTTTTTCGTTTAAAAAATATGGTTAACATTTATCCGGGCGACATGTAGATTCAACAGGATAGAGCCGTAATGCATGTACGGCGTTTGCAAGTTTAAAGTAATTGAAATTAAAATTCCACAATAAGTTGATTTCGAATAATAAACCTATCAATTAGGGGCCACATTAATGCTAATAAACCAGCAACACTTGACGACTTGAAAGCCAACTTTGCTTAAAAAAGTTGCCCGTCCATTCGCCTGACCATTCGTGTTCGTGTTGAAGCCAACTATGCCAAAGCACTAGACGAGTTAGAAAAAATTTATTAACGCCAGTCGATTATACATAGTTTTTAAAATTTTGCTTTTGAAAGTCTGTAAGGTCTGTCTGAAATTTTTCCATAGAATTTGGAACAAATTTTAGAGAATTAAAAAAAATATCAAGTGAAAAAAATTGGCGCTCGCCAATATATTCCGAGTCATGGGCCTCTCAGCTTTTTTTTAAAAAAATACGATTGTCAATATGGGTATCTTTTAAAAACTTTCAAAATAATCTTTAAAGATGTTGATTTAAAAGTATTTAATTTTTCTCTCTTATTTTTTAATTCTCTGCCGTTCTAATATTCGTTTTTCTGATTAGAGTTACTTCACTAAACTAGATTTAAGCCTTACTTTTTTTACTTTCGTTTATATTCCTGCCGGTGATTATTGTTTATGATGAAAAATTGGTGAGATTTCATCTGGTACAGCAACCTTTTCAATTAAAAAGTTAGGACAACTTATAATTTTTGGAAAAACAAAAAACAACTTTTTTTGAACAGAATAACTTTATCGTAGGAAAGAATATCTTTTTTATTTAAACTATTTAATGGTAAATCTGCAGTATGGTACAACCACATATACAGTGCCGGTCAATATAATAGTACTAGTTGCAATATTCTGATTCGAAAGATGTAAAAATTTCACTTATATATTATATTTTTGAGTGTAAAAAAAAAAACAGTTGCATTTTTTATGCTTTCTCAGAGTGTGTGCATTTGTTTTCAAATTTTGTACCTTTTTATCAGTTATAAAAGATCTTTTGTCAAGACTTATCATTTCGTGCAGTTATTAAAATAGCACCAGTAGGCTTCTTTAAATTTGTTATGCAAAATTTTGCGAAAATAAGTGAAAACGAAAGGTAATACATTTTTTAATATACTTTTTACTAAATCGTGTAGTAATTTTAGAAAAATTGTATAGTTATGGGTCACAGAAAGCAATGTTCGCCAGAAAAACGTAAACATTTGCGTTCAAGGGTAAATCGTATTCCCAAATAAGGGAATTGCTGGGCTGTTCCAATAAAATGATAATAAATGTCATAAGATATGTACAAAAAGTTGAATCCCGTGGTAGGAACGAGACAACAGCATCAATGCCTGTAGTGCCGCTCCTTTCCTCTAAGCATGTTGCTAAGCGGATATCTTTTGCTAAAGCACATCTAAATTGGCCAAAGAAAAATTGAAGAAAAGTGATATGGACTGATGAATCCAAAATTCTTCTTTTTGGTGGAAAGGGTTACAAATGTTTTGCCCGTAGGCCACCTAACAGCGAATAAAAGCCACAATTCACACCAAAAACTATCAAACATAGAGGTTATAATATTATGGTATGGGGTTGCTTCTCGAATCAATAAGTGGGTGCTATATACTGAATCAAAACCGTTATGGATTCATCGGTTTATGTAAAAATCCTTAATGAAATTATGCTTCCATATGCTTCCTACGAAATCCAGCAAGACAACGACCCCAAAACACACCAGCAAATGCCAAAAAAAAAAAAAAAATGGTGCAACAATAACCCTATCAATGTAGTGGAGTGGCCTGCAGATTCCCCAGATTTAAACACTATCGAAAATCTGTGGGCAAATGTAAAACAGGGTGTATTCACAATAAAACTGGCAAGCGTTAAAGGGCTCTGGGAGGCTGTGCAGAAAATTTGGAGTTGAAAGATGCCAGCATTTAGTGGATTCCATGGAAAGGCGTTGTGCTGCGGCAATAGCAAACAAAAGACACACGACAAAGTATTGAAACAATACAATTAATTTATCTGCAAGATATCTGAATGAAATTTTTTATTTATTTTAAGAAAGATCACTAATTTTTGTTAAAAATGAGCTAAAGTGCTATTAATTTGACTGTGCAGTTTTTAAGTTTTTTGTTTTTAACATCGAAGAATTTATTATCTTGTTTTGAGTTGAATCTGCCTAGAAGTTAAACAGATGTAAACGGAGTCATTATAAATTTGTGTGTGGTGCTATTATATTGCCCGCAGCTGTATGTACATATGTATATGATAAAGAGTATATCAGTTTTGGCCGAATATACCTCTCTTACTTGTTGATACTTAAATTTTTAAGTTTTGCTTAGGGTGCTGCCAGCTAATATAACTAAAGTAGTAAAGACAATCACCTGCTGGAATACTAATTAGTAAGGACAACCATTATCATTCACCACACTTATAAATTTTTTATAAAATTTTTGACGCTCTTCTTTTTACAACTTAAAAATTCTATCGGGCTTAAAAAATCTTTCATTATTAGAAAAAATTTACCTTTTACCAGCCAAGGAAGTTTCTTATTGAATTTCAACGGTATATCACCAGTACGTGCCTTTATATTGTTATCACAAAGTCTAAGTCTGAAATAAGTTTTAAAATTCTAGACTATTGATTTATTAATTTAAATAAAAGCTTACCTCATGTTTATATTGTCATTCTTATTTACACCCAAATAAAATGATATGCGTTCCTGTTTCTCAACCATATATTCCAAAGATTTGTTAGTCGTTTCCTTGGCGTTTCCTTGTTGACGAAAATCTATACTTAAGTTGTGCGTTACCATTGATATCAATTGAATTTGGCCTTTAATCATGACGACTATTTGGGAATTGGATAATTTTCGAGATTTCACGGTAATAACCTTACGGCCAATTTGTAAAAATTGGTCTAAACATTCACCATTAAATTGGAAAGGTATGTGCAATGGAAGTGAAGTGTTTACAGTCTTATTATCTTCATCTGATATATAGAGAGTTAGCTCTTGATTGTGATAATCACTGCGAAATGAGTATAAATAGCATTCTTTAGGTTTTAAATTAATCCTTTCGAGGGTACCGCTTTGACCAAACGCCAGAGAGGTCATGAGACGATTTACCACTACACATTTGGGTATTATGGCATGACGTATGCGACGTTCATCACAATCCAAGCACTCAGACCAATGAGTTTTTGAAGAGAGTATTGTGTGTATAACGGCTGGACCAAGATTTAATTTTAAACGATCAAATACTAAATTGGCGTTCACAGTATTTTTATATTTATTCACTTCTATGTAGGATTTCACACTTGTTTCTTCCATTAATGGTATCATATTGAGAAAACCATAATCTAAACATTTTATACTCGTATCGAGTGCTATATTTAGATTGAATTTTTGCTTGTCATAAAATGTGGAATGAAACTTTATATTTTGTGTAAGAAAAATCAAAAAAGTTTGTGATATTTGAGTGGTTTTAGCTAAATGGAATTTCTTAAGGATGGGTGGCAAATCGACATTTTGATTCGGTTGATTAAGCAGTTTTGCAGTCAACAAATTACAACTAATTAAAACTTGCACTTTTGGCACACAGTTCGATTGGAAAATTGTATCGACACGCATACAGCCAACTAGTATTTTGGGATGTAAAATAAAATTGGCTTCTTTGCGTTCTTTGCCTAGCACTTCATCTATATTCATGCTGGGTATAGAATACAGCTCCTCATCCTCTTCACTGGTATCGAAACATTCACCATTAACCGATACCAAAGATTGTAATATAACCACCCGCCAAATGGTAGCACAGATTTCACGTTCTGTTAATTTTATGTCCTTGACATTAGTCTCGGAAAGCAAGAAATCACAATAAGGCAAAAAACATTCATGAACTTCGCTAAAGTACTCCATACGACATTTAATTTGTATAGGATTTTCCACCTTAAAGTAAAAAGTTTTAGCAAAAAAAAAAAAACCCAAAAACCCTGCAATTGCTTTCAAGTTGAACTACTTACTGCCATAGGCACGGGATAGATATGAAGTTTGTATATTTTTCTAGGCTGAGGATAACGCCAACATATAATGCCATAATCTTTTTTAATAATTTGTATTTGATAAGGTAACGGCAAAATACTGTCGGTCATTATTTCCACAAATTGAAAGGCTCCAGCTCTAAAATCAAATTATTATTTTACCAACAAAACAAAGAAATTTTTTTTTTTAATTTAATTTTACCTTAAATCATCTTGATAGAACTCCTCTCTTGTTAAACATTTACTGTGTTTTATAAATGAGCTCGAGGGTGGCCATTTAAGAGCCTTCAACTGTTTTGGTTTAGTATTATTACTTTGTTCCTTGTCATTTAAATGTAAACGTTGAAAACGGTCCAGTTGTACCCGTACACAGTTGGCTATAATTTCAAAGTCATGTACTGCTTGTTGTAATTGTTGTATTGCATAAACACACAAATCAATTTGAATAACATTAAACTTTAATGTAGCATTGATGAGAGGCAAACGATCCCAGGGTTCACTAATAAAATCAATCGATCCTTTTAGTTCTATTGGATGTACGAAAACCTTTTTATTCGTACGCAAATACATGGCACCCAATGAATATTTAATCGAACATTTCTCGGGTCTAACAAAGTATTTAACATTAATTTTAAGGTCACAAAAAATCAATTTACATTCGTATTCATGATGATCGGTAAGTTTTAAGACAATGTTGTTACATTTTATACTCAAGCGATCAGCATTTAGAGTTTTGCTTTTCATAAGCATAATTTTTGATTGACGAGCAAGAACAGGTTGTTCTTGATGCATGCTAACGCAGGTGTTGGTATGAAAGGCATTGTAAATGATCATAAGATTTTTGCATATTTCCGCTATCTTGCGCTGACTTATGGTAAAGATCAAGGGCTTGGCTAGTTCTATATCAATTTCTTTCATTTTCTGTCTGGTTAGTAGTGATTTATAGGTCAGCAGCGAGGGTGGTACCCCTGAAGATGTTAAATCACCGGGCATGGTATCAATTATATTTTCGGGAAAAAGATTTGTGGCCGATTTCACGGTGTGTGCATCCGTAGTTGGCAAATGGGCACTTAAATTAAAAATGGAATAATTAATAACTGAATCGTAAATATTCTGGGTGATCATGAAGCTAGGCTGTGATATTGTGAGGCATATTAAGGGTTTCTCGTTTTCTTCCACAGCTAATGATACTTGTGACTTTGTTTCAGAGTTTTGTGAAACAAATATTTTAAACAGAAATACTCCTGCTACAAATGATACCGTTTTTGGCAGGCATCTTTCTTGTGTCTGCTGACTACTGTTTGGAGATTCTAATAATTTTTCCAGCATTGTGTTTGTTGAATTTGTTTTTGGCAAATACATCTCTTTTGTTGTTTTGGAATGTTTTGATGATTGCGATATAACACCGGAATCGGTTTTTGGTGGTAGTGGTTGCGGTGGTTCTGAGTCTTCATCGATCGATTCAAATTGCGTTTGTGAACTTAAACGACTAAAACGACTGGTCTCTGTTAGAGAAGTGGTATTTTTTGATAAACTATTTAATGGCTTATTTGAAAGAAGTGGGCCAGCCGCCATTGAGTCAGAAGTTTGTGGTGTAAAATACAGACAACATGATGATTGTGATTTAGCACTGATAGGAGGATCAGGTAAAGGCTGTAATTTACATGTTTTATTAACAATTCTGTAAAAGAAATAAATAAATATTTAATTTAAACTTTAAAAGTTACAAAGTTGGATTGAAATAAAGTGAAAAAATTTGAGTTCAAATTATTGCTGCAGCGATACACAGTTTAGGCGAAACATAGTCAAAGAATCAAAAAATTATCAAAAAAAAAATAATAATAAAAAATTACATAAAAAAGCCATCGGCTCTTAATGGGTTAAGCATTTTTTTAATTTTAGTATTTCCTTAAAGATCTCTTTAAAAGCTTTAAAATGATACCCATATT
This sequence comes from Cistogaster globosa, assembly GCA_937654795.1. Classification (NCBI taxonomy): domain Eukaryota; kingdom Metazoa; phylum Arthropoda; class Insecta; order Diptera; family Tachinidae; genus Cistogaster; species Cistogaster globosa. The sequence continues at coordinate 13,733,020 of OW569403.1, read as the reverse complement.
GATATTAAAAAAATTTTGAAAATTTTAAAGACCTGTAACTTGGAAAATATTGGCGCCAATTTTTTCACTTAATGTTTTTTTTCTCATTTTTTAATTATCTATCGCCCCATATAAAGGGTGATTTTTTAAAAGCTATAGGAAAGCTTTTCAAAAAAAACACACATACAATTCAGAAAAATGCATGAAATCTTTATTTGAATCGATAGTACGGTCCATATAATTTAATCTTTAAAGATTATTTCATGCAAATGTTGACCTTGATTGAGCCTCAAATGGTCCATCCGCTTAGTCCAATTTTGGCATATTCTTTCCAACATTTCGGCCGATATCTCACGAATAAATGCTTCAATGTTGTCTTCCAATGCGTCAATTGAAGTAGGCTTGTCTGTATAGACAGGAGCTTTAACATAGCCCCACAAAAAATAGTTTAAAGGCGTTAAATCGCATGATCTAGGCGGCAAATTGACCGGTCTTGAACGTGAAATAAAATGTTCACCGAACTCGCCTCTCAATAAGTCCATTGTTGCGCGTGCTGCGTGGCATGTGGCACCGTCTTGTTGAAACCAAATGTCATTTAAGTCAAGCTCTTGCATTTTTGCCAAAAAAACTTGGATATCATCTCACGGTAGCGCTCACCATTCACAGTTACGTTACGATTCGCATCATTTTTGAAGAAGCACGGTCCAATGATGCCACCAGCCCATAAACCGCACCAAATTGTGACTTTTTCTGAATGCATTGGCCTGAATGCATTTGCAGCTCTTCCAATGCTTCTGGCTGATATTCTCTCCAAAATCGACAATTCTGCTTATCTACGTACCCATTGAGCCAAAAATTAGTTTCGTCGCTGAACACAATTTTTCGGTAAAAAAAAGTGGATCTTCGGCCAACTTAGGTAGGTAGGTAGGTCGTTCGGCTTCAATCTTTGCACCAGCTGTATTTTGAAAGGCATCACACCTTCCACGTTGTTGAGTAACAGAGGCCCAATTTCTGCAAACGGCGACGAACCGATAATTGATGGTCATCATTAACACTGGCCGATACAGCTGCGATATTTTCTTCAGTTCGCACTCTACGTAAGCGTGTTGGTGATTTAATATCCAACAATGTAAATTTGGTGCGAAATTTAGTCCTATTTAGCCCGAATAGCCGCTTCAGTGGGTCGATTAAGCTGTCCATAAAATGGAAGAAGCGCGTGGTGCACTTTCTTAACAGAGCACGCATTTTTATAATAAAATTCAATAATTTGCAAGCGTTGTTCGTTTATAAGACGATTCATGGTTGAATTATGGACCAAATTGAAGATTTTTGACACGAAACGTGCGTTAGGTGTTTAAACCAGTGTTGCCAAAACGATAATAGCTGAAAAATCACCCTTTATTCATTTTTTTGATTGGAGTTACTTCATTGACATGGAAAAATTAGAGGCAGGCGTGGTGTTAAGCCTACTGCCTCGAGAAACTTGGACCGATCTGGCTGATTTTCAATAGCAACTCTTTCGAAACTAGTTCTGATCGATTGGCGTATTTAAATTTTCTCTAGCTTATCTAGCGCCTTGGCAAAGTTGATTGCAACACTAACACGGACAAATGGACAGACGAACATTGGTCATTCGACTTTCCCATGCGTAAGGACTCAGAATAAATATACTTTATGGGGTCGAAAATGGATATTGTAGGAATAACAAACGAAAAGAAATGATTAACTTAGATAAACCATTTGAAGGGTAAAAAATTTTAGAATCCGTTTTTTTTTAATTTATTACTTTAATGGCTGTATGTGGCCATGAAAACGCGAAATATGTGAAATATAATGGTTTTTTTTTTCGTTACAACTCGAAAATTATTAATCATAGACTTTTTTGCAGGTACTTACTCTGATATTCTTTGCAAACGCCTCAAATGGCAACTGAACATATTCAACTGATCCGTATTAATGCTGGCCATAAAATCTGTAACACAATTAAACTCAATCGCCTGACCACAAATTAAAATATTATTATAAACAATATTCGGAGCATAAGTTGCTATCAGAGTAAAATTTTTAAATATTTCATTTAATCTTAAAGACTGATTACGTTCAGGATTGTTCCATTCTACTGCTGGGTTGGTGTGAATATTTTGTGCTTTATTTCGCATATGTGTCAAGACTTTCACCCAATTCCCCGAAGCAGCTGATAGTTTTTTTAAGGAAAGCTCATATTGGCGGTCCTCAACAATTGAGCCGGGTATACTTAATATACCCATACTGGCAGCTTTGCCATAAACATCAGGTCTCAAGGGTTTGCGCTGTAACGGATTCTGTAAAATGGGTGTTACATTTATGCTATCGATTTTGCATATCAAGACAGTACATTGTTCTTTCGAATTGTCCAGAGGTAAATAGCAAGTAATGCCTTTACTTTCAAAGTGTACTAAAGGCAAGTCAGAGGCCATGAGTATATTTTCCTTTTCATTTTTAGCTTCTGCAGCATGACAATTATTCTCGAGTAGCACACATAGAGGCTCTGTAAATTCTTGAACACGATCTAAATCTATAACTATTTCCATAGCTTGCATTACTATTAAAAGTTCACTGATATGACGACCACCTTCACTTTTACGTTTGACTCCAATTCGTTTATAGTAATCTTTTAGGCTGACCTTGGTGATAATGATATTTAAGAAGGGATGTTCATTAGTTTCAGCTATCATGCGCATGTGCAAATATTCTTGTTGCAACCATTCATATTTTTCGGATCTTTGATAATAATTTAGATTGAAATTGCCTATTTTGCTGGTGTATTTTGTAAAATTTTGTCCCTGGTCTACAGTCGACAGGAAATCTTCAAACTCTAAAACCAGTTTACTTTTCTCCATTTGGTTTAACTCACTCTTGACTTCAGCCACAATTTTCGTTATAGTCCATTGACAGAAGAGTGATATTTTGTTAAGGAATGACTTAGCTGAAATGAAAAAAAAAATGTTATTTAAAATATTTTTATGTTGTGATCAGTAAACAAAACGTTTCGCAAACGTTTGATAAAAAGACAAAGTTTTTAAAATTTTTTTTAAATTTTTTGACAGGCAGTCGTGTTACCACAGTCTACATGGGTCCATTTGTTGGGCCTTTTGTGTTACCTGCGATTAGAACAAAAAGAGGAGAAGGAAAAGAAAAACCAAGTCAGGGCGTAGAGAAAAAAATTAAGATGAGGGATAAAAAATACATATAAAAATTAATATTGGCGCGATAGATGCATAGATAAACCTGCTGGACGAGGGCCTCTAATCAAAATGTGCGCTCAAGCAATTAATTAATTCGCAATATCCGTGTGTGTACAGTGAACCACCTATTACACCTTAAAAAAGAACTAATCCTTTCTAGTTCTAATGATGATACATTAGATAAGCCCCCGTAATAATGTTGACTGAGTCAGATGTATCCTGGGAGGAAGACTCATACTTCTAGCATGGGTTCCGAAATAATGAAACAATTTGTATTTCGCTCATATAATTGCTTTGTTATACCAATACAATCGTACAATTTTGTTGCTGAGAAATAAATGCTTGGTTTTAAGCTCGAATGCATTCTCTAAAGTAATAACGAGCAAATAATTCAGCAAAACGTTTGTTAAACGTTTTTTTTTTATAAAACGTTTCGATTTTGTTTTCATTGTTTTCTCATCTGGCTGCGTAAGTTTATTTAAATTCTATACTAACGACTGAAAATCCAAACAAATTTTAAACTTAACATAAGCAAATTTTCGTTTCGTTTTGTTTATTTTCGTACCGTGATGGTGATTGGCCGAAACAAAAAATAATTTCTTATTGTGTTTGATACGTATTTAAATAAGAATATTATTGCATTTATTTTAATTAACTTACTATCTGTGGCGGGTAAGCCTGATACATCCGAATTTGTATCTAAGTCCATAAATTCTTTAATATTTTGATTTTCTTCTGAGCAGGTCAATATTATCAAAGGCAGCTGGGAATTCCTTTCACTACTTCTAAGTTTTTGTGCGGAGGAGAATGTTGAGGCCGTACCAGCCAACCTTTGAGCCATATTTATCACACGCATAAAGTGTGCCAAATGTAATCGCAGTATTTTAATATTATTACCATACAAATGTATGGTAGAGGAATCTAAATGTAGATTAAGACATACAATCTCTTCAAATTTTTCATTTTGATGATCGGTACCGAGTTTTGCTAATCTTAAACTGGGCTTAGGTGATACTGGCGGCGAAGTGTCGCTAACAGAGAGTGTTTCTCTTACAGAACTTTTCTTTAATATGCCTGGAACATTTGAGTCGAGATCGTTGCTAAACATAACGCTTTGCTTACGTTTAGTTGTGGCCACGGTTAAAGTGGTCTGCCAAGGTTTTAATACTGGCAACACTTTATTATCCTCAATAATACTAATGTCCATGTCGAGAAATTGTATAGTCCAGCTAAAAGTAGACTTGGCTGTTGTGTTGGGCACAGTAACTTTAAGGCGTAAACTAGAACGCGTTATGTATTCAGCAAATGTGGACTTTAGCAGAATTTTAGGCAATTTTAAATGGGTATAAGCTTCGGGAACGAAATCATCCTTTTCGTTTTCCATACTTTTGTTTGTTATATCCAAATGACTTTGTGCTATTTCTAAATAGACAATTATGGTGTTAAATAGTCGAAAATATTTTTTGATTTTATTTTCATCGGTCTCAGGTGGTGTTTTTTCTTGTATATCGATTACTAAAGGATCTGTTACAGTCATTTCAATACGTTCATCCTTTTCTGAGCTGTAGTGTATGGTTTCTTCGGGCTGGGATACTTTTCTTAAAGAACTAGTAGCACGTGATGATTTCTTGCCAAAAACTTGTGGTATTGTGTTATTGGTTTGATTAACAATCGAATGAAAACTTGTAGCATCTCTTCCTGCTGGCACAGAAGACGAATTTTGTAGGTTTTGTGTTTGCACTTCAATTTCAGTAAAATATTCTTAAACGAAAAAAAAAAAAAAAAAACAAAATTTAAACATTTATTGATTTTAAAATTTTTTCAGGGAGTTAAACACACCTGCTCCTAATTTATTTTCTTCTTGTGTGGAAAATGATAGAAAATCTAAAAGATTTTTATCTACAATTAAATTAAATTTTTCCACCCAGACGCCAATGGCCATTTGCGATTTAACTTTAGCAACATTCGTTTCAATAAACTTAACTTGTTTTGAATGCAGTTCATTAATAAACTTAAAAGGATAATGAAATTGAACTTCCAGCCATTTATTTTGATTGTTGTGCATTTTTGCTTGTGTATTTAAGACATTAAAACGATGTAATGGTAAAGTCTTTTTTCCCGTTACAACATCCAATTGTAAAGATGTTAAAGTAAAGTTCCATATGCCAAACGTATGATAATAACGTTGCTTAACCAAAAGTTTAGATAATACAGAACTTAAAAATGTTGAGTCTGATAAAAGCGGTGTATGATTTGATAGTTCTGCCATTTTAATGAGAGTTTTAGGTTCATAGTTAAAAACTGATTGGTATAGTTGTAGTACAGCTATTAATTCTCTATTAGTCAGTTCTAATTTAATGGTATCACAATTTAAATTTAACTTTTTAACAGGAACTTCATCATTTTTCCAGTAATACGATTGCAATAGCGTAGCATAGTCTAGCTGTAGTTTGGGTATAGTTAATAATTTCATTAGATTATCGGTTGTTGGAGTTATTAGACCCATACAAAAGTCCTTAATGTTTAAATCATAATTATCATAACAGGCATTCAACAACTCTTGAGGTTTATCTGGCAATTGGCAAGTTGTATGAACTAATTTATCGGGATTTAGTGGAGTCGAAAGTGTGCCTTCTATTTTGTCAAAATACAACAATAAATGGGGTAAACAATTTTTCACAGCACTTGGCAATTTTCGATACACACGTAAGGAAGACTCCGGCTCGGTTTTGGCGTAAACTTCTATACGCATACGTTTCAATTCAACTTTATATTTACACAATGGAATACCTTGCATCAGAGCATCGTAGTCTTCTACTAAAGGAGGATGTAATTTCGGGGAACCTTCCGCTTCTAGCATTTCTGTACTCCTCCTCTCAGTCTCATGTGCTAGGACCTTTTGTGTGCTTGACGTGCATGCGATAATTCCTTCGGTATTTTCTACATTTGATGAATATGCTATTGAATCGTATGAGTCAATTACAGTTTTAATAACATTTTTAACCTGCTCAAATGTTTGACTATAACGAAATGTTATACCAGCCGATAGTACACGATATTGTCTATGCAAATCCATCAGATTTCCTTCTGTCGCTGTATTGACTGTTGATGCTGTAAGTGTGCTACCATGATCCTGGCTATTTGCATGACTTGAGCGATATGATATAACATCAAAAGCGAATATGGGACTTCTGTAGAGCAAATAGTCATCAGTAATGCGAGTTACATAATCATCGTAGTTGGTAACACCCCATCCCTTGTCAGCTATCATACATTGATTGTCAAACAGGGATTTGTCCTTAAACGATCGAACGTTGGTGAACTGTAAGCAACAATAACATATTAGAATGATTTCTTTACTTATTTATATTTATTTAATGTTTTCTAAGAGGCCACATGATATAAAAATTTTACATGATATCCTACATTGCTAAACTATAAGAGCTGGCTGGCATACGCCCTAACGGTCACTATTTACAAATATTTTGGTTTCTCATAAAACCGTATTTTAAAATTAGTCCTCACTTGTTGGCCCCTTTGTGTTGCCTGCATTTGAAGATAAAACAGGGAAGAGATGGAAAAGAAGAAACAAAAGTCAGGACGCAAAGAGACACATAGAGATGAGACATAATAAAGAGAGAAAAATGTTGGCGCGATAGAAGCAGGGAGAAACCTGCCCAACAAAGCCCGCTGTTCAAAATGTGTGCTCGAATGTGGATCAGTAAACCACCCACTACACTTCAAAATGAACTGATCCTTCCTGGTCCTAATGATGATACATCAAATAAACCCCCATAATACCGTTGACCGAGATGTCTCTGTAGTATGTATTCTAGTGCAGGTCACAGACATAGGAGGTGTTCAACAGTTTCCAGCTCCTCTTAGTCTTGACAACTTCTACAGAAGATGTTAAATGGGAAAATCATTCTCCTAGCATAGAGCCCTAACAGGCAGTGCACAGTTACCACAGCCACCAAGTCACGTAGGTTCGCGTTCGTTAACCGCACTGACCCCTCACCCATTTAGGGATGACTGTCGAAGCCTCCTTCCTTCCATTCATGGATGCTTAGCATTTAGAGACAAGATTAAATGTGGTAAACAAACCTTTAAGGGCCATAACCGCTGTCGATACGGGAAAAAATATCCCTATTAGATGTGCTATTGTACCTCAACCAGCATGCGCAAATTTCTCAATTTAAATTAGTCTTCAAAACTGTCTACAATTTAAAATATGATTGATTTGGGCACATTTTTACATTAAAATCACGATTGATTCAAACAAAAACTTGAACTTTAAGCCATTAACTTTTCCTAATGTGTTCACAAAACATTCATCATTAAAAAACGGAAGGTAAAATTTATTAATTCTCAGCGGATTTAAGCTAAATTTAAATTTTAAAAACTTATTTCTAAAACTTAATTGATTAAATGAGAATTATATTTAATCAAGAAAATAAAGAGAAAAGGTCTTTTCTTTAACAAACTTACCGGTGCTGTATCGATAATAGAGTAACTGTTCGTTTGATCCTCTGTGCGATAAATACCTAAAGGCTCCACATATATACTGGAAATTCCCATTTTAGTATTTGACCATTCCAACTCTTTCGACGTTACTCGTTCGAAATATAAGCCACCGAGTGTAAAGCGAACAATGGGCATATAGCGTATGCGTTTTATACCACCCATTATAGCATCATTTATAAACTCCGAATTTTTAAGAGTCAAATTTAATTCTTCAACATAAATACCAATATCCTTTGTGTGTCCAACAGGATCATCTATATTGCAGTCTTCGTTTTCATCATCAACAAAATTAAAACTTGGCAATAAATTCCATGCCCATGATAAAAGTGTGCCGCCATTATAATTTTGATTAAGTGCCATCTCAGTAGCGTTATGATCATCTTGTGCCGTATTTGATGAATCAGAATCATTTGAGTTTTCCGGTACCATTTGTGTTATGAATTTAATAAGGCGCATTAATAGAGGAATTTGCATGGAAGAAATGTTTAAATCTAGATTTTGCGTACATACACCAATACGTGTTGTACTACTGTTGGCCATAGATAGGCTATTGTATTTGCGTAGGACTCGACACTCAAGGGTGCAGCTGTGTATATATTTGTAAATAATGAGTTTTGTTTTTATGAAAAGTAAATACTTGAAAACAAAATTACCGATACATAACAGGCTCCTGGCAAACATCAATTTGTCCTGCATCATTGCGTTGGTCTAAGCATATTGTCAAATCAAACACGTTAATCAATTTTCTCATCAACACCTTATTTGGATTAATATCGACCATGGCGAAGTGCCACTGCTCGTTAGATGCACCAAATCTCAGTTGTTGAACATTCATGGACACCACAATATCTTCCTCTATGTATTTCAGAATAATATTTTGGCAATGGATATTGATGTTGTTGAGAATTTTGGTTGCCAAACTGGAACCTATCGACGAATTATCCTCACGATCATTGTTTTTCAAATTGGCACTATTTCCCTCAAGTTGAGAGTGATGTTGTGGCGAACTTGTACCAGCTGGGGATTTAGTTCCATTACTATCTTCACGGTTTGATTTTAATACAAATTCAATTGTGTTTATGGATATGCGTATAGGTTCTGAGGTAATCTTAGTCCATGGCACCGAAATGACCAACTCATGTATGTGACCTGATAAAAACTGAAAGGGCAAATCTAGTTCTTCTTGCAACACATCCAAACGTAGGTCCAAATTATGAAATGTAACTTCCCCTTCCCATAAAGAAACCTGAAAATCTTGTGGTCGTATATTTTTGACATATTTTGTCAAATAGTTCAGAATGAGAGGAGTTATGTAGGATTCGATTTTAAACATTTTTCCTAGAGTGAGAACTAATTTTTTTCTTTTTGCATTAACTTGAAATTTATAACATTTTAAAGTAAAATTTTTGAATTTAACTACTGCTAGTGAAAAATATCTTTTAGTTTTTTTTTGGATTTAATATTACAATATTTGGAAAAATATTTCAGAATCCAAAACTTCACACGTCAAAGAAAATATTTTTTGTACCAGCTGTTTCAACAGCTGTACATAGGGTTACCGTAGTATTAAAAGAAATGTAAACAGATATGCCGGCAATTTTGAATGCCAGATTGGTAAAACTCTAGTAAACAAACCACAGATGATTAAAATAGTGCTACCAGATGTATAAATAATCGTAAACAAATTAAACCTGTTGATTGTAAGTTGCCAAGCTCACGAAAAATCAGTGTTAACAAATTTCTAAAATTACATAAATACTATAAAAATCGCAAATTGAATATAAGATAAAAATTTAAGAGCTTAATGGATTACTTTATCAAATATTTTTTAGTTCAAATAAAACAAAAGTTCTTGTCTCTTTAGATCCACTAGAAATTTTGATGAACATCCATTTTGTTAATGTACATTTTGTAGACTGTCTTAAAGTGCTACTTGAGAGGGGTCTTAAAGTTTGCTACGTTCGCAGTAAAGTTTAAACCATAGATTATGGTTTAAAGTGTGTCTTAGCGATTCATGTATGAATAACATTATCGCACAATTTACTCATGTCACGCATTCTGTATTGTCTTTTAGTTTTTAGTTGCACTATTGACCATAAGACATGTTCAGCTGATAATAAAATCGTATACCTAAAATTATTAACACCATTTTCGGGATCATCATCATTTTTGATCCGTTCTGCAATGTGGAAAAGGTTAAAAGATCCCTCAAAACATTTAGTTGCTTCATATAGAATAATTCGAATATCTAAAAGGCTTATGTTTTTTGCATTAGTTGCCATTACTTTACAATAACCTGTTGAGGGCTCTTAATGGTTTAAGCGTTTTTAAACAAAATTTAAGTATATTCTTAAATATGCTTTTGAAAAATACCCATTTTTTAAAATATGGTGGACTATCGAATTTTTGTATTAAAAGCTCGCTGCCTCGAGGGACATGGAGTGATCTTGCTCATTTTAAATAGTAATATTTTCGAAGGTATGTCTGATCGATTGGCGAAATTAAGTTTTCTCTGGCTCATCTAGTGCCTAGACAAAGTTGATTTCAACGCAAAGACGGGCGGACAGACTGTCGTCGCCCAATTGACGTCGCTATTCATAAGAACTCAGAATATGTAAACTTTATGGGGTAGAAAGACGATATTGTAGAAAATACAAACGTGAAGACATTTTCGCAGTGCTGAAAACGCGATGTCGACAGTATAAAATCAAACTAAAAATTAATTCTTGACTAGTCATCAAGCATCTGTACATCTAGGCGTCTACCACACGTACACGACTTTGACAATCAGTATTCTGATCGTGCATATACCGCATATTTTTTTTTTGTTTTTGGAAAATCGTTTCTTGTAATTATCTATCAAGCTTTTTTAAAACCGCTAGATTTGTCACGAAAATCTCTAAATTACCATCACTGGTTTTAACTATCAACAATTTTATCACAAAGTTAAATTTTATGGCAGGAGTAATCTTTGGTTGACGATTTAATTGTCTCCGTGAGCTTTTTTATTTAACTTTTAAAAATTTTGTATACCACTATTTAAATACAATGCCTTCATCACCGCAAGGAAATGAAGACTTTGGTAAGTTATAATTATTAGTAAATTTATTTAATTTCAAAATGTTTTTATTAGACGTGGTCAAATATTTCCTTAAACTGCTGGATGACGACAAGGATCTATCATCTGGTATTGCGGCTATAAAAACACTTTTAATGATATTGGAAAAGAAACAATGTAAGTAAAGGTTATATTTTATAAGATAACAAAAAAAAATAATAATTAAACTTATTAGTTGGTACCATCCACATCCTTCAAAACACTATGCAGGAAGCTGTAACTGCCATGCGTAATACAGATCTTTCTATTGCTGCTGTAGTATCAGGAGGTGAACTTTTTTGTCGCTTTATCACCTTAAGCTTGGATGACCGTGGTATGGAAGAATGCCGTGAAATTATGTTAAATCGTGGAAAAATATTTTTAACGAAACTACTAAATTCTCGTAATGTTATTGCTCAACAAGCTCAGAAGTTCATTACTGATGGTTGCCGAGTGTTGACTCATTCTAGATCCCGTGTAGTATTAAAGGCCTTATTGACAGCAGCAAAAGCAAACAAGCAGTTTCATGTGTTCGTTACACAAGGCGGTCCAGATAATTCGGGGTAACTGAAAGATACCACAAACTTTGATTCCATTCTAAATACAAAACAATGGGAGAAAGATAAATAATAATTTCTTTTAGGGAACAAATGATAGCTGATTTGGAACGAGCTGGAATAGATTGCACCATGATATTAGACTCTGCCACAGGCTATGTTATGGAATCTGTAGATTTCGTTATGGTAGGAGCAGAAGCAGTAGTTGAAAGTGGAGGTATTGTTAATCGTATTGGTAGTTTTACGATGGGTTTGTGTGCTCGAGAAATGAAAAAACCCTTTTATGTTTTGTCCGAAAGCTTTAAATTTACTCGGCTTTACCCACTAAATCAAAGAGATTTACCAAATGAATACAAGGTAATATGCACTTATTTATTAGTTTGTTGTTACTTTATTTTATTTATTTTTTTTCTATTGCTTTTAGTACTCTCGTAAGCATTTAAGTGATGTTTCCAAAGTTCACCCACTGGTTGATTATACACCACCTGCTTATATAACATTACTCTTTACAGACTTAGGTATTTTAACACCTTCAGCTGTAAGTGACGAATTGATAAAACTCTATATGTAAAATTTTTATTTGCTTAAATATTCATTTGCAATTATATTGTATAAATGTATATATGAATACATGATCTTACATATTAAGGTAATAAGAACCATTTAAATATTTCTGTTTTAATAAATAATTTCCGTTTAAGAAACTGTTCGAAATGTGAAAAAAACAAAAAAAGTCAAAAAAACTATTACCAGGAATCGCCATTTTCATCGTCGTCTTCATCGTCGGCTTCTGCACTAGAATCTGTTGTGTACTCTTCGTAATCATCATCATCGTCATCATCTTCGATATAGTCATCATCATTATCAAGACGATTATACTCAGCAGCCGCCTAATAAAAAAGGAAACTGGATAATCAAAAAATAAATTTTTAACTTTATACATACTACTTGTCCCGATTGTATGTTAATTTCAATTTGTAAACGAATATCCATTATAAGAAAAGCGGTTGTTATAAGAACTGGAATTGTTAAGCGGCTCTTCCAGGCCAAATTCGTAAGAAACATGAAAACTTCACCAAATGCAGAATTCATTTTTAATGTTGCAAACACTTAACATTAACGGCTGGCTGATAGATTTTCTTCTACTTCTTTAGTATCTTCCTCTAAACGTTGCTCTTCCAGTTGATCGTATTTAACGATATGTACAGTTTCCCCAACTGTAACTGGTTGAATGGGTTGTAATTGCCTGTATAAGTTTTGTACAGCTGAATCAGAATTTGTTACACTGGTTTCTAACTCTAACAACTGGTCATTATTACAAGTACTGCTTGAATCGTTCTGCAACATAGAGCGCAGACAATCGTCACGCTTTTCCGATAAAGCGTCCACAAGTTTTGAGCTCTTTTTTAGTTTTTCAAGTTTACGTTCTGTCAAAAAATTAAAAAAAAAACTCAAAATTATATTTTAAGACATTTGTATATAATTAATTCAATACTGATATGTATATAACTACAAACATTTTTATCCTATTTGTATAATACTTTTTAATTTCTCTAGCCGGTTCTTTTTAAAGCAGTGTTTGCTCGAGTATTTCGTTGGCTAAATCCAAAAATAACATGTAACTAACAAAAAATTCAAATGGCTCTATTTTTCATTATAGGAGGATACATTTTCATTTAACACATAATTATAGGTATAAAAAATAATTAAGAATTTTTGTTACATGGTTTTTCATTTTAAGGATTTATAGTTTTTATTGGCTTTTCTACTTCTTTTGCTTACATACGTCTTCGCTAGGGTGTGTATTTATTTTAGCTAAAATGCTTCACACACTCAAGGTCATACTTGAACAAATAATTTGAAGATGGCTTAACAATTTCGCAGTTTTAACGTATTTTTTTAAGTATGTAAAATGCAATATTTCTTCTATAACTGCGTAGTCTATAGCTGGCGAACTTAACAAATAAATTTAAGGTCTATTTACCTAAATTCTGCACATATAATTTAGAATCAGGTAGCGGTTGATGTTCAGTATCACCAACTTCTTTTGAAATATTTTCAACACTATCTGCTATTGTTGGGTTGGAATAATTGTCCTGGATGAAACTGTCCTCAAATCCCAATGATTGGGAATCGTTTTCCAATTCTGCGCTTTCGCTTTGGATATAAGGATCTGTTAACTCGTTGACTGAATTTATTTGACGTGTTACTTCGTTTGTGCCTTGGACCGACCAAGGATCCGTCATGATTTAACAATGAGTTGATAAAGGAATATTTGTGGATTTTTAGCAATTGACTAGTTAAAATGTTTTTGATTAATTATAAACACTTATTCTAGTGTTGTAAATTGTTTGCCTACAACTTAAAAAGTATTCGGTATCTCGATAAGTGGCATCCCTAGACACATAGATTGTTGAAGAGACATCACTTCTATGTGAGTGTTAATATAAACTTATTTTTTTAAATTAATTTTCATTGAGGCAAAAGTATTTTACTTGTCTAAAATGGTTACAAATATGTTACAAGATGACAAAACTATCGAAGATATCAAAATTCGTTCAATGAATTGTGAACTAAATCCATTAACTCGAGCTGACGGCTCTGTTTTGTTTGCCCAAGGAGGCACATGTGTTTTGGCATCAATGTTAGGACCTGTTGAAGTCAAACTTCAGAATTTGAATATTGAAAAAGCCTATGTTGAATGTATATACAGGCCTAAGGCGGGTATGCCCACAATCCGCGATAAAATGCGAGAGGCAGTTATTAAGGACACATGTGAAGCTGCATTACTTTCAACTCTGCATCCGAGAACAATGATCTCTGTTCAGCTTCAGGAGCTCGATGATAGAGGGGGTGTGAGTAATAAATACTTTTTTTATATAAAATTTCATTCACAAAATATAACTTTATTATTATATAATGCAGTTGGATGCCTGTTCCATAAATGCAGCCTGCATGGCCTTGATTATCGGTGGCGTGCCTATGAAATTTACGGTTGCAGCCGTTCACTGCATCATTGACAAAGACGGCCAACTAACTTTGGATCCTGATCAATATCAAGCAAAAGATTTTCGTGCAAGTTTTACTTTTGTATTCGATTCCTTAGAACGTGATTTAGTGACGCTTCACAGTACGGGTTGCTTTAAAATGGCACAGTTCAATGATGCTTATATGATGTGTCGTGCGGCTTCAGGTTTAATATTTGAATTTTACCGAAAAATCATGACAAGATTTCACACGCACTGAAGTAGACAAAATACATAAAGAGAATGAAGACAGTATGGAAGAATAAAACTATGTTTGCTTTGTACTTGTATAATTGTTTTTAATTATTACACTTTAGCATAAAAATCTTGTAAACTTGTTATATATAACGGTTGTCCCTTCAAAACCTGAGAATTAGTTTCTTCAATTTCAGCTACTACAAAATCGCCAGAAGCAATTTTTTTGGTCTCTGTTCCATTTTTAGATGAACCTAAGGGTATAGTCCTTACAGGTACAATTACTTTAATATTAGCATCATTTCTGCCAAATACACAATCATCCGAACGTTTGCTTATACCTTCAATTAAAATTAATTCTTTCCGTCCTTTATATAATTTATGCAATTCTGTGGCGCCTTCACGAAAAGCCTTTACCATTCTCTGCAGCCTTTCGTTTTTAACGCTTGTCGGTACATCATCTTTATATCGGCGATGAGCAGCAGTTTTCTCTCGCATACTGTAGGCAAATAAGAAAGCAACATTATAACGCACTTGTTCAATAAGAGTTATAGTATCTTCGAACTCCTTATCGGTTTCTCCACAAAATCCACAAATAAAATCACTAGACAGACCCACTCTAGGCAAATACGATCGAATAGTTTCTACCAGTTGTAAATATGCTTCTCGTGTATAACCACGGCGCATTCGCTCCAGCACACTATTGTTACCAGATTGCGCTGGCAGGTGTAAATTTTTACAAATGTTTGGATGATCCCTAATAACTTTTAACACATCTTCGGAAAAATCCTTGGGATGTGGAGATGTGAAGCGTAAGCGTATATCAGGAACAACTGTCGCAACTTCATGCAGCAACTCCGAAAATGGAAGCCCTCCCTTTTTAGGCTTATAAACAGTCTTAAAGCCAGGAACTATAGATATATCGGTCTGTGATGTTTTTGAAACGTCTCTATAACTGTTGACATTTTGTCCTAATAAAGTAACTTCTTTTACACCATTATCCCTTAAATTTAAAACTTCTTTCTTTATTGACTCCAAGTCGCGAGAACGTTCTTTGCCTCTGGTAAAAGGCACTATGCAATATGTACACATATTATCACAACCTCTCATGATGGATACAAAAGCTGTGGGCGAATCTGCGTTCAGCCTTACAGGCATAACATCGCCATAGGTTTCATCTAAACTTAAAATAACATTAATAGCTGATTGTTTATAATGTCTGGAAATGGCCAACAGTCTTGGTAGATCCTTGTAACTATCTGGCCCAGCTACAACATCAACACATTTCTCTTTTTCTAATAATTTTTGTTTCAGTCTCTCTGCCATACATCCTAAAATCGTAATTTGCAAAGGCCCCTTTTTCGTAGATCTTTTTTCTTTTAATGCCTTTAAATGATTTAATCGGTTCCATATTTTAGTTTCAGCTCCTTCTCTAACAGCGCAAGTAACGATTAAAACAACATCGGCATCTTTAATATCTTGGGTTTTTGTGTAACCATTTGACTGTAATATGGACCATACTACCTCAACATCGTTATTATTCATTTGGCAGCCATAAACCTCAAAATGTACCCTTCTTCCTTGACCTTGGTAACTTTCAAGAGGCAAGTAAGGTATAGTATCTTGCTCCGTTGTTAATGACTTTTGAAGATTCGTGTTAAGTTTAGGTTTAACATTGAAAAATTCTTTTAGTCCAGGGCCGGTGGACACACGTTCTATAAATGTTTCTTTTGTATGTTTGGCAGAGATACTGTGAGTTCTACAATTTTTTAAAAGTTGAGTAGAAATCACTTGACATCTACAATGTTTTAAAAGTCCCTGTATTTTCATTTTTATTTGATTTCTTTGAAAAGTTTTACTTATTATACAACATCAAAATGCACTGAAATTTTGGAACCATTTCACTATAAATGTTGTTGCGCCGCTGTTTAGCCTTCTTTTTTTTCATACTTTTCTAGACCTGAAAATAAAAATATTCATATTAAAAAGATAAATTATTATTAAAGACTATTTTATCTGACACTTACTTCTCAACTTACCTTTGCCAATATTATTGTCTTCTTCTTCGTCTTTACGAGTTTGACATTACCTAGTGAATGGTTAGCCCATTAACATTAGTAAGAAGTGTTTGAAAATGCATACTTGATTAATTTATGTTATGACATTGGAATAAAAGTATATTACAGAGATACATTTTTTTTACAAATTTTTTTTTAAATATGTCCGTTTGACAAATGGATTTTGTAGTTTTGTAGATGGACAGTAGTACTGAAAAACTGGAAATCTGTTATATATAAAATGATAAGTAGGAAAGAAAAGAGTATTTGTGAAAAAGTTAGTCAAGCGGATAGTTCAAGAATTCGAATTAAAAAAAAAAAAAAAAAAAAAAGTGAAAAATATAAATTAAAAGGATATACTAAAAGGACAAAAAAAAAATTGAATTAAACAGTGAAAAAAATTGTCCTTTAAGGACATAAAATAAATTTCAATATAATTTGGTGTTGAAAAATATAAAATAATAAAATTATGTAAAGGAATGTACAGTGTTAAAAAAAAAGGACAACCTGAAAGGATCCTATAAAAAAAAAAACAATATTGAAAAAAAAAAGGATATTCTGAAAATAAAACGAAAAATTTCTAAAAAAAAAAACAGTGCCAAGGGATGAAAAGGACAAGAAATTAATACAGAAAAGGAATTCTAGTTTTTTTTAGATGTGAAATAAATAAAAAGAAACTGAAAAAAAAAACATTTATTAAGATAAAACATTAAATGAAAATAAAAGGACGGAAACATTAAATGCAAAAATACACTGGGAATATTGGCGGAAATTAAGCAATAAAGAAGGAAGAAGTGTGAAAATAAAAGACGAAAAACTGAAACAGAAAGGTGAGGTTTTTATTGGTTTTATTTTTATAAATACAGAGGTAGAAAAAAATTATTGTTGTTTTCGTTACCATAGAGGACTGTCTTCAGAAATAGTGACATGAAAATTCTCAATCTCAGGGCCTAGGACGAATTTGACAAAGGCAAGCCTGGAAGTAAAAGAGAAGATACAATTTTAGTGGTAGAGAAGACTTACCAGGTAACACGGTGTCAGCCTCAAGTGAAGAAAAGGCGGCCGAGTTTGTTTTAAATATTACAAAATTTATATATATATATACGTAAATATATATTTCGTGTCCTGATCGAGTTTAGTTTTAGTTATCGTAATTCTTAAATTAGAAAAAGAAAAAAAAAAATTAATTTTTTTTATTATTTCTAATATTAATTATAGTTTTTTTTTTGTTTTTAGTGAATAGTTAATATTATTCAGTTTAATGGTCATTAATTAAAAATTTTTTTTGTGTTTCACGGCGTGTAAGTGCCTCAATATAGAAAGTTTTTTTTTAATGAATTCGAAATCCTTCTGCACCGCATAAAAGAAAACAAATGAACTAAATATGATTAAAAGGTATTAAGTAATCTTAGATGAAAGTATGACCCCCCTAAGAGAGCTCCTTTAGGTAGGAACATCATTTTTAGATTTTTTTTATTTTTGGTCATATAAAAACAAATAACAATTTTCTTCAGAGGCGATGTTTCAAGGGTAATAGAATTTTTTTCTGTTTCTTTCGATTTTGGTTGGCTACAAAATATGTAGCAGTATAATTTATAATTTATTTTTTTTTTATATTAAGGCACCTAGTTTTAAAGATTTATGTTTGTTTTTACTTAAAAAGGATGATGAATTTTGGATTGTTAATTTAATCTAATTTTTTTTGTTTGCATTAACGTAACGAAAATTAAAATTCAAAAAAAATTGAAAATATGTGTAAGAACCAATTTTTGTTATATTATTATGAAATTTTGATTTTTAAATTAAGTTTTGTTTAGTTTTTTTTTTTGTTTCTCTTTGGTTGAATAAAGATGTAATTTGTTTGTTTGCTAAGTAACGATGTTCGTGTCTTAAGTCTTTTGTTTGAGTTGGGTTGGACTTGAGGATAGTGTAAGTAAGTGTGTGTGGTAATTGGGGGACAAGAAGAATATTTTTTTTTTGGAGTAAAAAAAAAATGTCCCAGGCAGGGAGGGTGATAATACGGAGGACAACAACAACCAGTTCTCCAGTTGAAGAAAAAAAAATGTTTTCAGTGAAGTGTTTGTTTATTCTTTCTTTTGTTCGTTCTGTGTATGATTTTTTTTTTTTTATTGTAAATTATTTTTTTATTGTGCTTGTCTCGACGAGTGGTTCAGGGTTGGAACCTGCCCTGATGTTGCCAATGAGCTGGCTGGCACTTTGAACTGCTACGTGCATAAGAGACACATAACAATATGGCGCCCAAACAAAATGTAGGAAACCGGTATACGTGTCATCAAGGTGTACAATAAGGGTTTTAATGAAAAATAAGTGTGTATATTAGTGTGTTACCTTATGTGTTTTACATATAAGCCGTAAATACCAATTTTTGGGGTTTACTGTGCAGACAGTATACGCCTTGTTTTTCTGTAAAACAGATCATATGTTATTTTTAGTCTTTAACATGGAGGTTGAAAAGTAAACTTACCATTTGGTAGACTGGAAGTAATATATGGTCATGTATATTTTTTTTAAATTTGTTTTTATTTTCCGTGTGGAGTTGCTTGTGGGAGACAATGTTGCCAGAATAACCGCTCCTATATGGAAGGAGGTCTGATGTATGCTGATGATCCTTGTTTTTCCAAGCCGCTGAAGGGATGATGGTTAGTAGTGGTAGCCGCTCTAAATGGTTTATTTAGGGGTCTGTTGTGCCGCAAACAACCATCATGGTAATGGGTGTGGGACCAAAGCGTGTAGAGTCTTACAGCTAACTTCTTGGAGAGAGATTCTGAGATGAAAGGAGCTGTAAGCCGGACATAAACTTTTGTTACAGCCTGCATACCATTCCGTTTTTTTTTTTAGTGTGATTTTTGTTTTTTTTGTTTACCTTCGTGGGGAACATTTTTTTTGATATTGTGATGTCGTTGACATTTGATTGACTTTGGTCAATAGTAAACCACACAGACGAATCTATCCTCATTAGGGTTCAATCTGACTCAAATGACGTTTCTATTAAAGAAAAATATTTATTAATTTTTTAAATTTAGATTTATTTAATCGTGTTAATTTTAATTGTTGTTATTTAAATTACAGAAGTAAATTTATCTTATTATTCTTAGTTTTGTTTTTTTTTTTTTTTGCGTTGTTTGACTAGTTACTAAGAAAAATACAATTAAGTTAGTACGGTCTACAATACTAAGAATAATACAATAAGTTAAATTTAGTAATTGCAATTTTGATTATCAGGTAGGTTTTTAGTGTTTGTTAGTTAGTTAGTTTGTTAGGTTTTACAAGTAATATTATTTTTTTTATGGTTTTTAGTTTAGATTGAAATGAAATACTCGAGCGAATATTTATTTATTTAGTTTCTTAGTTTGATATTAAAGATTTGTTAAGGATCAGTTGTCTGATTAGTAAATTATTAATAATAGGTTGTAATTCGTTATATTATTTATTTTTTCTCCCATTCTATTCATTTTTATTTTCGTGTGTAATTTCGGAAAAGTTAGTTTCTGTTTTTAAATAGTGCAAATAGACATAGTTTTATTTTTATGGATGAGCCAGTAGTAAATAAAGAAAAAGAATCCTTGAGAAAATTAGAAAAATTGAAAAGGACTAGGGAAAGGATTTCTTCATTTGATTTAAATCGTTCGTCACCGCAAATAAAAGAAAAATATTGGAGAGATAGCGAAAATATAAGGATGGCTACTCGATCGCCCCAATTTGAGGACAAATCGGCAACGATAAATACGGCGGATGTGAGTCGTGGTGCTATACCCAAAATGAATGTAATCAATAAAAGTACGAGCCATGAGGATTTAACGTCCGCTGGTAATTCGATTTTAAGAAATAGTGTAAATAATGATAATGTACAACAAGCGATGGATGATATGATTAACAAAAAAATCAGTAAGGAGATGATGAAAGTGCGCGATAGTATAGCTCAATTATCAGAAGCAGTGCGTGGTTTAGCTTTAAGGGAAAATCCAAGGAATATTGGAAGTTGTCAGGCGTTCGAAGAAAGAAGCAGACAGGTAAATTATCAACCTCAGCGAAATTTGAATTTTCCATCAGCCTCAAACGCAAATCATGATGGGTGGAAAATTAGAATCGACAAATTCGGTCTTGAGTTTAAGGGTAACCTCGGTGGACGAGACCAACTTTCTGTGGAGGAATTCATATTTCGGCTAGAGCATATGCAGCGCCAATATCATATCCCTTGGGAAGAAATTTTGCGAGATTTTCATTTATTACTATCTGGATCAGTACAGCAGTGGTATTGGGCTCTGTTACAAACTACCCAGATAGCTGACTGGTACACCCTTAGAAGTGCCTTGCTAAATCGATACAAAAATATAAGATCTAACTGGGAGTTGATGCACGAATTAGTTGAGCGTAAACAAATGCCTGGTGAGTCGATTGATGACTTCTTTCATAATCTGAGTCTGCTAAGGGCTAAATTAGAGACACCAGTAGCTGAAGGGGAGATGATAAAAATCGCTAAAAGAAATTTAAGAGAAAGCGTGGCGCGAATCGTCTATCCCATGGCTGTAACATCCCTGGAGCAATTACGTATGGAGTGCTTGGAGGCAGAGAGAACTTTCCCTAGAAGAGACAATCGAGCGCCTTTACCTCAACCCGTAAGAACACAAAAGTATATAAGTGAAGCGGTTTTAGGCCTAGAAGATGAAGCTCCAGTATTAGAAGAGATAGCAGCGATCACGAAAGAATTAAATTGCTGGAATTGTCAACAAAAAGGGCACGGGTTTAAAGACTGCCGGTCACAGCAAAGATCGTTGTTTTGTTACAAGTGCGGCAAACCAAACACCATAACACCCAATTGCCCGAAATGCCTTCAAGCGCTGGAAAACTCAAAGAGGAGCGCGACAGGACAGGGGGAGTCACGTTCCAACGAAGCTGCCCCGAAACAATTTTAAATGAAACAGAATTTTCAAAAATACGACACAATTTACCTTTAGAAATACGAGAGCAAAATTATGTTAAAGTAAGAAAACGCATCTTTGAAAATAATAATATTTGTGAAAGTTTAGGTACTACAACATCGGTTAATAAGCAATATTCTATACAAGCGCACGCGAAAAATCAAAATTCTAAGTCTGAAATTAAAATATTTAGGGCAAACCCAAAAAAACGAGAATACATTCTAAAGTTAAGAAACAATTTTATTAATAGAAAACGACGTCGTAAATTTATAGCAGAGGCGATATATCGTAGTGCTGCAAAGCAAGACCCTAGACCATATGCCGAAGTCCTTATTAATGGGAAAAAGTGTATTGGATTACTAGATTCCGGCGCATCGGTAAGCTTGCTAGGAAAAAATTGTCGGGAATTAGTGGAAGAGTTAAATTTAAATATTCAGCCAATTTTTTGTAATGTAAGCACAGCTGCAGGCCAACGACACCGCGTGTTAGGTAAATGTGAGTTAGATGTTGACTATAAAGGAAGTAAAAATAAAATTGAATTCTTTTTGTGTCCTGAATTAGATCAACAGTTATATCTTGGTATAGATTTTTGGAAAGCATTTGAAATAGCCCCTACGATTGTGTCCTCGGCAGAGATAGATGTGGAAATGGTACGAAAGATGCAGGACACAGATAATAAATTAAACAAACACAATTTGACACCACAACAACAAAAACAACTGGATGAGACAATAAAAAAATTCCCAATATTTGAAGAAAAAGGGTTAGGATGCACCAAATTGGAAAGACATGAAATAAAACTTAAAGAAGGCACAAATCCTGTAAAGGAGAAACATTATCCTATTTCACCGGCCGTACAAGAAATAGTGTATGCTGAAATTGACAACATGTTGAATCTGAAAGTAATTGAAGAAAGCAACAGTCCGTGGTCAAATCGAACAACTGTCGTTAGAAAACCAGGCAAAAATCGATTTTGTCTGGATGCACGAAAATTAAATGCAGTTACTGTAAAGGACGCCTATCCCTTGCAGAACATCGATGGAATTCTGAGTCGGATAGATCAGACCCACTATATTAGCAGCGTAGACCTAAAATATGCCTTTTGGCAGATTGAATTGGAGGACGAGGCCAAACCGTACACGGCATTTACCGTTCCAGGTCGACCGCTGTATCAATTCAGAATGATGCCATTTGGGTTATGTAATGCGGCTCAGCGTTTATGCCGTCTTATGGACAAAGTAATCCCTGCAAAATTAAAATCTAATGTTTTTGTGTATTTAGACGATTTACTAATTATTTCCGATGAGTTTTCAACGCATTTAAAAATTTTAGAACAGGTAGCGGTATGTTTAACTAAAGCTAATTTAACGATAGGACTTAAAAAATCAATGTTTTGCTTTAAGGAACTTAAATATTTAGGTTTTATAATAGGAGGTGGAATTCTCAGGACAGACCCCGAAAAGGTAAAGGCCATACAGAAAATTTCATTGCCGAAATCACCACGAGAAGTGAGGAGTTTTTTAGGTACTGCGGGCTGGTACCGGCGGTTCATAAAGGACTTTGCCACCCTCTCGGCGCCCTTGACCGATACGCTCAAAAAGGGAAAAAAATTTTCGTTGACTCCTGAGGCGAGTGAAGCATTTGAAACTTTGAAAACATCGCTTACAACAGCCCCAGTATTACGTCACCCTGATTTCAATAAACCCTTCTTCATACAATGCGATGCATCTGAGGCTGGAATAGGGGCAGTTCTTTTCCAAAAAAATAATGATGATGAGAATCCTATCGCTTTTTACTCTCAGAAATTAACTGCATGCCAAAAAAATTATACAGTAACAGAAAAAGAGTGCCTTGCTGCTGTTTTGGCAATAAAACGTTTTCGACCGTATGTAGAAATGATGGAATTCACAGTAATCACCGACCATGCAAGCCTTAAGTGGTTAATGTCACTTAAAGATCTTAGTGGACGCTTGGCTCGATGGTCACTACAACTTCAGGCTTACAATTTTACCATAGAACACCGTAAGGGATCAGAAAATGTAGTTGCGGATATGCTATCTCGAATGCCTGTTGATGCAACTGAATTAAATTATGAAGATTTTTTCGATTTCGAGACCACAGCCTTCGAATCAGAGGAATATTTACAATTAATCAGCAATATAACCGAAAACCAAGAAAAGCTACCCGATTTGAAAGTAGAAAACGGAAAAATATTCAAAAAAATCGCTTTCGACCAGTTAGAAAACATGGATGAATCGGTTTGGAGGTTATGGATTCCTCAGGAGATAACACACCTGCTGATAGAAAAAGCCCATGACTCAATAACAACCGCTCATGGTGGAATTCGTAAAACTTTAGAACGCCTGAAAAGGTTATATTATTGGCCGAAGATGTCTATACAAGTGCAGCAATATATTAACAACTGTAAAACCTGTAAAGAATGTAAGTCAGTAAACCATAATACGATGCCAAGTATAGGGTGTGAGGTTCAGACTGAAAGGCCTTTTCAGAAAATATATGTTGATTTTTTAGGTAAATACCCCAGGTCAAAAAATGGTAACGCGTATATTTTCATAGTGGTAGATCATTTTTCGAAATTTGTTTTCTTGAAAGCTATGGGAGAAGCCACAGCCAAAAACGTGGTACAATTTTTGGTTCAGGAGGTATTTCAAAAGTTTGGGGTACCTGAAGTGTTGCATAGCGACAACGGACAACAATTTACCTCAACTTTATTCAATGAAATGATCACTACTTATAAGATAACACACATGAAAACCGCTTTTTATTCCCCACAGTCTAATGCTGCTGAGCGGGTAAATCAGTCTGTGATTACAGCCATTCGGGCGTATTTAGAGAATGATCATAGGGACTGGGATTTATATCTGCCGGAGATAGAGTGTGCCCTTCGTACGTCGGTACACGCGGCCACAGGATTTACACCATTCTTTGCCCTATTTGGCTATCATATTTTTTCTAATGGTGCCGATTATAGATTGGCAAGAAAGTTACAATCTTTGTCTGAACATTACATAGCAAACTTAGATAAAAACGACAGGCTAACAATAATTAGGGAGAAGATAAAGCAAAATCTGAGTGAAGCTTACCAAAAAAGTGCACGCAGGTATAATGAAAGAGCCCGAGTGATAAAATTTTGGCCAGGCCAAGAAATTTATAGGAAAAACTTCGTGCTGTCAGAATTTAAGAAAAATATTAATTCCAAATTTTGCCCAAAATATGTGAAATGCCGCATTTTAAAACCAGTGGGCAACAACATGTACCAGCTTGAATCACTTCAGGGAAAGCCAATTGGCATTTTCCATGCAAAGGATCTCAAAATGTAATATTTTTTTTATTGTTTATAACATACATACGTAGGTACATTGTTTCACAATTTCTTTTGTTTGTTGCTTTTTTTTTTATTTTCACAAAATTTGTTAAAGATACTTACAATAGATAGTGCACATTTTCTGTGGGTGATAGTTATTTTACTTATCTATCATGAAAAAGGGGACGGTGAAATGTTTGCCCGGCTTGAGACTCGACAGGGTGTGGGAGTTCCCCACGTTGTTCCTTATTGGTCCAGCAACATCAACCATACGTCGCACACCGGTTCAACTGGCGTAAACTGAGTTGCTCCGGAGTTTTGTTGCGCCGCTGTTTAGCCTTCTTTTTTTTCATACTTTTCTAGACCTGAAAATAAAAATATTCATATTAAAAAGATAAATTATTATTAAAGACTATTTTATCTGACACTTACTTCTCAACTTACCTTTGCCAATATTATTGTCTTCTTCTTCGTCTTTACGAGTTTGACATTACCTAGTGAATGGTTAGCCCATTAACATTAGTAAGAAGTGTTTGAAAATGCATACTTGATTAATTTATGTTATGACATTGGAATAAAAGTATATTACAGAGATACATTTTTTTTACAAATTTTTTTTTAAATATGTCCGTTTGACAAATGGATTTTGTAGTTTTGTAGATGGACAGTAGTACTGAAAAACTGGAAATCTGTTATATATAAAATGATAAGTAGGAAAGAAAAGAGTATTTGTGAAAAAGTTAGTCAAGCGGATAGTTCAAGAATTCGAATTAAAAAAAAAAAAAAAAAAAAAAGTGAAAAATATAAATTAAAAGGATATACTAAAAGGACAAAAAAAAAATTGAATTAAACAGTGAAAAAAATTGTCCTTTAAGGACATAAAATAAATTTCAATATAATTTGGTGTTGAAAAATATAAAATAATAAAATTATGTAAAGGAATGTACAGTGTTAAAAAAAAAGGACAACCTGAAAGGATCCTATAAAAAAAAAAACAATATTGAAAAAAAAAAGGATATTCTGAAAATAAAACGAAAAATTTCTAAAAAAAAAAACAGTGCCAAGGGATGAAAAGGACAAGAAATTAATACAGAAAAGGAATTCTAGTTTTTTTTAGATGTGAAATAAATAAAAAGAAACTGAAAAAAAAAACATTTATTAAGATAAAACATTAAATGAAAATAAAAGGACGGAAACATTAAATGCAAAAATACACTGGGAATATTGGCGGAAATTAAGCAATAAAGAAGGAAGAAGTGTGAAAATAAAAGACGAAAAACTGAAACAGAAAGGTGAGGTTTTTATTGGTTTTATTTTTATAAATACAGAGGTAGAAAAAAATTATTGTTGTTTTCGTTACCATAGAGGACTGTCTTCAGAAATAGTGACATGAAAATTCTCAATCTCAGGGCCTAGGACGAATTTGACAAAGGCAAGCCTGGAAGTAAAAGAGAAGATACAATTTTAGTGGTAGAGAAGACTTACCAGGTAACACGGTGTCAGCCTCAAGTGAAGAAAAGGCGGCCGAGTTTGTTTTAAATATTACAAAATTTATATATATATATACGTAAATATATATTTCGTGTCCTGATCGAGTTTAGTTTTAGTTATCGTAATTCTTAAATTAGAAAAAGAAAAAAAAAAATTAATTTTTTTTATTATTTCTAATATTAATTATAGTTTTTTTTTTGTTTTTAGTGAATAGTTAATATTATTCAGTTTAATGGTCATTAATTAAAAATTTTTTTTGTGTTTCACGGCGTGTAAGTGCCTCAATATAGAAAGTTTTTTTTTAATGAATTCGAAATCCTTCTGCACCGCATAAAAGAAAACAAATGAACTAAATATGATTAAAAGGTATTAAGTAATCTTAGATGAAAGTATGACCCCCCTAAGAGAGCTCCTTTAGGTAGGAACATCATTTTTAGATTTTTTTTATTTTTGGTCATATAAAAACAAATAACAATTTTCTTCAGAGGCGATGTTTCAAGGGTAATAGAATTTTTTTCTGTTTCTTTCGATTTTGGTTGGCTACAAAATATGTAGCAGTATAATTTATAATTTATTTTTTTTTTATATTAAGGCACCTAGTTTTAAAGATTTATGTTTGTTTTTACTTAAAAAGGATGATGAATTTTGGATTGTTAATTTAATCTAATTTTTTTTGTTTGCATTAACGTAACGAAAATTAAAATTCAAAAAAAATTGAAAATATGTGTAAGAACCAATTTTTGTTATATTATTATGAAATTTTGATTTTTAAATTAAGTTTTGTTTAGTTTTTTTTTTTGTTTCTCTTTGGTTGAATAAAGATGTAATTTGTTTGTTTGCTAAGTAACGATGTTCGTGTCTTAAGTCTTTTGTTTGAGTTGGGTTGGACTTGAGGATAGTGTAAGTAAGTGTGTGTGGTAATTGGGGGACAAGAAGAATATTTTTTTTTTGGAGTAAAAAAAAAATGTCCCAGGCAGGGAGGGTGATAATACGGAGGACAACAACAACCAGTTCTCCAGTTGAAGAAAAAAAAATGTTTTCAGTGAAGTGTTTGTTTATTCTTTCTTTTGTTCGTTCTGTGTATGATTTTTTTTTTTTTATTGTAAATTATTTTTTTATTGTGCTTGTCTCGACGAGTGGTTCAGGGTTGGAACCTGCCCTGATGTTGCCAATGAGCTGGCTGGCACTTTGAACTGCTACGTGCATAAGAGACACATAACAATGTTTCAGTTAAAAAATAAACAAAATAAATAGAGTGGCTGTCAGTTTATTAGAGAAGTTTTAAAGCGAAACAAAAAATGTTAAAATGTAAACTAAATGCATTTGTTATCCAAACATTTTAAGCTTTTTTAAGTTTAAAATTTTAGACACGTGTCCTTTAATGTAAAAAGATAAATAAAAGTTAAATAAATAAAAGTTAAATTTAACTCGGTATTTTATATATGTCTAAATAAGCGACTTTATAAAAAGTTTATTGCAAACACTGTTTAACATTGATTTTAAAAACAAATATAACTTTTCTTTGGACATAAACATATACACATATTTATTTATTTAAAGTGTAAAGGATTACGCTTATTATTGTTGTTTATAATAAAAATAGAAGATATTTTGTTCATTTTATTTGTTAACAAAAATGGTCAGGATACGTCGGCGATTTACCGTTGTGCTCTGCGCTTTTTTGATTGCATTTTTCTTAGCCGTGTATTTTTTAATAAATTACGTGGCAGTGGCAGAAGGTAAGAAACCAAATTTTATGACCGGCGATACGTTTGAAGCTTTGAAGCAGGTGAAAGAAATTTCCAAGTTCGAAAAATTAAATAAATTAGGAAATAGTCTTTTCGAGAAGACTCAACGGCAAAACGAACATTTCAAGAAGTCTGAGCACAAAGACAACATAAAGGATAAGAGTGATGTGTCAAATATTGAAGACAACATAATAAATGACAACAAAGAAGATACCTGTGAATTTGATTCACAGCAAGTGCCGCAACCAAATATACAGGTAATTATTTGATTTCAGATTAATTCTATTCATATTCATACTTAAATTAAAATTATTAGATGCTGGATTTGTATAGTGAAATGAAATTTGATAATATTGACGGTGGTGCTTGGAAACAAGGTTGGAACATTAAATACGATCCACTCCAATATAATAATTATCATAAGCTGAAAGTGTTTGTGGTTCCCCATTCACACAACGATCCGGGTTGGATTAAAACATTTGATGACTATTATGATCATGAAACCAAACATATTTTATCAAATGCTTTAAGACATTTGAGAGAAAATCCTGAAATGAAATTTATATGGGCTGAAATTTCTTACTTTTCTAGATTTTATGAAGAGTTGGGAGATTCCAATAAACAGGAAATTAGAAAGTAACACTGATTATATAATTTAAAATGTTTTATTAGAACAAATACATTTCTTTACAGATTAGTTGGAAATGGCCAATTGGAATTTGTATCCGGAGGTTGGGTTATGCCAGACGAGGCGAATTCACATTGGTATAATATTCTTTTGCAGTTAACAGAAGGTCAACAGTGGTTAAAGAAATACTTAAATGTAACACCTACGTCGTCTTGGTCGATAGATCCCTTTGGTCATAGTTCATCGATGCCTTATATATTAAAGAAATCTGGTTTTCATAATGCGCTTATACAAAGGACTCATTACTCGGTTAAAAAGGAATTAGCTTTAAAGCGTAATTTAGAATTCTATTGGCGGCAGTTGTGGGGTGGGTAAAAACTCAAGCTTATAGTAAAAAAACTAAAATTCCTAACAATATTTCATTTCAAATATTAGATGGTACTGGTAGTACGGATTTATTTACTCACATGATGCCATTTTATTCATATGACATTCCACACTCTTGTGGTCCGGATCCTAAAATATGTTGTCAATTTGACTTTAAACGAGTTCCAAATTTCGGCCTTACGTGTCCCTGGAGAGTACCACCACAAACCATAGATGATAATAATGTGGCTCAAAGGTGTTTACAAAACATTTAAAGAAATAAAATTGTTATTTTTTATTGTCTCATTTAATTATAGAGCAGAATTGCTTATAGATCAATGGAAGAAGAAGGCTGAACTATATCGTACTAATGTTGTACTGTTTCCACTTGGCGATGATTTTCGCTACAGTCAAAGTACAGAATGGGAGGTTCAACGAGTAAATTATGAAAATCTTTTCACGCATATAAATTCCGAACCCAAATATTTTGTGGAGGCTAAATTTGGCACACTGCAGGAATATTTTGATGCTGTGCATCAGGAACAAAAAGAAAAATCTCGCAATTTTCCTTCTTTAAGTGGTGATTTCTTTACATATGCCGATCGCAATGATGACTATTGGAGTGGTTATTATACCTCTCGTCCGTATCACAAACGCATGGATCGGGTATTAATGCATTACATACGTTCTGCAGAAATATTGAGCTCTTGGCATAATTGGGATGCCAGCAGCAAATTCGATGAAATGCTGCAAAAGGCCAGACGACAGTTGTCTCTATTTCAACATCATGATGGTATAACGGGTACTGCCAAGAATCATGTAGTCAAGGACTACAATAGACGTATGTTGAGTGCATTAAAATCGTGCAGATTTGTGATGCAACAGGCGGTATATAAATTACTGACAAAACCTTCCGTAAGCAAACAAAACAGTTTTTGTATATTTGAAATGTAAAACGTTTGTATTTTTAGATTTACAATGCTGACAGTAACTTTAATTATTTTTATGTGGATGATTCCCGTTGGCCAGGATCAGATGATAGTCGAACAACTATTATTTTAGGTGAAGAATTACCACAAAAACATTTAGTTTTTCACAATTCATTGCCTCAGTGGCGTGAGGAAATCGTTGATTTTTATGTGGCCTCTCCATATATAAGTGTTGTTGATTTCAATAATAATCCTGTTGACATACAATTAAGTCCTGTTTGGACTTGGCATAAGAACTCCTTTACAAATACTTCTACACCACAAGCTTCTACCACAAAATATCGATTGATATTTAAAGCAAAGGTGCCACCGCTCGGATTGTCTACGTATGTTGCCAAAGTAGAAACTCCTGAAACCATAAAACCAACGTGAGTAGAAGCAAGTACATTTTACATTTTCATAAAAATCTTCAATCGATATTTGCTTCTTTAACCCCTTTTCAGCTACACAAACTTTGCAACGAATTTAATATTAACCAAACATCCTATAACTACTCAACTGGGTGATTATCCTAAAGAAGTAAAGTTTGGTGAGCACAAAGAAATATCTCTAAAAGTTGGTTCAGGGCCAAGAGTAGCATTCAGTGCTGAAGGTATGATGAAATCGATACAAATTAGGGAAATGGAGCCTCATACCCCGGTGAGAGTACAGTTTGTTAAATATGGTGTGAGATACAAGGGTGAAAAGTCGGGTGCTTATCTTTTCTTGCCAAATGGCGTTGCAACTCCTATTGCCAATGGCCAACATCCAGATATTTTAGTTACCAAAGGTCCATTGGAGTCTTCTGTTAGTGTTGGTTTAGCATTTGGAGTACATCATACGATACTGCGTGACGGTGAAGCTCCAGAAATACGCAATAATATTGACATTTATCATATGGATGATACCGAAATTGCAATGCGTTTTCAAACACGCATACGAAATGGTGAAACATTTTATACTGATCTCAATAGCTTGCAATTAATTAAACGCAAACGCTTTTCCAAGATACCTTTACAAGGCAATTACTATCCTGTACCTTCAGCTATTTACATAGAGGATGATAGTCTACGGTTGACAGTTGTCTCTGCTCAGCCCCTGGGCGGCTCTTCTCTAGCGGATGGAGAAGTGGAAATTATGCAAGATCGCCGTTTAACACACGACGATGAGCGAGGTCTAGGTCAGGGAGTTTTAGACAATCAACCAGTTTTACATATTTTCCGTGTGCTGCTAGAAAAAATTGATAATTGTGAAAAATTAGCCGACAATCATCCTTCGGGCATTTTAACTTCACCTTCATACCGCAATCTAAAGTCCATATTAAACCCACTTGATAAGTTTATATTTACTGAAAACGATTGGTTGGGCGTTTTGCCAGATTTTGGCATGTCGCACGTGGCCTTAAGCGACGATATGGAAATAGTGGTGATAAGAAATTTGCCAGCCTTAAGTACTATACCGGCAGTTGCCAAAGATCGCAAGCAATATTTGTTGCAAAACACTGGCCTTATAGTACATCGCACTAATTTAATGCAATGTTCTGGTCTACAGGCACAAAACACTGGAGAGGTTGAATTATAATTTAAAATGTTGTTATAAATAAATAATAATTTGTTGATAATTTCAGATGAATTTACATCATTTGCTGCAGTGGGATTCCCAAAAAGTTTCAGGAGTTTATAAAACTACTTTGACATTCCTTAAACGTTTGGGCTCCCAAAAGTTTGATGAAGATATAGCTTTATGCCCCATGGATACAATGGCGTTTATTTTACAACGGCACAGTTGATTTAATTTAGAATAATTGAATTGAATTGAATTTATTTTTTTTTTCTTTTTATTTTTCTTTTAACTAAAATTAAGTAAATCTCACTTGGCTTAAAGTTTATTTAATACCAAAAATATTTGTCTGATTTTTATGTTCTTTGCACATTCACAATTATGAATATACCCACCTCTAATTTTGAATTAGATCAGTACTTTGTATTATTATTTTCTTTTACCAGCGTAAATGATTTGTCTTAATGCAATTATGTTATTTATGTTTTTTTTTTTATTATTATTATTTCTTTTTTTTTTAATTTAACAATCGTAAGTTCTAAAATACTTTATTGACGAATAGCTAAGGCATGCTTGATTTTTTTGTTGCATTAATTTAAGCAAAAATTTTCAATTAACAATAACAGTTATAGTCTGAGTTATATATAACATATTTTAATAGTAAATCAATGACTTTTTCAAAAAGATAAATACGGTATAGCAATTTAATAAAATTTCAAAACTTAATATAATGACTGCTTAAAATTAGGTTTGTTAGTTTTCTTCACTTGTTTTAATTTTTCCTTTTTTTACTTATCACAACTTTTTTGAAAACGTTTTATAATTTTTACAAACTAAAATATAATTAGTGTTAGTTAAACTTTGTTAAAATCAATTTTAAATTGGAAAATTATTTGTACTTAAAAAATGTTTGAAATAAAAAATTCCACATATTCATCGTCTAGCATTCAAAGCGTTCGGTTGTTTTTTGAATTTCTTTATTAAATAATACAATTTTCATATACGGTTGAATTTTTCTGTCAGTTTGGAAAATTTCTGAATTTTTTTTTTCTTTCGGGCGTTTTTTGTTCTTTGTTCTCCTCGAGTATATAGAACATTTTCATTGTTTTTTTTTATTATTAATTTTTTTTTATATATTTGGTCTTTGAACATACTTACGGAATTTTCTTAGTGTTCACTCGATATGAACGGGGTTCATCCCCCGAATTACAACCGGTTTCAGGAGCTTGCTTCCTTGACCAGTAAGACAAAGCCAAATAAAAACAAAAGGCCACGAGCCGAAGATTTCATTCCATTACCAGAAACATCGGATAATCAACTCAACCTTCCACGTTATCTAGTGGCGTCTACAACTGTAAATGAAAATATTCCAGCAAAACCACTGGCTTCACATAATGTGTTTCAGGTAGAAAGAGGTTTAGACTTTATCTCACGTGACCGACTAGAGGTCAAGGAAATGAGAAGTGGTGACCTATTAATTAAGGTGCCGGATAAAAAAACTGCCGATAAATTCTTGAAAGCTACCTATATTGATTGTATTCCGGTGAAAATTCAAATGCATAAAACTTTAAACACAGTACAAGGTCGCATCTATTCAAAAAAAATCATTAACATTCCACAGGAAGAACTAATAGAATTGCTCAGAGATCAAAAAGTAGTCGATGTACGTCATATTACTAAAAAAGAAGATGATAAAATTGTTGCTACAGGAGCTGCTATTATTACTTTTGATCAGATTTACCGTCCAGAATATTTGAAAATTGGCTGGGAAAGAGTTTTCGTTACAGAATACATTCCAAATCCCATGAGGTGTCTTAAATGTCAAAAACTCGGTCACACGAAAAAGTGGTGTAGAAATAATCAATTGTGCCGTGAATGTGGAGAAAAAGAAGTACATGATGCATGTAATGGCAAATTTTGTGTCAATTGTCAATTAAATAGTCATGCCTCCTACGATTCAGAATGTCCCACATTCTGGAAGCATAAATCCGTAAACTACATTAGAATTTCCAGAAGATGTACCACACGTGAAGCATGGGCTATTTTCAATGATAACCCTACCCTGAATACTCTTAAACCAACTAGAGGAAATGCCAAAAAAAGCCCAACATATGCACAAATTGCAACCACTGAAAACAAAACAAATTTGAAAAAAAAAGTAACGGAACTGTCGGACGCAACAGAAAACGGAACGCATATTACCTTTAAAAACAATAACAACAAAAACTTAATAACAGAGCCAATGCAAATACAAACTACAACAAAAATTGACAACCTAGAATATCAAAACAAATCAACAACCTCAAAAGAACAACCAAACCACAACGCACACTCAACGGTAAGTTACAAAAAGAAATTAACAAATCAAAATTCTCAAATGGAAACAGCAACAAATAGTGCTCAACTAACAGTTTTAGGCTCTTATGAAAAAATTAGAGCTCTAAACACAACTACAACAAAAACCTCTAAAAGAATAAATAAATCAAATGAAAAAGATTATTTAAAAGATTACAGTGATTTTAGTGATAGTACATTAGATGATTACTTTAAACCAAATACCGACAAGAACGTCACCGAAGAAATGATTATTCAAGATATTAATGATGGTATGGGTTTAAGTACTCCTCCAAGAATGCCGAATGAAATCACTGATGGTAATGGTGAATCACCATGTACTCAGAAGTACAAAAAATTTCCACAATTAAATGTACTTATAACTCCAAATACATTGAAAAACACTATGCAATTGCCCCCAAAGGGCAAAACTGAAAAATAACTTCATGACATTGGATCTAAACATCTCTATTCTCCAGTGGAATCTGCAAGGATTCACAAATAACAAATTTGCCTTGGAACTACTAGTCGCACGTCACAAACCCAATATCATAGTTTTACAGGAAACTCATATAGTCAAGAAAAATTTACATCTTCTACACCTTCCGGGATTTAAAATTTTTCATCACAATAATTTAGATTATGATTACGCTAAGTCTGGTATAGCTATTTTGGTTAAGAACAATTTGAATGTGACTCTACATATTAAATCCACAAATAGTTTACTTTACCAGACAATAGTAATAAAAGGAAATGAGGAACTTTACATCACAAATATATACAGAGAAAGTAATGTTGATTTATCTACCTCGATAATAAACGATTTATCTATTAACGTAAATACACACCACCTAGTGCTAGGAGATCTTAATTCTCAAAATATTTTATGGGGCTCGTCTTCAAATTCAGCCAACGGGAGGATTTTGGAAGAGTTTGCAAATGACAACAGCTTGGTAATTTTAAACGATGGTTCACCTACTCTGCTAAATACGAGAAACACTTTAACTGCTGTGGACGTTTCCATGTCCTCTGTTGATATTGCCTCAACTTTAAAATGGAATTGTTTACAAATGCCAGAGGTTGGAGATCATTTTCCCATTAAAATTACAAATGTTTTAAATACTTCAATTAATAAATTCACGCCTCGTTTTATTGACAGAAACGCTGACTGGTCTCTTTTTCAGAAAAGAGTAGATCTAGCGCTAAATCAATTTGAAAAATCATCAAATATCAACAAGGAAGCTGCTCAGATAAAGCGCATTTTAAGAAAGTCAGCAAATGAGTCCATCCCTCTCAGTCATAAACCTAAGGAAAAACACAGCCCTGTTTGGTTTAATTCCGAAATATCAAAATTAATCAGTTTGAAACAGGAGGCATGGAAGGTATTCAAAAGAACACGAAATACGGCAAATGTAATAGAATATAAAAAACTTTGCGCTAAGACAAGGAAAACTTGCAAAATCGCAAAGAGAAATACCTGGGAGAATTTCCTGAATTCCATGAATCCTTCAATGGACGTTCGGACTCTCTGGGGCAAGGTAAATAACCTTAGAACAAATCGTATGGATAATTTTCCTACGATCTATTTGGACAACGATAGTTTAAATCAGCCCTCGGACATTGCTAGAAGCTTTGCTTCTTTTTGGACATCACTTAGTTCTGACGCAGCTTTTGACCCTGATATCATTGCGACAAAAAATAATTTTAATATCGACAATTTAGAACAAACAAGCCATCAGTATGAGATTATGTCACGGAGAATCCATATCTCAGAACTGAATGAAACAATGAAGTCATTAAGAGGATCAACTCCAGCACGGGACAAAATTACGTATAATATGGTAAAAAATGCACCTGATAACTTGAAATCACGACTTTGTGAACTTTATAGTTTAGTGCTAGCTTCAGGAAATTTTCCACATGATTGGAAAACGGCAATATTGTCACCCATTCCGAAACCGGGAAAAAGTCCCAATAGCTTAGAGGGTTACCGGCCTATTTCACTTTTGCCTGTTTTATCGAAAATTCTAGAGAAGATTTTAGCTAAGCGCTTTTGGCAGTATGCTAAAAGAAATTTTTCGGAAATACAACATGCTTTTATACCCCGGCATGGGGTTCACACCATTTGCCACCAACTTGAAGATACTTTACGGAGAAATCTCAAAAATGGTAAACACAGTCTAGTCCTTTCCGAAGACATTGAAAAGGCCTTTGACCGAGTAATATCAACATATGTTTTAATAGAGCTCAATGAATGGGGTTTCCCAGTGCAAATTTTGAGACTTTTGAAATCTTTTCTCACAAATCGTAAAATTACTGTAAAAGTAAATGGTTGCTACTCGAGCACATATGCTCTGGACAATGGAATTCCGCAAGGTTCTCCTCTATCCGTAGTGCTATTCTCTATATATGCCAATTCTTTAGCAAAGGCAATAGAAAATTTGCCTGGAATCGATTACGTTGGAATTTATGCAGACAATATTTTTGCCGTCTCATCAGGTTCTTCGGAAGCAGTTTCATTGAACATTAATTATTTGGACACCAGAATACATCAATGGGCCAAGAGCAGAGGTGCTATTATTCCGACTCATAAATCTGAAATACTTCACGTGTGCAGAAAAAGAAATTGCATTGAAAATACTGTTTGTATTGGAAACGTATGTCTACAATTTTTGGATCATATGAGAATCTTGGGTTTGTTTTTTTCTAGAAATCTGCTCTGGAATAATCATTTTAAGCAACTGACATACAAATTAAGCAAAATCAACAATCTTTTAAAACTAATCTGCTCTCGGAATAAAGGACCTCATATGGAAACAGCACTCAACATCTGCAGTTCTTTAGTAACAGGGACCATTTTACATGGCATCACAATATACGGATGGTCTTCTAAGAAAAACATCAAAAAAATCAATGCTTCCATAAACAACTGTTATAGAACCGCGTCTGGTCTACTTCGAACTACACCTTTGGAAAAATTAAGATTAGAAGCAAACTTTGCAGAATTTCAGAATATGTTAGAAAAAGCCTCTGTTAACATGGGATCTAGAGCTATTACCATTTCCTCGGACGGCCTTCATGAACACTTCTGGAAAAACCTAAACTCTTTATTTAATTGTCAGACATCTGCCACTAACAAAATTATCGCTATTTTGAGAAAATGGAATATATCTATTCCACAAAAACCATCTAGTACTACGGGATCAAAAAATTTTGTAATAGCAGATGATACCCTGAACTGTTTGAAAAAAAATAATTCTGACTCTTCATGCTTTAAGAGAATGTTTACTCAGAAAATAGCTTCCTTCTCTCCTATCGATATTTACTACACAGATGGCTCTTTTCTAAATGGTTTGACATCTTATGCCATAGTAAAACAGATCTCAAGTACACAATTTGTAACCATAAAGGAATGTAGACTACCAGATAACACAGGTATATTTACAGCAGAATTGGCTGCCATTAAAACAGCCATAGATCTCGCAACTGAACATGGAAGAAAAACTTTAATTTGCACTGATAGTTTAAGTTCAACTAAAGCTTTGATAAAAAATAAAAATGGCGTATATGATGATATACTTCGGCTGCAAAACGAAACTCAGCAAATACAAATTTTATGGATTCCATCCCATATTGGAATTCATGGAAACGAAAGGGCAGACGACGGGGCGAAAAGAGCTTTAGGCTTATCCAGTATTACGGATATACCAAGTTTACCCAAGGCCATTAGTAATCCTTTTAAAAAAATTCTTCAACAGCAGTACCCAATCACAATAAGACCGAATTACCACAGAAACTTTACGAGAGCAGAATGCGTCATGCTGGCCCGCATAAGAGTGGGCAAATGCCTTTTTAACTCCAAGCACTACTTTGATAGAACCGACCCACCAATCTGTCCAAATTGTAATGTTATCCTCAGCATTTCTCATCTGTTGGCCTCTTGCCCCATTTCAAAAGTTGACGAGCCACTGGAAGAAGTACTTGATTGTTCAAACCTTGAGAACATTAAAAAAATCAAGAGATGTCTACAGCACCACAGCATTCGAGATGTTTAGCCCACTATTTTGTTACTTTTTAAGAACATCAATTCAATTTTCATTAATTTTTTTTTAAACGTTAAATTTATCTATCTTTTATGTTTATTTAATACTTAAAAAATTTTTGTATATACATATTTGCTTTTGTTCCTTCTTAATTTAATCTTTAATTTTTATAATACGAGCGCATATGGTCTGGTTACCGGCGCCCTTATGTATATATTTTATAAATTTATTTGTAAAATATATTATGAATAAATAAATAAATAATAAAAAATTCCAACTTTATGTAAAATACGTATAATAAAAAAAAAAAAAAAAAATAAATTAAAAAATAAAATTTGGTCTTAAGGAGGCTTTTATATAACTGTGAATTAATTAATAGATAAAAAGATCCTAAAATTACTAATAAACATTATTAATAAAAATTATTTTAAATAACATAAATTTCTAAAAGTATAATAATAAAGAAATAAATTTATTAATATAAAATATTGATTACTGAAATAAATAAGAAAAACAAAATTTCATTATTTTATTCAACTGGTGGAAACTTGCAAATATATAAAATTATAAATGCTTGGAAAAATTTATTTAGAAAAAAGTATGGAAAAAGATGCCGTTTAATAAGACCATATGCGCGCAATTTATAATAGAGATTATAAAAATACATAACCATTTACGAATAAAATGAATAAAATTTACAATAAAAGTAAAAATGAAATTATACATCTCGCATGTTGTGCTTCTGCCGACTGAATTTTATGGAGACTAACTGCCATCCCTAAATTACGACGTAAAGCGCAAGATATCTGTCAAAATTTCTCATGTACATACAAAATGTACGAAGCATCCCTAAATAGCACGGCGTCAACGCTTAGCAATTGGAAAATCCGATTTTGACAGCGCGTAAGATAATGCAGTTGCCTGCAAGCTACTGTTGTTTACATATTTTGTTGTAGTATTTAGAGAACGTTACAAAACAGTAATGACATTTTTGCTTTTTTCGGGCTTATATAGCGTTTTTATCACTGTTTTGCATTTCATTTTATAGGGTTTTATTAAAAGTGATAGGTTAACATTACTGTTCACAACAAAACGTTGCGCTTTTATTTAGGTATGCACCTTCAGCGTAAAAGCCATGCGTTATTTTGCGTCGCGTCTTACGCGCTAATTTAGGGATGGCAGTAAATAATTGCTCAAGGTACAGTTCAAGGCGAATCAATTGCCATGTAATCGCCGTGGCGAATTAATTAATTTTCGCTGAAACCCTAAATGTCAAACACAATATAGAAAAATTATACATATTTTTATACCCTTCACCACAAAAAGTGGAAAAAGGGTGTATCCATGGCGAGATCATATACCAGGTGGTGGCAGTGACGTATTCATTCATTTTCTCTGTTCAACTCCAAATTTTTTTGGCGTTGTGGCACATGATTTTATATACTGGGGTGACAGAATTAAAAATAAGAAAACAAATTTTTAAGTACTAAATATACACAATTTTACATTAAAATGTCATCCATCAGCTCTTAATGGGTTAAACATTTTTTAAAATTTTAGTATTTGCTTACAGATCTGTTAAAAAGCTTTAAAATGATACCCATATTGATATTTTAAAAAATTTGAAAATTTCAGAGGCCCGTAGCTCGGAAAATATGGGCGAAAGCCAATTTTTTCTCTTGATGTTATTTTTCTTATATTTTTTTAGGAGTTACTTCATTGTTCCAAATTATATAGAAAAATTAGAGGTAGGTGTGGTGTCTAGCCCACTATGTCAAAGGACAGGGACCGATCTTTCTGATTTCCAAAAGCACATCTTGCGTCACTTTGATTGTTCGATTGGCGTATTTAATTTTTCTAACTGATCTAGTGCCTCGGCAAACTTGATTTCAACACTAACACTTCCTCTGTGATATAAACAACACCAACTTTTACATCATTTTTGTCACTTAATCCTTTTTTTGCAGTGTGGTACACGTGGTTATTTATATATGCATATGTGGTGAAGGGTATATAAAACTCGGCATAGCGTTATATGGCACTCATGGCGCAATAATACCGCGCCTTGTCGTTAATTTTATTCTACGCCGTCAATATTAATTACTATGTGTTTTAAATTTTTCAAAAAGGTTGCACAATCTATGAAACTGCAAATATAAATACTTGGAAAGAAAAATAAAACATTCGGATTAATAAATATAAAATAAAATAAGAATTATTTGAATACTAATAATAACAATTTAAGTTTTTTATTTTTAGGTTTTTTTTTTAATTAAAATAAGCAACACAAAATTAATTTTATTAGCAACATTGAAATAGCGTAACGTTTCAAGATAAAAACAGGAGTTATAAAAATGGGAAAGCTTTTTTGATTGCTAATTGCACAAGTAAAACGAAGTAACCGTATTTTAAACTTCTTAAAACACCATAAACAAGAAGTTAATTCTAACTTATTACCCACAAAAATTCATCAGTATTTATTTCATCTTTAAAAGATCTGATAGAGAAGCATTATAAAAGGATTTATGAAATTATTTTAAAGCTTTCGGCTTCAAGATGGCAAAAGTAAAACATTAGTTGTTTGCATTATTTGTAAATTTAAATTAATGCTTTATATCAACATCGCTAATATAAGTCGTATAGTCTGGCAACACTTTTAAGAAGAATAGAATAAAAAGTTCCAACCAACTCTTCTAAAGCAAAGTTTACTTTGAGATGCAAAGTGGTTGTTTTCATTTATTGTGCTCGTGCTACATTCAATACAGTGTTAAAAATAAAGTGTTTAAAGATAAAAAATAAAATTTTTAAAATAAAAAAGGTAAGAAAATTGAATTATGTTCATAAGAAATCAAATCTATGAAACAAAATCAATTGTGAATCTTAAATACATTCTATTAATAATTATACAAATGAATCTATTAACAAAATACATCTTATGGATTTTTTCAACTATTTTTTTATATATAAAAGAGTGGAAATAAAATATAGAGAACAAAATATAGTTTGCGGTGATGCCAGAGGGTTAAAAAGTTAGCCTGAAATTCTAATTGGAAGGAATTAAGAATTATTTGTAACTAGACAAAGATAGCTGTGGAAAAACTTGTTTTTTTTTTGAGACTTACTCTTGAGAAGCTTAGAAAAATAATAGAAAATTTATTGAAATATGGTGTTAAATAATTTGTAATTTAATTAACCAGAATTGAACAAAAAAAATTATTTTAATCGTGTGTTTTACTTAAATCTTATACAAAAACTGAAAAATACTGGCGTCTACAACTAAAGTTAATTAAATTAGATTTTTTTTCAATCAAGAAAGCAAAATTAAAAATATTCTTAGTTAACTTTTAGTATTTCTCAGGACTGTTCAAGTAATTTTAAACAATAAAAAATATTGAAATTTGTGCTCTGGATAAAATTATTGGATTAAAGTGATTGTATAAAAATATAAAAAAAGCATTAGTACAAACTCGTATTTTGAAGCAGAGAAAAATAGCAAAGAAAGTGTTGCAGAAATTATATGTCAAATTTATTTA
This sequence comes from Cistogaster globosa, assembly GCA_937654795.1. Taxonomy (NCBI): domain Eukaryota; kingdom Metazoa; phylum Arthropoda; class Insecta; order Diptera; family Tachinidae; genus Cistogaster; species Cistogaster globosa. Next base: position 13,691,425 of record OW569403.1, on the reverse strand, counting down.
AACTTTCTTACAAAAACATATAAAGATTTATGTTTTAAGAGTTTTTTTTGCATTTCGTTAGTTTTTGTTAAATTAAATGACACTTTAATCTTTAAAATTATCGTGCTACTTTCCCGAATAAATTATTTTAATCACCGTCTTTATTTACTTCTAATGAGGTAACTCGATATCAAAACGTGTTAAATGAAAGGATTTCAATTTTCAAAAGATCGAAGAAAGTAAATTTGTTTTGAAAACTAAAAATCTAATCAAATTCCATTAATAAAACAGAATTCAATAATTTTTAATTTATATATATCCTTCACCACAAAAAGTGGAAAAAGGTATAACTATTTTTGTCATTCCGTGTGCAATTTCTACAATATCCATTTCCAACTACATTATATATAGCGAAGTCAATTTAGTAATGTCCGTCTGTCCGTCCGACTTGGTGTTGAAATCAAGCTTGCCGATCAAAGTGACGTCAATTTTTTAACACCCTTGGCCGATGTAGTAACACACACTGTAAAATTTTTAACTTAAAAAAAAATTATAGTAAATAAAATAAATGCCTTTAATATATTTTGCCTCCCAATAATTGCATTCAAATTCTAATTCATTTAATTGGATGGTGAGTGAATTCATTCTCGAAATTCATTCAGATTCTAATTAATTTTTATGCTGGTGTAGTGAATGCATTCACACAAATTTTCTTTATAATAAATTCATTTTAGTTCATTTTCTTTGTGTGGCCAAGTGAATGGCATTAAAATATTCTAATTCATTGTGAATGCATTCAAGTTTTAATTCAATTAATTTTTTTTTTGAACAGATGAATGCACTCAAAAATTCTAATTTACAATTCCACTTCCCGTACCTTCTAAATTTTTTTAAGTGTACATTCGCTATTTTTTCTACAAAATAATTATTTTTTTTAATTTGAAAGTTGAAAATCTTTTCATTTTTTTAATGGCGCTTCAACAAAATGTAAACAAATTTTGACGTTAGTTCTGAAAAATATGTAATTCGAATTAGATCACTTGAGCTATTAATATTACCTATGTAGTATTCAATTTGCCTTGGCATTAAATGTATTTAAGCGGAAATTGCATTTAAAGTGAATATTATATTTCTGCAATCTGGCCACTTTAGGCAAAGAGAGCAAGTTATAAATTAATGTACTTTAAAAAAGCTCTTTTATATAAAAGAGAGTAAGTACTTAAAATGATAAAATGTTTTGGAATGTGGTCATAGCACAATTGATATAAAAAAATGCCAAATCTGTGCTACTATGCCTTTTTCTTAATGCCTGTCAGCTAGCCTGTGCCCGTATGCCTTGGTGTATGTCAGAGAGTTTAAATAGAATCACTTTCAAGCCATTACTTGAAGCGATTCGTTCGTTCGTATTAAATGTTTACACACCATTAAAAGCAAAGAATAATTAAAATATTCATTCATTCTATAAAAAAAAACAACAACAAAACTAACTCGCAGTTCGGTGGTGTATTCTCTTATAAAACTCATGTGAGAAGATACAAATTCATTTAATAAATTAAATAAAATATAAATAAAATACTTAAAAAAATGTGCTTAAGATATTTTTTAAACAACAAATAGAGTTTTTTTATTCGTTCCTATCTTTTAGTGCGTGCGTTGTGCCTGTAATAATTTTATTAGAAAAAAAAAAGAACCTACAAAAATTTTAACAAATCTAACAGAAGCATAAATATTTTTTTCCTTATTTCAATGCCAAATACAATACTTATGACGCCAGAGGAAATTTTCATGTTTTTTTAATATGTATTTATGAGTTCATATTTTTTATCTTCAATTTTATGATACAAACAACTGTTTATAGTGCACGTTACATAAAATATTTAATAAACAAAAGCAGTCTTTTTTAAACTGTCTTAATACGATTAGTTCAATATTTTCTAGCAAAATACTTACGTATCAACATATACCTATGCCTACACACATATGTATGTATGTATGGTGTATGAATATGAATGTAGAACAAGTGCTTAAAATCGAATTTAATTTTTAATAGTTTACAAAAGACACAAAGGCCAGGAAAGCGTTATTTAGAACCTTAAATATAAGTATTTTATAAATTGTAATAGGGAATTGGTCAGCATTAAAAACAATTTTGTCGTTTATTATAATTTCTAATTATTATTTTTTTTTTCATTCTGCTAAAGTGATTTTAAAAACGAAAAAAATATATATATATATGTATGAACATATGTACATACATATCTACAATTGTTACAACGTCATGCAAAAGTGTGTCAAAGCAGCACAAGTTTTTTTTCTTACATCAACAACTAAAACTACTTCAATGCGAGAGAGCACAGAAAGAGAGTAGAATAAAAAACCACTGACTTATATACGATTCTTTGCACCTACATAACATACTTATGTACAAAATTTAACATAAACAACTTATTAACGCAACCAGCAACCAGCAACAAAAATAATATTCTATTTTTATGTAAAATAACTTATTTTAGTTTTTACATCAGGCTTGGGATTTTCAGTACTTTTGTAAATTATTTATACATAAAATCACTGATATAAAACTATTCACGTGATAACCCTGCCAGAACAGTGTCGGTCATTTGATCATTAATGTTGACCGATATACCTACCGGTCATTGCGTGATACAAAGATTCTATTACATTTTCAACCGCAAAATTATAAAAATGAGTGAAACTTTTGTATTCATGTGATGTCTATAGCAAACAGCGTTACGCTGGCTTTAATTCGAAAAAACTACCAAAATTCTTTTAAACTCATTATTTTCATTCTGTCCGTCTGTGTTAGTGCTAAAACAACATTGCCAAGGCACTGACATAAATCTGAAAACTTTTGTATTGAAAATCAGCAAGATCGGTCCATGTCCCTCGAGGCAATGGGCTTAACATTACGCCTGCCTCTAATTTTTCCATATCATTTGGAGCAATGAGGTAACTCCAATTAAGAAACAAATATATGGGGTGATAGAGAATTAAATATTAAGAAAACAAAAACATCAAGTGAAAAAATTATCACTCGACCATATTTTCCAAATGATGGGACTCTGAACTTGTCGTGAAAAAGTTCGATTGTGCACCATTATTTTTAAGATATCAACACGGGTATCATTTAAAAGCATCATTTAAAAAAAAAGCATTAAGGAAGTGATATACAATGTCTTAGGCAAAAATCGTTCTCCTACTGCTCGAATATACGTAGACACCATGCTTAGAACTTTTGAAAAACTAGGCGTTCATATGTCAACAAAAATTCATTTTTTAAATTCCCATATGGATTACTTTGAGAACCAGTTGTCAACAGAGTCTGATGAGCATGTTGAAAAATTTCATCAGACATGCGCACCCATTGAAGAACGCTATAAAGATAAAAGCATTCATTCGCTTATCGCTAAAATATGCTGGACATTGTATGATAATGAAGTGGAATTGCCTAGAGCTAAAAAAAAATGTAATTAATGCTATCCAAATTTGCTTTAAAATAAAATTCTTAATAAATGCGAAAGTAACCCTAAGCTCTCTTCTGTTGCGTCTTATTTCTGACTTTATGGTTGAATTTTCCATTTTGGTGGATTCAGGGACTTATAGTAAAATTTAACGGGTAACATATTTGTGGAACATTTTAACCCTCTAAAACCCTGTTTTAATGGTGTTTTTCGCACTTTTTTAAAAGAATGACAAAAAAGACCCATATCTTGAGGAGTAAGAGGGTTAACATTTCTACAAAAATGTTCTCCGTAACATTTTACATAAATTTGGTGAACACATTTTATACCTAAAATGTAAGGGTCAGAATGTGCCGGAGCTTGGAAACTTGGAAACTTGATTATTAAATAAGTTTTGGAAATTTTTAGTGCTCCGCACCAGTTTCCATCCCTGAGTTATTCTATGCACAGTTGTAACACTACAATATTTCCTTAAAGGTAAAATAGGGAAAAATTTACATACTACTAGTGTGTGCAGTATTAATAATATTTATCTCATTTATCACCAAAATTCTCTTTTCTCAGACCCAATGTTTTTGATAGAATTTACTCTTTCATCATTGTTTCATTATCATTTGTTTTCTCTCTCATATAAAAAAGGCTCTTTATAAAAACAACAAAGCAAAAGGCTCACAATTTATTTTTTTTTACTTTATTTAAGATTTCCTTTTGCTTTTATAAAGTTTTTAATGACACTTGTTTTTTTGTTTCTTCCGTTTAGCTTTTCTTTAATTCATAATTTTCTATTCCCTTATTTCATAAAATATTCTTATTAAGATTACGTGGTTTGTCTAGAACTATTAAATTATTAGTTTAATGGAGTTATTTTTCGATTACAAGGGAATATTTAGAATAAGCACATGAGGAAAATCTAGGCTTCAAAGTAAAGGGTGATTTTTTAAAAACTATAGGAAAGCTAAAAAAAAAAAAAGACATAAAGTTCAGAAAAATGCCTGAAATCTTTATTTGAATCGATAGTACGGTCCAAATAATTTAATGTTTAAAGATTATTTCATGCAAATGTTGACCTTGACTGCGCCTCAAATGGTCCATCCGCTTAGTCCAATTTTCTTTCTTTCCAACATTTCGGCCGGTATCTCACGAATAAATGCTTCAATGTTGTCTTCCAATGCGTCAATTGAAGCGGGCTTGTCTGTATAGACATGAGCTTCAACATAGCCCCACAAAAAATAGTCTAAAGGCGTTAAATCGCATGATCTAGGCGGCCAATTGAGCGGTCCCGAACGTGAAATAAAATGTTCCCCGAACTCGCCTCTCAATAAGTCCATTGTTGCGCGATCTGTGTGGAATATGGCACCGTCTTGTTGAAACCACCTGTCATGCAAGTCAAGCTCTTGCATTTTGGGCAAAAAAGTAAAATGGATATCATTTCACGGTAGCGCTCACCATTCACAGTTACGTTACGATTCGCATCATCTTTGAAGAAATACGGTCCAATGATGCCACCAGCCCATAAATTGCACCAAATTGTGACTTTTTCTGGATGTATTGGTAGCTCTTGCAATGCTTCTGGCTGATATTCACTCCAAAATGGACAATTCTGCTTATTTACGTATCCATTGAGCCAAAAATGAGCTTTACCGCTGAATGGAAGAAGCGCGCGATGAACTTTCTTAACAGAGCACACATTTTGATAATAAAATTCCATAATTTGCAAGCGTTGTTCGTTTGGAAGACGAATTATGTTTAAATTATAAACCAAATTGAAGATGCTTGACAATGAAACAAAACACAAAACGTGCGTCAGCTGTTTAAACCAGTGTTGCCAAAAAGATATTAACTAAAAAATTACCCTTATTATTCAGGGGTTTTCTTATTTGTCTGTAACCTGGCTTGGGAAAGTCTACGTCTAATGGTTAAAAAATTTGTTTTTGTATACAAACATTTTTCTATTAAAAGTACTAACAAATCAGCTAAACTGCTAAAACTATTGTCTCCTGACAATATATACAAAGCCAAAGAAGATGATGTAAAAATGACTGATGTACTATTTTTAAATACATGCATTTTATGATAATGAACAGAAATAAGGAATATTTTTTTTAAACCTGGTTCTAGGGTTTTGTATTCCCTTTAGGCAATGGAAAAAACTCTGTGCCAAGGCGGATCAATTACCAGGCATTCGCGATAGTGAATTCGCTATTCATTTTCCCATATGTAAAACATACGTATAATTTTTTTTATATTGTGTTTGACATTTAGGGTTTCGACGAAAATTATGGAATTCGGAATCGCGACCACCTACTAAATGATTCGCCTTGAACTGTGGAAAAACAGTATATCTAAGTTTGTCATTTCGTTTGTAATTTCTACAATATTCATTTCCAACCCCATAAAGTATATGTATTCTGAGCCTAAGATTGAGCGATGTCCGTCTCTCGGTCAGTGTTAGTGTTGAAATTAAATTTGCCAAGGCACTAGATGAGCAAGAGAAAAAATTTTGCTATTGAAAATCAGCAAGATCGGTCCATGTTCATCAAGGCAGCGGGCAAAACACGACACCTGCCTCTGACTTTTCCATATCATTTGGAACAAGTGAAATAATTCGAATAAAAAAAAAACAAAAACTAATACATGGGACGGGCGATAGAGAATTAAAAAAATAAGAAAAAATCATTAAGGGAAAAAATTGGCGTTTGCACATGTTTTCCGAGTTATTGGCCTTTGAGCTTGTTATAGAAAAGTTCGATTATGCTCCATATTTTTTACGATATCAATATGAAAAGATTTTTCAAAAAACGCAAAAATTTTTACAAATGCTTAACTCGTTAAGAGCTGATGGCACTTTTAAGTATTTTTTTTATATTTATTTCTCTGTCCCTTTAATATTTTTTTTTATTGGAGTTACTTCACTAAAGTAGATTTACATAAATGGTGTAGGGTATATAAGACTTGGCATAGCCGAATATAGAACTCTTACTTGTTTTTACCTAAAATTATGCTTGAATTCATTTTTTACTCATTCATTTAGTCCCTTTCGGTTTTATGATACTGAAAAAAAAAGCGCAATTCATTAAAATTTAAAAAATGCGTATTTCTATAGCTCCTGAAAGCAAAAAGTAATACAAAAATAAATTTAAAAATTAAAGGGTGTCCCCATATGTGCCGTAAATTGACTTATATGCGCCTATCTTTTGAACCGTTATGGACAAACGCTTAATTAAACAGAATGTCCACTGTTTTGTCTGGTATATTATGAAATATAAATATTTAAAATTAATTATAGGGTGTTACAATAGTTGCTGTCATTTGATATGTATGAACAAACTGTTGAACAGTTGTAGACAATTGATTAAAATTTGCACAGAAACTTTATTGCTAAGTCTACTTTAATTTGTAGCAAACTTGAAATTAGAAATTAAAGGGTGTCACTATAACTGATGTAATTTGACCTACATGGCCCTATTTCTAAAACCTTTACAGAAAAATTCCTGAAAATTAGATAGAATGTCCATTTGTATATCAAGTATCATAACAAGTATTAATACTTAAAATTATAAATTAAAGAGTGTCCCAATAGTGAAATAAATTTGATGTATATGGCCAATCTCTTGAACAGTTATAGATCAACTTTTAGAATTTAAACAAATTTTGTTTTACTGTGTCAGCAATAAAAGGTGTAAAAAATAAAGGGTGATCACATAACTTTTGAATTTTCTCGTTTAACCTGCATTCATATTTTGTTCTACGACATATAAAAAATCCTGACACAATCTTGCTCGAATATAACAAAATATAATTTATGTAAAATTACCGTCCTAAAAAAATATGATTTTAAATATGTCTGTTTTAAAGTTGTTTTTTTTTGCACGAATTGTTTATAGTATAATTTTTAAAAGGTTAACATAACGGGGATCTTAGTTTTTAATATTATGCAGATCTTTAAACTATTTGTGGTCTTGGCAAAATATATTTCCATTACAATCTCATTGAAAATACGGATATCACGTAAACGACTTCTCGAAATATAAGGCTCCGAAATATATTTTAGGCTTCTCAGGGTAGCAAGAGCATGCTCAAATCTGTTTTAGCATTTCTTAAGCTAATTGATCTCAATAAGGCTCATCGCATAAAGTTAAATAAATAAAGACGCAATTTAATTGATATAAAACTTGTCTTATACGGCATTTACACTATGCAATATTTCATGAAACTAGCATGAAATTTTTGTTTGTTGGTAAAGCAAGAGGGGTAAGCAATATGGTATTGCTTGAATTTTAAGGGGATGTTACTGTCGCTTATATTTATTTTTAAATAACGCATATCGCTGCAACTTTAATAGAGTGTAAATCTGGACTTGTAGTGTGAGACATTTTTGATTAGGTGATATTTTTAACGTTTCCACACAGTTAAATATGAGACAACAAAATTTACTTTTTCCTTTTTTAATACAACACCCACTCTGGATTAAAAATTTACAGCGCTTACAGTTGTTTCTCCCCGTGTAAATTACAAAAAAAAAAAAAAAAAAAAAAACACATTAAACATTAAGTAAATAAAACTAAATACTTCCGTTGTTATTTTAGTTCTTACTTTATTTCTTGTTATTCATTCATATCAGAGATGTTAAACAGATTTTTTTTAAATTTGTACCAACAAATCAACATATTTGAAAAAAATCTGTTTAAAAATTTTTAAAATAACTTTTGTTATTTTTACACATTGAATGCAAAAATGTTCTGTTAAAAATTTTTTATTTTTATTTTTTACTGTTATAGTGAGGTAACTTTAATAAAAACAAAAAAACAATATGGGGCGATAGAGACATAGAAAAATAATAAAAAGTCTCTCCTAAATTTTGCGGGTTTTGAGCCTCTCAACATTTCATCAAAAAATACAATTGCGCACCACATTTTTTTAAAATATCAAAATAAGTTTTATTTTAAAGCTTTTGAGGAGATCTTTCAGGAAATACAACAATTTCCAAAAATGCTTAACCTATTAACAGCCATTTTTATGTGAATTAAATAAGGTAATTAATTTTTTACTTATTTTTTAATTCTATTTCACGCTAATATTTGTCTTTTTAATTAACATAAATAGTGAAGGGTATATAAAATTTGCCATGTCGGCTAACTAAAATTTATTTAAAGATTTTCTTTAATTTTTCCTTATTTTACCATAACAGCGCTTTAAGCTCCGTGGTTTACCATGATTTTAAGACCAAGTCATTTTTCGTATTAAAAAAGAGTGATAAGAAATGAAACAGACGAGAAATTAGCTTGTGTTTCGTTTTCGTAATTGGCTGAAGTAAATAAAATATCCTTTGCAACTAAAAATTTTAACTTGTTTCTTACGATAGCTGCTTCTTGCTTACGCTGGGTATTTAAATAATCCAAATCTATGAACAAGATCTCCTTCTAATGTTTTTACAGTTAACACAGAGACATCAGAGAGATTTCAGGTAACCACGACTTCGAATTAAAAATTGCAATTGTTTTTTTAAATGGGAATCCATTGAAGATGAAGTGTCAATGTACTTCGATTAGAGCAAACAGTTTTTAATTGGAGTAAAAAAGTACCAACTTTGCCATTTCTTTTATAAACGCCATATACTTTTCTTTAATGGTAAAGTACGACTTTAAGCTTAAACACAGAACAGCAAAATAATTTAATCAAAACTTAAAAATATCTAAAAAAAACTTTTGAGCACCTTTTAAATCTTTAGCTCGGGTAATCTATCTTCCGTTTTTTCGTTAGAGGCCCTTGAGCAAAACTCTGCATTCTCTTGGTAAATATAAAACAACACATACATAATCAAAATAATAAATAGGAAAAAAGACTTTTGCATATTTATATAAGCATTGCAGTAACATATACAGCTCAGCAGTGAATTTAATCCAAATTAGAAACTGCAAATAACAACGTGTAAAAATTAAATTAAATAAATCAATTTTATATTTATTTAATGAAGCAAAAAGGGTGTTTTTATCGAAAAAAATGTAATTTATATAATACAACAAATAAAAAATGTCCCTCAATGTGCAAATACATATGTACATACACATGTGTGTTATATATTCAACTGCTGTAAATTATCCATGCCTGGTGTATAACTAAACATTGAGAAAAAAATTATTTAACAGGTCGGGAAAAACCTACTGCCCCAATAAAAGCACAATACGTTTTCATATACATAAGAGTACACATTTACCTAATTTTAAGCTCTCAAATAATCACGAACACACACACACACACACTTACGACAGTGCATATTATATGCTTTTGTTGAAATTTTCTGTAAACCTTAAAGCATTTATTACTAATACTCATACGTTATGCACATGCACATTTTTCCTTTCTATTTATTATGTTTTTCTATTGTTGTTGTTGTCCGTACTATAAAGAACCATTAAATGAAATTTAACTTCTAAACATATTGGGGATTTTAGTCGCTTTTATGTGGCAAAAAATATTATAAATGATGCGAGCATGTTCATACACAGCAAGTGTGAATAATACGTTTTAATTTATTTAAATAAATTATTTGAAATGTTCTATTATCTAGCACATATAGATACGGAAATACATACACACATGCATACGAAAATGCATGCAAACGTCAGTCACAAATTTGGTTTTATTTTTAGTTTAATTTTAGGTACAAAAAAATGTGAGAAATGAGAGAAATTTACTTTAAAAGTTTTGTAATGTAAGAGAGTAAAAGCTTTACATTGATTATAGTGATGTATTCATGATGCTTTTTTATAAAACGTTTTTTAATATACATATGAATTAGTGGTGCCAGGAATTTTTATAGAAAAATCTTTATTTTTCAAAAAAAAAAAAAAAAAAAAAAAGAAATAATTTAGGAAAAAAAATCCTTAAAAATTTTTATTCTTTTTAATTTTGACAATATCTGTTCAACATTTGCCAATGAAAAAGGGAGACGTATAAAATTTATTGCATACCTCGACAAAGTTGAAAACAATTCCTCACTATCCGCTCTGGAAATATTTGACATCGTGTGTAAAAACTCTTCCACTGTAACATTTTCTACATTCCTAAAATATTTATTAAATTAATGTGGCGGAGCTCCCTAAATTCGTAATCTAAATTTTATATCTCACTGTCTTCAAATATTTTTGGAAAAAGTTTTATTGGACTTACAAATGAAGAAACTTTTTTATTAATAACGTTTTGAGGGTCAAAATAAGAAAGCTTTTTTAAGGTTGCGTGGTTAAAGTCAAATTGTTTTAGAATTTGTTTACAAACTTCAATGTAAAAGGCAATACAAATATCAATGAATTCATTTAAATCAGTAGCATTTAACTTTGTATCGGATATTTTTATTTATGTATATATTTAATTTATATATGTATTTATTTATTAGCGGCAGTGATACAACTTTTTCTTTTAGAGTATTAATTTACAATAAAATTGCTTCATATAGGTAAATATGTGTAATGAATTTTAACAAGAGGTTGCAGTATTAGTTGTCAAACAAGTCAAACAAAAAAATTTAATTTTGGAAAAAAGATTTACCGATTTTATTTTGAATAAAAAATCTTTAAAATTAAGGTAAAATATTCATTCTGGCATCGCTGGTATGAATCATTAATTCTTAGATGTTGTCATAACTCAAAAATTGTGGTTTTTCAGGAAAGGAATTTTTAGTCCTAAAACTAAAATATCCTTCTTCAGTTCCTTAATTAAAATAACTTTGTAATGAAATTTCATCAGATAACAACGAAACAATAAATTAAGTACCTATAATATTTCTTTTGTTGTATGCATGCTGCAATGCTAAATTGCTTATAAAGAAGTATTTGAGTGACACATTTCTGTTTGAGTGCAATTGTAAATACAACGCACAATGATTGGTCAAACAAAAATATGAATATGATCCTTCATAGTATTGAAAGAGAAAGATGATAATTTTGTATGTTTAGAATAAGTTCGAAAGGTTAAGTTTTATTATCATAATTAGCTTTTAAGCCCAAACGCAATCAAAATAAAACCAGACTTTGATTTCGTAAACACAAACTGGCTTTTCAGGCTTGTTTTCTTTAAAAGTTTCCAAATTTCTTATAGCAGTACTCCCCCCAGCTGTTTTAAAATAAAAAGGGACTATAGAAAAAAACATAAGAACGTATAAGATATCACAGGTGCTTGTTATGAAACAGAGTAGAAAATACTTGCGCCCAGACGAAGGCCGGCTATGCAGAAAATCTATAATAAGCGAAGCGGTTGTTAGTTATACAATTGAGGAGAAAATCTTCGCCTGCGCCTATGCTAGAAATATTTAGCAAGCAAAGCCGTTGTTGTTTTAAGTGTGGACATTATGACACTTTCGTAAGTGACAGTATGTCTATACTAAAATGTATACAATGTCCATGGATATAATGACGTTTTTCAAAGCGACGTTAATGAACTCAAAAGTAGCAAAATGACATGCTACCGCTTCGTTTTAGGCTTGTTGACGCCATAAAGACAATTCCAGGAATTTTAAGTAAAATAGTCTGGACAGCGATGAATACACTAAAGATAAAATTTAGAATATATAAAACGGCCCACATACCGTTTTATAATCGTCTTATTTTGTTGTTACACTTTTCGACAAAGGCTATCGTCACTGGCTAAATAATGGGAAGCCGAACTTCTTCTGGATTACAAAAAATCCAAACGGAAAACTTAAAAAACAAAACAGCTTTAACTACACAACAGGTTAAACATTAAGATTAACACATTGTTCACCGGTCACGAGTTAACTCGTATTTTTATGGCCGAACGTTGCTGACCGGCCACGAGTAAACTCGTGATGCGATTTTTGTTATACTGCTTATCATACGAAAAATAAATATTAAAAGTTTAATAAAGTTATTAAAGCTTATTTTTATTGTTTTACTTCCACATCCAATTACGAAATAATAGCCGGTGGCATGAGATAAATTTTCAGTAAAATTGCCGTTTAACAATGTGTTAACAGACCATATAGCTTTTGTTTTTAGGGCGGGGAAACTTGAGAGCATATTCTTAAGAACACCTGGACAAGTTTCCTTTAAAAGGTGGGGAACTGTCAACAATAGAAACGATTGTAATTGTGAGATGCCTCTAGAGAGTAGGATTAGATGAGGTACTTTCGCAGTAGGTATACTACTTTTTTTGTGGTTGTAGCACCCTGACTCACCGGTTATTCTCTATTTTAAATTCGTTTAAAATAACAACATTTTTTCAATAATAAATAACTCAAAAAATAAGTGCTTTTCATAAAAATTTGTCCAGAATAGTTGCTCTATTGCATTACATAAAGAGCATAAAAGTTTTTAAAACTTTTATTTAGTAACAGTTACAAATCTTTAAAATGTTGAATTAATAAATATTTTTTCTATTTATTTAATGTGACTGAATGTGCTTTTAATGTGACTGATAATTTAACGTTAAAAAATCACTAGGTTGGCATTACTGCTTTTAGTAGCTTTTTTAAGCTTAAGGAAACATTCTCTTTTAAGTGGCAGCGTTTTTAGAACTTTTGCAACTCGGAGAAAGTTTAAGTTGAAACAATGTTTATGTGCCAACTTGAGGTTTATAAAAAGTCCAAATGGAAATCAAACTGTGCCTCACATAAAATCATTTGACGTTCTATAAAAAAAAACCAAAATAATAATAATAAAACAAGCAGTAAAGTATGTAATTATTTTCAATAAGTACATACTAAACATTGGCACTGAATAGTCGTCGTTGTCGTCATTTCACTTCTCTGTGTTTAATAAGTACAACGATTTTATTTAAAAAAAAATTGCTTAAGTATTGAACTAATAACAGAACACAGTAAAAAGGCTTTTAAAAATCTAAAGTGAATATTTTAAATAAAAGTTTTACTTGATCAAAAAAAAAAAATATCTTAAAACAACTAATTTAATTTATTATGTATATGTTTTTATCAAACCTAATAACAAATAAATACATTATTTGTTTCTAGTTTGATGAGCAATAAACATTTGGTTTTCTTTTTAGTCCCAGCTGTTTAAAAAAAATAAAAAAAATCTAGAAAATCAGCAACGAATTTTTTCCCTAAACAAAAAACGGAAATAAAATAATTTTTATCATTTAAAATACAAAAACAAATTAAATAAATTCTTAAACAACAGAAAGAAAAAAAAGCAAAAGCTAAACAACAACAAAACACTACAAGTGTATTTGAAACAAGTGCTGGTGCCTAACTGCTGTCTATATGCACGTGCATACATGTGTGTGTGATTGTTTATTTATTATCTCAATAAAAACAGATATAACTGGAACAACAACAAACTAATTCAAAATTACAAAACAAAAAACAATAAAATCTCCGTTTATAAACAAAAACAACTGCTGCTGTATCGTCATCATCATTTTGCCTAACAGCCACCAACAACGATAAAAAGCTTTTTGTGGTTTTTCCATGTACATCCCCCCACATGCAAAAATCAAAACTGCAACAACAAAACAGATTCTCTACATCTTGTGCAGTTAATCTGTTAATCAGTTCTACTAAAAAATTGCAACTTAAATAACAAAAAAAAAAAAAAAAAAATCGAATAAAATAAAATTACTTTAAATAACAACAGCAATAAAATTTGTCTCAACTAATGATTATCTAAATGTTATTGTCCTAAAACCTATCAAAAGCAATTAACAAACAACATCTACTTTTAACAAAAGGTAAATATAAAAAAATTTATTAGTTTTTATTATTTTTTCTTTCTTCTAACTACAAGTTATTAAAAAGTATGCGAATCAAAAAGTAACGAACATTTATTTTTGTTATTTTTAATGGTAATAAAAACTTTTACATTTTAAATTAATTTTTTTTAATTGTTAGAAAATAATAACCATAAAATTTATATTAACGTATTTTAAAATAAATAATGAACAAAAACAATAAGGAGTGTTATATTCTGCTATGACGAATTTTATGTAGCCTTTACCATTTAAATGTAAATCTAGTTTAGTGTGTCCTGAAAGATTTCTTCAAAAGCTTTTAAATGATACCCATATCGATATCGATATCTTAACAAGTTAGAGGCTTTATTAGGATTTGTACTATCTTATACTTATACCCTTCACCATTTATGTAAATCTTGTTTAGTGAAGTAACTCCAATTAAAAAACAAATATTGGCGGGACAGATAATTAAAAAATAAGAAAAAAATTTTTTACGAAATTTTACTTAAAAATCTGAACGGCTCTTAAAACGTTAAGCATTTTTATAAAATTTTAGCATTTCCTAAAAGATCTTTTCAAAAACTTTTAAATGATACCAATATTGATGTCTTAAACATGTGGTGGGTGCACACTCGTACTTTTCTATGAAAAGTTTAGAGGCCCATAACTCAGAAAATAGAGGTGAGCGCCTATTTTTCAACTTAATGTTTTTTAAATTATTTTTTTAATTTTATTCTCAGCCAGAGGTTGAACCAGTGATTTTCATAAATCAATTAAAATTTACTTTTTCGGCTTTGGTTCATTTTTGAATTTAATTTTTATTAAGAAAAATTATTTTTTAAAAAGTACGCGGACGTTTTCCAAAGAAAACAAGAAAAATTACCGCCAAATCCATCATTTTTAATTCTTTGTCGCCCATATACTTGTCTTTTTGATTTGAATTACTTCTTTGTTCCAAATGATGTGAAAAATTACGGGCAGGCGTGCTTTTTTGTCCGCTGCCCCAAAGGACATAAACCGATTTTGCTGATTTTCAATAGCAAAATTTTCGAAACTATGTCTGATCGATTGGCATATTAAAATTTTCTCTAGCTCATCAAGTGCCTTGGCAAGGTTGATTTCAACCCGAACACGGACGAACGGACATTGCTTAATCGACTTCGCTTTGCGTAAAAACTTAGAATAAATATACTTTATGGAGTCGGAAATTGACATTGTAGAAATTACAAACGGAACGAAAAACTTATATTTACCCTTTTTCTACCTGTAGTGAAGGGGGAAAAATATTGTAAACAATTTAAGTACTAGAGTTTGTTTGTCTCTATCTAATTTAATCGCATTGAATTAGGAAAGCAATTAACAGGCATTTTTTTTGAAATCAAAATATCGCCAAATTCTGATTTCAATAGCTCGTTGATTACGGACACCGCATAGCACGTAGCGTTATACTGTTGAAAGCAATTCTCACCTCAATTAATGTCATATTTTTAAACAAAAATCATTGATCATTTTTATTGACTCACCATACGAATCATTTTTCTAGATACAAGGTGGCGCAAAAATAACGTTTCGATGTTTTTTGGCTGTAATTAAAAAAAAAAAAAGAATGAAAAACTTTAATTCTTCTTGTGGATTATTTTTATTTGGTCTTTTAATTTTTTTTTACATCACGTCGAGAATATAATGTCATGTAAATGGTCGCCGCCACAGTTGATTGTCATTTGAGCCCTTTTTATGGCATTTTCCATCACTTTGGCCAAAACTTCCGGCGATAGGTCCTCACATTCTTTACGGATATTGTCTTTAAAGCTGCAAGTGTCTGAGGCTTGTCGACATAAACCGGCGACTTCCAAAAGCCCCACAAAAAAAGTCTGCGGCGGTCAAATCAGGCGATCTTGCTGGCCAGTGCAAATCGCCAAAACGGGAGATTAGGCGCCCGGGAAATGCATCCTTCAGCATTTCGGTTGTGGCACGTGCAGTGTGTGCCGTTGCACCGTCCTGTTGGAACCACATGTTTTCCAATCCCAATTCATCAAGTTGCGGCAAAAGGAACTCGTAGATCATTGCTCTGTAGCGCTCACCATTCACAGTAACCGTTTGGCCCGCGATGTCTTCGAAGAAAAAAGGTCGGATGACTCATCCAAAGAAAACAGCACACCATACAGTGACTTTGAGCGGGTATAATGGCTCTTCGTAGGTTACATGTGAATTTTCAGTGCCCCAGAAGCGTAAATTTTGTTTATTTACGTATCTGCTAAGATGGAAATGGGCCTCATCACTCATAATTATTTTGGATGAAAAATCATCTTGTTAGACGCTATTGGTGGTCAGCAGCTAACAGCTGATGCACCGTCTGGACTTTGTACGGAAACATCTTCAAATCTTGTACCCCAAAAATATCCTTTAGAAGGGTTTTTAAAAATTTCTTCAATAAATCAAAAAGACTGTATTTAATACGAGCGTCAAAATGTTATTATTACAAATGCGAACGACAGTGTGAGCTCTGTAGCGCTCACCATTCACAGTAACCGTTTGGCCCGCGATGTCTTCGAAGAAAAAAGGTCGGATGACTCCTACAGCGAAAACAGCACACCATACAATGACTTTGAGCGGGTGTAGTGGCTCTTCGTGGGTTACACGCGGATTTTCAGTGTCCCAGAAGCGTAAATTTTGTTTATTTACGTACCCGCTAAGATGAAAATGGGCCTCATCACTCATGATTATTTTGGATAAAAAATCATCTTGTTAGACGCGATTGGCGGTCAGCAGCTAACAGCTGATGCACTGTCTGGACTTTATACGGAAACATCTACAAATCTTGTGCCACAAAAATATCATTTAGAAGGTTTTTTAAAAATTTCTTTAATAAATCAAAAATACTGTATTTAATACGAGCGTCAAAATGTTATTATTACAAATGCGAACGACAGTGTGAGCAAGATCACACGATAAATTTTCTTCGTGCCATTAATTTTTTCTCTCTCTTAAATTGGCTACTGTCTTCATCCTCCATCTTTGCTTGCCATTTGTTGACAATTCTACTTTGATTTGTAATTTGTTGCATTTTTTTGTTTGACAAACGGAGGGATTCATCCAAATGAAAATATATAAAATAACCAAGTTGATTTTAAACTTCTTTTCAATTTCTTATTTTGCGCTTCTTATTCTTTTTTTCTGACTTAATTTGAACTCATGATTTCTTTATTACAAAAAATAAATTTTAACAAAACTAACATATTCATTCATATTGAAATATTTTGTGATTCTGGCAAGTCTCGAACTACTCGTTATCTTGTTTAGCAAACATTCGCATTTAGATTACAGTCGTCTAGCTCGCAAAACGTTGTGACTCTGGCAAGGCTCAAACTCACAACATTCTTATTTACTAAGCAGCCCCTATAACCAAGTTAATTACCTCTGCCACACACTGTCATGTTGTTTACTTTCTTCTCTAACTGAGGCTCTTTCGAAATTTAGACCACTATTTTCTTCCTTTCCTTGCGCCTGGCTTTAATAGTCTCATCTTTTCCTTTCCTTATCGAAATTTTATTCCATTTGTAATTTCTACAATATCCATTTCTGTCTGACCTCATAACGTGTATTTATTCTGACTTCTTATGCCATGTTCATGTCATTTGGAATAATAAAGTAACTCCACTAAAAAAAACTAATTTATGGGGAGATACAGAATTAAAAAATTCAGTGAAAAAATTGGCGCTCGCGCATATTTCCCGAGTTACGGACTTCTTAACTCTTCAAATATTTTTAGATATCACTTAAAAGCTTTTAAATAGATCTTTAAGGAAATACAATTTTTTTAATGCTTAACCCATTATGAACCGATGACATTTTTATGTAGGCAATTTTTATATTAATTTTTAAATTCTCTGTCACCTCAATATATCGTCGGTCACGGTTGACAACTCAAAATTGCAAAAAAATCCAATCGCTTTATGTTTTATTTAAATTTTTTCTAAGCAAAATAATTTGAATACCTTTGTTTTTTACATCATCTACTAATTTTGGTTCTTTTATGTTTAGTTCTAACACGGTATAGCAACGGGGTAATTACGTTTTTGTTTTTGTCTTCTGAAAAGTAAAAAAATATTTTAAGGGTTGTCAATCTGTGACCGACGATATGTTTTTTTGATTGGAGTTACTTCACTGAACTAGATTTACACGATACATATGTATTTTTTTATGGAAAATCTGACAAGTCATATGTAAAAAACATTTCGTTTAAAGACACCTTTATATATCCTTCACCTACAGATTTTCCATAAAAAAATACATATGTATCGTGTAAACGGTTTAAAACATTTCCTATGTTAAATACATATGTGAAAGTCATATGACAAATTTTCATTTAGAGCGTGTTCTATTTTTATATGACAAAGCATATGACTTCCAATGGTGCAAATTTTTCTTTATTCACTTATACCGTTTTTAAATGATCAAGGAGTGTAAAGAGCAATAAAATCGGAAGCAAAATAGAGTTGACATCTTTATTAGCATTAACAGACCCGCTCACCGAACAACTGTTGTAAACAATGATTTACTTTGTAGATTATGTCAGAAGTAATTTACATGTACATTTAAATGCAAAATTTAAAGCCATATGTAAAAATGACTACTTTGACATACATAAGGAATAACATGTGGATTTTCAAACAGACAAGTCATGTGTATGAAATATTTCGTCTAAAGGCACCTTAAGATTTGGCATAGCCGAATGTAACACTCTTACTCTTTATTTATTAGTTTATTAGTTTAAAGATGTCTTTACCAGCTAAGAGTTATTTGCAACACATCAACCAGTTCAATTTTATACCATGGATTTGTGTTCTTCTATAGCCTTAAATATCTATTTTACACATTGACAATTACAAAAAATGTGTGCTTAGATGACACACTGCTACGAAAAAAAAATATGGAACTTAAAATGCAATTATGGTTATAAAAAATACCAAACCAAACCGACCTGCAAAAAAAAATCTAGTACTGGACGATTGACTAAATCTAATAAATAATCCTTAAGTGGAGTCCGATTCTTCTAATAAAGTTTTATTTTTTTGTTCGCTTATGTTGTTAATTTTTACGGGTTGCGCACTCTGTGTTTCTCTCCCTCTGTTTCTGACCTTTGTGACAGGAACCGCAATATAAAATTTTCAAGAAGTATTATTGTGGCCGCTAAATAATTAAATGACATTAAAAACTAGAAGTCTTTTTTTTTCAATCGTAATAGACAGACACTTGAAGCTTTCAACAATGAGTAATAAAACGAAATCATTATCCATACACGGAACATGTACGGAATACTTAGTGTGTGAGGTTATTCTGCACTTGACTCATTTATTTTATTTAAATTTGCAATAAAAACTTAAACGTAAATAATTTATTTTAACTAAAAAAAATTAACTTTTATGAAACAGATGCATTCAAAGATTACACTGTTTTGATTTTTTTGCTCCCATTTGTTACTTTGCCTTCTATGAGCCCTTCAGTATATCATGTTCAAACTCAGAGTTAGATTAAAGGTATTTTAAGATTTTAATTTGATTAAAATATTCTTACAATCAGTGTCAAGCACGGAATGTAAATTTTTCAAGATCATCAGCACATTTATTGGCTTCAAACTACGCCTGGCCATCAATGTAAAGAGTAAGCTCATCCTCTCTTTCGCTAGGTGTTCAGCCACCAATTCTGTGGCCTTTCGTTATCGCACTCAGAGTCGCATATTGTACCAGTTCTTAAAATGTGGACGTTAGCCTTGATGCCCTTATTTATTTTTAAGCTGTTTATAATTATTTTCATTTATCTGAAGCTTTCTTACAGTTTCTGTGTCTAATGGATTCCTTTGCCTTAACTTTGTTATAAATACTGTTTTTTACTCATTCCTTATGTTAATCACAGTTATTGCATTTTTCTTATTCTCCTTTAGCACTGATGTACGTAACACAATGTGTACGTCACACTTGCATACTTAAATTAAATTCATACAAATTTACATTTATATTCCTACATCTTTGAATATGTGTGAAAATAATTTGCATTTAAATAAATTGTTTAGAAAACATACACAAGTGCTCGTAAGTATGTAAAAGCTGAAATAGAAACATTGCACATTTGCAAGTAGCAAATGTTGACAGTTTAGTCCACAAGTGCAATAGTCCAGATCAGTAATTAAAAGGAGTTCATTCTTAAATATCTTTTATATTAAAATTGAAAACAAAAAAATTCTAGTTTAACAGAAATTCGCTTAAAACAACACGTAGTTATAAATTTTTGTATCCTTCATCACAAAAAGTAGAAAAAGGGTTTGTTTAAGTTTGCCATTCCGTTTATAGTTTCTACAACATCCATTTCCGACCCCATAAAGTAAAAATATTCTGAGTTCTTATGCATAGCGAAGTCGATTGAGCGATGTCAGTCTGTCCATCCTTGTTAGTGTAAAAATCAACTTTGCCAAGGCACTAGATAAGCTAGAAAAAATTTAAATATGCCAATCGATCAGATATAGTTTCGAAAATTATGCTATTGAAAATCAGCAAGATCAGTTCATGTCTTTCGATGCAGCAGGCAAAACATCCAAAACTCCACGCCTGCCTCTAATCTTTTCATATCATTTAAAACAATAAAGTAACTCCAATAAAAAAACATACATATGGCGATAGAGAATTTTAAAATAATATAAAAACGTCAAATGAAGAAATTGGCGCTCACCCGTATTTTCTGAGTTATGGGCCTCTTAATTTTTAATTGAAAAGTACGATTTCGCACTATATTATTTTAAGATATCAACACGGGTATCATTTAAAAGCTTTTAAAGAGATATTTCAAAAAATACTGAATTAAAAAAATGCCTAACCCATTGAGAGCCAATGACATTTTTTGACGTAAAATTTTAGTTTTTTTTTTGTTTTTTAATTTTGTCACCCCAACATTTATTTTTTTTATTGTTTGGAGTTATATCACTAAACTAGATTTGCATATATGGTGAAGGGTAAATAAGATTCGGTATAGTCGAATATAGCGTTTTAACTTGTTTTAATTATCAATAAAAAGTAAATGTCGAGTATGAGAAATTTCTGTCCCTCTTAAACGAATCTTGCCAGTGTTGTTGCTTGTAAGGGGAATGTCGATGATTTATCTTTTTAAATTTAAATATAAATTTTTCAAACTCAAAGTATTACATAAAATAGCAGTTTTACGGTAACCAGTAATCCTGACTCCTGTAATTAAAACACAAATCTTTTGGCCAATATACCCTCGATACACCACTATACTGTTACACTGACCGCCAAAAACAAAAGAGATAAAAAAGATCATTTTCAAATCCTCAAATAGAGCTCAGAACACTTTTCGATAGACTGGCACAAGTCTAGTTCAATTAAGTGATCGCTCTTTTTTGAATTCAAAGTTTGAAAATGAACTAGTTCAAATTTTAGTTCAAAGGCTCTTTTTAGTTCAAAATCCCTCTTAGTTCAAATGTTCTGTTGACATATTGTTTGTACTTTTCAACTTTCAGTTCAAATGCTTTCTTTAGTTCAAAGCTCTTTTAGTTCAAATGTTATTTTCAATTTATGATGGCAACAACACAGTAGCATTGCCAAAACGAATGTTTGATAAAATGCGTGTCATCGCTAATTTCATGTCCGAAATAATGAACAAGGAAACACAGACATGGAT
Organism: Cistogaster globosa; assembly: GCA_937654795.1. Taxonomy (NCBI): domain Eukaryota; kingdom Metazoa; phylum Arthropoda; class Insecta; order Diptera; family Tachinidae; genus Cistogaster; species Cistogaster globosa. The sequence continues at coordinate 13,669,571 of OW569403.1, read as the reverse complement.
TCTAGTTCATCTTGTCTGGTAGTTCAAATACAAAGTATAACGAGTTCACTTAGTTCAATCGATGTAATCGTTTAAAAGAACTAGTTCATTAATGAACTAAACAAGTTTACTTTTCGACGCAAAAATCGCTTTTTATTTGCGGAAAGAACTATTGTTGGTCCGACAGAAACAAATTATCGCATACAGTTGAGTAAGTTTGGCTCTGATTTTGGCTCTAATTTTGGCTCCAAAAGTAAAACACTTTAGACCTACAATTTGGTATTTGATCAAATTTAATAAAACTTATCAATTTAACGTCTTTTATAAACGAGTTAAACGCATTTTATGATCTCACTTATCACTTAAACTACAACTGAAAATGGCAAAATAGATATTTTATTAATCGCAACCACTGGAAATCTGATGGCTTCAAACCTCAAGATTATACCGAGAAGAAGTAAGCATCGAGGCAAATATCCTCGAGACCACGCTGTAATAAGTTTAACGTTGAACGATTTGAAAACGCCCTTTTGTCATAACATGTCACGCCAATCGCGCCAGACATTTAGAATTCGCCGATTTATTGATAGAAAATAAACTGTATTCGCTCGTCATAAATGTCGTTGCCAGGTTAGGTTGACAATATAATCCAGCAAAGAATTAGACATATAATCACAAAACACATTACATGAGCTCGCCAATAAAGGAAGTAGTAATGGAACTAGTTCTTTAAGTTAAAATAGAATAATTTAAACTACGTACTAATTATTATTATTATTTCCTTCAATAGTTAATGTAATCAATTCTCAGTAATTGATTATAAAAGACTCATGCCTTGTTAAAATCATTAGGTTGTTAATCCAGTTAAGAAGTCCTTCCGCCAAAAATGCTTAATTCCACATTCGATTACCTTTTCTGAAATTTCTTGCTGGGAAGTATTAGCTTTAATTCTAAACGCTACAAATGCGCAGGATACTTATTGGTAAACATATTTATTTCTGTTGCTTTTTATCGAAATCAGTCCGGTCCATTTCTTTGCATTTTAATTTTTAAACCAAATAAAACTAAAAATAAAATACGTTTTGGTCAAATTTAATGAATTAATTTATTTAATTAATTCTTTTAAGTTTCTATTTAAAATCCAGTTGTTAGCCAGTCACCCAATGAATAAATAGTAAAAATGTGTGATTTGAAAATATCACAATCATTACTAAACTACTCATTTACCTTCCTCTTGGTCATTCTGTTTGTAAAATAAAAAAAATCATTATGTATTTGAGCACTTGAGTTTTTTTAATAGTTTGAATTTTTTATACGTCTGATTTGCTCCAAGCTGCTTTAATCACTTGGTGAAAAGTCACCAACTAAATTTTATAACAAAAGAACAAATAAAAAAATAGGAGAAAAAAACTAATCAACAAGAAAAGTCGGTCAAAACCGTGTAAAGCAAAAGAACAGTCACAATAGCACCACGCTGCTGATGAGGCTAACAATGATGACGCTGTTGTTGTTGCTGATAGTGGTGGCATTAGCTAATTTTTTTTCTTTTATAATTCTACCCCAGTTAATTTAGCGATAAACGAAATAATTGTTGTCTTTCTATTGTTTCAATTGACTGGTTGCATCAAAAGATTTTAAAGTTACAAATATTGCAGGTTGTTTAAGGAGGCCAAATGTTTGACTGCTTTTTGCTGCCCATTAAGCTTTATGTTCCATTTTGTTTTTTCTTATAATCTGGGGGTAATGAAAACAAATTGACACAGTTGTTGTTGAGGAAGGAGATCAGTTAAAATTGTACAGAAATTTTAATTATAAAAATAATAAAATTATATATAGCAAAACATACTTTGTGCGAATTTCAAGCGTCTGCGTCTGGTTGTATCCGTCAAATTCATGGCCTTATGGAAACACCCTTTCATTTCTAAATTTGCTAGTTAAATTTTTTTATAGCGGACATATTTTTACGTATTCTGTGGGAATTGTAAATGTCTGCCTACTACGGTTGAAAAACTAAAGATATATAGTAAAAATAATGTTAATATTGGGACACCCTTTAATTTAAAGTTTTATTTTTAACTTGCTGCTATAAAGTATATAATTTTCACGACACTGTGCAAGTTGAGGTTCTTGTCTATCACAATGAAAAAATCATATTTTTATGAACATGACGTTACTTTCAAAACGCCCTTTAACTTTTAGAGTTTATAGCGGCTATAAAAATATATATTTTGTTAAAGTTTCAATAGTCTACCTATTGAGGTTCGTGAAATAGAGGACTGTGACAGACGGACAGTCAGACAGTTAGGCATATGAATTTTTACACTTTCAAATTGTAAACAGCTATCAAAACATCCACACAGTAGATTTTCCTCTTTAACTCATTTTGAAAAGAATTTCAAGGGTTTTATTTTTTTCAAGCAAGGTTGATATATTCATAGAATTGCCCATATGTCTCTATTGTTCGATATGTACATTAACAAAAATGTGTATTTTTTATTTTGATCTAAAACTCAGTGAGGTTTTGCAATCCTAAAAAAATTAATAACTTGCGGCTTAACATGCGTGCGTAAAATTGTTGTCATCGTGAGTGTGCATGAATGTGAGTTAACAACAGTCACACATTCAATTTTTAATAGATTTTTACAAATATATCAATATTTATAAAATTCTGATATATTTTTTAAGACTTAATTGCATACTTTGATCTATTTAGAACAATTTGAAGGACTAAAAGTGCTTTTGTTCAATTTATGAAATGACAACAATAAGTTTCTGCAATTTTATGATGAATAATACAGCAAATACAAAAAAGGAAATGAAAATATGGGCAGTAGGCGTGTCCTTAGTCTGATTTTATTCAAAACTTGTAACATTTAACTATCGCACTAAGTTTTAGAGGTTTGCGTCAATTCCTTCTATTTTAGTCCATCTAATATTTCATTCATTTTAATTTATTTTTTTATTTTAAAGCAAAATATTACGGATTTTAATTTATACCTCGTTTTCGGTGTGTTAAGTTTACACCTTTAACTCAATTTAAAATTGGGACCCAGCTTAAGCTTATGTCCAACAACCCAACGAAAAGTTGTCAAATGCTTAGGTACCTTGTTACATTAGGTGACTACAATGTACTTACATAAACTTTGTAATTAATTTTCCACAGTTGCACATAAATGTTTAATCCGTTCATTTGCCAAAAATAAATTATATATAAAATTTTAAATCTGATAAGTAAGAGTGCTATATTCGGCTATGCCAATTCTTATATACCCTTCACCATTTATCTAAATCTAGTTTAGTAAAATAACTCCAATCAGAAAAACAAATACAGAAGTGACAAAGAATTAAAAAAAACAAATTTAAATCAAAATGCCATTGGTTCTTAACGGGTTGCGCATTTTTAAAAATTTTTAGTATTTCCTTAAAGATCTCTTTAAAAGCTTTAAAATGACACCCATAATAATATTTTAAAAATTTTGAAAATTTCAGAGGCCCGTAACTCGGAATACATGGGCGAGCGCCAATTTTTTCTCTTGATGCTTTCTTCTAATTTTTAACTCTCTATCGCCCCATATATTTGTTTTTTTTTGTTTTTTTTTAATTGGAGTTACTTCATTGTTCTAAATGACAGAGAAAAATTAAACGTAGGCGTGGTGTTTTGCCCGCTGCGTCGAAGGATAGGACCGATCTTGTTTATTTCTATAGCACCTCTTTTGACATTATGTCTGTTCGATTGGCGTATTTAAATTTTTTTTTAGCTGATGTAGTGCCTCGGAAAACTTTATTTCAACACTAACACGGATGAACCAATGGACATCGCTCCATCGACTTCGCTAAGGTCGGAAATGGATATTGTAGAAGTTACAAACGGAATCACAAAATTAGTTTTACACTTTTTTCACTTTTTGTGGTGAAGGGTATAAAAAGCATTTCAAGAACATAATTTTGTGCTACATCAAAAATTGTTTTAAAATGGCGTCATAGGTGCCACATTATTGTACAAGAAAGATACAAAAAACATATGATTTTAATATTTTGTTGTAATTTTTCTTCCTCATCTTAAAAAAATCAAACCTGATTGCATATAGAAAAGTATTTTATGAATTATTTAAAAAGATTAGAAATTCGTACAGATCTCTCAAAAAGTCTCTCTTACACTTACACTTTTAATCCATACCATTAACCTTTTGAGTGCATATGTAATTTTTGATAGATCTTACGATTGAGTATGATAGTGAATCCTCCTGGCCTTTAATCACATGCAATTAAAAATTTAATATTAATTTATTTTGTTTGTAAAAAAAGTACAAGAAATAAAAATTTTCTTTTGTTGTACATTTTTTTATTAAACTAAAAAGCGAACACTGTGGGTCCTCATTGCAATTTTTCTATTGTGAATGTATAACACAAAGCACAATCAGCTGTTTCTGTACGCAAAGTGCGGTAAGGGCCGGGTCACATAGAATTCGTCATACGTTGTACTTTGACTTATTAAACTGAAGTCAAAGTAATGACGAATGAGTTTGGCACAATGAGTACTTTGCTGACGGATATTAAGTCAAAGTTTGCTCTCTATTTTAATTCACTTTAAAATTTAATTTGTATTTTATTCACTTGATAATTTAATTAAATTTTTATTTTATTGCTTGCCACCAAAATTCTTTTATTAAAATCACAGAAAACACTTTAAACAAAGAAAGAGTTAAAAGAAAACAAAAAATAAGCAATTTTAAGATGTCAAAGTATTCAACGTACGTTATAAGTTAAAAGTTGACCAGCTTTCGTATTTTGCGTTGACGGACACGTACTGATTCTGAAGGTCGGGTAACATAGAATCCGTCATACGTTAAACTCTGAGGTCTTCAATTAAACTCCAAGTACTGACGGATGAGGTTAAACAATAAGTATTTTGCTGACGGATATTAAATCAAAGTTTGCTCTCTATTTTAATTCACTTTTAAATTTAATTTGCATTTTATTCACTTGATAATTTAATTAAATTTTTATTTTATTGCTTGCCACCAAAATTCTTTTATTAAAATCACAAAACACAGCAAGTGTTAAAAGAAAACAAAGAAGTAGAAGCAGTTGATAGTTGTCAAAGTATTCAACATACGTCAAAAGTTAATAGTTGACCAACTTTCGTATTTTAACTTACTTGTTAGTTGAATACGTCAAAGTTAAAAGTATGACGAAATCTATGTTCCCCGGCCTTAAGTTTCGTACTTTGTTAATAAATGATACTTTACGAAACTTGACGAATAGTTTGCCACGTATGTATGTATGATTTAATGTATTTGCACAATTGTTTAAGTTTGCTTAAGTTGTCTTTTGCACATTTTAGTTGGGTCTTTAAGCTTTTAACGAATCACAATTCTTGGCACCACAAACAATTGCAACGTCACATGTATTTGACAGCTAAAAAAAACCGTCAGTTTTAAAACAGCTGCTGAGTGTGGTTTGTTATTGAGTTAATCAGTCAGTAAGTCAAAGCAATTTGTTCATTCATTCATTCAGTCATTGGCTAAAAAACAAAAGTAGACAAAAAGAGAGACGAATCCCTAAATGGCGTGTTTAAATAAAACTAGTGTTGATCGTCAATATTATTATCATCGTATGTTAAGTTTATCTTCAATGTTTTTGCGGGTTGGATTACGTTATTTTTTAAAATTATTATTATTGTTGTTGTTGTAGTAGTTGAAACTAGTAAACTGGTGGATATAAAATATTTTTTTTTTTGATTATTGTGTTATTGCTGCTGTATAAATGTATATATGTGTGTAAGTGTGTGTTTGTGTGGGCTTTAAATTTTTCTCTCTGCTATTTTTCTTTTTCTTTTTGAAATGAATGCCAAAATAGCTCAGATAATAAAAATTTAAATTTCAAAGGCCAAGACTGCAAACATTGCACTTTTTTTTTAATTAAAAAAAATATGAAAAATTACAATAAAGTAACAAAAAAATCAAACAATGAAAAAAATAATAATAAAACAAAAAAATATGTTTGTGTATGTAAGAATGTGTGTGTGTGTGTGTGCTTTTTAGTGTCTCATATTACGCCCCTACAAAGTACTAAAACAAAAAAAATTTTACCCAGTTGTATCAGCATGATGAAGTAAAATTTTTCTTGTTTTTCTTTATTCTTCACAAAAACTGCAATAAAAAGAAGAAGAATGAAAAAAAAATATCAACAAGATTTTCTTTTTCTGCTGTCTATCTGTCTATAAGACGGCCTGTCGTCTATGTAGGTTTGTTTGGATTCATATGAGTTGCAATATTTTGTAAATTACATTGTTGTTTTTGTTGTTCTTTTATGGTAATGAGAGGTTGCACAATTGATGTAAGTATTTTTTTTTAGGTTTATTTTTTCTAATTTTTAATATTTGGTGTCTATAGGTTATGCAGGTGCTATAGTTGAAGGTAAACATTTTATTGTTGTTTTTTTTTTGCTTGTAATCTTATCAAAATATTGTCTCTTCTTCAAGTATTGTACACATCATTAGACTTAAATGAGCTTTTTTTTTTGTTTGTAGTTTGTATTAGAAATGCATGTTGTGCACAGTCTTTTGAAATTATTTCTTGTTTGTTCCATTGACATTCTAAGTTTGAAAATGTTTTATTTTATTTATGTTAATACTCTTAAGTATTAAAACTAAAAAAGTTAATTAAAAATATGTTTTTAATGTTTTTTTTTTTTTAGCTAAAAGAAAGAAGGGTGTTTTATTTTGTTATCGCCTTAGAACTTTAAATTGTAAAAAATAAAAAAAAATAAAAAATTAAAAATAAAATAAAAAAAAATATTCGAAAAATTACTAAAAATAGTTTAGGGCTCATGGTCACCTCGTTATTATGGATCGCAGTAAATAATCCAGGGATGACAAATCGCACGACCTTCAAGGCCAATTAAAAGGTTTATTTCTCGAAATCAAACTTTCAGCCAAGTGGAACTTTAAAGAAGTGAATACTTAATGATTTTTTTGAGGTTAGAACTGGCTTGCCATGTTACAAAACAGACAAACTTAAAACCATACTCGTATTTCTTTAGGACGGTAATTATATATTAATTCTATTATTTTAAATTCGAAAAGGATTGCGTCAGGATTTTTTTTATAAAACAAAACAAAATATGAATGCAGATTAAACAAGAAAATTCAAAAGTTATGCGATCACCCTTTATTTTTTACACTTTTTATTGCTGACACAGTAAAACAAAATCTGTTTAAATTCTGAGCAATAGTTCAAAAGACAACCATTAGGGCATGTTAAAATTAAATTAAAATTATAAAAACAACATTGCAAAAGATTAATTTATTAAAATTGATATTAATAAGATTTTTGTTTAAAAAACAAAGTGTTCTTAAATCTTGCGGAGATAGTTGATTTCTCAAATCCGTTTGAAGCAGACCTGCAGCGGAAAATAGTCTCTCTGCGACAGAACTCATTTCAATTTTATGATCTGCTTTTAATATGTTATTTCTCATAGTTGTCACGCAAAAAGAAGAGTTGAAAATTGAACACTTTGTTCAAAAAACTCGAAAGAAAAATATAAGAAGTATCGGCGTATCGACTGTAAAATATCACCGATATCAGTATATCGAAAATCCAGGAGTATTGCCAATATATCGGTATCGGTTGCATCCCTAATTGTAACACCCTATAATTTCTTATTTCAAATATTTATACTTCTTTATATCCCAGACAAAGAAGTGAACATTTTGTTTAATTTTCAAGCTTTTGCATATAACGGTTCAAACGATAGACGATTATAGGTCGATTTCCTTCAAATATATTAACATCCTTTAATTTCTAAATTCAAATTTTGTACTTGTTATTATACCCTTTATAATTTATAATTTCGATTGTTTATACTTGTTTATACTTGTTATTATAACGGTCATATAATCGACTTCCTGTCTAATTTTCAAGCGTTTACCTATAACCGCTCAAAAGATAGACGCATATAAGACAATTTAAATCACCTATGGGGACACCCTTTAATTCTTAGATTTATTTTCTTATTACTTTTTGCAGTAATACGCATGTTATTTTTAATATTAAAGAAGTGCGTCTTACGGTTCATAATACACTTAAAAAATATGTATGTTGTATGGGGACACCCTTTAATTTTTAAGATTATGAACTGTTTTTAAAGCGGGATCAATCGGTAAACATAAGCTATAAAATTACAAAAAAGTTTAGAAATGATTGAGTTCTGCAGGCACAAACGTAAAAATAGAAACATTCAGTCGAATTGATAACCTCCTTTTTTTGAAGTCGGTTAATAAAATTTAAATTAAATTATAATAAAATGATAAATCACAAATTTTTGGTATCTACTAATTCCTTTCTACCAAATGCACATGATTTTAAATTGATAGAAATGAAAATTAGAAAAGTAGAATTACTTATGTAATGAATGGATTAAACAGTGCAGCAAAAGAAATATTTTTTTTATTCAACGAATGTCTTAACAGTATTTTATTCCAACGAAATAATCAATAAAAAGAAGAATAAAAAAAAACCGCTGGTAAATTGCTCTCCAAGTCCAATGGAAAATATTTCAGAAAAAGGAACTCAGAGACCAAAAATATATGAAAATATTGGATTATATCCACTATATATGTACGATCAAAAGCTATTTGTTAAAGTTATGATATTACATTTGTTGTTAATATTATTGCTATGTTTTGTTGTTCTTTGTTAATAAAAATAATTTTAATTTTATTTAAAGTAGGGTATTTTTAATCTGCCGATTTTTTGCCGATTTTTTTAAAACTAAATTGCTAAACTAAAGAATCGAGAATTATCAGGCATGTCACAGAACTCAATTCCGATCGAAAGTGGTTTTAATTCCGTAAATTGCTTCTGCAGAAAACTTAAAACGAAAAATTTCTTCGGAATGACCCTACTTTCAAACTTCAAAGTGGAATTTATTTTCTTAAAAATTTTGTTATTTGCGTTTCTTAAATTTACTATTTAGATGCGCTCTACTTAGATTAGCCTTGTTGTTTACCTTGGTGTGCAAAATATTGCCATATTAAAATTAAATAGTGGAGACTCAATAATTTTCAGGAATAAACAAAATTGATCGAAATCTGAAGAAGGTAAAACAAAATCGATCGGAATTGTTAATACGGAATTAAAACCATTTCGATCGGAATGTGTGACATGTATATTTTAATTTAAGCCTTTTCAAATGAAAAATTCTTTCATTTCTGAACCGATTTCAATTGTGTTTTATTTTTATTGAAAGCTGGTGGTTAAAGATTGCCAATTTTTATTTACCCTTCACCATATATGTAAATCTAGTTTAGTAAAGTAACTCCGTTAAAATAAATAGATATTGGGGTAAAAGAATAAATAAATAAAATAAATAAAAAATAAAAAAAGAATTTAAAAATAAAATAAGTATTTTTTGAAAGATCTCTATAAAAGCTTTTAAATGATACCCAAAGCATAACTCCTATTAAAAGTTCAGAAGCCCATAACTCGAATGTTTTTTTTTTCTTAATTTTCAATTCTTTATTATTCCATATACACTAGGGCCCTGAATTGCGTCGTCCCAATTTGCGTTGTTTCGATTTGCGTCGCTTTTTAAAAACTTAAAAAAGTCGATTTGTATCGTTGCAATTTCAAGTTGCGTCGTTTTTACCCCGATTTGCATTCTTGTGTATTTGTTTTCCTGATTTGTTTTCTTGATTTGAGTAACTTCGCGATATAGAAAAATTAGAGGCAGGCGTTGTGTTTTGTCCACTGCCTCGAAAGATATTGACCGAGCTTGCAGATTTTCAATAGCAAAATTTTCGAAACTTTGTCTGATCGATTGGCGTATTTAAATTTTCTCTAGGTTATTTTGTGCGTTGGCAAAGTTAATTGCAATTTGGACGGACGGGCATCGCTAAACGACTTCGCTATGCATAAAAACTCAGAATATATATACTTTAGGGGGTCGGAAATGAATATTGTAGAAATTACAAACGGAATGACAAGCTTAGATGAACCTTTTTTCCGCCTGTGGTGAAGAGTATAAAAAGAATAATAAAATGATACAATGAAATAAAGAAAATGTTGACAAATAAAACAAGAAACGATTAAGCGAAGGAAAAATACATCTATACAATAAAGACTTTTCTAGTTACAACTTACGGAGTTCTTAAAAGAAAAAAAATTTAAAATTTAATAAAGTCAATTCAAAAATAATCTGCAATTCAGGTTTATTTGTTACGCTTAATTGACAAATTACCCTCGTGCTCAAATTAATTTTAATTAAAAATTCATTTATTTGTTTATTATCTCTGCCCTTCACTGAATTATAGATACATAACTATTTTTAATTAAATTTTTTGTTTAAAATTTAAATATATTTTTTTTTTGTTTACAACAATTCATCATATTTTTTGTAATAAAATAAATCATTTTAATTTTTTTTTTTTTTGTTAACTCATTTTTGTTGTTGTGTTTCTGCTGTTGCAATATTTCTATTTCACAATTAAAAATAAATTAAAATATTTTGTAGTAATTAGTTTTTTATTTAAAAAAAGGGGATAAAGGGATTTCATGGGTCATGAACACTTTTCTTTAGCAGCTTTAAATACTTGCGGATTCTTGTGATCTGTTCAGGTATTACAAGCGATTAATTCACCTGACAAAGTTGTATAAAAATAAAACAGAAAAACAAATTATTATTTTTAATTGATTTTGTTAAAACTTTAGCATTGAAACATCGATTATTTACTAACGAGTGTTTTTTATGCCTGTTAAAACTTAAAATTGTAAAAAATAACACTAAAAATTACGTTTCAATGAAAATTTTTTTCGAAAGGTCAATAAGTGGCATCAACATTTGAAAATAGTTTTAGGCATGAAAATTACCCATCGCAACTGTTCTTGACGAAGCGCCTCCTAGACGTCTAATTTTAGACCTATTTGGCAAGCATTGCTATCGAATAGCGCCTCCAAGTTAAAAATTGTTGTTGGTTTGCATGCATTTGCCAGTGCTCGGATAATTTTTTTTTTACTTTCAAGTCAAAAATCAGATGCAGTTAAGTTCTTCCTTAACAATAACGTGTCTTTTGGCTTCATTTTTAATGATGCCCTCGGCATTTCAGCAGCACCAAATGGTGCGATTTTCTGGTTGAAAAGGAAACTGTAGATTTTGTTGTGAATTGGTTTTACTCCATAAAAGGCAATCTTGCCTTTTAAGTAAAAAAAGAGCCTCGTCAAATCATCTATAAGTTGCGCGAATTGGTAACTGATTTTAGTAACGACGGTCAAGTGTCAACCTATTTATCATGCTTTGCCAGCATAGACTGAGCATAAAGTGAGCGCAGTATGATACTCTGTGTAATATTCAATCTTTCGTAAGTTCTATCGGAACGTAGATGTTCTTTTAATAGCAAAAACGAACATTAAACATTCGCTTTAACAAACTCAATGCAGCCATCTACAAGACAATATTCTGCAACTCAGCAAAGGCTCGAACTACAAAGGTAACAGGGGAGGCTCGAATTAGCAAACAGCTGCCATTCAGACTACAACAAACTGCCGCTTCGTTAAACTGTTTTACCAACCAGATTTTTTTTAAGAACTCAAGTAAGATAAACTATTATTATGTTGTTACATTCGTCCCTAACTAAGGCTCAGTTGGCCTTTGGAGCATTACGACTTCTTTTTCTACTATAGAGGCCTTTAACCCTCTTTTTCAATCGAGACTGTAGTTAAAGCTGCGGCCTGTTATTTATTCGCCTTTAAAAAAACTCAACCACCTTGACTACTTAAAAACAATTATCTTTCTTTATACTCATTTTGCTGTTGGGATTAGAACTCATTACGCGTGATCTCAATAAAAAATTAAAGAAATAAAATTCCTATCGTTAACACTTTAGCTCATTCATAATTCCTTAGTTGCTTCCAAACTTGTAAAGAGTGCTGTTGACATTGATGAACAAACAAAGATTTTCAAGAGAACTTGCAAATTTGTTCTTAATTAAAAACGATGTAAAACATGGACATGTACAAAAAAGTGTTATTTTACTACTACTACTATCGCTTTAAGAGACATGTCAAGTATTAATTGTAGGCAGTATGTTACTTGTAGTTTTTCTTATGAATAAAAAAAATTCTAGTAAAAAGGTGTTAAAAAATTTACTGTAATTTTGATTTGTTATTTTCTGATTGAATTTTAGAGTTCAGAGAATATGGATATATAGGGCGGTTCCGGTGACATATTATGGATAAGAGATGTTTTTGGACAATCACATAGTGCCATTAATGCAAGAGAGACATAAAGCTCAAACTAATGAGTTTAAATTGTAAAATTTTGTGTTACACTTTAAAAAATTGATACGTTTAAAGAAAAAATTGATTGTTAAGAAACAGAAGTTTATCACTGAAAACCATTTCTCTATTTCTCTATTTCTCCAACTCGAAAATGTTTAAATTTATATTATGACATTCCAGCAAGGGCTTGATATAAATTTCTGAATTAGCGAAAAGGTTTTTAAGACAAAAATATTTCTTAGGATGATTTTGTTTTCATATATAATCACTAACAACCCTAAACCGCTAAGTTTTGAAATACTTTTTACACAAATGGCATAAAACTTAAATCCTATGTGACTTTTGGAGCACCCTTTACATTCTAATGCATGCTACCTTGCTTTTGCTATTTTAAAACACTTTTCTATTGCATATTCATTTATAAATACTTATATTTATTTTAAATTTACAAATATACGAGGGTGGTTCGAAAAGTTTTTAGACAAATTATTAAAAATTAATTCGTTTTTATTTTTCAATATTATCTTCTCTTAGCTTTATATGCTTCATACGGCTTTCTCCAGCCCTGCAAAGCAAAATTTTAGAATATTCCTCAAGGTGTAAAAGATTATTCCCTCCATATAGACCGTTGATTCACTTTAACTTATATTTGGGAGGCTATTGATTGTGCACAATCTCTAAATGAATTCAGTTCTCACAACGAACTGACGTTATATTGCTTTCATGGTGATGCCGATGATGCTGGTAATGAGCGGGCAGACTGTTTAGCCAATTAAGAGGCTCGATTTACAAAAATCGGACTGGAATCCTTCTTTGGTGTATCCACTGGCTGTGTTAGTGCATGAAAAGCTTTGCCTTAGCTCAGACAGGCAATGTGTTTTATTCCGTTTTCTCGGGGTACATCCAAGCGACTACTTTGGCTCAATAAGAGCGAATTAAGGCTAATTTCGGGATGGCTTACTGAACAACGAGATTTTAGATACCATCAGTATCAATAGGGAACCCTGAGATTAAAGTTTGCATTTCCTGTAAACTGCATGATGAGACCCGGGAACATGTACTTTCTGAGAAACGAATTTATAAGCTTTTTTATGCTTTTTATGCCAACTCAGAAATATATGCAACCTGAGTGATCAATATCATTTCTGTTTGCGTTAAGAAGGAGCACCCTAAGTAAAATATTTTCACATATTTGTTATTCTGACTTTCACAGACACATGTTTTTCCATTCCATTTTTTTTAAAGAAAATCATGTAAATGTGAAAGTCCAGGTTTACACTATGCAATTTTTTGAAGCATTTTTTTTCTTAATTCTTTATTTAAGTTTCAGCGATGTGCGTTATTTAAAAATAAACATAAGCAACAGAAATGTATCCTCAAAATGCAAGCAATACCAAATTGTTTACCCCTTTTGCTTCACCAACAAACAAAAAATTTTCATGATAGTTTCATGAAAAATTGCATAGTGTAAATGCCGTAAAAGTTAGAAATATGAAAATATTTTGTTTAAAGTTGATGTAGAAACCTCTGGATACCCTCTTTATGAACCCATTGGAAATAATTCTGTAGTTTTTAAATGTCTTAGTCGACTGTGTAAAGTTTTAACACTCTCGCGCTGAAGTTTTAAACTTTAGAAAATGATAAATCTTTTCCGTTTTTTTTTTTTTTTTTTTTTTGTATCAAATCCCCCACTGTGCAGCGTATTGTAAATTTCAAATAGGTTCGTTTCAACTATTGCTAATTGTAAAAAGTCCTATGAACCCTAATTCATACACGTATCATTAAAAGTACAAACATAAGGTCTTCATTAAAATGTTTGAAGTTTTCTATTGGTGGCTGCGGACTCTGATCCGGAACATATTAAATTAAAAGTGTTTAACAGAAGCATGAAATTTATTTGAAATAATAAAAAAGTTCTCAATTTAAAGATTGTTAAGAAAATCCGCTAAATGAGAGCTAGACCCACCCACAAAGAATTTAGTACCATTGATGGGCCACCCTTTAATTACAAAATGTATCTTTTTATTATTTCTTGTTGACTATTTAAAGTGCACAAATATAACAATTCAGTAGATACATCATTATATGTAAAAATTATTTTAATTTTACTTTTTATAGTTGTGTTTGTGGCGAGCACTTTCTCTGTGTAAATTTCAAAGGTCTACCTATTGTGGCTTAAAAGATAAGAATTTATACCTTAAAGTTACGTTTCAAATGGGCCACTCTTTATTTTTTAATCTTATGTTTTTATGCTTTTCGTTTATGCGGGCATAGTCTTAAATTCTCCGAGTAAGTTTTGACCTTTACACCGTAAGGTAAGGACATATACATGAAATTAACACATCACTACGGTGGCACCCTTTAATGCTTAACTTCATAATATGATAGCGGCCATAGTGATAAAACTTCTGTGAACATTTCAAGTGAACAGAAATCATAGAAAAATCATTTATCGAAAAGAAAATCTTAATTTTGGAAAATTCTTTTTTTACTTTTGAAAATATCTATTCAACGTTTGCCAATGAACAAGGGAGACATATCAAATTTATTGCAAACTTCGACAAAGTTGGAAGCATTAACTTACTATCCGCTCTAGAAATATTTGACATTGCATGCCAAAACTCTTCCACTGTATCATTTATAAGATTCTTGAAAATATTTATGAAACTCATGTGGCAGAGTTTCCTAAATTCGTCATCTAAATTTTGTATCTCACTGTCTTCAATTCAATTTGGACAAAGTTTTATAAGACTTGCTAGTGAAGAAACTTTTTTATTAATAACGTTTTGAGGGTCAATATAAGAAAGCTTTTTTTAAGGTTGCATCGGTAAAGCCAAATTGTGTTGAATTAAATGAATTCATTTTATTCAGTAGCATTAAACTTTTTTTCGGAAATATAAGTTTTTACAACCTAGTAAACGTCATCATTATTTACGTATTTATCCATCAGCGGCAGTGTACAATTTTGTTGTAGGGTATTTATTTATAGGGATGCAACCGATACCGTTCCCGATACCGATATATAGGTGATACTTCTGGTTTTCCGATATATCAATATCGGCGATATTTTACTGCTGATACGCCGATACTTCTTATATTTTTCTTCAGGGTTTTTTGAACAAAGTATTCAATTTTCAACCCTTTTTTTTTTTGCATGAACACTATGAGAAATAACATAAAATTCAAATGAGTTCTGTCGCATCTGAGAGACTATTTTCCACTGCAGATCTGCTTCAAGTGGATTTGAGAGCTCGTCTACCTCCGCAAAATTAAAAAAACACTTTGTTTTTTAAACAAAAATCTTGTTAATATCAATTTTAAAAATTAATCTTTTGCAATGTTGTTTTTATAATTTTAATTGAATTTTAACATGATCTCAAATTCAATTCGTAGTATTTTAAGTTTTATTAATATCAATTTTAAATCTTGAGCCAATCTTAACTGAATGCCATCGTTTATTTTGTAAAATTATGAATATTGCAGACGTTTTATAGTTTGAAAATTTGAATTTTAGAAACTGAAATGTTAACAAAATTTTGCTGATTTGAATGGCTCAATAATTAACACTGTTATTTTGTATAATAGAAGAATTACTTTACTTGAGTTTTGTTAATTTTTACTTGAGCTCAATTTCAATATGCGTATCGGTATCAGAAATCGGTATCGGCGATATTTGTTTTTAAGCATCGGATCGGCGAAATGGCGTATCGCTACATCCCTATTAATTTGAAATAAAATTGTTTCACATATGAAAATATGTTTAATAAATTTTAACAAGAAGATGCAATATTGGGTGTTAAACAACTAAATCAAAAAATCTTCATTTTAGAAAAAAGATCTTCAAATCTTGTTTTAATTAAAAAATCTTTAAAATCAAAGTAAAATCTTCATTCTGGCCTCGCTGACAAAAATAAAAGTCTGTGATAGTCGGACAGACCGACACAATATTATTAACGTTGACTTACTCTCGTAAGTATACGAAATTAGATTATGAGTATAACCAAAGTATAACTTGAGGTGTGATATACTAAAGATGATTGACTACTACTATCACTGCTACAGCTATCGTTATCACTAGCAAACATCTTTTCACAAACTACTACTTGTACTAAAACACTAATGACTTGTTTTTCTATAACCTCTGCTTCATTCGTTGGGGATTTGGCTACTTTTAGGCCAAGAAAACTAACAAATGCATAAAATTCAAACAACAGCTATGACAAAATCAAAAAACAAAAAAAAAAAAGAAAGTAAATTAATGACGCAAGGTTCTTTTCACTTGACCAAGTTTTTCATTGTTTTTTCTTCAGCTTTTTTCATTTTTAATTTCTTTAAAAATAAAAAACAAAAAGCAAAAAAAAAATATAGAAAAATTAGAATAAAAGAAAGGAAAGTAAAACAATGTTAACAAACAAGAGATTAATACAGGTGCATTCTATATCAAATAAAAATAGCAATAAGAACAGCAACAGCAACAACAACAACAAAATACAAGACGATGACAACAAGAGCACAAGTACAACAAGAAGCAGCAGCATCATTTAAAAATTACAAGTTGTTACAACAATAAATCTCTTCAAAATCTCACACTTCAAAAATTATAATAGCTACAACAACAACAATAAAAAAACAAAAAATAACAATGACTACAACAAGTACATTCATATACAACAATTGCTGTTTCCTTTTTTCTTATTATATCTGCAACAATGTTGTATGAGGATATTTTGTTGATCCCTACAGTGGGCATTTAGTGTCTACATTAAGAGTCGGCTTTTAACAAATCTTATGCAAAAATGAATGTAAATAAAAATTTAAAAGGGGAATTGTTTGTTGGTAATTTTTCTAAAAACTTTAACAGTTTCTTTTATTAGAATTCAAAAATAATTCTCATTTTGTTGGCGAAGTTTCTTAAGTTTAAAAAAAAAAAATTGTTTAAAAATACCTGATGATCGGGCTTAAGCCACTAGTGAAATACTTATAGATACCAACTATTCCTTATTAAATTATATATATTAAGGAATCAGAAGCTCTCGATGTTCTTGGCATGAAAATTCAATGCGATGTTCATTAGAACAAGCATACTTTTTATGTTGCAAAAGATGCATTCAAGCGCCTAGGTTTTCTAAAACGGTCAAAGAAATACTTCACTGCATCTGATCTCCTTGCTATCTATGCCACCTTTATCAAACCGAAAATGGAATACAACTCTCATGTATGGGGCGGTGCCTCAAAGTCTAATTTGGAGTTACGCAACCGCGTGCAGGAGAGAGCGAAGAAGCTCATCGGTGAAAACAGGATATCCAGCACTATTGATTCACTAGAGCATCGACACAATTTAGGGTGTGTTTTGCTGTTTTATCCTTACTACAACGGAATGTGCTCTTATGAAGTCAGGGAACTTGTTCCTGAAAACCGTAATTTCATACGCGCAACGCGATTTGCATCAAGAGCGCATTCCTTTGTGGTCGATTGGCCAGTGAATCGCACAACGCATTACAGAGAAAATTCGTTTTTTAGCCAAACAGTTCGTACGTGGAATCAACTCCCTGCAGAGGTCTTTCCTGCCACTGTCTAATGTGCAAGGATTCAAATCAAATCCCCACAAGCACTACTCCCTCTATCCCCCATACCACAACCTAACTTCCTAGTTCTGGCACAATGCATTGCATAAGTAGGGGTCATCTCCTGAGTGCTGTACATAAAATAACATAAAATAACGGGATCATTTCAATTAATTTTTTTTTTTTAAATATTTAAAGTACCAAATTGTAAGATTGCTCCTTTCACATAAAGATTGTAAAAATTTTTAACTTTCGGATGTATTTAAAAAAGCTTTAATAATAAAGTCCATGACACACTACTACACGTTGCTCGTTGGATCTATAAAGAGTCACATGAGTGTTCAAAAAGTAGTATAAGGTGAATGAAAATAAAATGTGTAACAAATTTT
The DNA here is from genome assembly GCA_937654795.1 of Cistogaster globosa. Classification (NCBI taxonomy): domain Eukaryota; kingdom Metazoa; phylum Arthropoda; class Insecta; order Diptera; family Tachinidae; genus Cistogaster; species Cistogaster globosa. Next base: position 13,651,361 of record OW569403.1, on the reverse strand, counting down.
ATTTCACCTCTGTGAGTAATTCGTGGTATGATTTAATTAAAAGAAATATATCGCTAGTCTTACGTAAGAAGGCCCTGACTCGAATAATTTTTGTTTTACAGGAGAAGGTATAAACGCATTAAAAGCTGTATACCAATGTAATATTTGAAATGAAAAAGCTTGGAAAACTGTTATTTTTATTGCTATTGCAATTTGTGACGAAAGGTATCTATTTAAACTGTATTGAAATCACGAAAAAATTTAATTTCGGAAAAATTCGAGTTAAGACCTTTCTACGTGCGACCAGCGATAAATAGGAACGGAATCATTAAAAACTCTGCTATCATTTCACATTAGTGTAAAATACTTAAGAAGTTACCTTTAAAATGTATGGAAATTATAATTAAAAATTTTTTTTTAAATTTTGTTTTAGAATTAAAATACGTGACTCCAAAATCTTCTAATTGATACATGTGGTGCAATAATTTTCATTATAGTGAACATTTTTCTGCCAACTTTAAAATACGCATCAGAAAATTGAAATTAGCGTACACAAATTAACTATAACATCAGGTATGTGATCACAAGAATATTTCTTAAATAATTCTTTTGGAAAGTTTCTATTGATAAAATTATATTTTTTAATAATTTTTAAAACTAATAAACTAATTTTTTTTTATTTAGAGTTGAAGTTTTTTTATTATGCTGTCAATTTTGATTGCAATTTAACTTTATGTAAAACAATGTTTAATATAAAGTATGTATGTGGTTCAAGAGGTGTAATACTCGTGCTTCTAAATGAGTTATTTGTCACATTGAACAGTCTCCTAATGAAATTTATTTAGGCAACTTACAACTCTCATTGTATTAAAAAAAACATTTTGGGAATATTTAATCTGTAAAAATAATTTGTTCTGTACCACCCACCATATATATTTTGTTGTGATTAGTGTGATAAAAAAAATAGTTCCCTTCTTCCCACAACTGTTTTGTAGTTGCACTTTGTCTAATGTTAGCAACAATATGTGTTCAATATTGCCAAGACATGTTTTTCATTTTAATGTTATTTTCATACCCTTCACTACAAATAGACGGGGGAGAAACATAAATTAGTCATTCCGTTTGTTAAGCCGTAATATTCATTTGAGTTACTTGTAGGCAGATTACTTCAATTTAACGATCAAATATAAACGGCTTTATACATAAGTTTGTCAATCTGTTTTAGTGCCTGAAATTTTTCTATAAAAAAATGGCACTATTGATATAAAAATGGCAAAGATAGGGGCAAAATAAAATAATGACATCTTGTCAATGTCTTATTTACTTGTTGTTTTTATTTTCTCTTTCAGGGAATCGAAATATTTAGAAAGAATGGTAAATCCGAAAGTTAACAAACAAATCATCACTTCACCAAATTTTCACATTTCCCTTAATTTGAAAAAAGATCTGTTTAAATTCACAAATAAATGAAATCTAAAACTTTCAAATGACCCACAAATCGTAAATCTTAAACTTAGAAGTAAATTTTTCATAGAGATAACACTTTTTCACCAATTTTTTTAAGTGTAACTTTGCCAAAAATGAAAAAAATGAAAAAATTTAATTAAAAATAATTCCTGCAAAAAAAACGGACTTTTAAACAGACAAACTTAAAATCATATTTCTTTTGGACGGTAATTATAAATTAATTATATTATTTTATATTCGAAAAAGATTGCGTCAGAATTTGTTTACATATCGTAGAACACAATATAAATGCAGATTAAACAAAAAAATTCATTAGTTATGTGATCACCCTTTATTTTTACACTTTATTTGTAATTTAGTTTAAATTCTAAGCGTTACTCTAAAACGGTTCAAAAGATTGGTCATATATATCAAATTTAATGCACTATTGGGGCAGTCTTTAATTTATAATTTCGAATATTTATACTTGTTATTATAACGGTCATAGAAATCGACATTCTGTTTAATTTTCAAGCGTTTGTCCATAATGGTACAAAAGGTAGGGCCATATAGGTCAATTTACCTCAAATATGGGAAAACCCTTTAATTTCTAAATTTAAATTTTATACTTGTTGTTATAGGAGACTTAGCAAGAAAGGTTCTTTGTAACTTTCAACTATCTGTTTAAAAGTTTGTCCACATAAATCAGATTACATTAATTATTAGGACACCCTTTAATTTATAATTTTTAATATTTATACTTGTCACAGCAATCGACATTCTATGCAATTTTCAAGCGTTTGTTTATAATTTTGCAAAAGACAAGACCATATTAGTCAATTTACGTTACCTATGGGGACACCCTTTAATTACTAGATTTAAATTGTTTACTAATTGTTATAGCGAACTTTGCAATACAGGTTCTTTGTAAATTTCAGCTGTCTGTCTGTAACAGTTCGAAAGTTTGCCCACATACATCAACTGTTGGGACACCCTTTAATTTTTTAATAAAATTTTTATACTTGTTATTATAGCGGACTTAGCTTTAATAACAGTTCAAAAGTTTAGTCACATACATCAGATAACATTAACTATGGGGACACCCTTTAGTTTATAATTTCGAATATTTATACCTTTTTTTATAATGGTCATAGCAATCGACATTCTGTCCAGTTTGCAAGCGTTTGTCTATAACGGTTCAAAAGATAGGCGCATATAAGTCAATTTACGTCACCTATGGGACATCTTTTAATTCTTATATTTATTTTCTTACTATTTTTTGCTATTGGGAGCTATAGTAATTTTAAAAAAGTGCGCTTTATACCCTCCTGCGAATTTATAGCCTCCTTCTTTTTTTGAAGTCGGTTAATAAATAAAAAAACTGTTAAAACCGAAACTGCTTAAAAAAGAACGAAACAATATTAATTCGAAAATTCGAAATATTACGAAAATATCACATTTTATAAAAAAGTTTAGATGTTGCTTAAAATCCAAATTAAAAAAATATTAATAACACTAAAAACCAGAAATATTACAACAACAAAAAGTCGCTTTGAAAATTTGCTTTCAAAACCAACCAAAATTTTTTCAACTTTTGGTAAATTAAATGTGATGGAAAATTTAATGCGAGATCTTCTGCAGGGACTAACACACTATGTTTTATTGTCCGGTATTACAAAGCCACAGGTCCAGATTGATCCGAGTGATATCTTGAAGTTGAGATTGAAAAATATCATCATTTGGTTGAGTGAGGAGTAGTAGACCGCCAATCTCAAATTTAGACAGAGAGTCTGATATCCAATTCGACGTAAAAACGAGACCTAAACACAATTCTTCCCAATCAAACCTGCTGTCAGCTTTTAAAGAACCATTTTTAACCTAATGAGTGAAAAAGTGTTTGCATCTATCAAATATTTCATTTGTTTTCAGATTAAAATTTAATTAAATTTCTAATTGACTTAATTATATATTTAATTGACTCAATCATATTTTTAATTGAAAAATAAGTACACAATTTTATGATTAAATAGGTAATTGAATTCAATATATAAATATTAAAAAAAAATAAAAAATAAATGATTTTCTATTAAATATGTAATCAATTTAATTAACACTTTAATCAAATTTCTATCTTAAAACAAACAAAAGCTTTAATAGGTTTCAAAGCTTTTTCTATGCTTATGGATATTATTTGCTATTGAGTAATTTATTGTTATTATAACTGAAAAAAAAAATTATATCAGAAAACATTTGTATTCAATCACTAATATGAAGAGCATTTCAGATTCGACACAGCCGATCATAACACACTTAACTTTTTGTTGATTTGGTGCAAGTACATTTTCTTGGGTGTGCTTCCCCACAAACAAAAAGAAAATAAAAAAAAAAAAAAAATAAAATGTCAAGTGTGTTGGAATTTGTAGATGACGCGTGCTATTACATTGTGCCAGTATTCTTGTATTGCTGTGTTTTTTTTTAATTTTTTTCATTGCAGTTGCTTGCTTTTGTTGTGTAGTTTATTTTCGGTTGTTGCTGCTGTCGTGTTATTGTTTTCCTACGTTTTATTGTTTGCTTTGTACTTTACCTGTATTTAGCCTTATTTTATATTTTCTAATTTTTTCTGCTGCTTTCTCTCTCTCCCTCTCTCTTGATCGATTTGGCCTAGTTTAAATGTATGGTTTGTGGTACTTTGTGTTTTGATTTTATACCAAACAACAACAGTGGGAGAAATTAAGTGCATTAGGTATTTTTTTTTCAAACCATATGCTTCTTGGGGGAACTAAAACAGACCATTATATGCAAATGTATAGATATTTTATATTCTAGGCAGAGGTCGCCATGCACTAAAACATTTAGTATTTAATAATTGTGCTTTAATAATTGAGCCTTTTATTTTGAGAGTGGCATAAGTTACTTTGCTCTTAAGCTGATACACATTCTTAAAGAATTGTGTTTTAAAGGTTTTAAAAGCAATGAGGCTACATCTTGAGAAGATATATTTGCACTTCTTATCTTAAGATGCTTTTTTTCTGAATTAAAACTTTGGTCACCATAAAATCGTAATTTAAATTTTTTTCAAAGTGACTTATGCTACTTTTAAAATAAACGGCTCAATTATTGGATAAAAAAACGTCTAATAAAAAATGTTAAAATATACATATATTTTGTGATTGTAACTAAACGAGTTCAAGATTAATTCGGGGAGTTCCGTTTTTACTCCTGCCCTATTTTTGCACGAAAATTGGAAAAAGGGTATAACTAATTTTGTCATTCCGTTTGTTATTTCTACAATATCCATTTCCGACCTGATAAAGTGTATTTAATCAGACTTTTTATGCATAGCGAAGACGATTAAGCGATGTCCGTCTGCCCCTCCGTCCGTGTAAGTGCTGAAATGAAGTTTGCCAAGGCACTAAATGACCAAGAAAAAAATTAAATACTCAAATCGAGCAGCTATAGTGTCGAAGTGGTGCTATTGGAAATCAGCAAGATCGGTCCATTTCCTTCGAGGCAGTGGGCAAAACATCACGTCTACCTCTAATTTTTCTACATCATTTGGAATGAAGTAACTCCAATAAAAAAAAAAAAAAACAAATATATGGGGCGATAAAGAATAAAAAAACAAGAAAAAAACAACAAGTGAAAAATTTGGCGCTCACCCATATTTTCCGAGTTACGGGCCTCCGAAATTTTCATATTTTTTAAAATATCAATATGGGTTTCATTTAAAATCTTTTGAAGAGATCTTTCAGGAAATAATAAATTATTTTAAAAATGCTTAACCCATTAAGAGCCTATAGCATTTCTATGTAAAATTAAATTAATTTAGTACTTAAAATTTGTTTTCTTATTTTTTAACTCTCTGTCACCCCAACACTTGGTTTTTTGATTAGAGTTACTTGACTAAAATACATTTACAATTATGATGAAGGGTATATAAGATTTGCCATAGCCAAATATAGCACTCTTACTTGTTTTAATTATTTTTTTTTCTGTAAAATTCCTTTGCAGCTGATTAATATATTTGCGATAATAGGCCAAGCCAAGACATGGGGAAGATAATTAATGTTGCCCAATGTTACGAGTTTTCAAGTATGTGTGAGTGATTTTTTTTATTTTTTAGACTTGGGACTAAAAATGATACTTTATTTTTAAGGAACCGTAAGCTCTTAGAGTTTTTGGTATAAAAATTCAGTGAGATGTTCGGTGAAAAACTGTATATCTTTACGTTGTTTGCTTTTTTTCTTTCTAATTGAAATTACCACCCTGGCACATTATAAATTATTTTGTATTTTTTCCTTCGTAGCTCTATCAGGCTACACATCTTGATTATTGTCTACTAAACAATCGTTTTTCTAAACGCAGCCATCTACGCTACACTACAGTGTTACTCAGGCAAGAACTACTCGATGCCTTGATTTGACGACGCAACCTTAAAAAAGCTTTCTTATGTTGACCCTCAAAACGTTATTAATAAAAAAGTTTCTTCACTAGTAAGTCTTATAAAACTTTTTTTCAAATTTAATTAAAGACAGTGAGATACAAAATTTAGATGACGCCACATGAATTTAATAAATATTTTTAAGAATTTAGAAAATGTTACAGTGGAAGAGTTTTGACGCACAATGTCAAATATTTCTAGAGCTGATAGTGAGTTAAGGTTTCAAACTTTGTCGAGGTTTGCAATAAATTTGATATGTCTCCCTTGTTCATTGGCAAACGTTGAATAGATATTTTCAAAAGTAAGCAAAATAAAAATTTTGAAGACCTTTGATTCCAAATTATTTTTTAGTTTTTTTTCCAGCCACGGGTTGAACCAGTGATCTTCATAAATCAATTAAAAATTACTTTTTCGGCTTTGGTTCCTTTTTTAAATTAACTTTTATTAAGAAAAATTATTTTTCAAATGTACGCGGACGTTTTCCAAAGAAAACAAGAAGAATTAGATGCTGGCAGAATGTAATGCCGCATTTTCAGGACCGCTAAATCCATCATCAGCATTCTTCGCATCCAACACCTTGATTTGCGTATGTTGTAAATATCATCCATTTAACTAACTAATCAATATTAATTTGGTTGGACGAAATTCACACACAACTCAATGCATTTCTTTGTTGTCTTTTCTACAACACGTCTTGTACATTTGTTGCAATTTTCTACTACACCTTCGGTATAGTCAGGAAATGCAAATGTTTTTATTTTAAATCATTCATACTTGTTTCCTCACAACATTATTAATTCGTAAATTAAGATTTTCTTTCGATAAATTAAGATTTTTCTATAAAAATTTGTGGCACCACTGCAAATGGAGAACAACAATGTTGTTTTTCGATAAGTTAAGGTTGCCAGATCTTATTTTCGTAACAATATATTTAGAAAAATATTAAACCGCCTTGGTATTCTTATCTCCTTCTTATTGCTTTTACCCCCTAAATCGAACCGAAAAACCGAATATTACTCTCGTATATGGGCCGTACGCAACAAGAAGAAGGCGAAGAAACTATTCGGTGACTGTAGGGTATCGTTACGCCTTCGTTAATAAAATGAAATAATGGATTTTGTTTCGAGGTTTGTATTGCTTTGTACAACTTATTTTAGTTAATCTAGTTAATTTCATCACAAAGAGAAGAAACAGATTAAAAGAAGATTTCATGTTAGTTTTAATATGGAAAGCTTTGAATCGAATGTCTCTCCCCATATTCACCACTCCATAACCTTTTTTCCTAGATCCAGAGCAATTAATTTCTTAAGTTATGATTTTTTTTTCTAAGCTCTGTTCCAAATAATAATGTTTTTTATCTTGTTACTAATAAAATGCAGCTTTAACGTAACGTTATAGTTAGCTTACGTGATTACGTTATAAATAATTAAAAGTTTAGAGGTTTTTTTCTTATAAATTAAAAAGGCGTGATTTAAGTCTTAATATTTTGTTAATAGTGAAATATCGTAACTAAATCTACTTAAATATTTTTTAAATTAATTCTCAAATAGTTTAGCTAAAATTTTTGTTAATTTGTTCCTTAAATAGTTTCTCAACTTAACATATAATTGGATTTTTATTTTGATATTAAAAGTGTTTGTGGGGGCTCATTTAAATCAAGTTATTTTTTGTGGTTTTTGACACCACTAATTGCAATTTGTGTATTTTTTAATGAAATCGTTATTAAGTTTGTACAGCCAGGGAGGGAATGAGAATGTATTTGTATGATTTGTTATGCATTCAAGTTTTAATAATATTTTCTTTTTAACCTGAAACCTTAAAAAAATTAATATTTAAAAAACAATAAAAAACAAAAATATTGTTAGGGACAAGTTTTTCTTGTGCATTTTAAAAACAATAAATTATTTATGAAATTTATTTGAAATTTATTTAAATTAAATAAATTTTGTTTGTTTTATTAGAAACAGGTATTTGTTTTTTTTTCTGTTGTTGTTTAACTTTTACATTTAAATCCCCTTTTTAATTTCATTATTGTTTGATGCTTTTTTTAATCATTTAATTTTTGATTTCATCTTGTGATTAGAAATTTTAGTTTGCATTTTTTATGAGCTTTAAATATATAAAAAAATGATAATTCTAGTCACGTTTAAACTTGTTATTAATGAGATTCAAATGAAGATGGCCTTCACTAAATATTTATTGATGTTTTATTATCATTGATGTTATTGTTATTATTTTTTTCAATTTTTCTTCTTAATGATTTTAATATTTTTAAATTCAAATTGCGCATATGAATTTGTTTTATTAACCCTCTAACAATCGTTTTTATAATATTAAAAATATTACATAATTAATTAAAAAAATTAATTTCTTTGCTGCTTCTTTTTTCTCAACTTGGTTAAGCTGCCGGGTGCAACTTGGAATCAAACACGAAAGGTTCCATAGTGTGTTTGGACTGATCTTGAAAATGAAACAAGATTGAAGAAAAATAAACAATAATACAAAAATATAAAAAATGCATTGAAATGAAACATTTGAAATTTTTAATCATGATATTTTCATTATTTTAACATCAGATACAAAAATAAAATCTGAGTCCTGCATTAAAAAAATCTGTTAACTCTCGGTACAGTTATGTTTCTTGCAATAAAAAACCGACTTCTGTCTTAATTTATAATTTTAAATATTTATACCTCTCATTATGCCAATTAAAGTAGTTGACGTTCTGTCTAGTTTTCAAGTGTTTTTATATTACAGCTAAAAAAAAACACATAGGTAAAATTACATTATTTTGAGAACACCCTTTAATTTCTAATTTAAATTTATAAACTTGTTGTTATAGCGGACTTAGGTTCCTTTTAAGTTTCAGCGTTCTGTTTATAATGATTTAAAAGTTATGTCACATACATCAAATTATATGAACTATTAGAACACCTCTTATTTTTCAAATCCATATTTTATACTTGTTGTTATAGCAGAGTTCGTTCGTTATAAATTTCAAGCGTCTGTCTGCAACTGTTCAAAAGTAAGGCCATATACATCTAATTAAATAATCTATTGAAGCACCCTTTAATTTATAATTTTAAATATTAATACAGTCATAGCAATCGATATTCTGTCCAATTTGCAAGCGCTTATCTGTAACTGCTACTTTGTTGTTGTTTGCCTGTCTAAATAAGGCTCCATTTGGGTTTCACCAACTTGTCTACTGCAGTTATAAAACAATTGTTTTTCCTTCTTTTATTGAGGCTTCTGGAGCTGTAATTGTAGTTTTTATTTAATTCGCAAAAACTTATTTACTGCGGATGATTAATTAGATTTATTTCCCTTTAATAGTCTCTGTTGGGACTTGAACTTATGGCTTGTTATCTTCCCTTTACTTAACAAGCGGAAAACTCTATCAAAACAGATACTGCGGCTAATCTACACTTATTTGCTCTCTTTTTTTTATTATGTTTATACACACACACCACACTTTTTAGTGATGAAAACAATATCTAATTCAGTGGGTATTTTTATTAGTGAAGACTTTTAGATGCGTTGTTGCAGAAAAAACAAACAAGCGGAAAAATTTATTAAAACAACTACTGCCTTTTGTTGTATATACACACACACCACACTTTTTAGTGGTGAAAGGACCAACTTACTCAGCATATTTTTTTGTGAAAACACAATTCATGATTTTAAACTCTACTGTTTAAAAAAATTTTTTGTGTGAAATAAATAAAAATTAATTAAGAGTGCTATATTCGGCTTTGCCGAATCTGATATACTCTTCACCATGTACGTAAATCTAGTTTAGTGAAATAGCTCCTATCAAAAAAACAAATAAGAAAAATTTAAGTACAATATTTAAAAAAAATTTAGTATTTTCTGAAGAAGCTCTCCAAAAGCTTTAAAATTATACCCGTAATAACGATCAAACTTTTTTATGCAATCTTAGAGGCCCATAAGATGGAGCGCTAATTTTTTTACTTGTTGCTTTTTCTTATTTTTGAATTCTCTATCGCTCTTTATATACATATTTTTTTATTGGAGTTATTTAATTGTTCCAAATGATATGGAAAAATTAGAGGCAGGCCTCTAGGGACATAAACTGATTTTGCTGATTTTTAATTGCAACTCTATCGAAACTAGGTCTGATTGATTGGCGTATTGAAATTTTTTGCCTCGGCAAACTTGATTTCAAAAATAACACGGACGGACAGCCGGACATCGCTTAATTGACTCAGAAGAACTCAGAATATATTTACTTTATGGGGTCGGAAATGGATAATGTATAAATTACAAACGGAATGACAAACTTAGATGTAAACACTTTTTGTGGTGAAGGGTATAATAATGTAGCTGAAGTTGTTCGCTCTCAAAGTTTTTAGAAGTCACGTAAAGTTTCTATCTTGATGCTTATCAACAGCAAAATGTTTCTGGCAACATTTATTATTTCATGTTGAATTTAAATAACAGTGAACAATGTTGGATACAAGAATACAAGCATTTAATACAAGAAAATAAACGAAAATAGTTTTTCTAAATCGTGATATTGGCATCACTAGTTAATTCTAAATGTTTTTAAGCAAAATAAGTACAGGTGCTAAACAAATTTTTGAAAGTTTAAATAGGGTATTTAGCATAACGATATAAATAAGATTATCAATCTTCAAATTATGTTTTATAGCCACCTTAATTGAATGATTGTTTTAAAATAGAAACAAAACCAAAAAACTACTTATATTTTATATTAACAAATTAAAAAATGGAGTGACCTTATCCTTTTGATTAAAAAATTTTAATTAAATTTTAAAATACAATTATTAACTTTCTAAACTAAAGACTAAATGTTAAAATCGTCGTTTAAATAGAAATTTTCCACCAACTTACGCTTCAAATAACATGAAAAAAAACTTTTTAAATATTTTTATTCACTAAACGAAGTAAAATCTCTAGTTTTTCTCTCATAAAAAAAGGAAAAATACGTATAAAAAAATCCGCCCACTTTTTGCGTGCAAAGAAAATGAATTTTTTGTACTTTTGAAATTTTAATATTTTTTTTATTTAAATTTACTTATTTTTATTTTTGAACATAAAAACAACAATGTTTGGTGCCCATTAAATGTTGAAAAAAAAAATAAAAAATAAACAATACAAGCATGCAAACAATACATTTTTATAAATGAACATGTATGCATATTTACATATGTATGTGTATATGTGTATTTTTTTATTTTTATTAAAAGTGTGTGCACTTTATTCAACAGCTACAAGCGCTCTATATGTCCTTCAGTTCTCTTCCTGACCTAAAAAGCTATTTGTATGAAACAATGGTCACCAAAGAAAAATTTGTTTTCAAAAAAATGGTAAATGCCTGGCTGGTTTAAAAAAAATACATTTTGTTATTTAAATATATTTAAATTTATTTCAGTGCAGTGGTTAATAGTAGTTTTTGCTTCCATTTGAGTGGCAACTTTGTGTTGATGTTTTTAGGGTTCCGATAAATACGCAGCCCTATTGTTTTCGTTACAATGTCTGTTCATCTGTTCTGTTACAGCCTTCCATCCCTTAAACCGTTGTAGGTAGACTTTTGACATTTTCACAGATGGTGTACATTAAAGGGTGTTTCAAAAGTAATGTAAAGTTGTTTTTTTTTAACTGTAATAGGAAGACACGAAATTTTTTAATGTATGTTAAACTAAGTCTGCTAAGGCAAGAAGTAAAAAAAAAAATATTTAAAAGGGCGTTCCTACAGTGACGTGATTTTCTCGCAAGGAGATTTGTTTTTAAACCCAAAAAAGCAGATACTTTCAGTTAATGACCGCATAAACACAAGTACAAAAAATTAAAATATTAAATTTAAAATCAAAGGGTGGCCCATACATGGCAAAAAATGCTTCATGTATGAGTTAAACCGGCGCTCAGGTGATCTATTTAATTTTAAAACGTTAATTGCAGACACAAACATTTTATCTTGTCTTTTTTCACTCGGTGGATCAAGGAAATTCCCACCCACGATCTCTTTTTTACTTGCACTTTAAGTGGTTGACACAGTCATCCAAATCACAATACCCTGTGGCCTTGACTAATTTCAAATTCTTCATCTCTTTTTATCTCTCATATACTAACCGATTTAATTAAACTACTGATTGATTGCGACACGCTGTTATGTTGTCTCTTTTTATCAGAGACTGCTTCGTAGTTTGTACCGCAATTTTCTTTCTATTTTTTCTTAAGACTTTGTTGGCCTCCAAACTGTTAACTATTTAATAGTTTTTACAAAACTTAAGCATTTTAGCTTACACCACAATAATTGTTTAAATTTAAACTCCCTATTGGGATTTGAACTCAGGAAATTCTGCTTTTTGTTAACCAAATAAGCAGACAATTCTATCAACGAAGTCAATGTAGCTGATGTTAAGAAAAAAACAATATTCGCATGCATTTCTCTTTAACTTTAATGTAAGTTTATTGCGTATTGAAACAAATTTCGCTTATTTAGTAAAATCTGGGAACCAGCATTAATAAAACGCTGCATGTATGTGTGAGTTAATACAATTTTTTGTGTGTTTTTCATTGAAATGAAAATAAGGTCACAAAAAAAAAAAGTAATTGTTAAGTCGTTGTGGAAAAATGTAGAAAAAAAAATTAAAAATGCATAATTAAATCCAAGTAAAATAAAAGCTTATTTTAAATGAAAGCTTTCTTTCTTATTTAAATAATTACACTAATTATTTCTTACAAATATATGATTTTAAATAATTTGAGGTTTTAGAAATAAGAGTATTTTTTATAAAAACTGAAAAAACATCAAATTTTCTTCTAAAATAAATAGAAAGGAATTTTGTGAGAGGGCATAGAAAAATTTATTTTTACTTGGTTCTTGAGTTGATTTTTTTATTATTTGGTGCTTTAGATAGAAGTTGAAGACAAATATTTTATCGCAAAAGTTTAACTCGATATTCCATGTTTGAATTGATGCTCTTGGTCTTTCTTTCCAATGAAGACATATCGTAGTCATGTATTAATAAGAGTCAAAGAGATTTAAAGGTAAATTTGCTGAACACTTATAACAACTACAAACCATACGTTTATCTTTCTGATAGTTGCCTCGTAGCTTTTATTAAATATTGTTGTATTTTAATTATCATATCATTGCGTTCTGTTAATGACAAACTAAAAAACAACAAGAATGATTTTTTGGTGCCACTTTGCTTATTCACTCTGCATAATTTAAATAACTTTAGTAAATATACATACGCACGCTTTAAAAATCTAATCGGCGCTTTACTTAATACTGCCATATGTTGCTCACAACTGCGATTTTAATTTATAGGCGTGTAAAAACGCCTAGATTCTTCAAAAGTGGTAAGATCTGGCAGCTTTTTTTTTAAAGAAGAAGCAAGCTACGTTGTTTCTTAAATGTTTTTTGTGTAAGAGCGTCAGTATGTAAGAAAACTGTATTTTGTTGTTGTAAATTTATAAAGAGTATTCGTGTTGCAGTCGTATAAAGGTATTACTATCATGAGAATATTATTATGTCTTTTAATATACTTTTTCAAAGTAAATAAATAATTCATGTCAGTCTAAAAAAAAAATTTGTTGAAATAGAATGAAAAAAAAGTTTTAACGAAGTTGCCAGACTTTATAAAAATCGAGTTATAACGTACCGAATAATTGCAATGTATTTCTCGTTCTATTTTCTTTTCATTAAGTTGCTTAAATAAAGGAGTTTCTTGAAAATAATTCAAAATACGCCCAATTAAATTGTTTATTAAATTATAAAAAAAAAGTTTGAAAAAAATACATTAAAAAAATTATGACTAATTTGTATTTAAATTATTCTTGAACGTTTTCAAAAGTACGTTAAGTGCAGATTATCTTGAATCAAGTAAAAAACTCTTAATTTGTAAACGAACTAAATAACCCTTGAATTTAAAATTTTAGCTTTAATTTAACCTGGGTAACAAATAAATGAATTTTACTCTACTTTTTAATAAAGTCTTCTATTGATTTTTAAAAATAATTTTGTTTCTTGTAACACTTGAGCGTGAAAATCAGTCATATTTCTGAAAAAATTAAGAATAATTTTCTTAAAGTAAGATTGAGAGTTTTCTTTCTGTGTATAAATAAAAATAAATTTGTTATAAAAAAAAACAAAAAATTTTCGATGCAGAGCCAATTGTAAATTGTATGTTGTATTAAATACAACCAGAGTAGTTATGAAAAATAAAATTACAAAAATAAATTAAAAAAAGCTGGGAGAAGGTTTAACCCAAAAAAATTTATTTTCTTTCTGAAAGTTGAAGCAAATTTGAAAACCGATAAATTTAATAGATTTTCTCCTCAAGAATTTACAAAGTTTCTTAAACAAATCTAACTGCCTTGCATGACCTTAAACAATGGTAACATATTTTTCTTTTCTTTAATAACACAGATCCCAATCTGATTTAATAAATAGTTGTGCTTTTTTTAGCCTTTTACATTTAGCAAAAACAGCTTAAAAAGCTTTTTAATTCCTGGCCAGAGAATATGTAAGAGCTTTAAAAAAGAGCGTAACATTTCTAATGCCACGAGTAAAACTGTCCTTAGAAAGAAATAATGTAGTGAAAAACGAATAGAATCTGCAAGAAGGTCTTTCCTTAGTAACATCAACATCAACATTTTCATTTTTATTTTACATAATTTCAAGGAAACATATTTTTTTGTAGATAAAAAAACAAAAACGCAAAGAAGATGAAAAAAATAAAAACTAAATAAAATTTTATAAAAACATTTAATGCTACAGAATTGTAAATGCGTTTATTAAAGAAAAAAAAAATAACAAAATGTTTTTTCTTGTTGTGTTTTTACAAAAAATGTGACCTTGTTAAAATCTATATTAAATACATTTGCAATAAAATGTTTTCTTTTTCGCTTAACACAAATATTTTTACCATCAGAGAACTTTTAAGTACTTTTTTTAGAGATTGTGTGACAAAGAAAAAAAAATCACGCACATTAAATTAACCAAAGAAAATAAAATCTGTTCGAATGTATAAGATTTTTTGTAAAGCTATTCCGGTTCCGTCTTAAAGTTTTGTCAAGAGAAAAAACAAGTAAAAATAAATTGTATGTTTTCTAATGCAAATATCCTAAAGCGTATTAAATAACAAGGATACGAAATAAATATTTTTGCTACAAATCCTTCACTACATTTGCAATGATATTTTACTTCAATAAAATGTGTAGTCTGTAACCAAATGAATAAACCCTACAAGAACAGTGACCATCATTTGATCCATCAAATGACAATTACTGATGAGGGAAATATCCATCACTGCGTAAAACAAAGTTTCTATCGCATTATTCAGGGGAAAATGAAAAAATTGATGTAAACATTTATATACGTGTGATGTCTGTAGCAACCATTGTTGCCAATGACTTTTTTTATAAAAAATATTGTGAAAGTTTTGCCTGATTTTTAGAAAAGATTTATTTACAAAACTTTTTATAAGCTGCATTTTAAAAATTGCTAATCAACACAAGTTAAAACTTAGATTTAATTCATTTAAATTTAATACGAAAAGCCGAACTTACAACGGCAACGCTGTTTTAGTATAAAATCATTACAAATGTGTTAGTAGATAATTATGTATGTATAAGTTTCCCTTACTCATTTCTTGCTGGGAAATTTTAATTCAGCTTAAATTTACGAATAAATAAATTTTAATATTTGCTATAAAAAATTATTAACAAATTTTATTTGTTAATTTTAAGAGAAAAGAAAATTTTGATAGTAGCTACATCCGTCATTAACATTCTTTGCCTTTGCCTTTTTTTTAGTTTGTGTACATTATTATCTATTGTACCAACTAATTTCGTTTATAGTTTGCTTTAGTAATGAACTTTTTTTTGCGAAAATAAAAATTAAAAAATTCAAATGTGCGGGTAAGTCATTTGTTTTCTAAAAGATAATTCTTGTATTTACTAAAAATACCAATACAGTGCTAAAGAACAATGGGAGGTTTCGGCGAAAGCCACAAAATTCGTTTATTTTTGTAAAATGAAATTTTTCCACGCCTATAAATATTGCCCCTTATATTGTCTAGCACTTTACAGCTTTAAGGCAGCTAAGTTTTGCCCTGTAGTGACTTTAAATCTGTCATAATATTTCTTGAGCTTTTCATAATTTCAGGGTTTTTTTTTAAGCCTGATAGAGCTTACGAAGAACTTAATCGTTCTACGAACAGTCATATTGCACACACTTTTTGACACATACGATCAGCTTCCTCTGGTAAATCGCCATGAATGGATTGACATTTGAGCAATGCTGCCAAATTATTCAGTTTTTTTTTTTTTTTTTTTTTTTTTTAAATTAGTCATCAATTCGCACAACTTATAGACAACTTTGTGATTTTGAATTTAACTCATTTTTGATTGAATGAATTTCTAAATAAACAAAATTTCCGCATATGGTGTAAAAATTTTTCGCAGCAGACCCTAAGGACTCAATATAAGAATATGGCACATTTTCCTGTGTTTTACATCCTGGTGGCATCACTAGATCTTATTTCTTTAAAATTACGGCTGGATCTGGTCGACAAAAATCATTACTAAATCATGATAAATGATTTGTTTTTAAATAAAGAAAAAATTTAATCCAGGCGAGTTAAGGTTTCTACAGGAAAATGCTATGTGCTATACAGCGCACGCAACGATCGACTTTTTTTTACCACGGACCAGCGCTCAGGGAATGATCCCTACTCAAAGCAATGCTTTGTGCCAGAATAAAAAAAATTAGGTTTTTGAAATTTTCCTGTATTGAAAGTGATAGGAAAGACTTCTAATGAAAGATGAACTGTTGGGCTAAAAAATAAATTCTTTGTAATGTAAAGTGCGATTCACTGGCCACTCGATCACAAATAAATGAACTCTTAATGAAAATCGAGTTATAGGCAAAAACGGATATCGGAAACGAGTTTCGTAATGGCATTAAAGAACATTTCATTTTAGTATCGATGAACAGCGAAACACACTCCAAATAGCGTCAGTGTTTAAGAAAGTCAGTAAAGTCTTCCTCTTCGCATTTACTTGCACGCTGCCGCGTAAATCCAAAACATACTTTTGAGTACCTGCCCATAAATATGAGTTATATCTCTTTTTTGCGAGGATGCCGGTGGTATCAAAACTAAGATCACATGAAGTAAATTATCTTTTATACCTTTTAAAAAGATCGAGGCACTTAAAAGCTTTTTTTGAGACATGAAAACTGTGTTTAGTCCATCGAAAATTACAATGAATTTTCATGCAGAGAACATCAAGCGCTTTTGATACTTTAATACTTATAAAACCCATACTTACAAACGAAGCATCATTTTTTGGGTCAAATGCCTGCGCGTTAGCATACAACATTAAATTCAACTCTATTCGCCCGACTCCATTTAGATATTGTTATTGAAATCAATATTTGAAATGTGTGTGAAGATAAATTTTAAAATTTATAACCCTAGCCACATTCTGTTACGATAACAGAGCTCTGTTAATCACTTAACATAACCAATGTTAATATTAAAAATTTAATATTAGAGTTTCAGAACAATATTTAAATATAATTTAAAGTGGATAGAACAAAAAAATATATTTTAAAACACTTGTACTAGTGTCGTTATTAAACTCCAATGGTCAAATATATTAAAATTTTGTTTTTTAAGAAATTATGGAGGTTTTTCCAAAAACACCACTTTTGAAATTTGAAAAAGGACTTTGGTCCTTTTCTCGTAAACGAAAGAGAGTGGGCGAAAAAAATTTATTGGAGAAGACTTCTAGTAGTGTCTTTATTAAACTCTAATGGTCAAATATATTAACATTGTGTTTTTTCAGAAATTTTAGCGGTTTTTCCAAAAACACCACTTTTGAAATTTGAAAAAGGACTTTGGTCCTTTTCTCGAAAACGAAAGAGAGTGGGCGAAAAAAATTTATTGGAGAAGACTTCTAGTAGTGTCTTTATTAAACTCTAATGGTCAAATATATTAACATTGTGTTTTTTCAGAAATTTTAGCGGTTTTTCCAAAAACACCACTTTTGAAATTTGAAAAAGGACTTTATTTGACCATTAGAGTTTAATAAAGACACTACTAGAAGTCTTCTCCAATAAATTTTTTTCGCCCACTCTCTTTCGTTTACGAGAAAAGGACCAAAGTCCTTTTTCAAATTTCAAAAGTGGTGTTTTTGGAAAAACCGCTAAAATGTCTGAAAAAACACAATGTTAATATATTTGACCATTAGAGTTTAATAAAGACACTACTAGAAGTCTTCTCCAATAAATTTTTTTCGCCCACTCTCTTTCGCTTACGAGAAAAGGACCAAAGTCCTTTTTCAAATTTCAAAAGTGGTGTTTTTGGAAAAACCGCTAAAATTTCTGAAAAAACACAATGTTAATATATTTGACCATTAGAGTTTAATAAAGACACTACTAGAAGTCTTCTCCAATAAATTTTTTTCGCCCACTCTCTTTCGTTTTCGAGAAAAGGACCAAAGTCCTTTTTCAAATTTCAAAAGTGGTGTTTTTGGAAAAACCGCTAAAATTTCTGAAAAAACACAATGTTAATATATTTGACCATTAGAGTTTAATAAAGACACTACTAGAAGTCTTCTCCAATAAATTTTTTTCGCCCACTCTCTTTCGTTTTCGAGAAAAGGACCAAAGTCCTTTTTCAAATTTCAAAAGTGGTGTTTTTGGAAAAACCGCTAAAATTTCTGAAAAAACACAATGTTAATATATTTGACCATTAGAGTTTAATAAAGACACTACTAGAAGTCTTCTCCAATAAATTTTTTTCGCCCACTCTCTTTCGTTTTCGAGAAAAGGACCAAAGTCCTTTTTCAAATTTCAAAAGTGGTGTTTTTGGAAAAACCGCTAAAATTTCTGAAAAAACACAATGTTAATA
This sequence comes from Cistogaster globosa, assembly GCA_937654795.1. Taxonomy (NCBI): domain Eukaryota; kingdom Metazoa; phylum Arthropoda; class Insecta; order Diptera; family Tachinidae; genus Cistogaster; species Cistogaster globosa. The sequence goes on along the minus strand of OW569403.1, from coordinate 13,632,578 downwards.
TATTTGACCATTAGAGTTTAATAAAGACACTACTAGAAGTCTTCTCCAATAAATCTTTTCGCCCACTCTCTTTCGTTTTCGAGAAAAGGACCAAAGTCCTTTTTCAAATTTCAAAAGTGGTGTTTTTGGAAAAACCGCTAAAATTTCTGAAAAAACACAATGTTAATATATTTGACCATTAGAGTTTAATAAAGACACTACTAGAAGTCTTCTCCAATAAATTTTTTTCGCCCACTCTCTTTCGTTTTCGAGAAAAGGACCAAAGTCCTTTTTCAAATTTCAAAAGTGGTGTTTTTGGAAAAACCGCTAAAATTTCTGAAAAAACACAATGTTAATATATTTGACCATTAGAGTTTAATAAAGACACTACTAGAAGTCTTCTCCAATAAATTTTTTTCGCCCACTCTCTTTCGTTTTCGAGAAAAGGACCAAAGTCCTTTTTCAAATTTCAAAAGTGGTGTTTTTGGAAAAACCGCTAAAATTTCTGAAAAAACACAATGTTAATATATTTGACCATTAGAGTTTAATAAAGACACTACTAGAAGTCTTCTCCAATAAATTTTTTTCGCCCACTCTCTTTCGTTTACGAGAAAAGGACCAAAGTCCTTTTTCAAATTTCAAAAGTGGTGTTTTTGGAAAAACCGCTAAAATTTCTGAAAAAACACAATGTTAATATATTTGACCATTAGAGTTTAATAAAGACACTACTAGAAGTCTTCTCCAATAAATTTTTTTCGCCCACTCTCTTTCGTTTTCGAGAAAAGGACCAAAGTCCTTTTTCAAATTTCAAAAGTGGTGTTTTTGGAAAAACCGCTAAAATTTCTGAAAAAACACAATGTTAATATATTTGACCATTAGAGTTTAATAAAGACACTACTAGAAGTCTTCTCCAATAAATTTTTTTCGCCCACTCTCTTTCGTTTACGAGAAAAGGACCAATGTCCTTTTTCAAATTTCAAAAGTGGTGTTTTTGGAAAAACCTCCATAATTTCTTAAAAAACAAAATTTTAATATATTTGACCATTGGAGTTTAATAACGACACTAGTACAAGTGTTTTAAAATATATTTTTTTGTTCTATCCACTTTAAATTATATTTAAATATTGTTCTGAAACTCTAATATTAAATTTTTAATATTAACATTGGTTATGTTAAGTGATTAACAGAGCTCTGTTATCGTAACAGAATGTGGCTAGGGTTATAAATTTTAAAATTTATCTTCACACACATATATTTGAATAGGTGTTGATTTCAAGAAATAGACCTGCTAATTGCTCTTCAAGGTAAACGTATGACATCTATTTATTTTTTTCTGTTGGCCACGTGGGAAACCAGCAACAATTGACTCATTGGAGGTCAACATTATTCGTGTTATTCGTAACATACGGCCATCAATGTTGGGAGAAGTGTCCTAAAATTGCACGTCCAAAATGCGCTTCGCTGCGATGGCCATATGCCCGAAATCATTTTCAAATGTTAATGCGATGTATTGACCTTTCAAGTCAAAAACGTTGTTGCTTTTATTCCATGTCAATATAGACCGTCCGTCATTAGATTCTTTTAACACATACCAAATTCCAAAAAAATTTGAATTTTCTAGGTTTTTTTGGGGTCTCTTAATCTTTCTGCCAATTTCTCTACATCCGAACGAATATTTCTTTCGCATACTTGTATTGAAAACAAAAACAAATTATAAAAAATTGTTTTTGCTTTCAATCTAAAGATACGAAAAATATGTTGGTTAGCATGTAGAGTAACGGTTCTCAAATAGGGGTCCGCAGCAACAATCCAAGGGGTCCGCATGAAGAACCGAAAAAGCAGTGTTTTCAAAAATAATAAAGGTTTTATTTTGAATTTGGGCCTCAGAGGGGTCCGCGAAAAAAAAATTTGATTACTAGGGGTCCGTGAGCAAGAATTTAATGAGAACCCCTGATGTAGAGAAACTAGAAGTTTGTGTTTTTTTGCTCTTGAAAAAATATCTTCAATAAATAAATGACGGTTTGATGTTCTGTATATCCTGTAATTTAGTGTCTAAATAAAAATATTTTTACTGATATTTTTCGCTTCACTGTCCACTAGTTTTGGTGAAACTTTCTTCTAACATTTTTTCGTCGATACGTAATATTTGTTGTTACGTTTTGTACGTATAAATATTGGTACAAATTCAAGCACCCACTACTCCTTTTCTACTGATACAAAAAAAAAAAAAAAAAAATAAAATAAAATCAAACACATGATCCATAACGAAATGCAATTACTCTTCTTAAAGTCGTGGATATTCCAACCTCTTCGTGATTTTAAAGTAAAATCCTGCTAAACAGCAAAGTGAAGAGGATTCTTTTGCTTATTGGTCTTGTAGGAAAAATGTCTGATTAGGGACATAACTAAAACGATTTTTATATTTTTGTTTCTTTTCTATTAGAATACGAACGAACTGACAGAAATTAGTGATTTAAGTGCTGCATAGTTTTTGTATGTATTTTGCATGTTTAGTTAATGCTTCTTTTGAAGGCGGGGAAAATAAAGCGAAGTAATTTATTTGAAACAATTTAACACCTCAAAAATATTAGAATTTAGTTAAATATTTCAAACATAAACATTAAATATTTTTTTTTATCTTTCATAAAACAATTTTATAAATTTCTTATAATTTTTTTTAATTCCTCTAGCGATAATTATTTTTCCTTTTGTTGTTACAAGCAAAAATTTTTTTTATATTTTTATATATTAATTTTTTGTTTAATACTTTTGTTATATTTGAATTAATTTTTTCAACCTTGTAATTGTTATTCTAATGACAAACAAAAATTAATTTTTTTTATGTAAAAATAAAATTCTGTGTGTGAAATAAAAAAATTCTATATGAATTCATTTTGGTTAAATAAAAAACAAAAAAAATTAATCAGGAATAAATATTATAAATATTTAAGCACTAAATATGTACAATAAAAAAATATTTATAAAAATATTTCGTGTGTTAATTTATATATTTATAAGGTTTTGAAAATTTCAAGTACACACATACTGTTAAACTAGAACATATCCATGCATTCCTTTAAAATACACTTAAAAAATTCTTGTCTTGCAGTTGCCTTTTTTTAAAAAGTACCTTTCGAACAAGATCTATTAAAAAATTCTCTTCAACTTAAGTAATATTTAATAAGTCTCTTTAAATAACACAAAATCTTTCCAAAAATAATATTAATAAAAAAAAAAAAACGATTAATTGTCATCCCTAAAACGTACCAATTAAAATTGACCTTTCATATTAAGGACAACATTTCAAGAATGCATTTTCTAAAGTGCCTAAAAAAGTACTTCTAATTAAATAATAAAATAATAAAAAGAAAATCTTGCAGAAGAAAAGTACTTTAAAAAAAGGTACTTTTTTTTATTAAAGTACCTTCAAGAATTGGAAGAAAGTACCTTTAGAAGATTTCCTTTGAAAAAATTATTTAAAAATGCAATTTTTAGAAATCACATCAACATGTGCCTTTTAAAAACGAAAACTAAAAATAGTTTTTAAGGAAAGTTTCCATTTAGAGAAAATAATGGAAAAATTTTACATTGTGTTTAAAGGAGGTATCTTAAATTTTAAAAAAAATATTTAATTTGATTCACTTATTTCTTGAAAAAACTGTCTTTGCAAAAAAGTATCATAAAAAATAGCTTAAAGTTCACTAAAAAATTCCATACGCTTTGTGGCATAAAAAGGACTTTTAAATGAGGCTGGAATAAATCACTTATTAAAATGTACCTTTTACAAAACTTCTTAAATAAAAAGTACCTATAAAGATTATATTTTGAGCAAAGTTCTTTTTAACAAAAAACCTTTACAACTGAGATTAAATGAGTTGCAATTTAACAAAATCTAAAAAAGTACTTTTTTGAAAAAACTTTTAAAAAGGTACAGTTTTATTAAAGTACCTTGAAGAATTAATTTTAAGAGAAGAAACTTTTACCAAATATCTTATTAAGGAAATTATTTTTCAAAATGCTTTATGTGAGCAAGAATCTGCTTAAAAAAATACTTGTTAAAAAAGTACTTTATGAGAAAGTGCCTTAAAAGAAATACCTTTTGAAAAGTACTTTGAAAATTATATTTTAAGCAATGAAAAGGTCGCTTAAAAAATATCGTATAAAAAAGTACCTTTAAAAAATTACTTCCTTTTTCTTTAAAAAAATTATTAAAAAATATAATTTTAAAAAATAATATCAACAGGAGCTTTTTAAAAACGAACATTAAAAAATATTTATTAGGGAAAGTTTCCATTTAGAGAAAATTATGAAAAAATTTAACTTTTAGTTTAAAGAAGGTATCGTCCTAAAAGAAATACATATTTTTTTTTAAAAGTACCATAAAAATTAGCTAAAAGGTCATTAAAAAAATTCAATACATTTAAAAATAGTACCAAAAAGCTCTGTCTTATAAAAAGTCCTTTCAAATGAGGCAGGTCTAGTGATTTATTAAAATGTACCTTTTACAAAAATTCTTATATAAAAAAGACCTATAAAGATTATGTTTTGGCTATAGTTCTGTTAAACAAAGAATTTTGAAAACAAATACAAAAAATTGCCTTTTTAAAAATACTTTTAAAATGGTACTTTTTTTTATGTGTTTTTTGCACGAAATATTTTTTTCTTAGTTCTTTAGGTAACTGCTTACTTTAAAATAATAAACAAATATTAAAAAAGTGCCTTTATTGAAAACACTTTTAAAAAGGCACTTTTTTAAATATATTTTTTGCACAAAATATTTTTTTTCTTAATTTTTTAATTAGTTACTTGCTTTAAAAAAATAAAAAAATTTAATTTGAAATGAATCTTTTTAAAAAGAAAAATTTTTGAGAAGAAAAATTTTAGAAAAGTACCTTTTTTAAAACACACTTTTAATATATATTTGAAAAATAGAAGAAGAAATTGATACCCTTTAAACACGTTCTATTATAAATGAACTTTTACGATAGAAACGTACCTTTAATAAAGGTACTTTTTATAATATCTAGTGCTTCGTACCTAAAGGGTACTATTTCACTACTTTTTCTGTCAGGCTGATACAGGCCTATCCTCTGAAACCGTATTTTCTTCACACTACAAAGTTTCCCAAAAGTTGTATTATAATGGCCACTACAACAACAACAACAAATTAAATGAAGTTTTAATTAAAATGGATTTCCGTAGAAACGTGATTTTCTCGTGCGCATTTTGTATAGTGCAAGTATGATATTAAATGTTAATTAAGTCTTAAAGGGTGTTCCCATAGTTTACAGTTTTAAACTTTACAACAAATAATAAAAACAAAATTTTATATTTAAGGCAACCTGATACGTGCTACGTGTGCGACCCAACTCGCACTTGAATGATTTATTATTCCCTTCACTACAAAAAGTGAAAAAAGGGTATAACTTATTTTGTCATTCCGTTAGTAATATCTACGATATCCATTTCCGACCCTATATTCTGACTTCTTATATGTAGCGAAGTCGATTGAGCGATATCCGTCTGTCCGTCCGTGTTAGTGTTGAAATCAAGTTTGCCGAGGCACTAGATCAGCTAGAAAAAATTTTAATATGCCAATCGATCAGACATAGTGTCGAAAAAGGTGCTATTGGAAATCAGAAAGATCGGTCCATGTTCTTCGCCGTAGCGGGCAAAACACCACGCCTGGCTCTAATTTATCTATATTATTTGGAACAATAAAAGTAACTCCAATCAAAAAACAAATATCTCTTCGCGATAGCGAATTAAAAAATAAGAAAAAGACATCAAGTGAAAAAATTTGCGCTTGCCCATATATTCCGAGTTACGGGTGTCTGAAATTTTCAAAATCTTGAAAATATCACTCTGGGTGTTATTTTAAAGCTTTTAAAGAGATCTTTAAGGAAATACTAAAATTTTTAAAAAATGCTTAACCCATTAAGAGCCGATGGCATTTTTATGTAGTTTTTTCTTTAATTTTTTCAAACACTGTCACCTGTATATTTGTTTTTTTTTTTTTGGATTGGAATTACTTCTTTAAACTAGATTTACATAAATGGTGAAGGATATATAAGATTTGGCATAGCCGAGTATAAAACTCTTACATGTTTTTAAATAACCTTAAAAATTATAGACAACTTTGTTTCAACAAACATTTTTTTTGTGTCAATGTCATAACAACAAATCTTTGTTTTATTATTTTTAAAGTTAGATACAGTCTTCAATGCTTTAAAACGAGTTTTTATATTGAACACAAAGTAATAAAACGTAAAATTAATTATTTTTAATTAATGTTTTTGAAAACAATACAACATTTTTCAATTTCTTTATTATTAACGTCACCAAATATAAATTAATAATCATCAAACGTCACCTAAAATGTTAAAAAAATAAATTTATACAAATTAATTACTTTCAATTAAGACGACAATGTAAAGAGTTTTTTTTTTCATTAAGTCAAATATTGTGTTCTATTTAATTAGATTTGTTTTATTTGTATATGTTGAAAAATCTCTTAAATGATGTATAAAGATGATGATCAGAATGACAATCAGATGGTTTAGTCTATCACGGTGATGATGATGATATTTCTTTTTGTTTTGCTATTCTTAACAAATAAATAATAAATATTTTTTCATTTCATAGGTAACCAAAATTTGTTGCTGTTGATTTTATGTAATACAATGTTTTTGTACTTTTTGTTGTTTTGATCTTACACTTACACTGATGAAAAAAATCTGTAATCTAAAAAAAAAAAAAAAAACAACAACAACATTTAAATGTTGTGTGTTTGTTTTCTTATTTTTTTTTCTTTTATTTTTTTTTGTTTTGTAAACGATAAATTTTCAAAAAATAAATTATCTTAAAAAAACCATAAAATATGTTGAAGCTTAAAACAACAAAATTTCATTTCAAATATCACTAAATATGAATAGATGTAGAAACAGACAGAAGATGACAAATGTGATGAAAATATTTCATGTATCAAAAGTATTGAATCGAACATGTTTTAAACAAAATTGAAATAGATAAAAAATTGTTAAAGTGCGTTTGGTTTCTATTCATAGTACGTGTGCATGTGTGTAAAATGTTAAATCAACAAAAAATATTTTGTTAAAAAATTTATAAACCCACAATTTAACATGAATGCAAACGTTGCAAGGGCAACATTGTTCATTTAACTTTTTGTTATAAAGTATAGCCACCATGTGCATCAAAATTATTCCCGGTCCAGTTCGAGCCAATGTTTTGGAAGCAAATTGGATTTTTGCGGCAGAAAAAGAATTAAAAAAAAATAGTTTTCACCAATTTTCCTTCACACAAATCAGACTTTTTAAAGGCCGTTTTTTAAGTTCGATAGAAACTTAAATTGTAAAAATATTAAATTTTAGTATAAACATTTTTGTTTGCATTAGGAATATCAATAAAAGGCATTAAATATGAAAATGATCGTCGGCATATGGCCCACGCATTATAAACATCTAATTTTTGGTCACTTATTCGAGCCTGGTTGACCTCCAAAACGTCCATTGTTCGCGTGGCTCCAAGGAAAAATAATCGAGAGGTGTCACATTACAGATTTTTAGAGGCCAACTGACAGATTTATTTATCGAAATCAATTTATTGCAAAATTATCAAATCCATAAATCGATGGTTTCTGTCGCCAGTAGCAGCATAAACCAGTGACTAAACGTAACTCTACAGAAGATAATCGAGAGATGTCAACTTGCATGACCTTGGAGGCCAATAATATACAGATCCATTTCCAGAAGTGAAATTATTGCAAAATTTTAATTTTAATAACTCGATGTTTACGGTCACCCTAGAGCATGTAGCGCCGTCACGCGGAATCACATCTCGTCTGGAACAATATCATACATATTTTTAAACGATCTCCATCGACCGTGAAGCAAAATCCAATTGGGCTGCATTTTTTTAAATCTAAATGAGTCTGTAGGGCTTGAATTGGATTGCTCTTTCTCTTGAACTATTTTGTTAAATCACAAACCCCTTTAACACAAGATTAAGTCCCAAGTTAAGAAATTGAATGATGACTGAATTAGTGACTCACTTTCAAAGTAAATGAATTGCAGAAGCATAATGTTAAAAAGTGATCTTAATATGACATTTCGCTTGACAGTTAAGTCTTTTGTAAATTCGAACAAAGATCAATTTTGTTCATCTTTTAGCAAAAATTGAAAATTTTCTTTTATGGTTAAGAAATCTTTCCTTTTTTTTCTTTTCTTATTGTCATATTTTTAATGTGTACCTTTAACTATATGCCCCACTATTATGTACATATGTGCCCTGAAAGATAAACTTTATCATTTACATTCAACAAACTACAGTTTTGAAGTGAACATGTCTTTTACTTTAAACGTTTTTTTTTATTTGTTGTTTCTTTTGGTTGAGTAAGAAGTTGTGTCAATAAAATAGAAATGTCAATATGACCTAACCAAACGAAAGTTGTGTATTTGTCAGTTTCTTTTTATGAACAAGAAAAAAAAAACAAACAAGAAAAAAAGTGTTACAGTTGACCGATATTTTGTTGAGATGAAAAAAGTGGCAGTGAAAAGGGAAATTTGAAAAAGTATTAAAAATGAAAAATTTATTTCCATTTTTAATACTTAAGAAACATAAACAAACAAACAAACTACACTCACTCACTCTGTTATAATGTATCAGCAAATAATTAGACATGAAAAGCATTTGAAAAATCTGAAATCTCTTAACCATTTTTCTAGGGATTTATTTTTGCCTTAGGTTTTAGTAATTATTTTTTGTTGTTGCTATTTTTTAAGATAAGCAAATAAATCTTTAAGAAGCTAATATATGAAGATAAGAAATCTATAAGATAAATAAAGGAAGATATTAGCCTCAAAAAAAAAAAAAAAACGAACAAAAGAGGGACTTTTTTTTAACGACATTTTAAAATTAAAATTGTGAAAATCCTCTTCTGAATACTTGATATAAAAGTACCAATTTTTAAAATTTTAAAATATGTAAAGTCGGTTAAGATTTAATTTAAAAAAAATTTTATTGGGGAACAATCCATTTCAGAATGAGAAAAAAAGAGACAGTACTCATTTTACCATCCCTGATTATGCATCCCTGTTTTTGAATCAGTCACTTTGCTGTAATAACATAATAGAAAATAAAAATAAACAGTTGCCAGATAATAATGCTGACATAAAAATAAACATTTATTTATTTTCTTTTTTAGACGAACTTATTGTTCATTAGGGCTTTTGGATAATTAGCCAAGAAATTTGCCCAAAAGTCGCCATATTAGAATATAAAAAAAATTTACGCCAAATCAGTTTAAAAAATTGGCATAACTGTCATTCTTAAACACAACAACCACATCAATTTAATTTTTTTCTCCTTTAATTCTTGTCTTGTGTTTATTTTTCTATACTTTGAATATATTTTTAGTAAAACAACCTTTTCTTTATTAAATATGCGCTTTAAAAAACTAACGCAGCCAGCCATACAACAATTCTCTGTGGTACTGGCGAGACTTGAACAAATTCGTTGGCTTGATTAAAGCACTGCGGCTGCAGCTAGATCCAATATCACGATGTTCGTTTACGGACGATGCTATTAAGTACAATACACACTATACAAACTGTAACTAAGGGTGCGTCGCGATTTTGCTAATAATTTCTTTTTAGTGTCACGGTTCTTTTGTTTTATAATTTCTTGTTTTGCTTTACATAAGCTGCTTTTCTGATATAAAGGTGCCTTTTTTTCTTATAGAGATTTTAGTAGTTTTTTATTTATTCGCTGTAACAATAATTCATATATCATGCCTTAAAAATAATTATTTTTCTTTTTCATCGAGGCTCTGTTGGGGTTTGAACTCATGATCTTCTGATAAGCAAACTAGCAAATACCTTAAGCATTAAACATTTTTATTTTTACAGATGTATAAAGCGTTTCCAATCGCTCAACACTGTTTGAATCCTCTAGGGACTTGTTGTAGCCATAGAGAAACTAATCTAGAGGAGACAATTCTAATGGTCGCGACTACCAATTAATGAATTTTCCATGTGATAAAGTCGAATAATTTCCGTTACAACCTTATCGTTTAGCGTTGTTTTTTGGAACCATAACTCCGAGATAATTAATCTAATGGAAGTCTGGCAACATTGGCGTTGATGTTATCTTCTTCGACATTTTATATAAAATTCGCTTATTAAGGATAAACGCAATTTTCTTATCCTTCACCACAAAAAGTTAAAACAGGGTAAACTAATTTTATCATTCCGTTTGCAATTTCTACAATATCGATTTCCGACCCCATAAAATGTATATATTCTGACTTCTTACGCATAGCAAAGTCGATTGATATCAAGTTTGCCGAGGCACTAGATCAGCCAGAAAAAACGTAAATACTCCAATCTATCAGTCATAGCGTCGACGGATGGTGCTATTGGGAATCAGCAAGATCGGTCTATGTCCTACGACGCAGCGGGCAAAATACCACGCCTGCCTCTAATTTTGCTGTATCATTTGGAACAATTTGGAACAAAAGTAACTCCAATCAAAAAAACAAACATATGGGACGATAGAGAATGAAAAAAAAATATCAAGTGAAAAAACTGGCGCTCGCCCATATTTTCGAGTTACGGGCCTCTAAAATTTTGAAAATTTTTATAATATCAATATGGGTATCATTTTAAAGCTTTGAAGGAGAAGTTTCAGGAAATATTAAAATGTTAACTCATTAAGAGCCAATGACATTTTTATGTTGTTTTTTAAAATTTTTGAATTCTCTGTCTTCTCTATATTTTTGAGAGTTACTTCACTAAACTAGATTTAGATAAAAGGTGAAGGGTATATAAGATTTGGCATAGCCGATTATAGCACTCTTACTTGTTTTGTTTTTAATTTGACTTTAAAATATTTTAAAACATTAATATCTGGTTTTTTGGAAATTGCAATTTATTCGAATGACTTTTACTAATGAAACATTATTTTTCAGTTGGGCTCAAGTTCGTTATTAATTTTTGACATATCAATAGCAAACTTAAGACTATTTTTATTTCTCTAACATTTAAGCGCATTAACATCAAATTATGCGCACAAAGCAAATTCTCAATATTTATGTACATCAAACTTTGTCTTATCATTTTTTTTTAAATTTTCTAATAAAAAACAAGATTAAAACGTTTGACACTAAATAAGTAGAAGGGAACGAAAAACAGCAAAAGAAATAAAAACTAGCAAATGATTAAAACAAATGAATTCTTCATGCTAAAAAACAAAACCGTTTGCTCATTTGATTTTATTTCTAGTTTGTTTCTGTAGCTACGTATTTTTACTGATAAGAATTTTTTCCTCTTTCTTTGCCTCTGTGTGAAGAAAACGAAGATGAGAAAAATAAAATTAACAACTTCATACAATTATTATTTTTTAGTATTTTCTATGTTTGTGTATGTGTGAGTATTTTTGTTTAACAGCAAAATTAAAAAAATATCTAAAAGGAAATAAAAAAATAAAATCTCATTTGAAAATATTAGGAAAAATGTACTGGGCCTCATTTTTTTCACTCTCTTTCTCTCTCTCTCTCTCTATGACCGTTTAGTTTGTTTTTTTCTCTCCTTGAATTTTATATTTAAAAACAATTTAATTTTGTTTGGTTTTAAATAAAATCTTCTAATACCCTGGCACTTATCAGTAGAGCTTAACGTGTATTTCGTTGATACATCTATCTGAAAGATATGGATACTTCTATTATGAATATCTGATATGTAGAGTGCCTGTATTGTCACTAGAAGATTAAATTCTAAACAGTGTGGGTAATGAATGGTATTTAAAAATTAATAAAAGATTCTTGTTTAATTTACTAAATCAGCCAAAATAAAATTTTATTGAACTGAACCAAGACACGATATAATTTCTAAATAGTTCTTTTTTTAAGAAATTTAAAATTTTTTGGCATTTTTTTAAGCAAATTCAAATTTAGGTAACGTAATTATTTTCTTTACAAAAAAGTATTTTACAAAAAAACACAAATTTTATTAAAGAAATTTTTTTAAAAAGGTACTTTTTTAAAATACTACTCTTGTAAAATGTTCAAAAAAAAAAAGGAATTTTTTGAAATCTTTTTAAAAACACTAATTTTTTTTATAAAAAATTACTTTGTGTAAAAAGTCCTTTTTTAAAATGTACTTGCTACGAAAAATACTTTTATATACATTTTATGTATTGATTTACTTAAAGGCACCTTTTTGAGAAGTACTTATATTTAATCCAAGACCTTTTAAAGTACGTTTTGCTGCTTAATTCACATGAAATTATAAATATTAGAACTTTTATTAGTTAATAACACTATAAAATATGATACAATTTTTTGAAAATGGGACTTTTTTTAAAAGGTTTCTTCTTTATAAGTAATTTTTTTTAAGTATTTCTTATAAATAACAATTTTTTATAAAAAATAACTTTGTTTAAAAAGAAATTTTTCTAAAATGCACTTTTATAAAAGTACTTTTTTAAAATGTACAATTTTAAGGGCTACTTTTGTAAAAAAAAAATTTTCAAATTAATTTGTTTTAATCTATTTCATATAAATAATAAAATTTTGATAAACAATTATTTTCATAAAAAGTACTATTTCTAAAATGTACTTTTTTAAAAGTACTTTTTCTAAAATGTACTTTTTTAAAAGTACTTTTTAAAATGTACTTGCTACGAAAAATATTTTTGGATGCTTTTTATATATTTAAGTACTTTTCATAAAATATACCTTTTGAAGAAGAGATTTATTTAAAGCATCTTTCTTAAGAGGTACTTTTAATGAATCCAAGTCTTTTTAAAGAACCTTTTGCTGCTTAGTTTAGCTGAAATTAATAATTTTAAAATTTTTGTTAGTTGATAACACTATGAAATATGTTAATATAGTTTTTTTTTTATTAATTTTCATTGTTGAAAAAAAGTACTTTTTTAAAAGGCCACTGTTGTAAATTACAAAAAAAGCAATTTTTTAAGAGTACTTCCTCTAAATTTTGCTTTTTAAAATATATGCTGTTTTGAAAAGATACTACTTCTGTAAAGTTCTTTCATAAATCGTATTTTTTCAATATACTTGTTACGAAAGATACTGTTTAAATTAATTATGGTACTTTTAGTTTTTTCCACTATATTTGTAAAACCAATTTAGGTTCCATATCTACGATGTGTTAAGGAGATACTTTTAAAAACTGTTTTTTATTAAAAACATTTAGAAGGAAGAGGGGGTTTAAAGAGCCAGTTACGACATTTCGTAATTTGTAACCGGTTGTTATATAGAAAATATCCCTAAAATCCTTAGGCCATAAACTTTTTTTCCTTTTGCCTGTACAGTTTAACTATTCTAATATGTAGAGTATCTCCTTATTTCAAAGGGCTTTATACTGAGACTCGAATTATTTGATGTCCTGTCTTAGCAAACTTGTACCTATGACCTCCGACTCTGTAATCTGTTGTTTACTACTCATGAATTTTTGTAAACTTACGCAGTCGCAGACGCTTAGGCAATACTTAAGCTACTCGGTGTCTTGTTTTAGCAAATATGAGCCTTTAATTAATGCAGCTGTTGTTCCGTTGAAACTAAAACTCACAACCCCCTTTATTACACAACAAAACCTTTTAAAATCAATACAGTAACACCTTCCACACACTGCTGAAATAGTGCTAGTTTGCTCTTCTAACTAAGCCTGCACTAAGCTCTGTTCTAAAATATCAGCACCTTCATTAACTCATATAAATGGCTACCCAGCAATGGTTTTCCTTATTTTTCCAATCGAATCCCTTGATTCGTCTCCTGTATATTTCTTCTTTCTTTATCTCTGACTGTTGAACTTATAACGCGTTAACTGCTGTTTAACAGACAGGCAGAAAGAAGCTTTTATCAATGCAGGCAACTGGGCAACCCTTTCCTTTCAAAATACAATCGAACAAATTTGACAGTTCTAAGATTAATTTTCTTCACAATACTTATGCGATTTATATTGCCTTAACTTCCCTATGCTTCTACGACAATCGAAACTTAAATCTTTAAATCGGCAAGTTCTCAGCGTTTTTTTTTTCGTACAGGTTGACACTAAAAACCATTGCAGAATGAACTCGTTACCCATAACTATTATTTTTGTTTATTTTTAGTATAAAATAATGAGCATGGACTCGCTGAGATCTTGTTTATTTTCATCACTTATTTCACAAAACGTGATAAGTTTTGAATTTTACCAAATAAATATTTGGTGCATATGGTACTTTACAGGTTCTAATTTTACGACGAAGTATCAAATTTCTTATTCATGGCCTCTCCAAGGTCGTCACAAAATCTACTGTCCTAAAAAGATTTATTTTAATTAAGAACTTTTGATTTGTATATTGTTATTTAAATATCGACAGTAGTCCTTGTAAAAGTATTTTAAATTTTTTCTTAATAGCGGTAAACCTTATGTGTGTATGTATGCTGTTTACACCGCTAAATTATTTATGACGATGTAATTTTGTCGTGTGTCACTCTCACTAGATTACGTACGCTTTGTCATTATCTCTTTTACATAATTTTACACAAAATTATCACAAACACACATATTGTTTCTTTTTTTTCACCTCTCTCTTTTACTCTCCCTCTCTCTCCTGCTGTTAATTTGCCTTACACACTTCTCTCTTCTGCTGAGTGTACCAGTCAGTCAGATGAGCCAGCCAATGCAGTAAACAGCCAAAACCACCACATTTTTAAAGCAACTGCACAAAACAACAACAAAAACAACAACATTTCATTCATTTCAATTCCATTCCACTATTCCGATTTCAACTTGTTCATGTTATTTAAAAATATTCTCATTTCAGTTGAGTTTTTCACATTGAAAACAACGGAGCACATGCGATAGTTTCAGTTTTTGACGACGTACTACATCTCCACATCATTTTAAACAAAATCTAATAGCAAAACGTGCTTATTTCTTTCTATACTTTGTGTATGTGTGTGTGTGCCTGGAACGTATGAATACCTTCAGTTGAAAGCGCGCTCTAATCTTAAAGATACAAAGTAATAAAATTAAAAAATCAAATAAAAAACTAATCAAATTTTATATAAAAAGTTTGTTTCTTTCTTGTTCTATCAAACGTTTTATGGTGTCATAATTATAATCGCTATATACGGGCAACACGCATATTTTATTTATTTCTGTTAAAATATTAATAAATAATTTACTATTAATTTTAGAAGTTTAAGTTGTTAAACAAATACTGTTAATTATTTCTTTTAATTAATAAAATCATGTTTACCCGCGTTTTTACGAAATAAATTTCAACTTGATTTAATACATATTTAACTTGAATATAAACCATTTCAAGAGTGCTCACATACTTTTGTGTGGATGTACATATATATGTGTATATGTGTGTTTGAAGCTTTTTTAATGTTGAAAGAATATTAAAAAAATAATTATATTTAAACATATTTATAGAAGAAAAAACCAAAACGAAAAAAAAAATCTTAATAATTTCGTAACAACAATTGAAAAAAAGTGAAACTTCTTAAATAACAAGAAGCAGCAAAAAAAAAAACATAAATAAATAAAACGTAATAAAAAACAACAACAATCTAATAGAATTTTTTCTTTTTGGGAAAACCAGTTTTTTAACAGAGATTTTACTGAAGTGTCTCTTGTAACAAGTTCGAAAAAAAATATATTTAAAAGTGAGTTTAACTCAGCTTAAAAATTTAAAAATTTAAAACTTGAAAAAGAAAAATCAATAAAAAAATTCTTAAAACTTTCATTTAAATATATAAGACCATTTAAAATATGAAACAAAACCAAAAAACCAAAGACAAGAAAACAACACTCATTTCTAAAATCAATTTTAAGGTTTGACAAAAAATACACACACACGCACACTCGTCACACTCTACTCACATACACTTATCATAACCAATCGAATTTTTAAGTTTTGTTTTTTTTTTTTTTTTGTTTTCAATCTTAAATATTTGTTATGTAATTGAATTAAATTATTTATTCCATCACAAATTGTTAAAGAAAACAGGTTCTTCTATGTATTTTTTATAATTTGTTGTTAATATTCGTATGTGTTCAAATGTTTTTGTATTCAATTTAGTTGTTTTATATTCTGTTGTTGTTTTGTGATTTTTTTTTAATGAGATCATATGTTTTGTTTCATCTTCCCTGTTTTTTTTTATAAAATAAACTTTTTGTTTTCTACAAAAAAAAAAATATTTAACAAACTTAAAAACAGCAAATTTATTTTGTTATTGTAACTTGCAGTAACATTTCGCTCATTTGCTAGAAAAAAGTCACAACTTGCAAATTGTTTGTTGGGAAAAAATCAAGACCATATAAAAACTTCTACTCTGGGACATTTCCTCGAGAGAACTGTATTTTGTACAACAGCAAGAATTTATAAATTTATTTAAGGTTTAAAGAGATAAAATGCATTCTTCGTTTTAATTTAGACTTATGACGTTCTTCCATTTACATGTACAAATTTTTATCCAAAAAAATTCTGTCTTTGTAAACATATTTTCGTAATTTGTGATTAATTATTCTATTCTATTCTATTTTATTGAAAGTTAGAAAAAATTTAATATTTTTAGAAGTTTAAAAGCAGAATTTTACAACAGCTTGTTGTCAGGAAGATTATACTGATTGTATTTTATATACATATATATTTTTTACATTTTTTGAGTTATGACGTTATTAAAGCCAACGGGTGATATTTATAATTAAATCATTTATTTAACTTTAAATTTAATCAATTGTTTACAAATTACTGAACTGCTGCAAAATAAAAAAAATAAAAAAACATTTTCATTCATTAATCCTCATTTGTAGAAAGAAAGCACTGCTTATGTAAAAGTTAAAAAAAAATAAATTTTAATACATATTTTTTTAATTTTATATTCAATTCACATACAGGAAATTTCCCATAATTTTCTTTTTCCACACATATTTTATATTAAAACTTTTAACTTTCCAATAATTTTCAAGTATAAAGTCCTTGAAATTGTCTACCATCGTTTCTCAAATATTGCCACCTAATTTAGTTGCTAGACAGACACTTTTTTGACATGTATTTGCAATGCCAACACAAAATGTTTTTCGTCTAAAAAAAAAACCCTTACAAATTTATTGACATTTAAAATCATTGCATTATATAGTTCTGGTTCAAGCATTGTTTGGTTTTGGGTAGTTGGATATACATTTGTTTTCGACTAACTGTCAAGTGTTATAGAAATTCTTTTAATTAAATATATCATTGACACAGTACATTTGAGAAAAATTAGATTTTCTGCTATGATCACCTGTTCAAAAAAAGTGGCCATTACCGTTATACTTACTGAATCATTATGAATTTAAACTTGTTTTTAAATTAATTAACTTTGTAAAGTGTCAACAATTATCAAAGGAAAGCTTTCGAGACCAAATAGAAAAAGTGAAAATTATTCGAATAAAATAAAACATTCGGAAAAAAATTATTCGAATAAAAAAAAAATTTGATAAAAAAATGATTCGAATAAAAAAATATTCGGATAAGAAAAATTATTCGAATAAAAAATATTCGGATAAAAAAAATAATTCGAATAAAAAAAATTTGATAAAAAAATTATTCGAATAAAAAAATATTCGGATAAAAAAAATAATTCGAATAAAAAACAATATTTGAAAATAGTGATTGAATATTCTAGCTCCACAAACTACTTACTAGTAAATTTAAAGCAAATGTAAATATTCAGGTATGTGATGGAAATCGATCGATTTGAAAACGATTAGGTTTAGGATATATTTTTAACGAAGTTAAACCAAAGTAGTTATAGAAATTGAATGAAAAAGTATAGAAAACTAATCATCAGCACCACTATCCGTTTTAGATCGTTTTGAAATCAGTTTCTTTTACATACCTGATTGTGATCTTATTTCGATAAAATTTTTGAATATTGTTAATCGCTGGCAGTGTAAATTTTTCAAATTTTTCCAATTAAAGCAATGGTCTGGTGGCCATTTGACAACAGAAACAAAAGCTGCTTTGACAGTACAGAGTTAAGGCGAGAGTGACTTAACTTCTCATCCGCTATTTCCATATAGTTGTTTATTGGAACAAATGCACCAGGAGCTTGAGAAGCATTATCTTATCTTAAATGTAGCCATTAAAAATTAAAAATTTCATACAGTCTGACCCGAATTCATTTTATTGCCCTTTGATCCACCAAATACAAGTCATAACATTAACTCAAAAGCAAAATTCGCGGTCTCTGGGCTGTAGCTCAAGTTCTGTGGTTTTTAAATAATTCTAAAGCATGTCTGCCATAAATAAAGTAAATTTGTGCAGCAGTTTTGTATATAAGCCAATTACTGAAGCTACATTACCCGCAGATTTTGCTTTTTTTTGTGGTTCACAATTTTTAATTTTTAATGCAATTAAAAGCTAAGTTGTTTGCAAAAAGATAATTAGTTTTGTACTAAATATTGTTGACTATATAGTATACGTTCAGGCGTTTGCAGCAATGTTTTTATACAGCCAGTAATACTTTTTTTTTAACAACAAATTGTTAATAATAAAAAAATCGATTTAAATTTAACAGAAAAAAATATTTCCCAATGAAAAAATTAAGAAATTAAGTTAAGTAAAATCCATAACATAATTTTAGGTTTTTTATAAAATTAATATTATGAAGCCTATTTTCACACATCATCACCTGCTCCAAATAGGTTATTTATTTAATTTAAATTATCTTTTTTGTATTATTATTCATTAAATAATATTATAATTAGTTGGAGAGATAAAAATTGTAATTAATTTATAATTATTTCTTTAAATAAATTTCATAAAATCCCTGTCTAACTTTTTCATCATTAAAATAATTTACTTATTTTATTTTAAAACTTAATACAACTGTGAATAACAAATATTAGCATTTCGTATATACAATTAATTAAAATATATATTTTCAGCTATTTTTCTCTCTTTTTTTTATTTAATTTTAATTAATTTCAGTTTTTAAACAAGAAAATGTAAAAATATAAAATACATTTTATCAGTGCTCGTTAATTTGTTTTTGCAATTATTTTTGCGAATATAAAATTTTTATTATATTATTATTTTAATTTGAATTTTTTTCGTTACACTTGTACTTGGATTCTCTTATTTTATGGGGGGGTTTGTGTTCGCTCTTTAGCTCTTTCTCTCAAATGTTTATTTTGCTGTTGATGAAAAAATTTTCAAGGTCTTTTCATATGAGCCAATCTAAGACATAGTTGGTTTGTTTGTATAGGTATGCATTTATAG
Organism: Cistogaster globosa; assembly: GCA_937654795.1. NCBI lineage: Eukaryota > Metazoa > Arthropoda > Insecta > Diptera > Tachinidae > Cistogaster > Cistogaster globosa. Next base: position 13,613,297 of record OW569403.1, on the reverse strand, counting down.
TAGTGTTAGTGAGTTAGTAGAGCAACTTACGTATACAAGCATTCATTTTTTTACTCATATTTATTTAATATTTTTTCGTTTTACTTTATTTTTGTTCATGTTAATGCAGTATAAACATAATAAAAATGAAAAGAAAAGCAAATAGTCAAGGTACTTGTTTTACCATAAAGCAAGCAAAAAAATGTAAAGAAATAATTAAATGAAGAAATTGAAAACGTGCTATCAAAAGCAATCATAAACTGTGCCAAAAAATATTCCTTATTTTTCTAAAATGTGTTCACATTAAATTTCATCATAGATATTTTCTTGGCATTTTATTTCTTATTTTTTCAAATAAATTTATATCATTTTTTATTATGTCCGTCCAATAAGATGAAAGAAAGGTAAACGCTGTAACTTTCAAACAAAAATTTATACCAACGACTTGTCAATTTATAGGAAAATTTGTCATTTAGCTTTATTCCACAAACGTTTATTGAAACAAATGACATACAAATTTCATACTGCTATTGAAGCCGAAATATCTAAGAAAATTTCAGGACACGATTACGTACAATTTAAAATAAACGCTTATTACTTATCTGAATTAAAAAAAGTTTTCTGGTACTTTCTTTGCTTAGGTACTTTCCAAAAAATTTTGTAAATTTGCTTAATGCGACCATATTTACATAATTTTTAGCATATTTTTTTAACGCTTTGTTATATATTGCAGGGTACTTTTGTAAAAAGTACTTTTTCTAAAGGTACTTTTGAACAGAATTTTTTTTTTACTTTTTTGTAAAATATATTTTATTAAATGTATCAATTAAATTCATTTTTTAAGGTTTTTCTAAAAAAGTACTTTTAAGTACTTTTATACAAAACATTGTATTTAAAAAAAGTGTTTTTTAATTTTCTTTTCGTATTTCATATTCTCAAAAGAAAATTTTTTAAAGGTCAAAAAAGTCCTTTTAAAAAAAGGTTAAAGATTCGTTTTGTACGAAGCTGTTTTTAAAGGTACTTTTTGATACGATTCTAGTTTTAAAAATACCTTTTCATGTGTCACCTTTTTCAAAGTTATTTTTTAAAGAATTTTCTTTAAGTAAATACTGATTAAAAAGCTTTGCTTTTAAATGATATTTTGAAAAAAGCTCACTTTTTAAAATAAGTTTTTTTTATAACTAAAAATGAACTGTTTGTAAAAGTTACCTTTTAAACATGTTTTTTCAAAGCTGATTTTTAGAGATTCTTTTAAATAGATGATTTTTAAAATAGTGTTTGTAAAATTCGAAATCTATTTTTTTAAATATATTTTTTTTAAAGGTACTTTTCAAGTACTGCAGTAATACTTTTATCAAAAATGTTTTCATTTTAAAAAGTACATTTTCATTTTGCTTCTTTTAAGTAACTATTTCAAAACAATGCCTTTTTGTTATTTTTAAAAGTGTTTTTCTATATTACGTAAAGTACTTTTTCTGAGGTACTTTTTTACAGGGTACTTTTTTAATAAGTACTTTTTGGTGGGTGATATAAATAAAATACTTTTAAAACAAACATTTTAAAATATCTTTTTTGAAAAATAAAGTATTTCTCAATATGTATTTTTTGAGGTTCTCTCGCGAGAGAAGTGAAAAACTTCATTAAAAAATGTATCACCCTCAAACTTAGAACTCTAATTTATGTTTTCAGTTTTATCGAACTTTTTTATTTCATTATTATTTTTTTTATGTAAAAATTAATACACAAATTTAAACACTTTTACTTAAATACATTCGAATGCCAGGTTTTATCAACAAATTAATTAATTTTTTCTATTTCATCTTGCTCAAAATTTCAAGTGCACGAGCATGCATTTGGTTTAAATGTATAATACATTTTATTTACATATACACACACACACACACACACAGCACAAATTACTTTTTAAAAAAAGAAAACAATTTTTATTTATAATTTTGCTTAGCTGTGCACTGCTGCTAAGCTAACAAATATTTTTTTTGTCAGTTTTTAATGGTCAAGGCCATTTGGCTTTAAATATAAAAAATAATAAACTGTTTTTATTATTATAAAATATTTTTATTGTTATGGCTATCAAAAAGTTGTTTCATTAACAAAAAAAAAAAAAAAAAAAAAACAACAAACAATATGATGTTGAAATTGCATTTTTAAGGGGAAATTAATTAATTTTGTTTTTAATAAAAATTAATTTCAAACCTTAGAGCTTTTTGTGAAAATATATTTATGGTAATTTCATATTTAATTTTGCAAAATTAGTTACACAAATTGAGAATACATATTACGGTTAAGGTTTGCATTTAATTTCTCAAATACCGATGTTTTAAATTTGTTTAAAAAATTAAAAAAAAAATTTTTAAATTTTAAATAGTTCCTAAACGATACTTTTATAAATTCGCTTCTCTAAGGGGTGCTTTTTTGAATAAGTATCTTTTTTTTCTCTTTCTTGTGGGACATGTTTTTGCACTTTAAAAAAATTCTAACTTCAAGGGTGCTTTTGAAAAATTACATTTTAAACCGCCTTTTGCAATGGGCACTTTTTTAAAAGGTACTTTTTAAAAAGGACATTTTTAGCGGTACTTTTTTTAACAGGTGCTTGTATCAAGATATTCTAAAATCTAACAAAAATTTTTAAAAGAAATTTTATTTTAATTTTTTTAAAGAAATTTTTGAATGACGACTTTTTGAGAAAGTTGCTCCTTATAGCGCATTTTTTTAATATGATTTTTAGCATTCTTAACTCAAAGGTTGCAAATGTAACCCTATCAAAATATTTTTTTTGAAAGTATGTGTTTAACAGCAGCTATCAAAAAGTACTTAGTTAAAAAGTACCTTTTATACAAGTACTCTAAAAAAATTAATTTAAATAAAATTGAATATGAACTCGTATGTTTATGTCGTTATGTTTAAGCTAACATTTAAAATTTAAACAACGTATGTGTTCCCTACAAAAAAAAAAAAATAAATAAATTTAAAAAATAAAACCTAAATTTAAAGGGTGTCCCCATAGTAATCTGATTTTGAAACATAATGTGTTATTTTTAGATTCGTAATAAACAGATACTTTTAACTTTTAACAGCCAATAGTAAAATGAGATATATAATAATTAAAGGGTGACCCAGACATAATCCATAAACCTCTTTAAAAGGCAAATTGTTAGAGTTTTTTAATGTTTTTTTTTTTTTTGTAAAAAGTACCTTTGAAGGATTTTATTGAAAGGCTTTTTTTTCATAGCACAATTTTTTTAAAGAACCTTTGGTATGTTAAAGTTAATATTAACCGCAAACAAATACAATCATAAAACGCTTGACGTTTTTAATTCCTATAGTTTAAATTATTGATTTTCGTTAAGGTATTTTTATTTTTTAAGCTTTGAAAATTTAAAAAAATTTCAAATAATTTCAAGGACTTCTTAGACTATTCAATGTATACAACAATATAAAGAAATTATTTTTGTTAAAAAAAATCATGTATTTAAAACATTTACCCTTTAATATAATATTTTGAAAATCCTCCCCCAAAATTATTTTTCTATCATAAAATCCCACATAATTTATATGTGAAAGTTTTTTTTTTTTTTTTAAAATAGTAATTAACATACACAAAAAAAAACGCAAATATATATGTACATATATGCATAATACAACAAGCATACATAGCTACACTCATGTACAAACATAAGTACATACATACACAAACGTCCTAGCATAATAAATGTATGGAAACTAATTTTGTGCAGTGTATTTTTAAGCAAAGAATCATTAATGAATTATTAAATTTTTAATATGCGGGTTGTCAATGTTACAAATAAATATTCATTTAAGTATTTCAATATGTTTAAAAATAAAAGTTTTATGGGGTGAGAACATTAAATAAGAGAAAAAATCACACCAGCTTAAAAATGCCTGCCCATGAAAAATTAATGAAATTGCTACAATAATTTTGGTTGAAAAACCCGCAATTGAATTGTTATGATTTTTGTTTTATTATTTTTTTATTTTATTACAAATTACAATTTGTTTCTTTTAGCATTAAGAATTTTTTTTAGTTCCTTAAGAGAATTCTAGAGCTGTAAATTTTTACCCTAGAAATTTTCACCCTAGAAAATTATTATACTGATGTCATTTACAACATTATTTTGAAGAAACTTTAATGAAATAATATTTTTATTCGAAATTGTTATTCTGGATTCAAAATCTTAAGAGGTTTTATGTCATTTAAATCAATTTCAATTTCCATTGAATTCTATTCGTTGAAATTATTTTAGACCTTTAGCTTTGGGAAATGAGTTTTTTTTTTTTTAACTAAAATATAAACATGTGGACCATTCCACGAATATGCCAATCACACAAAAAAAAAAAAAAAAACTGAAACCTTTTTTGAAAATTAGCTAAAAATACAGTTAGAAATACTTCATCAAATTCTACTATGTGAAAGAATTCAAAGCCTTTTGCAATGTTGATATCCAGCGATTTCGGGTATCTTAAACATTTCAAGCGCACGTTACGTCAACAATGAACTGGATTAAGAGGAAAGGGAAAATATATATTTTGATTTAGGGTGTTTTTATAAGACTTCAATTTCATTAAAATGTCATATAGTTGCGACACGAAAAACAATATTTCTTTACGTCATTTGAAATTGATCGCTCCCAAGTTTGCTGCAATTAAAATTCAAAGACAATAATTTGTTGTTACCGTATATCACAAACGACATTTAATTTTATTCATAAAAAATCATGCAAAGATGGTCTTTATTTAAAAAAAAGCTGCATCTTCCTTCTCCTATTTTACACAGAATTTCGTATATCTTTTGTTGTACCTTAATATCACTTCTGATTTACGCAACGTTACTTTGCCGTTTTAAAACTTAGAACACTCGAAATAGAATAAAACGTATTATTTTCGGGTTCTTTATACCACGTTAGAGGCGCACAAATTTCACGTACAGTGCCATGGAAATGCCCATATGTTTTAGTTATTTTATATGATGATATTTTCCGCTTGGCTATAATAAAGCGATGAATTAAAAGATAAAGATAAATTAAAATTTTACTTACGAACTCTTTCCCAACAAGATATAAAAAATATAATTTTCATAAATGTTTCGCTTCTTCGGCCAAACCCCTCGTATTTGAGTGCTAAAAAATCTTTCAAAAAAACTGTAAAATAATTGCGTGCGTGTAACTCTTAACGTAAAATATTTTCGCGATCAAGTTACGTATTTTTTTTCCTGGGAGACAATTGAATGAATATCTTATTCATAAAAAGTTTAAACCCAAAATTAAGCGTTAGTAGATATTTTAGAAACGCAATTTAAAATGTTTCCTAAAACTGATATTTCAGTGGCCAAAATACAATTTCGGCAGCTTATAAATACATACACTATACATCATGCAATGAGTTAATATAAAAAGGATGAATGATTAAAAATAAAATTTGCATTTCCTGACTATACCGAAGGTGTAGTACAAAATTGCAACAAATGTACAAGACGTGTTGTAGAGAAGACAACAAAGAAATGCTTTGAGTTGTGCGTGAATTTCGTCCAACCAAATTGATATTGATTAGTTAGTTAAATAGATGATATTTACAATATACGCAAGTCTAGGTGATGGATGCGAAGAATGCTGATGATGGATTTGGCGGTCCTCAAAATGCGGCATTATATTCTGACAGCGTCAAATTATTCTTGTTTTCCAAAGGGAAAACGTCCGCGTACATTTGGACAATAATTTTTCTTAATAAAAGTTAAATTAAAAAATGAACCAAAGCCGAGAAAGTAAATTTTAATTGATTTGTGAAAATCACTGGTTCAACCCCTGGCTGGGAATAAAAATAAAAACTAATTTAATTTTTTATTGGGAGCTACAGTTAAATGCACTTTTTTAATTTTAAAGAAGTGCGCTTTAAGGTTCATAATACACTTCAAAAACATGTATGTTGTTTGGGGAAACCCTTTAATTTTTGAGGTTATGAACTGTTTTTAAAACGGGACCAATCTTAAGGCAAAATCTATCAAATTCAAAAAATTTTCAAAATCAGTTCAGAAATTACTGAATTCTGCAGGCACAAATATAAAAAACAACATTCAGTCCAATTGATAATCTCCTTCTTTTTTTCAAGTCGGTTAGTGAAAAACAGACAGCGCAGATCATGATATAAATAAAAATCTATTAAAGTGTTGAAAATATATTTATTTTTAAACATAAATTGGAACTCTAAAATCGATTTTAGGTGCTTGAAATATTAGTGACAGTTTTTGAAAACATTTACTACAAGCGGTATACACTCGTATACTTTGTATTCTTTTATATACTTTTTATCTAAGCGTTTTATATTTTAACTATTTACTGATAACATCTTAGTTCTTTGTGTTGTGTCTTGATAATTTTTTTTTTTAATTTTAAAATCGCTTCAGTTAAAGAGACATATTTACTTTTTCTCCAGTCTTTATTTTATCATTTTATATGTGATAAACTTTAAAAAGAAGAAAAACAAAGATTATAAAGACAAGTGTTATAAATATTAACTTGAAAAACATTTGCAGCATATTGTTGCTGCTTAAAAAGCTAAACTCGTTTATTGACCCATTAAAACAAAAATTATTGTGTTAAACTAATTTTCCTTTTATACACAACACAAATTTTAGTTTTTTAGGGGGAGTTTAAACGTACGATGTTATTATTGTTATAAAATTTTATCTCGTAAATAACTAGTCGTTCGCGAAACAAATATATATTTCTTTTCTTGTCTGTGTGTGTTAAAGTGAACAAATTGTTTTTATCACAGAAAAAAAGTAAATAGATAACAAGCTGAAATACTTCAATATATACACACACATATGTATGTACATATTTATATGTTTATGTACTTATATTTTATGCCATTTTATGCCATTGTCAGTTCAACTGTATTACTGTCGTTATATGATTTTTTTTATATTAAACATCTGCTCACAATTAGATGCCCTATAGAAAGTTTTATTATTTCATCCATAGCAATAGCGTAGTCGGAACGTTACTTCTATCATTTTGTATTTTATTTTAAATTCTATTTGAACTACATTATGAATCATGAGCAACTTTTGTTCAAACCACAAAGAACCTTAACATTTCTTTAGAGAAGGTGCATTCAACTCCTCTTCTGGTCTCTATTTCATTGCCTGCCTATCTTAGCACTTTAGCGGCGTGGAATTGCTTAAAGAGTTATATTAAAGTTCTCTAAGGGACACAAAAGAAAAAATAACATGGTTGCGGTAATCATAATAATATAATGTATAAAATTTTATAATTGAATTTTATATCCATAGACAAAAAAAAAAAAGTGGTTATTATAATATAATAATATTGTTGTTATGTAAACTATGTTTAAAATCTTAACATATTTTATAATATAATCATAATATGACAAAAAAATTTAAAATTATTTTTCTGCTTTTTATTTATTTAGAACTTTCTATTAATTTTTATTTTTTATTTTTTTAAATTTTTTCTTCAGAAATTATTTAATATTTTTTCACTAAAGGTTTTAAAATAAACCAAATGCCTGTAGTTAAAAATTATTTGGTTTGTGCACAGCAACACTTTAACGATGAAATATTAGAAAAAATTAGTTTGTTGTGACTAAAGTATTGTCAAAAGAAACTATAATTTTTTACTGTAACACTATATTGTTACGGGGATCATAACATGGTTCTTGTGAGCATAGCACAATCATGTTTTTTCCTTGCGTACATTCATCGCATTGTGGCCCCTCGTTTTAATGTCAGTCAGAGTTGTAATTCTTATATTTAATTTTCTTTTGCATAAGACTCAATACGTAAGAATTTATACGATAGAACTGCTGTAAGACATAAGCCAGTCCAGGATAGCAAAAAGCTTTAATATATTATCGTCTGTTTCTTCTCTCTATTCTAAGTTGTTTCATCGTCCTTATAACTATAGGACCCTTAAACTTCATAGCTCATGTCTTATCCTCCGTCTACTTATTCTTCTAAATTTTATTAAGGCTTTCTTTTATTGGAACTTACGTCTCATTTATATGCAAATGAGTATTTTTTATAAAAATTTACCTTTATTTCATTTCGCTCGATTTCTTTACATGCAGTAAAATTTTCTAAAAATTTTTTACATAAAGCGAAGCTTTCTTAATTAAATGCTCTACCCCGTGTCAAAACCTGTCGCTCGAATCTCGGTTAACAAACTGCAAGCTGCGGTTTAAGTCCATTTTTCACAGAAAAGTTTTTAATAAAAACAATGAATGCAATCCATTTTCAGTTTTTTATTTATAAATAGTTTCTAAAAAAAACTTTTTGTATTGTTTTCTCATAATAAATTTACTATTAAATATATAATTTTAAAAATTATTTTATAAATGAGCCCTTTTTCTTAAAAACGATATAAGTCCATTTTTCACAAAAAAATGTTTTAAAAAAACATTAAATGCAATCTGCTGTCATGTTTTTATATATAAATATTTCCAAAAAAAAAAATTTAAAAATTTGTATCGTTTTCTTAAAATAAAAGTACTTTGAATGTGGTATAAGTCTAATACCACCATCTAATATCACCTATAGCATTAGAAAAAATGAAAGATATAATTACGAGACTATTCGTTTCTATATTTCTGCTGAATTTCTACATCATCACTTCTTTAAAGAACTTGCGTACAAGGAAAATAAAATAAAAAATTACATAATTTTTAATATTTTTTATATTTAAAAAATCATTATAGAATATTTAATCTAACTGAAGTCTCATATTAAACATTTATCAATGTGCCGTTTTCGAAAGTGGTATAAAGCCATTTAACGTCATAAAATTTTTTATCTTTTAACTAATATTTTAAAAGCTTATTAAAAAATATAATATAAAATGGACTTATGCCACTTTTTAAGAAAACGTATAAATTTTGTGCCAGTAAAAGTTGTCGACAGATTAAAAGCTTTAGGAAAATTAAATAAACAGAACGATTTTAATATAAAATATTTGTTATTTTTTTATTTTTTAGACTAAAAAATCTAATATTAAAAAAATTAAATAAAAACAAAAACTTTACAATTCTAGAAAATTGTCTAAACTAAGACAGGTCTTAAACCTTTAATAGTAGAATAAATGTTCCTCTTGTTTCTTTTTTTTGTACTATTAAAATAATATTTTAATTTTATTCATATAAAAACAACAACATAACATTGTGTAAATAATTGTATAAAAATCCATAACATTTTGATATCAGAAATCATTATAAAAACGTGATAAAATCAGCTTTCGATGTTGTCAACCATTTTGAATGTGGTCATTTATTATTGACTCTCTTTTGCTCGTTCATTTTTGTTATCTTCTTTAGAAAAAAAATTATAAACAAACACCTGTCACCAAGAAAAGTTTTATTTTTTTCTTTGATAAAAAACTCAGCCTTAGTTTTTTATCTTAATAAAATAGAGTGAAGTTTATTCTTATTTTTCATAGTTTAAATGAAAAAAAAAAAAAAAATAATAATTTTTCTTAAATAAAATTAATTTAATTAAATTTCGAATCATATATATTTTTTGTCATTTAATTTCAATAAAAAAAAAAAAAAATAAAAAAAACGATGGATAAAAATTTATTTTAAACATCTAAAATTATCTAATAATTTACATATATATTTTTAACAACGACATATATACATATTTTTAACTACATTATGTATTATTGTATATTATTATATTGATGTTTGTTTAATTATTGTGTGTACTTTTATATTGCCGCATTTTTTCTCATAAAATATTTTTTTCTTTTTTTCTTTTTTCCATATACTCGTTAAACGTATCAAAAAACCAAATATTAAAAAAAATATAATTATAATCGCACCATTCAAAATAAATCAAAAATTATAAAAAAAAACATCACCAAACAAATTTTTATTAAAAAAACCACCATCAACCAACCACCTGAAAAATTAAAAACTATAAAATCAAACAAAATGTCATCATTAAACTCTAAAGGAATTTAACCAAAACAATCAAAGAACATTGTAACCATTTAATCGTTGTTGCGTGTTGCATTGCTTACACAGCGAAAGAAATCACCAAAAATTACAAAAAATCATCTAAAAAAGTCATTAGTGGCACCAGCTAAAGCGAAGAAACAAATCACTCAACAAAGAAATAAAAAAGAAAAATAGCTTAAACTAAAGCTTTAAGAAAAGTTTAATTGTACCAGAAGAAAGCTCTTATTATAAAGGACGTATAGAAAAAAGTCTAAGAAATACAAGGACTTAAGCTTCATTAGGATATAAAAGCCATTCTAAAGCATAAACATTTTAAAAACTTATTAAAATCATCAAACTTTTAAGCAAATGTAAAGCTATTAATGAAACAAAAGTAAGGCTCACAGCTAATTTATTCAACAAAAGTCGCTTAACTCTCAAAGTCATCTTCAAAAACAAGTATAAGAATATTATTCTTTGCAAAACGAAAATATATAAAAAATAATTGTAGTTGAGTTTTTAATTTTGGTTTAATGCTTCTTATGCTCATCATCCCAGAAACAAGTTTCTCTTAAAATATAATTTAACTCCACTCTATCTCTTTGTATTGAGGATCAGCATCAAATCAAATCAAATCAAAATAAGTCATTGTCAAAATCCGTTAACAAAAATAGTTCTCAAATAATCACCAAAACCACCACCGCCACCAACCACCAAATCTCCACAAAACACAAAAAACATCTAACCAACAACAATAATAATAATAATAATCAAATAATCGCCTCAAAAGCAACTTTGTGTGCTAATCAAAAGTTTTTTTCGTACTTTGGTTATTAAAAAACTATCAAAATTCTCATCAAAATGGAAGATGCTACAATGGAAACTTGCCCTAGTCCTGAAATTGGCGATTCTAGAAAAAGACCACTCGATACTGATCCCGAAAACGAACAAACCAAACGCTCTCATTTCAGTTCTGGTAAGTTATTTTTAACAACAACAAGAAAAATCATTATTCTTTTTATTATTTACATTACTCTCTCTCTCTCGCTCTTCGTTTTCGAACTGTAAATTTTTTTTGTTAAAAAAAAAAAATCAATCATTTTATATCATTCAGGTAATCGTTGCCATATGAAAAGCTCTCTCTCTCTCTCTATTTCTCTATTGCATTTTAATTTATTTTATAAAATATGTGTTTTCATAAAAAAGGTTATCTCAGTCTCTCTTTCACAATAATTTATTAATAAGTTCTCATTATGCATCTATCATTCACTTCATAACACATGTTATATCATGTTATATCAGCCGTTCTCATTTAAACAGTGTTAATGTGTTCTTCTTTTGGTTTTAAGCTTTATTTGCTGTTTAAAAATTTAATTTTATCTCTATCTCTCTCACTCTTTATTTCTTTCTGGGTTGGCTTTTACGATTTTTAAATAATTTTTTGTATTTTATTTTGTTTTTTTTTATTTGTTATCAAAAATAATAATTAAACTATAAATGAAGTCTTTTTTTTTTGTTAAATGAAAAGTTTATTTGAGTTGTTTTTAGTATAAAGTATACTGAATGTTATAGCATAATTAAGTAAAAAAAATAAATAAAAAAATTTTTTCTTGCAAGTTTTATCAGCATATAATTTTTTAAATGAAAACCTTCAGTATTCAAATATAAATTGTTCTTAGAATAAAGTATACTTAAAGTATGAAGTTAAGTATAACTAAGCGAAAAACAATTTTCACTTACAATTTTATTTTTTAAGTTTTATTAGGATTTAAAAACAGCAGATTTTATAATGAAAACTTTGAGTATTATTATATAAATTGTTTCAGTATAAAAAGTATACACGAAGTATAAAGTTTAGTAAAAAAGAAAAAGAAATTAAGCTTATTTTTTGAGAACTCATCGCAGGATATAAATAATAAAATATTGTTATTATTAGGTAAAAACTAAAAAAAATTAAACAAATTGCTTTTAGTATACAGTATAAATAAAGTATAAATTTTAGTACCAATTAAAAAGCTTCATTTTGTTAGAAATTTTATCAGGTTAAATTAATTATTATAAATAATAATAAATTAAATTATTATTATTAAATGAAAACAGAATATTATTATAAAAATTGTTTTCTATGTATAGTACACAAAGTATACAATTTAGTATAATTACAAAAGATATTAAGCTACATTTTCTTTAAATTTTGATCATGATGTCATTGATAAAATTTGTATTCTCTTTATTTTTTCAAAACCAAAGATTCTTAGAAATATTCTTAAAGGCCAGAATTCGCTACTATGCACAATCGTACAATTTAATCACACAAAAATCTGACAAAATTCTGTCCTACTTTAAAAATTGTTTAAAAATGGCGCCATATGTGCCACAATATTATACAAAAAAGATGCTAAAACAGATGCTTTTAATAGTTTGTTGTTGCTTTCTCCTCAACTTCAAAAAAAAAAAAAAATCAACTCTGATTGCATAGAAAGAATCATTTTATGAATTATTTTAAAAGATACACACATGCAATTTTTGACAGATCGTACGACTGAGTATGATAGTCAATCCTGGCCTTAAGAAGTGGAGTGTTATAATGAACAAACGTTATAGTTACAGCAAAGGTTTTGTTGCTCGTAATGTAACCTATCTTTCATGGACACCATAGTTTTTCACGAAGAATAGTATTATTAAAGGTCGTGCGTCATTATTTCGCATTTACATTGTTTATCTTTAAAGAGAATTCAAAAATTAAAAGCTTTTGTCAGTGTTACTTCTAAACTCGCATTTTATAGGACAGAATTTAATTCAAGTTTCCTTTAAAAGTATCGCACGATTAAGTTGAAAAATAAATCAGGGTCTTAAGCATAAACCTTCCTCAATACCTTTTTAGGCCTTCTTACGAAAGTTACAAAACTCTCACAAATATTCACACTCTTATGGCCACATGTTTGTCGTAATCTGTGAGAGTTTTTGGTTTTTCTTTTAACGCTGATCGTTTTAACTTTCCTTACCATAACCTCCTAAACATGTTGCTGCATGAAATGCTGTCTTAAAGTGCAAGAAAAACGCAACTCGAGAGTAAGGATGCTGTAGCTTGAATGATCAGCATGTCGATTACTAAGCATATAATTGTTTTGGTGTCTTAGGTTCATATCCCAGCCTATTCAAATTTAACGGTAGCAAGTTTTATAATATATTAAGGTTTTTCATATGTTTTAGCGTTCTCTTTGTCGGTGAAGTAAAAAATAAATAAATTCGCTGTGTTATTTACAGAAAGTATATTGAATCTACTTAACACTAGAGGCGCTGTAATACCTGTTCTATTCATAAAAGTACGTATAGTTGCAGGGTTGTGAAAAGCCTGTAAGGTCCAAGTAAAAGTATATTATACCGTTTGTCTCGGAATTAATTTCTTAAGACTTTGAAACTTAAAATATTTGTAAAAATATTCTAACACAGTGTACGTACATACAAACAAACACACATAAAAAATAAAATATTTCCTGCCAGTTCACTATAACCACAAATCAAATCGTTATTCACAATTTTACCGAAAATCTACTCAATGCAAACAAAAAAAAAAAAGCTTTTAGCTGGACTAATTGAAATTCATCTGTTCAAAAAAAGGCCAGCCGTTACAAATATTCATAGCTTAAAATTGATCTGGGGATTTGTTTCATAAAATGGCAAACTGTAATTTTTTTGAAGTTATGATGACCAACCCTATGCATGGAAGGCATGTTGCAATGGTGCAGCGTGTCAGCATGTCAGCCAGCTAACCAGCCAATCAACCAAACCTAAACTCATAAATGAACATAGTGACCATTCGTTAGCAATTTTTAATTCAAACAAAAAGAGAAAAACTATTTATACATTTATTCTTGTGCATTTGTTTTTGTTGTTTTTGTTGTTCTTAATCATCTGTAGATGATGTTGTCGTACTTGCTGTTGCTTTTTTTTGTTTTGAGGGGCATTCGAAACTAAAATGCCACTTAAAAATGAAGGACTTTTATTTCAATTTTTTGTAATCTTCTTTTCTTTCTTTTTTTCTGTTTGTTTGTTTGTTATTGGGGTGCCATTCACACTTATACATTTTCAATGACCCATTTACCCTATTTTTGTTAGTATAGATATGTTTAAGTGCATGGGTATCTATGACTGTGTGTGTGTGTGTGTGCGTATGTGTGTTTAAGTGTGTAACAGTTTATGCTGAATTACCGTGCTTATTGCAAAATGATAACCTCAAACAATACAAACCTACTAATTTTCTAAAATGCTTTTATATGACTCCGTCTATATGTGAGTGTGTTCATGTGTGTGTGTGTGTGTGTGTGTATGTATGTAAATATGTAAGTCTGAAATTGTTATATTAAATATTGCTTGAGTGTTACATTATTATTTGCTGTAAAATACATGATTTGGGTTGATGTTTTTTTTTTCATTGTGCGTTTAACTTGTTTCTTTTTTTGTTTTTGTTTGCATTTTTCTTCTAGTAATTTATTTGTCCATATTTTTTTTCTATTATATATAAGCATCTATATGTTTTTAAATTGTTTTCTTTTTGGCCTCCTTTTCTTCTTCTTCATCTTATCATTGTAGTTTTAGTTTTGTTCGTTTTTAAATCTTCTTGTGTGCACAAGAGGAAAAAGATTGTTAAAATAGAAGGTTTTGAGGTTAAGAAGAATATTTTTTTTTGTGTTTTATTTCTTTGGGGGTTTTAATTTTTTTATATGCAGTTTTTCTTTGTTTTTAATTTGCTTTTGAATAGAATTAAAAAAAAATTGCTAGAGACCTATTTATTTATTTGGGTTACTATGTAGTGAATAAGTGCCCAAGAGAATTTTTTCAAATTTAAAATTTCTCTCCACGGTGAAGTGGTGCTGTTTTTTTTTGGTTTTTGTCAATAATCTTACGCACTGCAAAAGGCGACTTACTCCAGATTGCCAATGTGTCAAGCTTCCCAGTTGGTTTATATTTCTTTCGTAAATTTTTTGTTAAGATATTTTTTCTTAAAATCAATATTTTATTTAAATATTAATATGAATATTTTTAAAACTGCCACTGCCAGTGTTAATTTCGAATTTTGTTAAGTTAATCGAGCATTTTCAAATAGTGGGAATAAATATTGTGATGCATATTTTTTTTTTATTTTAGGATAAACTTACGTTCTACAAAGTAGACTGATAGGAACACACGGGTGTTTTTGTTATTATTTGTATACCTTTTAAATTATTTATTTTCATTTTCTCTCTTCCTCTGTTTTCCTCTTTGGCCATCAAACAATTGCTGTTCCATGTTAAATAAATATTCAATTAGTCGATTTGTGATTATTTCTCAAAATAAAAAACAAGTTTTATATTAATTGAAACAAAATTCATAGATGCAGTTACGCATATGTTTAATTAATAATAATGGAAATTTATAAAAAAATATATATTTAAACGTTGCACTTTAGTACAAATAAATAAATAATTAAATGAAATCATCTTAAATTCAAATTAAATGATGCAACTTTGAAGTGATTGAAATTGAATTTTGCACCTTAAACTTTGTTTAGTTATAAATCAGAAAATACATACATACATTTCTTATTAAAGCTGAGTTAAAGTTTATTATTAGTAAAAAAAAAAATAAGATGACTGAATATATTTGTATTAAAAAAATTAATAGGAATTTCAAAAATGATGTCATCATTTTGATGAATAAAAAAAAAAATACAAAATTAATTATTATTATTAAATATTTTCAATTTGCTTAAAGTAATAATAGTCATGCTTTATTTCAACTCGCAGGAGTACTTCTTAAGAAACAAGGGGTATTCATTTTTATGCTCCAAACCATTTTAACTTTTAAATATCCGAATTTTAGAAAAAAAATTAAATTAAGTTGATAACTTTATTGTTGAAATGGTGTTTAAAATTTTGGGAGATCCTAATTCAGAAACTGCTGTATCAGCACCGGAAGCAACCACACAACGCAGATGGACGCAGTATTCAGAAATGGTATCTTTAATTTATTTAAAACCGCACAATGGGACATTTAAACAAACAAAATAAATAAATAAATAGAAAGAAAAATAAATAAAAAAATAATTAAATAAAATCAAGTCAAATTGCTATATTCGGCTAAGCAATATATACCCTTCACCATCAATGTAAATCTAGTTTAGCGAAGTAATAGCGAAGGAAAAAAAAAAAAAATTACAAATATTTGGGTGACAGAGAATTAAAAAATAAGAAACAAATTAAGTTCTATTTATAATTTTACATAAAAATTTCATCGGCTCTTAATAAGTTAAGCATTTTCAAAAAATGTTGCCATTTCCTGAAAGATGTCTTCCAAAGCTTTTTAATGATACTAAAATATATGGTTCACAATCGTACTTTTTCGTGAAAAGTTCAGGCCCATAACCACAATTTTCTTTGAAGTGTACTTTTAGTGTGCTATAGACGCGTAAAAGTACATTTTATAGGTAAAAGTCGGTTTCAAATTTAAAACTACCTGCAGTTGTTTTTAAATAACATAAACTTACATTTTAATTTTATGTTTTAAAATTAATTTATTTTACAATTTTTATAACAATGTGCTCGAATCTAATTAACTTTTTATATTTACTAAAAAAAATACTGGCAGATGATCAGAGATGGGTAGTCTGTTTAAATGTATTTTGTTACAAATTATGGACAAACATTGGCCCTAATTCATAGTCATATACTAAAGTCGACTCCTACTAAAGTATACTCTAAACTAAAAAGCTGTTATTATCTTTTTTGCCTTCATAGTCGAAAATAAAGCATACTTTACGTCGAATCGACATTAACTGGGTGTCAACTCTAGTTTGATAAATGTTTTCATACAATTTTTAAACAAACATTAGAAAAAAGTAACCCTGTTGTTATTTTGTTTACTTTGGTATAAAAATCAGATAAAAAGTATTGTGTTCTTAAACCAAATAAAATAATTATGGAAAAATGAGTTAAAAACAGCTTTAGTTATTTTTAAGTTTAGAGTTGATTTCAACGCCAGAAATATGTTTTAAATTGTCTATGAATGAGTTGGAGTCGACTCTAAAGTAAAACCAACTTAAGCTCCCTAAAAGTAGACTTTATTTTAACTATGAATATGGGTCATTTTCTTTATTTGACTTGTAACCCAGTTAAAGCCAGTTCAACATAAAATATATATTATCAAAAAAGTTAACAGCAAGTTTTCAAATAAAAATACTTTCTAAAAGAAACCGACTTTAGTTTGCTTCTATGATTATGGGCCTTTGTTTTTAATTAATTTTAAAATTAAATCAAAATAGAAAAAATAACATTTGGCAACCAAAATATGCTTTTTTATAGTTAAAAATTTCTTTAGTAATAGATCTTGTTGCAAAGGCAGATATACAATTGATCAGTTCAACAGTTGTGTTGTAAGTGTAGGAAGTCATCGAATTTCACAATCGTTGAACAAACATTGTGGGTGTTTTTTATGTAAATATTTGTTACAACATTAAAATTATTTATTCATATGTTTACTGAATATCGTAAAAAAATAATTTGTGTAAAAAAAACATACTCAGCTTTTTTGCTTTTTTTAAATTTATTTTACTTTTTTTATTTGAACTTTAGACTTTTAATTTTTAAAATATTAACGTTTCTAAAAGTTTAAGACTAGAAACTGCAACAGTGTATTTGCAACTACTTTTATTGTGTTTGATACAACATACATTTTACAATAGGTTGCAAATATAACAAATGTTTTTTTGTTTGCCCTTATACGATTTCTTGTCTGCATTTCTTTATCAATGAAAAAAATATATTAAATATTTATAATAAATATCTGATTTTAACAAAATCTCACAATTTATGTAATTTTTTATATTTTATAAAACAGTGTCAGAGAAGTTTTTTTTAATAAAAGATTTTGTACTTTGCGAACTTCGTTTGTCATGGTTTTTTATTTTTGTGGTTCTTTAATTGAATTAAACATTAGACCGGTAAAAGTCGGTTTATTCTGAGAGAGACAAATTCTGTTAAGTTATAGGCAAACTGTTAAGCCCAATTGTTGAAGATAGTTTTTTAATTAATTCGCTTAAACAAAAATTTGGCAGTATACGACGCGTCTTTGAATGAAAAACCAGCCAGGCGGTTTAAAGATGTCTTAAAAATATTTTGCTTCCCCAATTTGTACAAAATTCTCTTAAAAATTGTAATTAATTTTTCTTTAACCTTTTAAGAAAATTATTTTTTTTTTATTGTACAGTATTTAATTTTGCGGGTAATTTCTATTTCTTTTATTTTATTTACATAAAATTTCTTTAATTTTCTGGCTTTAACTATTTTCTATTGAATATACGTTTTTTTTTTCTTTGCTTTTCTAATGTTCCTCAAGACAGAAAGAATTAAATAATTGAGTTACTGTGATTTTCCTTATATATAAAGTGTTTTTCTAGTTAAAAAGATAAATCTCAAATTAATAAGTTTTTAATTTATTAGCAAATATTTTATGAACCTGAAAATGCCTCTAGCGTATGATTAATTTTAATTACATTTCGTTCCTGTAAGCAGAGGCGTATAAGGAATATTTTCTACAAATTTTTTACTTAGTTTAACTTAAAAAATATAAATTAAGAAAATATGCATAATTTCAAAAACAATAAATATTTTCAACAATTTTAAAGGTCAAGGTGAAACTTAACTACAAAATATTTAAACTTCTAAATTGCCTCAACAAAAAAATTATTAAAAGATTATACAATAAACACATCACATTCGTCATAACACACAAAACAAAATAAATTTCAATTAAAAAAAAGGAAAAAAAAAAACAATTGAAAAAACAAAACACATGTTTTTTGTAGGAATTATTTAATTTTTATTTATTCATTTAACAAAACCAATTTAAAATAGATGAAGTAATTTGTGTAGAAACTCTTCTTTAACATACAAGTTTTTCCAGTTTTTTTTTGTTTTTGTCTTCTTTATTCTCTTTTCTCCATTAACGCTTTATTGTTTGTTTTCTCTTAGAGATTGATATGAAACGAACACAGTAAAAGACGGCTGTTGTTGTAGTTTTTTCTATTCGCATCTGGGTGACACTTGTTTCTTTTAAGTTTCTTCTTCTTCTTTTTGTTGATCTCCCTCATTTGTTTACACTCTTTTTTAGCAACTACTGAGCAAAGACAGAATTAGAAATATTATCTGAGCAGGGCTGGTAAAACCTGATTCAATTGCAGTATTTTTTTACAATTTAAAAATAAAAAAATTTATTATTAAATTTCAAAATTTGCCAGCTTTGTTTACTAGAATCTAGATGAATTTATAAAAATAAAATATTTACAAAAGTGAACAATTAAAAGAAAATTATTTTTTGATAAGACCGTTGTGACACTTATGAAAAGAATAATTTTAATACTTAATTTAAGTTCACATTTAAGTAAAAAAAAATTATTTAAATAATAGAGGTTGGCTTAAGTCCACAGGTGTAGATTTAATACCATTGAGAAAAATATAAAAGAGCTTATATCCAAGAAAATCTATTACAAAAAAATTATGTTCTTCCTCCCTAGGGAATTTTGTCCCAATATTGTCTTTAGAGGTTAACCTGTTCATTTCCTGCAAGTAAGTAAGAGATGGAGAGCTTCAGTACAAGTCTTCTTTGTGCTACCCCTTCAACTTCTCATTCATAAAGTTTCACCCACACAGAGACCAACATATATCTAGAGTTTTTTTTTATATAACTAAGTCAGCCCTCTAGCGGAGACTTGACCTAATTAAGAGCCTTATAACGACCGCCAGCAAGAGGTGGTAAAAAATAAATTTTTGTTTATGGTGAGGCATACTGTTGTGGCAGTTCCATCCGACGCAGTAATATAGAGGCATAGCAAAATCTTACGATAACTTCTGAAATAATCTTTTGCTGACGCTTCCAAGTTTTTTGCGTAAATAAAGCCACAAGTGCTACCGCTAAAATCTCACAAAACTTCTACTTGAAGGTTAGTCTGCTCATAGTCTGATCAGTCACTTTGACTTGAAAAGCCACATGTCTTGAACCAGAATGCAATTCCACAGAGTTTTTTTTACAACTAAAATAAAAAACAGATTTGTCTAAAATCTTAAGTAAATTTATTTTATATTAAATATGTTTAAATATATTTAAATTAACGAACGAAAATTGCGAGAATTTTAAAAAGCTCTTATCATCCCATCTCTGACTCACAATCATTTACAAAAACAGACTTCCATTAAATTTCAAATAAAATTATAAAAACAAAATTAATAACCATTTTGTCAAGGTAAACTCCATAGAAAAAACAAAACGCAAAAAGCAAACACAGAGACAAAACAGAATAAGAAATATAAAAAAACAATTAAGAAGTCAGACATGTGTTCAAATATATTTGTTTGTTATTGGAGAGTGAGAATGTGTGAGTCTATAAAGCAAATGATAATATATGTGTGTAAAAACAGTTATTAAATACATATTTTTTTAATATTTTAAAATGTGTTTATAATGTTAATTCTTTTTAACATAAAAATATAAATAAAATGTGTTTTTGATAAAATTTTAAAATTGTGAAAATTACAAGTACTTTTGTTATCAATTGTTAAATAATTGTTTTAAATTTTATATCAAGTTCTTTCTAATTTTATTATTAAGTAAAAACATATTGACATAATTACATAAGAAACCTAATTCTAGTAGGGTAACAGGAATCTTATTATGTTCATCGTAAAAATTTTTAGCTGTTTTGAACGTATTATCAGAATCTGTGCATATTTGGTTTGAAAAAATTTAAAAATGGCGGGTAATAATGTCATCAATTTTTTGAGAGTTATTTTTAAATTTAAATCATCTTATCATTATTTATTTTTTAATATTTTAATACGAAATTTTCCTCTTATAGTAAACCTGGCTTTGAACTTTAATTTCTGAACACTTGCGACCGATCAAATGAAAATTACGCTGCTTAAGACGTATACGACATTATGATAGAACTTAAGGCGTGTAAAAAATGTCACGAACTGAACTCGTTCTATCATCTTTCCCTATGAAGGTAGTTCATTGTTTTTGGCATGTTTAATTGAAATTTGTTATATAACCGAATTTAGTTGGTTAATAACTAATCTCAACTGTTTTTTTGTTGTTTTTGTTTTTTTGCTTAATTTTATTTTGAAAAATGTTTCAAGGGGTTTTCTATTTTTCATACCTTTTTCATATTTTCATGGAATTTCCCATAACTCAATTTTTTAGTTTTCTATCAAAGAAATATTTTTTTCGATCTTATTGAACTTATAATAATAAATAAATGTTCAATGCTTGTTTTGCTACGATTTGTATTATGAAAAAAAGATTATTTTCAAAAGCATAATAAAGGTTTTTCCTTTCACATTTGTGTGTTTTAAAACAAAACAAAAAATACTCGCCCTTAAAAAGTTCATTTGCACAGAAATGGAAAAAAATAATAAAAACTTAACTCATGCAAACATTTTACTTTATGTGAAATATTAATCAGACTTGCCATAAAGATATGCAAGTTATAAATTCGTACATTTGTAATTGTATGTTTGTAGCTACCAAAGGAAAATTTTCACAAACAAAAAAATTATATGAAAAAGCAAAACTGTATAAAACACTTTTACGTTTACTAAAAAGTCTCACTAGTCTATGATTACTGCAACGTGACCTAAATTGATATGGAGCCAAAATAATTTATATGTAGAAACGAAACGAGACGACCTATTTTGCTATAAAATAAAGTGTAACAACAAAAACAAACAAACTGCAGCAAAATAAATCTTCAATAGAACATTGAAAACAACTAAAAACTAAAATACAAGCACATTCCTACATTAAAAATACAGTGCGCTGCTACAGTTGTTTAATAAAAAAGTATTGTTTAAAAATAAATCTTTTTTATTCGAGTAAGTTTGTTTGTACGCCAATAGCGGCTCAACGGCTTAATTCATTTTAATGAACCTTAAAACAAGCACAGATCTTTGTATTAAGTGTTTAACAATTGCTCTAAAAATAATGTTCTCTTACACAAAAAGTATAATAACTTCTAAGAAAAAATATTTTAAAAATAAATAAATTAAAAAATGTGTTGTAAATAGTATTGTATATTGTAAAGTTGTAAAAATTTTACATTTAAATGATACGTTGTAAATTGTGTCGTATGTTGTAAAATATATTTGTCAAAGTTGTTCGTGAATTTACTTAACGGAAATTTCTAGTTTTCTAAAACTTATACATAAGTCAAAATAATAAAAAGATTCCCTCTCAATTCCCTTTCAGTAAACTATCATAAATCGGTACTTTTCTGCTGTTTTTCATTAACCTCCTTATTTACAGCTATTTCTAGCTTCATTACCGAATTAGATTTTTGATTTAATATGTTTAATCAATTTTTAACAAAAAAAAATGCAAAAGTTTTTTTTTCTTAAAATTTTCAGTAAAGGAAATAGTGATCCTAGAAAATTTACAGATACATCCATCAGTAGCTGAGCTTCTTCATTCGAAGATGTACAGGCATAGCACGCTTGGTGCTACAGGGGTTTTGGGTATTGAAAACATTCTGTTCTTTTAATCTTTTGTTTTTGTGTTTTATTTTACAAAAGCGTTTAAAAAAACAACCCACTCAACTAAAAGATATTTAAAAAGGATATTTGGCTTTTTTTCTTATTTTTTGCTTTTAATATTGTCAAATTTCTAGTCATCTGTTGTAAATCGTAAACTTAAAAAAAGCATTTTTATTTTTTTAAGCTTTGTTAAACATTTCTATTAAATTCTCATTTTTCTATAAAGAAGCTTTACAGAGGCAGATAAAAGTGAATTAAAACGTTTGTGGATATGACACCTAAATATTGTCTTTTATCATTTTCTTAAGAAAAAAAAAAAATAAAAATAAAAAAGCTTTAAAAAAAACTCGTGCTAAAGTAAAAGCCAATTCCTTACTTATTACTTTAATTTTCTACTTTTAATTTATTACTTTTTGTATGATTTAGATGCAGTCATA
This sequence comes from Cistogaster globosa, assembly GCA_937654795.1. Classification (NCBI taxonomy): domain Eukaryota; kingdom Metazoa; phylum Arthropoda; class Insecta; order Diptera; family Tachinidae; genus Cistogaster; species Cistogaster globosa. The sequence goes on along the minus strand of OW569403.1, from coordinate 13,590,331 downwards.
AGAAAATTACAAATTGGTTGTCATCCTTAGCAATAAAAAAAACTGTTGCAGACTTTTAGGCGTCTTGAAAAAGACAAATATTTACCTAGAAAGTGAAAGAAAGTTTAGAAGAAAAAACATTAAACAACAGGAAGCACGTTTTTATTTTATAAAAAATAAAAAATCTATTCAGAATTTTACTTAATGTGGCTTAAAATTTTTCTTTTTTTTACTTCGCAATGGAATTTTTTTTACAAACAAAGAAAAACTGCGACTAAATTTGGGTATTTGTTTTAGACTTCAAGTGCACGCTACAACAGAACTCAAGGGAATTTAATGAAAATAGAAAAGACAGAGGTCGGTTCGTGGCATTTTTTTAACTTAAATTATGAAAAACATCATTTGTGTGTGATGGATCGTAAGTGTTCCGAAATTCAAGTTCAAAGGCGGATTTAGTATAAGAGAAAATTTTGAAGTTTGCTGTATATCAAGAACGATATTAAATTTCATTTATTACAAAACTATTCAATAGGTGTTTTTATTCGAATATGACGGATTGTGAAAGAAAAATATTTGGTTTAGTACAAAAAGGTGTCTCAAGCCGAGTCGTAGAAATGATTGTAGTTAAATAATGTTTTTATCATGCGTCATAAACATATCATAATATAATATGATCATAATATGATTAAAAATATTATAATTTATAATTTTAAACGTTAAGCATTTTTAAATGAATCAATAGCTCATAAGTTAATCGGTGAGATAGTTAGTTATTTCTAGTCATACTTTAATTACATAAGAATGAAGGTAAAATTTTATGTTTGTTAATAACATACTATTGTTATAAATATTATATTATTTTCAAGATAGTTAAACAAACTTAATTTTGATTAGAGTTTAAAAAAAGTTATTTGGTTTAATAAAATTTGCTGCTATGGTGACTAAAGTATTGCTAAAACAGCTTTAATTTGTTAATAACAACTTCATAATTTTTTTTAGTAACATTTTATGATTCTTGTGATCATGCCACAACCATGTTAATACCTGCGTGAAAAAAGTAATTATTCCTGTTTTAAAATACATTAATCTTTTATATAAAATAAAATAATATGAAAGTATAAATTCGTTATTGTTTAGGGTAAATAAAAATGAAGCATTAAAAGAAATAATCAGGGAGCAAATTATGCCATTCGATATCGATCGAAATTTACAATTAAATTCTATTGAAATTTCGGTCTATATCGAATGCCGTAATTTGCCCCCAGGTAGTTCTTTGTTTTGCACATGAAATTCAAAAACATCTGAAAGTGCTATATTCGTCTATGCCAAATCTTATATACCCTTCACCATGTTTTTAAATTTAGTTCAGTGAAGTAGCTCCTATCAAAAAAAAAAAAAAAAAAAAAAAACAAATATCGAGGTGACAGAGAATTAACCGGTTCTTATTGGCTTAAGAATTTCTTAAAAATTTTACTTTCTAAAAGATCTCTTCAAAAGCTTTTAAACGAGACCCATATGGACCCTATCGATAAAGAAATTTTTTTATGAAAAGTCCAGAGGCCCATAACTCGGAAAATATAGGCGAGCGCTAAATTTTTTACTTGATCAGGGTTATTTTTACCAAATCAAATCAAATTATATTGAATCGTTTAATTTTTGCTTTAACAGGACGCTTTCGCATATCAAACACTTTGCAAAATAATTCTTAAGACATTTTCTGTTTCTGACGCCCTTGTTTTACAGCTTGAAATTAGTTCCCTACATCACTTTATTTAAGACCATTGGATTTAAGTATTTTAAGTCGAAACTTGCACACATTTTGCGAAACTCGGTATAACTATTTTAGATGAAAATTTTTTATTTGGAGTATTTTTTATATTCAATAATTTTTAATTGTGCTTGATCTCATGAAATATTTATGTTTTTTATTGATTTAATGAAATTCTCATTTAATCAATTTGCCTTTTGATATATGACTCTTAGGTTTCTTTTTAAAAATTGGGTAAAATCCACTGATGAGCTGTATGAGCAGTAGCGAAATGGCCGTATGGATATGCTTTTTCCACAGTAATTAATTTTATTTTTTTTTAGTTTTTAGTAATAAATATTTCATGATATTCTCATGAAATATTTTTTAATCTCTAAGAGACTTTGAAATTAAATCATGTATGGACTTATTGCATTAATTTTTTACAGCATTCAAAACTGCAGTAACCAAAAACTTTTAATTGATAATTATAAAAAATTAAATTAGCAGTAGATTTAAAGATTATAAATAAAATTTCAGTAAAATTACTGGTAATAAAAATTAAACTGTAAACAGTATCAGTATACAATTTACTGAATACACACATTTAAGTAAACTCAAAATATTTACTGTTATTGTAAATTACATTGCAGTATCAATCAAAATGTATTTTACTAAAATTTTACTGGTGCTAAAAAATGAAAATCATTAAAAAAATGTCATGGGTTATAAACTTAAAAAAATATTTTAAACTACAGTTTTAAATATTTTTTAAATAATATTTTCCTTTTTACTTATTTATTTACATTTAGGTTTATTAATTTTTCAAAAGTCCTTACAATAGTTTTACTTAAATTCAAATCTTTTAAAATCCTTCACATGATGCTTTTGCATGTGTTATGTATCTCAAGGACATTTTGCTGCAGCTTGTGAGCCTGCACAAAAAAAAAATCTGCGCTAGTTAATCTTTCTCTTAGCTTTAGTTGTTTTTATAAATAAAAGAGGCTGGTTGTTATGTGAAAATCAGTTTCAGTTTTTGGCATTTATTTTTTTGTTTACATTTGGTCAAGTTCTGGCTGGTATCACATGTTTTCGTTATTGTTTTTGCTTGCATTAAATGTAAATAATAACAACAACAAATATTAAAAATTCTATGACATCTGGAAAGGCAAAATTGTATTTCAATTTCTTAATGTTGCAATGGCTTAAATTTATTTTAAAAAAATTTCTCGCTCTTCTCTCTCTCTCTCTATCTTTGTCTCTCTGCTATAGGTTTCTTTTTAGGTTAATTGAAAATAAAGGGGGTGGTTTGTATTCAAATAATGTGCGCAGGACATTGAAATTGAAACACACACGTTTTTCTCAGGAAAACTTTTCAAATTCTCGCACTTTACAAATAAAAAATTTTATACAGCTTTCGATTTTTCATTTCTTTTTTCGTTTCTGTAGATTTAGTCTGGCAGCAGCAGTGTATTGATGAAAAAAAAATGTAAAAATGACAAAAACAAAATCCCTTTTAGAAAAACTAGGTCAATTGCGTTGTTGCCTTATGTTTTTTATGTTGCGTTTTGTCGTGTGCTAAAGTATATACACACACGCACACACACACACACAAAGTGACATACGACAAGCAAGCAACTGATTGTACTGCTTGCAACATAAATAAACAAATAAATATGTGTGAGTGTGTGTGTGTGTGTGTGTGTGCTTCGATCTGTTTGTAATTTGTGGTAGAAATTTTTCGTCATTGTACTCTTACAAGCAGATAAACAAATAAACACGTAAATATGTATCGACAAAATTACACGTTTGTCATGTGTTTTTATAAAATAGCTTGACATTATTGGAACATCTACTCGTTCAATATGACACTAAAAGATTTTTAACTATTGATATAAATGACTTGGATAGATTTATATGCATAAGTATGTACATGCATTATCTAAGTGTAGGTATTTAGTTCACACACACACAGACACAAAAGTTTGTTTGTAAATTGTTTAGTTATCGGTTTATTTTAGTTTAGTAGGGCTCAATGAATGTCAACCTACAAAAAAGTAATATTTTATGTGTTTTGTGTTTTTATTGTTGTATTAATTTAAATACTGATGACCAACTTGATGCCAATAGATTTTATTTGTAGCCCACAAATAAGAAGAAAAAAACACAAAAACATATTAAATTCAATAAAAATGAATTATATGATTACAGTTTGCAATTTTCTTTTTGTTGTTGCTTTTGTTGTTTTTTGTTGCAGGAACTACATTGTGTAATTTTAAAGCTTTTTTTTTATAATTTTGCTCAAAGCTTTTTTTGTATCTATGGATGGAAATGAGGAAGTATTTGTAATAAGAACTCTCGTGTTCGTGTTAAGGAAAATAAACAGATGTCAATGAATATTTTGTGTTTTTTAAATAATTGAATTGAGCTTCTCTACTCATTAGACAACTCATTTAAATATTAATAAAATTATTTGCATATTTTACAAACAGCTGGAAGTAAACAATTTTATATTTTGCATTTGCATTTTAATTAAAAATACGAATTGTCTATTTTTAATTCTTATACGGCATCTACACTATGCAATATTTCATGAAACTAGCATGCAATTTTTGTTTGTTGGTGAAGCAAGAGGGGTAAGTAATATGTGGTATTGCTTGAGTTTTCAGCGTATATCGCTGCAACTTAAATAGAGAATTAAAAAAAATAATTCCTAAAAAATTGCGTAATGTAAGTCTGGACTTATTTTACATAAAAATGAATATTTCAGGAAATTTGCAATTTGTCTTCATATTTTTAAAATTGTTTTAATAAGATTATAATTATTAAAAGGACAAACTTTTCAAGGACGTTAAAAATGAGTACAGTTAAAGAGTATTTAAGCCTTATTACTGCAAACTCAAGTTATTTTGCTTTTTACATGAAAATATTAAATTCATTTTGCTTTACACAGGGTTAAAATATAAAATTATAAAACAAAATTTATAATAAACTGCTCTTGCTCACTTCAATAACAGAAACGAAAAATATATTCCGAAAGTACAGCATTGTATGCCATTACATAATTAAGTATTAAAAAAAAATAATACAGAAACAATTTTTTTTTCATAGAATAATTATTTGGCTACTTGGTATGAATTACTGGGTGTAACGAATTGTCTTTTTATTACGGCCAGTCGCATCAACACTTATTTTTTCTCCGTATCTTTTGTATTCTTCCTCTCATTATGAAAATTTTTTAGTAAAAAAAAATAAAAAACATTTTATCATAAATCGTGACAAAAAGAGGAGAAAAATTCAAAGTAAAAATTAATTAAAATTCTCTTAAATAAACTGATTACCTAATCCACGTCTATGAAATGTTTAAAACTTTTAAGAAAAAATTTTTTTTCACATCCGAACTAGTTGAAGTCTTCATGGAAGAATATCAAAACACCAGAACACCTTCCACTATAGAACCCACCAAATAGTGAATAATAAGAGTTCGATATACTGCTGTCGCCACGAGCACGTTCTTACAAAGTGGCTGTATGCACAGAAAAATTATTTTCTTTCTAAAAAACGCAAAAGAACTTTTAATTGATTGATTCATCTATATCATGACTGTTTGCTTCATAGCAACCTATAAAATTCGTTCCATCAAACTTCACTTAAAAGTCATTTTGAAGAAGAAATAAAAAAAATAATGGTCTCTTAATATTTTTATACGCTTTCATATTTGAAAATTATTTGTGGGTAAATGATTGTCGTATAAATATTGCTTTGAAACACTCTGCTAAGAACAAACAAAAAGGAATTTTCTAAGCATGAAAAGTCTGTTTTTTTGAAAGTAAAATACCCAAATGCTTGATACAGTTGCAACTGGCAATTCATTTTTGCATTTAAAATTCATTTTAAAATTTTCTACTATTTTTCTTCTATGTTTTTCACTTGCCATAAGACAGACAAACTACGATAAAATACTTACAATTAATTTCAAAATTTAATTTTTGACAACGAAAAAATTTAATGTAAAAAATCCAACTGGCTTCGAATTTCGGCAAAAATCAGGTAGTAAAAATCGAAAGTGTTTGTATTTTTGTCTAAATCACATTAATCCATACGTATGAGTTTTTTCACTAACAAAATAAAAAAAGAGTTTGATAAAAATATGTGGTTTTGGCTAGATTTGTAGCTACATGAGCTTTTGCTTGATAAACATGCTCAATTTAGCACTGCAGCGATTTAAACCGTAACATCCCGTGGCTCCAACCAGATATAGTGTTAACCAACTTGTGCTGTAAACTAAGTGAGAATTTTTTCACATAAAAATATTATTTTATTTAACACGAGCTTTAATTTATAATAAACTCTGTTTTTTTTCCTTTATATTATAAAATTAATGATAAACTTTAGCTCCCCCTACGTACAAAAAGTCGACCAAGATATATTTATGTCAGACATTTCTCACTCTAGTTACAGATACAAGATACAGACCTCTTAAGTTACTTTTTTTTGTGTAAATGTTACATACTCGACACATGATATGTTCACATTTTAAACTGACTTTACCATGGTGTTCGAATAAACTAACTAGAAGCTTCTTTCCGTTACAAATCACTGCAGAAATCTTTTAAAAAATAAAAAAGTTTTCTACTCTCCAGCCAAAGGGTCATTAAAATTAAGAACATCCTGTCAATAACGTAATAGAGAAAAGAGAACGAATTGATTTTTGCCCTGAAGCTTATAACCCAGCAAACACAAAGTTTGCAACAAGTATTAAAATCTTTTGTAAGTGAAGTTGTAGGATTTTTAAATGTTTATTAATTTAAACTAGGGATGCAATCGATACCGATATATCGGCGATATTTCTGGTTTTCCGATACTTCTTATATTTTCTTTAGAGTTTTTTGAACAAAATATTCACTCTTCATCTCTTTTTTGCATGACAACCATTATAAATAACATATTAAAAGCAGAACAGAAAATCAAAACAGAATACGTTATGAAATTGATTCTTCTATTTTGCACCATAGTAATGAAATGTTCTCTCAACGCTAAATCTTGTATGTGTAGATAGAACTTAGTAGATAGATCTTACAACCGACGAATGGATGCTGATGGAAAATGTGGTGAAAATTTTTGCTTACTTTGAAGAGGCTACAAAATCCATAAGCGAAGCTACTGCTACATAGTCTAACGCTATTCCGCTAGTTAACAGTCTTCGAATATTATTGGAAAACATAATACACAACTCAACGGAGATGAAGACCAGTTCGGAGTCCCAAAAATTTGCGACTAACTTAGCACCATCTCTGAATGAAAGATTTGAGGGCTTAGAGAATAATGAAACCTATTATTTATCTACAATTCTCGACCGTAGATGCAAAACTCGAATATTTCAAAGACAATTGATTTCAATTCTATCGAAAAAACGTGTAATTGAGCTGCTTAACATGACTCTACATTCCGAAAGTGTTAAAGTCACAGTCCTCCCTACACCTCGCAAAAGTTCTGATAAGTCTACGAGAAGTACTTGCCCTTGGAGCGTGTGTGAAAAAACTATAAGAGTATCCGAGGAGGATGAGCTTCTATCCATCCAAATCTGTGGTTCTGCTAGCGAAGAAGTCGAGAGACTAAGACCCTCTTGCTTACTGGCGCAATGACATATCCTACCCAAACTTAAAGAAAATGGCGCAGAAATACTTAAGTTTTCAAATAAGTTAGGTCGCATCTGAGAGACTATTTTCCACTGCAGGTCCTCTCCAAACGGATTTGAGAACTCGTCTACCTCCGCAAAATTTAAAAACACTTTGGTTTTTAAACAAAAATCTTATTAATATTAATTTTAAATATAAATTTTATGCAATTTTGTTTTTATAATTTTAATTTAATTTTAACATGATCTCAAATACAATTCGTTGTCTTTTAAATCTTATTAATATCAATTTTAAATCTTGAGCCAATCTAAACTGAATGCCATCGTTTATTTTGTAAAATTATAAATATTGCAGACGTTTTGTGGTTTGAAAATTTGAAGTTTGGAAACTGAAATGTTTTCTTTTTTTTTTATAATAGAAGAATTATTCTTCTTGTGTTTAGTTAATTTTTACTTGAGCTTAATTTCAATATGTGTATCGGTATCGGAGTCGGTATCGACGATATTTATTTTTGAGTATCGGTATCGGATCGGATCGGCGAAATGGCGTATCGTTACATCCCTGATTTAAACCAAATTGAATATCCCTCCATTACTTATCGACTATTTAACGTTGATCTAATTAAAAATGAGCAAAATAAAATTTTGAGTATTTAAAAAAAAATATTTGTACCAATACAAGACATAAAAATAAATATGGAAATATGTGCTTTAGGTGTTCCCATTTCAACTTTAAATTATGATTATTAATACATATTGAGAACCTGGCAAGCTTTTGCCAAATAATAATAACTTTATCGCCAATGCCAAAGGCATAGCAGCAGCATAAATGTCAAAAAAGAGAAGCAGTAGTCATTCATATTTTTATATGAAAAAAGAGTCCGTAAATGTACCAGTGTTTTTGCTTTTGTGTAAACACATACAGTTGCAAAACACCTAATATGCATACATACATACATACATACATGCAGAAGTATTAAAAGTAATCTCCAAAAATATTTGAAAAAAATTGTGTATTAATTGAATAAAAGCGTGTCATGATGACATTCAATTTTCCCATATTCTTGTTAAATGATGAAAGGAAATAAAAAATGCGAATAAATGAAACAATAACAAATACTTAAGACAAATACCATGTGGCATCTTGCATTTATGGGATCTTATTTTTCCCTTATTTTAAATAAGTAAGACTCAGGGTTGGAAATTGTTTTTCTTTTTTTTTTTTTCTTTTATCACAGAATATTGTCGGTGACAAGTTGACAACTCTTAACTCGCAAAAAAATCGAATCGGGTAATTTTTATTTTTTATTTTTTTTTATGAAAAATAATTTCAATAGCTTTGTTTTCTTAACATCATTTTTCAATAAATATCTCCTACTAATTTTTCTTTCCTCTTCTTAAAAAGTACAAAAAACATGTTAATAAAGGGTCCGCCAAATAACTTTTTTTATATTGAAAATGCTAAAAAAAAACTACTGAATATTTTCTCAATTTTTTTGTTTATTTGAAAGTACAATCCTTCCGATTATTAATGGAAAATAATTTCATTAAAATGGCTGCCTCAGCTGGCCATGCAGTAGTTTTCACGATCGGACCAATTTTTGAGCACATTATCGATTGTGTGAAGCCGTATTTCACCAATGGCTTCACGAATATTGTCCTTTTAGCGTCAATTGTCTCTGGCTTGCCGGTGTAACACTTATGTTTGACGGCACCCCACAAATAAAAGTCCAACGGTGTCAAATCGCACTTCCGAGGTGGCCAAACGACATCAGCTCTGCGGCTGATAATGCATTCTTCAAAAACAGGTCGCAAAACTTCAAGTGTAGCTTTGGTTGTGTGGCACGTAGCGCCGTCCTGTTAAAACCAAATGTTGCCAATATCCTGCTCTTCAATTTTTGTGAACAAAAATTCGTTCAATATGGCTCGCTAACGATCGCCATTGACTGTAACGGATACTCCTTGCTCATTTTCGAAGAAAAATGGCCCAATTAATCCTCTGGATCAAAATCCGCACCAAACAGTGACTCGTTATGTGTGCACCGGCTTTTCATACCCGCCAAGATCAAAATGAGCTTCATCTGGAAAAGATGATTTTCTTGGCAAAATCGGCATCTTCTGTTAGTCGATCGCAGACCCACTGAGCGAAGCAAAAATCCGGTCAGTTGGCTTCAACTCCTGAACCAATTGGACTTTGTATGGCGTCATACCAAGGTCTTTATGCAAAATTCGTCTCAATCATGTCTCCGAAATGTTCAATTGTTGAAAACGACGGTGAATTGATGTTGATGGCGCTTCACGCACACTTTCTGCCGCTGCAGCAATATTCTCGGATGTGCACTATTTTTGGCTTTTCATGCTTTGGTTTATCGATAAGGATGCCAGTTTCATTCAATTTTTTCACAAGATAACAAACATATGGAGCTGACGGTGCTTCTCTTCTTCCAAAATCCGTACGCAATAATTTGCAAAGTAATATTGCAATATTTTCCAGCCGTATTCAAGTGTATTCACAACCATTTTCGTTCAGCTGAAGGATAAAAACTAATTATCTGTCAAATCAGACATGAGCTAAGTGTTACCATTTACGAAATAGAAACTAGTTGAAAAAAAGAACGTTAGATGGCGGACCCTTTAGTTGTGAACCTGTGACCGACGAAATGCTTGCTGGGTAATTGTGGGAAAAATCAAATTTTGGACTAAAAATCCATTTTTGTTAATTTTGTTTCATATCATATCATATCGTTTCATATCAAAGTCCTCTAAGCCTTAGATAAAATAAATAAATTGCATACGTAGTTAAAGCGAATGTTAGCAGAAAGAAAAAACAAATGTATGTTTAGATTAATAAAGAGAGCAACGAAAAAAGCTTTAACAACTTCGTTTTAACTAAATTAATATTGATTATTAATTTAGAACATGGCTTTGAGTAGGTAGATGCAAAGATTGCTGATAGTGGGTGAAGCGATCGAGGAAATGTTGCTTTTCAATCTGCTGGTATCTATTTTTTCTTATTTTTCTTTAAAATGAACTCAAAGAAAATTATTCATTTTGTTATTAATGTTTTATAACGCATTTTTATGGTTTTTTTTTAAGTACTCAGTTGTTAAACAAAGTCTTTGCTTTTTAATTAAAAAATGTTTTTTTTTAAATCATTTTCGTTTTTTATATATCAAGAATTTTAATATCAACTTGTATAATTTAGCTTCATCATTTTTAATACGATTTTTAAAATTCAATATAAAAATTCCCATATATATTTATCTCCAATATCCAGCTCTGTTTTTGATAAAAGTACTTCGCTGGAGGTGTGAGTGATGATTTGCTAAAACACTCTCTTCTCAAATATAAGTTCAGATGTGGTCATGTGTTTGAGATTTTACAAAGAGGTTTGTCTTAATGTGTGTTAGAGCAATATACAGGTTAACAAGGTTTTGTAGCAGGGATGGTAAGCGAAATCTTTCAATTGTACCAACCCGTTTTATAATTGTACTAAATTTAACTTAATACATTTTTTTAATATTTATTCGTATTAAACAAAATGTTAAAAGATTTGATTTAAATTGAGGTTTAATTTTGTTAAAATTTAACGATGAAAAGTACCGTCAGATTAGTCAAATATTTTACCAAAAAGACGTAACCATTAAATTATGGAAAAATAATTATTGTTTTTCTCAAACATTTACTAAGAAATAGAAGATCGTACTCAATATAAAAGGTTAGATATTACGTTTGTTAAAATATAAATCGTCATTCGTAATGATACGTGTCAGGAAAGATTAAAAAAACATTAAAAAAAATGTGGTTACGCTTTTTAAAATTATTATATGCTTTTCTTTTCATGATATTAAATCATGAATTTAGGTTTTAACTCTTTTAACAATAAACTTATATTGTGTTGTGAGTTTTATACAACAGCCACCCAGGCAAAAAAAAAAAAAAAAAAATTGACAGTCTCATTTATATGTATCCATGGGCACGGAACTGATAAATAAGTTTTTTTTTTTGCGGAGATTAAATATATCCGCTTTCTATGCAAGCCTTCAAGCGGCAATCCGATTTTACCACCAGTAAGAATTCCATAGAAATAATTATATAAATTTTTGCCGATTGGACATTGGCAGCCAAATAAAACGCCAGCTTTTAACTTAAAAATCTAAGCTGCTATTGCAGAAGTTTCTTCATTATTGCCTCTGTTAATGACAGATCATGAAGAATATAATACTTCAGATCGTTAATATACTCCATGTAAGAAAACTAAATAGCAATTCACCTTAAACGTCATACTCTCAATAATTTATTACTTCTTCATATGCTTTCACATTGTCATTTAACTAACTATATAAGTCTTTGCTCTTGATTTCGATCCCTTGTTTCTTACAGGTTATAACAAGTAACCAAAAATTTTTTATGTTACGTCTAATGTTGTTAAATGGCTTAAGAGATTTTGATAAAATTTAAAGCATAAATAGATCGTTATGTTAAGGATCCTTATGTCTAAAATTGGAACCAGGGCGAAGAAAGAGCGAAAACGAGTAAATTTTTGCATTTGAACCGATTTGAAGGAATATTTGAATTATATAGATTTTTAGCAAAAAAGTGCAATAGACTATGACTGCTATTAAAGCCTGGCTCTGTAGCACGTACTGTATTGATACGTGCTAAACTTCCAAACTACTTATACGAATTCTATAAAATTGTTCTCTCATACTTTGGGCTTCACAGCGGTAATAGATTGGAGCCGAAAGGTAACGGTGTATCTAAGGTTTTCAAACTTCTATCTTTCTAAAGACTATTTAATAGCTTTAAAAGGTTATATCGGGCTATTTATTTTTCCAACGACTAGAAAGACTATTAAGCCAGTCCCAGACAGCACCGTTATATATTAAAATATTTTAATGCTTAAGAAAGGTATAATACATTATGAAACAATATGGAACTTTATATTGAACCAAATAACTAAGTCGCGTTCCATAGTAAATTTCATGTTTTAAATTTTAAAAAAAATTACAATAATAACAATTTTGCCAGCCCTGTATATTTAGGGAATTTTTTCCGTTTTAAATGTGTGTGTGTGTGGGTTTTTTTTTTTTTTTTTTTTTTTTTTTGTAAGTTCTCTCTCATATTTTGTTACCTTACTTTCTTTAATATGGCGCATTTAAAATCCCTAAAAAGCTTAAAATATTTAGACGTTATTTTATATTTAATTTCATTATGAAAATAATAATACATTAAGTTAAAAAAAATTAAAATATTAAATAAATGTTAAGAACTTTACGTAACTATATTAGTGTTTTTTTTTTTTTTGTAATTCGTGAAGAGCATCAATCGCTTTTTGGTAAATATTTAATTTTTGTGTGCTTAGCTGGCTTAAAGTTTAATAAATTAAAAAAAAAATAATAATTTTTACTTTTATGCATTTTTTTTCGTTTCGTTTTAAATTTCAATAATGAAGTTCGTTTAATCTTTTGAAGGCCACGTATATTGTTATAAGCTGGCAAATGTGCTAGCAACTAACTAATAAAACAACTTAGTTAGCTACTAATTTAGCTACGTTTCAGACTGTTTGGTTGATTGTTGTTTGTGCTGGTGTTTTATTTCGTTGTTTTTTTATTTTCTTATTTCTCATTTGAGTTTTATTTGTCATTTTAACGTTTACAAAAACGTTGTTTGCTGTTTTGTTATCAGCTGTATGTGGCAGCGATTGACTGGCTGGCTGGCTGACTGGCTGACGGGTTGTTAGACAAGCTTACTGACTCTATATATGAAGTGTCTGTAGTGCCAATTTTAATATTGTTGTTGTTCAATTTATAAATTTTTATTGTTTTTTTTTTGTTTGTTTCTACTTGTATTAAAATATAAATTTTTTTTCACTTGTTGGCGAACTGAGAGTTTTGTTATATTGTTTGTATGGGTGTTTGTATGTGTGTGTGTTTTTTCGCTTTTTTTCAGTTAACTCTTTGCGCTGCTGAGGCTGCTGCTCGTCTGCTTTTTAGTGCGGTTTTGGTACGCGTTGACTGTTGTCTATGTTTCCTCCTAAAACTCACGCGGTTCTATTTTGTAATAATATCGTCGTGTTCTTTTTCACACATTGATTAATAATTTTAAAAGATCCGTTTTGAACTGTATTTCAAATATTTCAAACAAAATTTTTTTTTTAATTATTCCTTTAAATTAATAAAATATATAAAAAATGCGAATGTGTAAGTTGATCGTTCTAAAATTAAAAAGTGTTAAAATTAAAAGTAAATAAAAATTAAAGCAAACAAAGAAAAATTAAACAATTTCTTAAAAAAATTACAAATATATAATTGAAAAAAACCAAAGAATTTTAACAAAGGAAATATTGTAAAATTATTAAAAAACAAGTGTTAATAAAATAATCAAAAAAAAAAAAAATTATTTTTTATTTATATGCGGGCCAGTTATGATTTGAAGCTGAAAAAAAAAATTTTAAAATTTGCAAATTTAGCCACTAGAATTGCTTGTACTTACGGTTGTGTAATACTCTGATAGGTTGTAATTTTCAAATCTTTCGTAGTTTATTTTGCTATCAGGTGGCATGACCGCGCTAAAAAGAATACAAAAGAGATAGCCAGTTACGCTTATCTAACAAACTCTTTATTGCTAGCAGTTCTATAGTATGATGGCAAAATAAATTAAAATTTTTTTTCTTATTTTCATTTTATTTAAATTATTTTAGACAATAATTTCACCTGTAAAATCATTCGCCAACCAGGTTTTTTTTCAATTTTATACTTATTTGAGTAAAATTTTTTGCTTTAGCGACATTTGGCGATTTATAAAATTATAAGCGATTTTTTTAAATTTACTTTTACATTATCCTTAATAAGCAATTAAATCGTTCCAACAAATGTCGATATGCAATTAAAATTGGATGTCGAGTCATTTTTATCGATGTATTATAATCTGGCAACCTTATACTAGTAGTTTATTCTATGTTATTACGGCAAAGTGAATGATTTACATTCAAATGTATCAGGGCTGGTAAAGTTAATTTCATGACACTTCTTTTGTATATTCTAAAACAGAAATGTAAAAAAGTATATCAATGTGTTATTTAGTACAATTAAAAAAGTTTAGTTTTTCGTGTTTAGTAAAATACATTTTAAAACTAAAAAATATGTAAATATTTTTTTTACAAAAAATTAGCAAAAAAAATAATTTGGTAATTTTTGAAATTGATTTTGCTCATTTGGTGAAAAAAATCTGGCATCTTTGACATCGATATATTGATTTTTTAAGATTTCGAGCTCTTTTTTTATTTAAATACTTGACTTATTTTATACTTTATTAACTGTTTAACCTTACGGCAAGAACTCCCGATACCCCACGTCAGTCCAAAAAAAAAAAAAAGATAAAATTCTTCGTCTTAAAATAAGCTCGCCAGGATTTTGCAACAGATTAGTTTACGTGAACTGGTGGTTAATACAAGTCAAATTACTTTATTATTTAAGTCAAGTCACTTTATTATTTATTCATTCACGTTGAATGAATATGTTATTGTTTTTGTTCTTCTTAGTTTTGCAAATATCGTGTAAAGAAAACATTCCTCCGGGAACATGTTGATTTGCTTACCCTGCCTCTTTAGTGCTAAAGCTGAATGCTAATTTTTTATAAGTCAGTTGCATAAAATAGCTAAATATTTTTAATTGTGTAATAACTAATTTTAAAAACTCAATATTTTAAAAAAGCTGTAACTGTACAACAAAAGAAAAATATTCTATTTAAGTGCATTTGCTGACGATTCTTTGTGTTTTGAGAAAAACTCAAATTGTTTTATCTAAACTTCGTGTTTTTTTACCATAATTTTATATTTTGCAATTTATTTTCTGTTTAAAAGTTTTCTTGCTTGCTTAACTTGCTAAAATAAAATTTCTATAAAAATCCTAACCTTGGAATTCGATTTAGTAGCAAAAATAATAATTTTGAATAAATTATTGTTATTTTCTCTTCTAAGTTACTTCTTTCTCTTACTTCATAACTTGCTTCTATTACGACTTATTATTAAATTATTTTTTTATTCAATTTTTGTTCTTTATTTCAAATGCGAAAATGTGTTTTAATGATATTTTATGCTGGAATTTTTTACTGCTTAAAAAAATTTTTTTGCAGATAAAAAATATTTTATTTTTTTATTATTGTAGCTGAGTTTTATGTTCTCTTATATTGCAAAGCAGTAAAATGTAACAATTTCGTTGACAAAAATTAAAACATGATTTTATACTTTAATTGAAGTTAAATTAATTTTTTTAATGAAAATATGTTGTTGTATAGTTGTTGTTTTTATTTTTGGTTTAAAAGCTACTTTTTCAAAAAGTACTTAAAAAAATAAATTTTTGTTCATTTGTGTCATATTTGAAAATATTTTTTTTTTCAAAATATTTACTTTTTCAGGTACTTTTTTAAATATATTATCATGTAAAATAAATAATCATTTCAATTAAGAAGAAACTAATTTTTTTAAGTTTTTGTAGTTTTTTTTTGCTGTTTTAAAAAGTACTATAAAAATCTAATTTTAAATTATTTATTCTATCAAACCCATTTTTTCTTTAAAATCTTATTTAAGAGATAAATTAATTGTAAAAAGCTTTTGTCATAATGCATCTTAATTGAAAGAAAAAATTTCCAGAAAAGTGTTTTAAAAAAGTACTTTTCTAAGGTACTTTTGTAATAAGTGTTGTAAAAAGTACTTTTCTAAGGTACTTTTTTAATACATTTCATTTTTATTCAAAATAAATTGTAACTTTAAATAAGAACTTTTTTTAATAATGAATGCTTATACAATTTTTCTAAAGGCCCTTTTTTTGAGAAGCACATTTAGCAAAAGTACTTTTTTAAAAGAACCCTAAAGGTACTTTATTACTTAAAAAACGGGGTTTAAATAGGTGTTTGAAACATAGAAACATAATTTTCAAAAATATTTTCTTTTAAATAAAAATTTTTCAGGCTTCTTTTATAAGAGATATTTTCTTAAGATACCTTAGGGTCCTTTTTGCATTTAAATTTTTTATTTCTTAAATAAAATTAACTGTTGGGATTATTTCTTTAATTCTTAAATGGTAATTTTAGAACGGCAGTTTCTACTTTCCCAAATTTTTTAAATAAAGAATTTTTAAAATATTAATGAACTTTTAAGAATACATTTTTTTTTAAGTACTTTTTGCTAATTTTAATGAAGCTTAAATGTTTTTGATAATATGATCTTATTTATTTTAAAGAGCTTGTTTTTAATCTAATTTTCCTGTTTTTTTAAATTAATTATTTTTAAAAGATACTTTTAAAATTTAATATTTTTTCAAAAGTACTTTTTGCTAATTGAAACAATATAGAAGTTTATATTATATTTGCCTTATGTCGTTTATTTAAAAGAACCTTTACGAAAAGTTTCTTTGTATAAATATTTTCCTTAAACTAATTATTTTAATATAGTACTATATACAAAAGTACTTTTTTCTAAAATGTACCTTTTTAAATGATAATATTTAAAAGAAAGTTTTTAGAAAATTTGTGTCCAAAAGTATTTTATTAAAAGATGTTTAGAATTCTAAGGAATATTTTTTTCAAAAGTATTTTATTTAAAGATGTTAATTAGAAAAAGTTATACTGTACGGTAGGTACCTTTTTCAGAACACCTTTCTTCAAGTGATATCTTAAAATAATTTTGTGCGATTTTTAAAACCTAAATTCTTATTTCATAACAATTACAACATAATCATTTACATCTGATTTTAAAAACTTACAAAACTTCAGTAAAAGCTTTCAACAACAATTGAAGGGCGTTACTCACTGCAATTGATATTGAAAACAATAAAAATATAAAATGAGCTCAGTAATGCAGCACATGGTGAGCCGCATTATTTAATGCTACAGGTCTTTTAACTAAATCTTACGCTTTTCTAGTTGTTCACACTATTTAAAGCTGTTTTCATACTTAAACATTGAACTTTTAAACGACTCTGTTTAGTTAAATTTAAAATGATTTCTACAGTGGCAATGATATCGTTCGTTAATATTTTCCATTTTTTATTCAAATCTTTTTAATGTTTTAAAACTAAATTTAAAATTTTGAGATATAAAACAAAAAACAACGAGTTATATTGATTTTCATGTCTTTAAAAAAACATTAATTGCGTGTTGTTTTTAAAGCAAAATATTTTAACATCAGCACACGACACAGTGACACGATTTACAGAACAACAGCTAAAATAAATTGTTTATGTGAATATAAATAATAAAAAACCTAAAAATAAATATAAAAAGGTGTATGCGTGTTTGTTAAACAAGTTATTTAATAAAATTATTATTATTTTTTATGATTATTATATTTTTTCTTTTCAATAGACGTTGTGAACACATGATTTAATCATGTGTTTGTTTTGTATTCTGTTGCTTTTGCTGGTTTTAATTTGTTGTTTACGCTAATATGGAATTTTAAATTTAAATTAAATACAATTATTAAATTGTATCGATGTTGACTTTTAGTAAATTGCCTTAGGGAAGTTATAATTAATTTTTATTTTTTATAATTTTAATTTTGATTTTAAATTTTTTTAAATTATTTTTCATTTGTGTACATAGAAAACTGACCGTTTTACTGATTTTATCATTTAAATTTCGGACTTTACAGTTTATAATACAATTGGCAATGAGTAGTTTCCCTTCAGTCATATGACATCCCTTACTGCCTTGTACATTTTTACTTTAAAGACGTAACCAATAAATTCCTTTAAAGAAAAAAAAGATTCCTAAGTAAATTTTCGTCGAAGAATTTTTTTTTACTTCTTAAGAAATTACGTTGTATCAACAAAATTTACAGCAACAACAACAAAAAATATTAAACCTTTTTAAGATAAGTTGACGTTTTTATTTTTTTTAATTTTGTGTTTAAATTTTGTAAATGTTAAATTTGTATCAGTAATTTAATATGGATTGGATATTATTTGTTTAAGGAAACTTAATTTGTATGTGGGCAAAAATTAATGTGTTGATTTTATAATTCAATTTTAAAATGTAAGCACAGTGAGTTTGAAGCCAAAAATTGCGATTGAAAACGGTGCTTAAAAAGAATTTTTTCAAACAATTTTCTTTAAGGCAGGTAATGTTTTATCAAACAGCATATTTTTTTAACTAAATAAAAAAATCCTTTGCTTGTAGTTATATTCTCATATGAATATTTCGAAAAACATTTATAATTTTATTTTTTATTATACAGATATTGCAAATATTGGATAAAATTAATTTTCAAAAACATTTTTATTTTTGTAATTTTTATAAATTTATATGGTCCTTCGAGCTCATTAAAACTATTTTTAGCCGAAACTATTTTATAAAAATTAATTTTTTTTTATTATTTTCCTGCTTCTGGTGTGCCGATGTATTGCAAATAAAAATTCTTAATTTTTATATAAAATAACTTTTACTTAAAAAGAGAATTATAAAATATTTTATTAGTAAATAGTTAAAAAATAAGTTTTCAATACTAAAAAAAGTTGGACTGCAAAAGTAAGCAAATTACAGTCATACACGAAAATTCAACAAAAAATTAAAATTAATTCAAGTAACTGAGCGTTCATTAAAGAAAAATTACATTTAAAAGCTTCGCTTAAAAGTTTAAAATTCAAAAGGTCGGGATTTTATAAAAGATTCCGATAAATCGCCAATATCTTAGTTTACATTATTATGACAGTTGAATTAAAATAAAAAATTTTTTCGTGAAAAATAAAAAATAAAAAATTTCTTTCAATAATTTTAATTACGGCAATCAATGTTTAATTCTAAACCGTAATGTGTTAAAAAAATGATAAAAAATAATATAAAAAATATATTTTGTTGGCTCGAAGGACCATGTGAATGCGTGAAAATTACTGCAGTTTTTTGAAGTTTTCTAGAGCTTTCAATTTTGGTTAATATTTTTAATATTTAGCATATAATTGAAAAAGATATTTATAAAATATTGTTATTTGTTTTAACTCATTTTTTTATATTTGACCCACTGTAATTATTTTTCTTAACAAAACTACTTGCGTCGTATATTTAAAACCAAAATTTTTATTTTAATAAAATTTAAAAAACATAACCTTGAAATTTAAAACAAACCAATACACTGAAAACACTTTAAACACACAGATACTTGATTAAAATGTAATCGACAAAAAAGGAAAAGATATAAGGTAAAATTTGTAATAAATAAATAACAAAAAAAAAAAAAAACAGAAAATAATAATAATTAAGCTGGAAACCAAAGTCATATTTGTTATAAACAAATAGCTTAAAAATAGCTATCTTTACAAGCCCTTATGCTTTACAAAGAAAAAAAAAATTTTTTGTGCCCATTGTGCTACCAAACAAACAAGCTTTTCTTTAAAGGGGACTGATTCTATTGTTTGAATTCAAACGCTCAATTGACATTGAATAGTTTGAAACTTAAAATTAAACACTAATGATTTTCAAGGTTTTCTTTTGACTTTGAGTGCTCAAAATCAAAACCCGTCTGTTATATTGTGTTAGCTATTTGATTTTATTTATTTTTTTTTACATTATGGTCAAAATTGATTATGACACTTTCAGATGTTTTTAAATAATTCATAAATTGCGTAGTTTTTAGTCAAATAAGTGTTTGTTTTTTTTTTTCTTTTTCGGTAAAATTGATATTCAATAATTCAATTCAATATTCCATAAAATTCCAGTTTCTTGTTATAATAAATTAGTTTTGTGTCATTGATTATTTATTTATTTATTTATTTTGTCATAAAAAATATTGAATAATTTTCTTCTTGCTCTTATCTCATACTTATATTCGTAACAAGTATCTGTGAGGTGATAATGTTTTATTGGTTTAAACGTTTACATTTTATGAAGCTCATCTTGGCTTAAATTTAATAATTAAACATTTTTTAAAAATTATGGGCCTGTTTTGCAAATGCAGATAAAACATTTACAATTTTTAAATAAAAACAAGTGGAAGTGCTATATTCGCCTATGCTAAATTTTATATACCCTACACCATGTATGTAAATCTAGTTTAGTTAAGTAACTCCAATAAAAACAAAAAATTGAAGTGACAATATATTAAGAAATAAAAAATTATTTACATAAAAGTATCATCGGCTCTTAATGGGTTAAGCATTTTTTAATAGTTTTTGTAATTTTTGAAAGATCTCTTCAAAAGCTTTTAAATGATACCCACATTGATATCTTAAAAATTTTGTAAATTTCAAAGGCCTGTTTTTGATATTTTTTTCTTATTTTTTATTCTCAATCGATTCATATATTTATTTTTTTTGATTGAAGTTACTTCATTGTTCCAAATAATATGGAAAAATTGGAGTCAGGCGTGGTGTTTTATCCGCTGCCTCGAAAGACAAACCGATTTTTTGCTCATTTTTAATAGCGAAACATGTCTAGTTGATTGGCATATTTAAATTTTCTCTAGCTATTTAGTGCCTTGGCAAAGTTGATTTCAACACAAGCAGATTAAAATAACAGCATTAAAAATAACAGCATTAAAAGGTAATTTGCAGTATCAGTAAAGTTGCAGTAAAATTCAATTTGTACTGATACTGCAAGTTACTTTTTCATTACCAAAAAATTTTCATTGACTTTATTTATTTTTTTTTAATTTATAATTATCCATGATATTTATCTGTTAAATGAGGTCATTTCACGACCCTTTTTATCTGCATGCAATGTGTGCAACTAAATCTTTCTATTGCTTTTTAAAATCCTTAAGAACCCTTTTTGCAAAAACAGTTACTGCTGATTTTAAAATTGCAGTAATCAGTAACCTATTTCTGGCAATGCAACGAAGCAGTAAAAATTTAATGGTAATAAAACTAAAATTTCATTATCAGTAAGCGTTTACAATTCTAGTAATCAGTAAAAATTTATTGGTTACTGCAGCTTTCACGATACGGCTCTTCGTCTATTGGGACACCCTTTAACCTTATATATACTTTTTATATTTTAATTTTGAAATGTAATCTTTTCTGCAGATTAATATCAGCTTTAGTGTGTAATTTGCAGTACCATTAAAAATTAAGTAAAATTAAATTTGTATTGATACTGCAAACAAATCTTTCTATTGCTTTTTAAAATCTTTCAGAACCCTTTTTGCAAAAAAAAAACAATGCAGTTACCAGTAAATTATTACTGCTAATTAAAAAACTGCAGGTATCAGTAACATTTGTCTGGCAATGCAACGAATCAGTTAAAATTTATTGGTAATGTAACTTAAATTACATTATCAGTAAATGTTTAGTGGTAATGCAATTTAAATTTGAGCAATCAATAAAAATTTACTGGTTACTGTAATTAAAGTATAATGCATTGTGCTTGACACTAAAATTGAATTTATATTTTTACTTTAACTATCGAGAATTAATAGTTATTATCGAGAGAGAATAGTTATTGTTTTCTTGCTGGGGTTGCTGTGGATATTTCTGTATTGCTTAAGTACTCGAAGAGAATCAGCCATTAAAAAGAAATCGTTACATCCATATCCAGACAACAATCGCATAACATTTCTCTTTAAAAAAAGTGTTATACATTTTGGCCTAAAGTAGCTAAAAAACAAAATATTCAGGCGTGTCACACATTCCGATCGGAATGGCTTTAATTCCATATTAACAATTCCGATCGCATTAAGTTTACGTTCTTTTTATTCCGATAGATTTTGTTTATTCATAAAAAATGCTTTTTAATTGTAATATAGCAACATTGTTTACATTAAACAAGTTGGTTTATTTAAATAAGGACACAAAATAAAAGTAATTTTAATAACTGCAAAAAGCAAAATTTGAAAGAATATCATTTTTACATTAAAATTTTTTAGTGATTTCATTCAAAAAAAGTTTTCGTTTTTGGTTCTCTGAAGAACCAATTTGCAGAATTAAAACCACTTTCGATCGAAATTTAGTTCTGTGACATGCCTGACTATTGTGTTTCTCTTTACTAAGTTTTTTTACTTTTAAGCATGATTTTTTTTATCAACTTGACATTGAACTAGATAATTTTATTTGCGGTCGTTTTTATTTGTTGCTCTTCTTTTTTTTAATACAATTTAAAATGTTTAGAACATTAAACAATGAGTTTTATACGTTTTGTTAAATGGTCACATGCAGTTTGTTTATTTTTTTTTTAGAAATTTAATTGTATTTTAATTGTTTTTATTAATTAGTTTCCAACAAATTTATATTTTGTACATTTTTATATTTTGTTTAAAATAAATAATAACTAATAAACGGAAATAGTATTAAAATAATATAGTTTTGCTATTAATTAGTCAATATTTAATTATACTATTCAAGTGTAATTTATTATGTAAGATTTCTAATGCCCTCAACCTCAAATATAAATATAAAGGTAATTTAAATTAAGTTTTAAAGTACAAAGTCAATTAAAATGACTTACTATTTATTTAATTAAAGTTAAAAAAAATTTTATTAAAAATTTGCATGGTCCTTCGAACCATCTGCAATCAGCTTTTTTAAAGCTGATCAACTTATAGAGTATTAAAACTATTTTCCTTGCAAAACACTTGTACTACTTTAAAAAATTATTAATTATTAAATTATTTAGACCTTTAGAGCAACTTTTAATGACTTCCAAGCTTTATGGTTATAAAGAACTGTTTATTTGAAGTCGGGGTATATTCAAATTTTAATAATTTTGAGTTTAAAATATGGAATTGCTATTTTGATAATAGAAGGTAAAATTTTTCTGTTTACTTTTTAAAGGAAAAGTAAGTAATTAATTTTCTGGTTCGCTATACCCGTCATGAGCATTCTTCTAACTGCTCTGGGTCATGTATTAACATTATCCACTTTCTCTTGCAATTTTTAAAGATTTATCTATTTATGCTCACTTGTGTCGGCTGTATTGGAAGGCCGGATTGGTAAGAAGTTCTTAACCAAGTAAAATTGTAAATACTGTATTTAAAAAGAAAATATATATTTCTTTAAGTGGACTTATTAATTTTTTCTCCAGCCAGGGGCTGAACCGTGGATTTTCATAAATCAATTAAATTTTTCTTTTTCGGCTTTGGTTCATTTCTTAATTTAATTTTTACAAAGAAAAATTATTTTTCAAATGTATGCGGACGTTTTTCACAAAAAAAAACAAGAAAAATCAGACGCTGGTAGAATGTAATGCTGCACTTACAGGTCTGCCAAATCTGTCATCAGCCTTCATTAAGAATTCCCAAAAAACATTTTAAAATTGCAAGCGTTTTAAGTGAACTAAAGTATTCGGTATTTTATTTTAAGCTTATGATGTGATCGAAAGAAAATTAATATGATTTATTTTTGTGCTAAAAATACTAAAACAAACTTGAAAAAACGTAACAGCAATACAAAACAAAAACTAAACTAAAAGTCCCATCAAGATGATCTAACACATGTATTCAATAATTGACTACATGTTACTTAACAAATACATGACTACAGTTCATGGTGCATATGTGGACACAGACACATATAAACAGCTATTGAAGGAATAATAAAAAAAAAAAAAAAACAAACAGATATAAACCACTACATCTTATAAAAAAATCTCATATTCAAATAATACAAAGCAAACATCATATAATATATTGTACACACATACACACACATGACAACATCTGTATAAGTAAAAAAAATAACCCCTTTAGGTACAAAGCTTTTGAAAGTAAAAAAAATTTTGACAGTAAAATTTGTTGAGAAAATTTAGTCACTTTAATACTTTAGCCATCTAAAAAGATCAGTCTCTACTACTTTAAGTCAGCTGACGTAGTTTGCATATAAATCTATTCAATGCATCATTTCATGCGTAATGCAGTCCGCAAAAAAATTTTTTTTTGTAAAATGTGTAAAAAATAAAAAAATTATCTCTGCTCATTTTGTGAAGTCACTAAATAATTCTAGCAACATGTTTGTTGCAACAATGTTTCCGGCAATATTTTTCTCAACTGCGAAATAATATGAGCTGTATTTAGTTCACGAGGAATTGAAAATCTGCACCACCACCTACTCACCAAAATTTTTCCACTGTAGCATTTTCCAAATTCTTAAAATATTTTTTAAATTCATGTGGCAGAGTTCCCTAAATTCGTCATCTAAATTTTGTATCTCACTGTCTTCAATTTAATTTGGAAAAAGTTTTATAAGACTTACTAGTGAGGGTCAATAGAAGAAAGCTTTTTTAAGGTTGCGTCGTTAAAGTCAAATCGTTTTGTTATTTGTTTACAGACTTTAATATAAACGGCAATACAACTATCAATTAATTCATTTTATTCAGTAGCATTCAACCTGGTAAATGTCATCATTGTTTATATATTTATCCATTAAGCCGGGCACTGCATTCGAATTTGTGAAAATTGTTGAGCAACATCGATTATTTCATGTGGAAAATTTGACATTTAGAATGTGATGTTTTTTTTTCGCAATACGGAAGAATTTGACGTTTTATTGTTTTCACGTTTACAACATTGTTTTAGAAATGTAAACAAAATACATATGATCAGCTGTTGTTTGAAAAATTCCGTATGAAATAATGCCTCTTCGTTTTATTTCACAGCTTTGATAAAATGTTGCCAGAAACATTTCATAAGTTTTTCTACTGTAAAAACAAAGTACTACTACAACATCTTTCCATAACTTTTTCCGCATGAAAAACTGAACAGATTACCAGGCTTTAGTGGCAGTGATACAACTTTTTGTTTTAGATTATTAATTTACAATAAAATTGTTTCACATAGGGAAATATGTTTAATATATTGTAACAAGAAGTTGCAGTATTAGTGTCAAACATTCCAATAAAAAAGTCTTAATCTTGAAAAAAAGATCTTTAAATCTTATTTTGATAAAAAATCTTAAAAATTAATGTAAAATCTTGATTCTGGATTCGCTGTTACCGGCTACCAGGTTCTGCTTAGTTTGTTGTTTTTAATTAAAAGTATTGTTAAAAATGTTTTTTTATAATTTTAGCAAATTACACATGGTTAGAACATTTTTTAATCATAATCTAAAAATTTCATGGTTGTTATCGAATCATATTTTTGTTATTGTTGTACGGAACTATAATATGATTAAAAATTAGTTAACTTACTTTTTGTTGTTTTTGTTTCCCTTTCTATTGCTTTTAATTTTTTTTTATAAATTTCTATTAAATTTTAATTACTTTTTTTCAATAATTCGCATTTTGGAAAGAAGTTTATATTTAATATTTTTATTTAATTTTTTAATATTTTTTAAATAGATGTCAAATGAACCGATAGAATTGTTTTAAAACTGCTAAAATTATGCTAATCAAAAATATTGCACTTTTTATGTACAATAACCATTTGTTAAGAAGACCTTGTTCTCTTGTAACTAAAATAGTAAAAAAAATAACTATATATCGTTTACCGCAATCATATATTATTACGAAGAACATAATATGATTGTTGTAACCATAGCTTAACCATGTTTTTTTCTCTGCATAAAGCTACATAACAAATTTTGATTATTATGAAATACAAAAAATGGATCTTTTAATCATGTCACAACCATGTGTATAACCTCAGTTCATTTTTAATTGAAGTGCTTCCGTATTTTAACATTCAGGATGACACAACCTTTTGCTTAATTTTTGAACGTAGTATAATAGTATCAATTATACTCATTTTTTTGTGATATAATTTATTCTTGATATTTCTCAGTATAATCAAAAATTTATTTCAATTTAATATTTATAATGTTTGGTTATTGTGATGATGGCATTGTCATTTGATAAATTTGTTATAAAAGTAAAATAAAAATAATAAAACTCAATTTATAAAATCTAAAATAGCGGCTAATACATAAAAAACTCATACAAATACAATCTCATTTCGATTGACAGTATAAGAATAACATTTTTAATAAAATTTTTAAAAAATAAACTAGTTTTTGTTGTAGCTTAACCGAAAAAGCACATACAATAAAAATTGAACAAATAAATTATAAAAATAATTTTTAGTAGGAACTAAGGAAATAAAAAGTATTAAACAAGTTTTAATTTCGTTTGTTTGGACAATTCTTAATCTATGGTGTCGTGTATCCTTAGAGCTTTTAAATTGTTAGAAGTGCTGGATTCAAAATAAAATAATAACAGTTCTTTTTTCTTACCAGAAACGTTACTTAAATAGCTGAAAAGATTTTACGTCGTTTTTCAATACTGACATTTTAAAGCAAAAAATCTTAATTATTATTTTCTAATAAATTTTATTTCTAAATAAATTTTTTTATAAATACTCAAGCTTGTTTAAGAAGTTAAATGTTTTGAATCACAAATAATTAAGTACAACCAAATACTTATTTCTTTATTTTTTTATATATTTTTAATCTAGAAACATTTCCACAAATGTACTAAATAATCCTATGTAAATAAAAAATATTTAATTGAATAAGGAATCTAAATACTAAATAAAACTCGAATGTGATAGAAATAATACACAAAAAAAAAAAAAACAAAATTATATAAAGAGAATTAAAAAAAACAAGCAACTTTTTTAAAGAGAGACAGTATTGTGATATTAAAAATATATAAAATATAAATTGACGGAATTTTTTAACCTACAAAAATTCACCGTCTTTCAACACTTTAAAAAAATATTAAAAAAAACAAGTTTATCTATTAACCAGGAGAAAACACAATAAACGAAGAAATAAATATGTGTTAAAAATAACTTTAAACCAACAAAGGATCTCGATCGATATCGCTTACGCTCAGCGCTAAAACTACCATAACCCGTTTTAATTAAATTGCAATACTTCATCTTAAGCTTTCAAGCCAGGATACTCTTCATCATTAACTAAATACGCCAATTTGTGAACAAAATTTGATTTAATTTGAAGATAATACTGCTGCATATACTTTCCGGCTGCAACAGAAGTTTGTGTTGTTAAGCAAAAGCAAGAAACGGTAATTGTTTAATAACTCTCACATAAATGTTTATCAAGACAAAATACATACATAAAAAAATGTTACAAATCAAATCGAATGAAATCATTAACATAAATTAAATGTATGTTATAATAAACAACTGATGTACAGATGAAACTAAATAAAATGAATGTTGTTTGGTGTATCATCCTGATTTTATAAATTTTCTTTGGCAACATTTTCCGTTTTTGTTTATTTACTCGACAATTTGATATTTTAATTTGTGTTACATCGCTGCTCTTACATTATTTGCATTCAGTTATAAAAATTCATAAATCTCTAGCAACAATAAACAAATATAAGAAATAAAATTATTAAGAAGAATTTTAAAGTTGTTGTCATTTAACCAGCAACAAAATACGAATTTTATAAACTGTTGCCAGAGTTTGAAACATTAAAACTTATCATCAAGCACTCAAATTTAATATTTGTTTCAAATATACTTAATAATAAAAATAAAATTTTGCTGCTGCTGTTGCTATATAAATAACTATATATATATATATATATATATATCTATATCTTTATAATCGAATATATATACATATAAAATAAATATATGTCATATTGTCGTTGTTGTTGTTGTCGCCTAAATATTAATATTCAAATTAAAATCACCACACCACTCTACTACTACTTACCACCACCACTACCACCATTACAAAAAAAAAAAGTAAAATATACCACCACAAAATAAATCTCAACTATTAAAATTAAATCAACATCACTTCTCTAACTTTGTTTTTGAAAGAAAGCAACAAAAATCTTTAAAACACTTCATCATTAACTAAGAGAAAAGAAATCTCGTCATCAACATTGTTTATAAACAAAAATCGTCTCAACATTTTTTTCAAATTACACTCTGCAAAAAGTTTAACAAATTCTTATTTAAACAAAATTTAAACTAATTCTTTTTTATCTTTCTTTTTTATGTTCAAATAAAAAACAAAAACTTTTTTAATTAAAATTGGCAAAAAAAAAAAAAAATACATGAACAAAACTAAAATGTAATGAAATAAAATAAAAACTAAATTGAATACCTCACAGCAACAAATGTTGATAAGCAATGTTTATAAACAAATAGTTCCCAAGGAGTAAATGCATTCGTAAAAAAATCCAAGTGATAAAAATTACGCCTAAATACGTCTTAGCAACAAATAAATTTTACGTACACATTTATGAAAAACCGAATATTAAGACTGAAAGAAAACAACAATTTTTTATTTTAAAACATTTAAGTAGTTTCAAATGAGTGGAGTTTAATTAAATTGAGTTGAATTGAGTCGTAGAGGAAATGTCTAAAATGAATACATTAACGGAGAGTTTAATGTCAAATGCGTTCGACTTAATGGGAGGCTCAACAATGGCACAACAGTTTTTGGAACATATGGATTTTTATACACAAAGGCAGCAACAACAACAACAGCAGCAGCATCATCAGCTTCAACATTACCATCAACATCAATATCAGCAACAATATCAGTATACACTGCCAAATAACATACAAGAATCACAGCAGCAGCAACAATTTATTAATCATAGAAATAATAATAACAATTACCAGCAAACGCAAACAACGTCACAAAATCTTGATTTTTTATTTAATCAACAAACGCAATCATCATCAGGAGAGTCATCAGCATCGTCTTCATCATCGCCTACGGATCATTTAGTGCAGCATATGTATAAGCAACAGCAATTACAACATTCAACAAATTCATCGCCTTTAAAATTAATGCAACAGCGGCAACATCAGCATCAACAGCAGCAACAGCAACAACAATTTATGAACCAGCAACATTCCTTAACATCATCTCCTAACAACTTAGAAAATAAGATTTTTAATACCTCACAGCATTTATTAAATTTAAACATACAGATGGATTCCTCAACACCCCTAGAACAACAGCAACAACTAACACAAAAAATGAATATAAATAATTCCACAACATCCGCAGCAGCAGCAGCATCAGTAGCAGCCAATCTTAATAACAACAATTTAATTACCACAACAACCACAAACAATAATACGAATGGTTCAAATATGACTTCATCCCCACCCATAACAACTTCCTCTTCTTCCTCATCATCAACGATTCTTTCGACCACGAACCAACAACAACAGCAACAACCGGCTACGCCTCATCAGCATCAGCAACATGCTCATCATCATCAGCATCAACATGCTACTGGCGCAACATCTCCATTCAAGTCCTGTTGGTGTTATGGTGAGTTTAAAACACAATAAAAAAAAACTATTTATTAAAATCAAATCAAAACGAAAAAAGTACCAAAAAAAAGGCCCAAAAACATCATTTATGCAGCATTATTTTTCTCTTAAATTTCTCTCTTCAATCAACCACCACCATCAATCACCATCAACAACAATGCATCTGCTAAGCAAACAATATTTCATCATAATAACCATCAACTACTTGAGCATCATCATTATTATTTAATGAAAAATCGTTTTTAAAATAAATTATATTTTGTTTAAGAAAATGTTTATAAGAATGACAAAAAAGAAATATTAAAAAAGAAGAAAAAAAGCTCATTTATTAATTTATCAACCAGCAACATTTGTGGGAAAGTTTTTTTTTCAAAGGATTTTAAATACATATTTTATTCTTTCTTTGGATTTGTCATTACTCATACGCTCATGAGCACGTTTAAATTAATAATAATCATACGCTTTCGTTTTGTGTGCGTGTATGTATTTGGAAATTATTTATTTTCTATTTTATTTAAATGTAACTAATTTTTCACTTCAATGTTTCTTTGTTTTATTAATTTTTTTGCGAGTTTTCTTTCAGTTCTTTTACATGTTTGTAACGTTATATTTTCATTTAATTTTTTATAAAACATTTTTACAACATGTTAAAAGATAATCATCAAATATGTTTTCTCTCGATTGTGTAAATTTAATTAATTAAATATTTCTTACATATGATTTTGAAGCTGCTGTTTTCTATTTTGTTTTATAAGGGTATCGAAAAGGAACGAATGGAAGTTTAAATTTCATTAAACAATATGCATGCAAAATGGCAACATTTTTTTTTTTCAATTCTTAAAAGTACATCTTCAGTCTTTACCACAATCTTTTAGATTTTAGACAAGCATAAGGCTACTACAAGTCTTGCCGAGCTAACCTAGGTTCGGACACAAGTGCTCTCAGGGTGTGGAGGAAACCAGCCCCAGTGTGCAGGCACCAGGCCTGGATAGATAAGTTAGGTTCTTGCCGAGGGAACCGGTGGCCCATATAAAGAGCTGCCCATCTCTATAGCTATTTATTGGCGAGGTCCCTTCGGGGTATACGTGGTGGCTGTTGGTAAAGATCAATGTCTTAAAAGAAGGTGCGGTGCCGTTTTGAATGTGCTGTTGCATTCAACAGACGGTGTTGGACAGTCTCCAAACCTCAAGAAGGGGGAAGAACATGGTCCTGCAAGCCACCAATATCTTTGTGGCCTCTAATGAGCTGAAAAAATACTTCAAATTTAAAATTAATTTTCTGGATTCGATTTTTCTTTTTAAGATGTAACTCTTGCGGCAGAGCAAAGACCCTCGTGGCAATCAATAGGTGCACCTTCCGTTAGCTTAGGATAAGCTTGTTCATATCTGCCTGTAAAGAGAAGTCATCGTTTGTTTATAGCTTAATTTTGAAGACTAGTAGGCATTGCCTCGGTATGAGATAATTACGATTTTAAAATTGGAAATCATAGTGACTAT
Source organism: Cistogaster globosa (assembly GCA_937654795.1). Lineage (NCBI taxonomy): Eukaryota > Metazoa > Arthropoda > Insecta > Diptera > Tachinidae > Cistogaster > Cistogaster globosa. The sequence goes on along the minus strand of OW569403.1, from coordinate 13,559,276 downwards.
ACGTATAATCAGCTGTGTAGAGCCAACTGTATGGCCCCAAATCTTATATATCACATATTATTTTGGCGTTGATTGATTTTTTTTTTTAATTTTCTATTCGTCAGTGGTATAACCCAGAGGACTAAAATGAGTGTATAATTTTATATTTATTTCTTAGGTCAGTTGCTCAAACTAAGCCTTTTGTAAGGAACCCCAAGTGTTGTACATAAGAAAAAGTTCTTGCGATTGGCTTTCTAATGGACAACACCTATTGTGTCCGTCGATAAAAATGTGGCTAAAAGAGTACATCTCAATCCAAGATCGTTGACTCGACATCGATATCAATAATTTGGAATTTCTTGCATCCGCACCACCTACAAGATCTTATTGAGTCAGCAATTGGATACAAACGACCACATTAAGGTTTCTCTGTTTGGGTATTTGTTTTTTTTTTTTTTTGTTTTATATATTTAGTGACACATCACTTATTCACTTCAGAAGATGTTCTTCGCGTTCGTTTAATTTTCATTTGCATTTAAATCTTAAAAAAAATTAAAAAAAATTTTTTAAATAAAAAAAGCCAAAATTATGAAAACAAATCTTAGCAGCAACAGCAAAATAAAAACTATTCATTTTTATTGACGCAGAACAAGTCACACATCTGTTAAGAGATGACGGCCTTATAAATCATTTTAATGTTTTTGCTCTTCTATTTCTATATTAATAATTTTTGTTTGTTTATTTTGCAAACGAAATTTATTTTCATAGTTTTTTAAAAGTGAAGAAAATTCATTATATTATATTGTTTATAAATGTGGCCTTTATTTTTAATCAGAACAAAAATTTTCAAGTAAAATTATTTAAATTTTCAATTTTACAAAAATAACAGCGAAAAAAACTTTTTATAAAATTTTTGAAAATTATAGGAACTCAAGAAGTTCTCACTTTTTTAATTTTTTTTGAATAGGCTCTTGTTGCCGCAATATATTCCTCAAGCATTTTTTCGCAGAGCTATGCCTTTTATTTGCAGATAAAGCTATTTTTTGGCCGCACTGATCGCACTCTGATCGGAGAGTTTCAATTTGGGTTGGTGCCTTAACAGACATATTTTTACTTTCCATCTGAGGAAGACAGATTTCTTTTTTTTTTTTAATATTTATTATTAATGGATAATTTTTTATATATAAGTATTTTTCATTAATTTGCTTGCTTCTTCTTAGCTGGCACTTTAACTATTCCCATTAATTTATCCCACAACTTTTCCCCCTCTTCGAAATCCTTTTTTTGAAACAACAAAACGTATGAGTGTTAAAACATGGTGGTATGAAAGAAAAATATATATAAATTACAATACACATGTACTTTTACACATTTTCTGCTATTCCTTGTATAAAGTCACTCACATACATTTTTATGGCCCAGTTTTGAGTCGTAACCTACAAAATTTTGCTGAATGAAACAATTATTTTTTTTTCTCTTTTCTTTATTTTCCTTCTTTTTCTCTTGTTAAATAAATATACACGACATACATTTTTTATTAAGTCTTACAAAACCAGCACTTTTGATAATCAAAGGAAAGAAATATTAGGAGTTTTTTTTTAATGAGCAATTAAAAAAGGCTCGTAAATTATTTTTATGCCTTGAAAAAAACAAAAAATTCTAAAAAGTCTAAAATTATTACCTCAATCGCTATAAATAAAAAAAAAACAGTAGCAGTAGGAATTTTACTTAAAATTTTGATTAAAAAAAATCTTTTTTCTACAATCTGTGATAGATGAGTTCCACTATAACGAATCGTTAGCTATCTGTGTTTCTAATTTTAATGCGAACGCCTTCAAAAAGCTCTAGTTATAAGTCATTCGCAAGAGCTTACTTTCTTATGTAATAATAAATTTTTATAAAAAACTGGAAGGTTACTCTGTATTTCTATTCGAAAAAGAATACTTTCGAAACACAATGTATAAGCAATGGAAATTCGAATGATTTTCCTTTCTAATCGAAATGCTATAGCTTTTATCATTATCATGTTGGTTACTAATCACTCTTAGAGAGTTGTTTATCATTCCCCAGCCGCTTGCAATTAACGATCTTAATTTTGCTGCTTCGTAATACTTTTTTTAAACCAAAATAAAGGGTCATCCAAAAAACGCGCCTACATGTTTCTTTGAATTAAAACACAAACTATTTGCAATTTTTTCAAGCTGTTTTTTTTTTTTATTAAAAGTATGATCCATTACAATTATAAGTGGAATAGAATATCATTCAAATGTCCACCATGACTGCGTCTGCAGACATCAATCCGAATATCGAAATTTTCAATGACTTTCCGACATGTTGCTGGTGTTATTTCACGAATTGCAACTTGAATGTTGTTCTTTAGATCATTAATTGTTTGTGGCTTGTTAGCATACACTCGACTTTTCAAAAAACCCCGCAAAACAAATCTAATGGTGTTAGATCACATGACCTTGGAGGCCAATTGAAATCTGCATTTCGTGAAATTGCACGTTGAGGAAATTTTGATCGCAAAAGCGTAATGTTTTCTCGAGCTGTGTGACATGTAACACCGTCTTGCTGGAAATAGACGTCAGACACATCAATATGATTCAACTGTGTCTCTCAGCATTGATTGGTATCGCTCAGCATTCACAGTAACAGCATTTCCAGCATCATCTTCGAAGAAAAATGGACAATGATTCCATTTGTCCAAAATGCACACCAAACAGTAACTTTTTGTGGGTGTAGAGATTTTTAATGAATAACACGAGGATTTTCATCACCATCATCACGACAATTTTGCTTATTGACGAATCCATCCATTCTAAAATGAGCTTCGTCACTAAACAAAATTTTGCTTGAAAATAATGGATCTGTTGTTCGTTGTTCAATAATGCAACTAGCGAAATTACGACGTTGCAAATGGTCTCTTTCTTTCAATTCCTGGGTTAATTTTATAAGCATGTAAATGCAAATCTTTATGCAAAAAATCTCCATAAGGAGCCATAAGAATGCCTAATTCTTGCGAACGACGCGAAATTGATGTTGTCGGTTCATTTTCAACACTTTCACCAACAGCAGTAATATATTCATTTGTGCGTACAGTTTTTGGTCTTCCACTTTTTGGTTTATCAGTAACACAACCAGTTTCTTCGAAAATTTTCACTAATCTTTGAATTGAAGATTGATTTGGCCGATTATTTACACCAAAAAAATCACGTATTTTGCGATGGGTATTTTTCAAAGAACGCCCATTTTCATAATAATTTTGAACGATGTAAACGCGTTGTTCCAATGTGTACCTGTCCATGGTTAAAACTGTACTACCTTCTAATAAAACAAAATGGCTTATGTCATTTGAAAAGATGTCACGTGTAAAAATTATATAGTTCTGACATCTAGGCGTCGCATTTGGATGACCCTTTATAACACAGCTCCCTTCAGATATTTGCTGCAGTATTAATTTGATAATAAAGAAATATAGTTTTCAACAAGTTTACATAATGCAAAAGGAGCTGAAATATTGTTTTAGATATAAATAACAACGTGAAGAAAAAATGAATCATTTGATTTATTAATCTTTCTCTTCTTCTCTCATCTAACTTTCTATTCCCTTCTAAGCAACATTCCGTAAAGAATTAAATAAACACACCCTTCTAACATGATCTTGATTTAATGGTCTAAGTTCATATCCCAGACGTTGCCAGTTTAACTATAACGATTTTTTTTTTTTGATAATTGCGTATATATAACAGCGGCACGCCTAGGCGTCTCTTAATCCACAGGCGAAGTAAAAAAATAAATATTATATTGTAGCTACTTACCACTAGAGGCGCTGCAAAAATGTTCTAAATATAAACACAATAGGCCTAAATCTTGACAAAAATGGTGACTGGAGCTAAAAATGTTCGTGATGAACGGGAAAACAGAGTTACATTTATAAACTGATTTTTTTTTTTTTTTTAATTTAAGTTCTTTAATTAAGAGTTTTATGGCCTTAAAATTACATTTCAAATAAAACTTTATTTAGCTTATTTATTCGATCTAATTGTTGCTAAGTTCCAAATAAGAAATTATTTTTTAAGCTCAAACTCAATTTATTATTTGGAATTAAAATTTTTTTTCTATCGTCTTTTAAAGTGGTTTTAATATCGGCAGGTTATGAAAATAGTTAACTGCCTCGTTCTAGTATAAATTTCTTCTTCTATAGATAATAATTATAAATTCTTTTTTCTTTTTATATACGATCACGAATAATAAAAAAAAAACAATTTTTTTAACAACAATTAAGCTAGAATTTTCTCATTTAAAAATTTAAAAGAAAACACCCTTAAAACCATTTAAAAACAATCATTGAAATACATTTTTATCTCGAAAAATTGTATGTTTAAAATGATGTATGTTTGTGTGAATTACAAATATTTCAATTTGCTATTGCTTAGTGATCTTGTTTAATTCATGATCACTTCATTTAATACCTTTTTAAGTTTTTCCTTTCAATTTTTATTTATATTTTTAAAATTTTTTTGCTTTTTTCTACTTTTCCTTTTTCTTTTAATTAAATACTCATACTAGCTATCTTGGTTTTGTTGTTGTTGTTATTATTATTGTTGTTGTGTGTTTTGTGTGCAAATATTTTAATATACTGTTTGAATTCGTCTTGTTTCTATCTATCACTAGTACATGACACAATTTGCTGTACATGTATTTTTTGTTTCGATACATATTTTTTTTGTTTGTAAGCATTTTCTAAATTCTAATCGTGTGAAAGCAATGTCGCATTCTCATCTTCTTTCTATGTATGAACAAATGTAATTTGTAAAGCATTTTTTTCTTCTCCTTTTTTTGCTTTCTATGCAAGAAAATTTAGTTCACACAAAGTTTCTAATTAAAGTCTAATGACAAATTAAAAATAGCAACAAAAAAAAAAAAAACTAAGTATAAATAAAACACAAACGCGATGTACATATTTTTGAAGGACACTTTAAGAATTTTTGTACAAGGAAACAAGATAAAGTGAAACTAGAATAGATAAAAAGCAAAAGTGTATGTTACTTACACACAACATTCACAAAAAAAAAAAAAAATAATAATAAAAATAAAGAAGAAATTTGCTTTGGGCGAAGTAGAATTCTGCACACTTGGCACAAATGTTTTTTGCTTACTTCAGGGGAAACCTTAAAAAAATTTTGAATACATTGCAAGTGATACACAACAAAAATAATAATGAGATTTTAGATACTAAAAATTGTTAAGTTTTTTACACAACAAAATCTAAGACAGCAAAAAGCAAGTTTAAAAGAGTTTTAAGGTAGATTCAGAGCTTTTGAAAAAAGCTTAAGGCAAATTAAAAAAACTCATATTTTGTTTCGCTTAAGCTTTAATAAAGCCTTAGAAGTTTATATTAATACAAAGAAAAGAAGTATCTGATACATGGCTTTAATAGCAACAACAAAGAGAAATTTAAACATTTTATAAGCTTAAAGCTCAAATTTGTTGAAATAGCCTAAAGTAAATTCGTTGAAAGCTTTAATTTGTCAAAAACTGTTATCAAAAAAATTTAAAATGTAGATTTAAAAAATTTATTAAAAAATATTACAGCCAAAAGCTTTTTAGCTTACAATTACCACATATAGTTAACTACAAAATTCAGAAAACGTTCAAGAAATGCGTTAATGGCTTATTTGGGCTTTTATTTTAAACTTTATTTTAGAAAACTGAAGTAAAGCTTTAAAAAATATTTAAAAATTTTAGGAAATGAGTTAATGACTTATTTGGGTTTTTATTTTAAGCTTTTGTTTTCAAAAAATAAAGTAAAGCTTTAAAAATTTTTTAATTGGTTTAGTTATAAAAAAGCTGTTTTTATACTTATGTAAGCTTTTGATTTATTAACAAGGCCATAGAGAATTACAGGAAGAAGAAACAAATTTTATAGGCATTTATCTAAAGCTTTTTAACAATTTAGAAGCTTTTATAAGTTTATTAACTAGAATAAATAATAAAGCTCAAAGCGCTTTTTGGTAAGAAGTTAAATAAATTATTGAGCAAAAGCATCAAAAATTGCTGAAACTTGATAAACATTTTTTACTTTTTTTTAATTTGAAAAATTAAATTTATTAAACCGACCTAAAAAAAATTTTTTTTTTTGTTTTGGTAGAAAATATGTTTCTTACATTTTATAAGATTTGAAATACTTTAACCTTTTTAATAGAGTACGTTAGATTAAAAGAAGAAAAAAAAAAAATCACTGGGGCACAAACGGGGTCTACTACTTCAAAATGAGAACAAATGATTTTTCCTCTTTTGTTTGCTGTTTCTTTCTTCTATTAAAATTTTGCTGTATTTAATATTCTTTACAAAAGAAGGAAGGTAAAAAACTATATGAATATGAATAGAACAGCATAAAAATAAATAAGTAATGAATATATAAACATAGATCTGTATTAACGGCCTTAACTAAATTAACGATTCAAATAATTTCTAAATAACTCCTTAAGCCATTTGATTTTATTAATATAAATTTTGAAGAGTGAAGTGATCGGTAATTTATTAAACACTTTGGGATGGATATAATCCTCAAGAACTTTTCTGGAAATTCTTATATCGATTGCAAGTGCACCAACACCTCTTTGTAATAAAAGTAGCTTAAGTGGTTCAGTGTCGTTTATATTTATATTACCCTTAACAGAGAGAGAAAGAGAGAAAGCGAAGCCGGTTGTGAATGACATTTGGCGGCGACCAATCCATTTTTTCAAACTATAACGGCACAAATATTATTTGTGCATTAAATGTTGCGAAAGAAATTAAAAAACTCTATTTCAGTGATAAAGGCGGCTAAAATTTCTATTCGAAATATGCCTTACATTTCAGTGACGTCTTGTTTCCTTCAATTAAAGTAGGCGGCGGCTGTTATCGACTATTAGTGGATTGGTTTCGCTCTCTGGCCCATATTCTTAGTGTTTTGACTTGGTATCTGAAGATTATTTTCTTTATTAAAATTAAACAAAAGACTTTAGGCTAAAAATAATCGAGCCAAATTAGTAAGATCTTCCAAAATTGTACTTTGTGAAAAGTTGAAAAAATTATTTCATTATAAGAAGATACAGCACTTAAACTGTGCAATTTTTCATGAAACTTGCATGCAATTTTTGTTAGTGGGTGAAGCAAGAGGTGTAAGCAATATAGTATTGCTTGAATTTGGAGGGGATATTACTGCTGATTATTCTTATTTTAAAATAATGCATTTCGCTGCAACTTAAATAGAAAATTGAAAAACAAATGCTTTGTGTAAATCTGGTCGAAGACATCATAAGGTTATGATATTAAAAGAACAGTTATCATCACTTTCAAACATATTTTGCTTTAATGCGATTAGAGATGGGCTCGTGAGTTACGATCATGCACGATCACGGGGAAAAACGTATTACTCATGTAAGCTTATGCAAGACCTTAGTTTTTCTTTGGTTAAATTCAAGCGCTCTCTTGAATAGTGAGAAATAGTGAAAATAATATTTTTTATTTTCCAATATTAAGAAAGCAGAAATATATGGCAGGTAATAAAGTGAGATTTTTAGCCGAATAACAATACTTTTCTGTTAAAATAATGAATTTAAATTTAAGAAAGAAAATAATTTGATTGTGCACTATTCACTCTAATCGTGTAACTGGGGAATGCTTCAAATGACATAACGATTAACTTCGCTTGGCTTATAAAAATCGCTAATTTTGGAACTTGTTAAGATCTCTTAAATGGATTTATTCACAACAAATGTCTTTGGCAATGTTTATTAAAATCTGGAAAAATATTTAAAAATTACTTCTATTTTTTGTTACAAATTTTCAACTCTGGAGTTAATCAATTTGGCGAGAGTAGCATCTATGCAGAGGTTTAAGTGTTGGTTGAATCACTTTGTTGTTTCGTTATCACTGTGCTTCGAGTATTAAGTGTTTTATTGTTTGTTTAAGAAATGTTCTTGTGTAGACAGATACGCCAACAATATTTTCTATTTACAATTAATGTCACAAGGTTGTATTTACTTGTATGTAGATACATCTGTACATATATATTCTAGCATATGTGCCATAAGTTATACACATACATGCATACATGTACATACACAAGATACAAATAATATTTAATAGATTGTATATTTAATGCATTGTATGTCTTTAAATTTAAAAAATTTTTTTCTTGCAATACACAATAATAATTAGATAATTTTTTTTTTTATATGCTTATGTGTGTGTATGTATGTACAAATATTTAAATGTGTATGTAGTATGGATGTGTTTAGCAATAACAGTGTAGAAACTATAACATTTAATCAGGTGCATAACATAATGCGTTATTGATGTCATGTCGTCATAATAAAATCTAGTCATTGTTCACTCACATGGTTCATGTTGTTTTCATGTTCATAAAGCAATGACTAGGGAGAGAATAAAATCTAATTTTATAAAGAATAGAAGATCAGAGTGTTACGTAAGAAGGCAGCTCCATTTAATTCAAATATTAATTGAGCGTATTTTAAATGATTGTTTAACTTTTGTTTTTGTTATACGTTTTATTAAAGTTTTAGCGAGGTTAGATAAAATAGGAGTATAAATTTTAAACAACACAAGTTTTAATTGGGCTAAATAAATTTACCAAAATAATTGCGTTTTAATTTTAACACCTTTTTTGTTTAGAAAAAACACACATGTTCACATCTTAATTGTTTCTTATCTTCTCTTCTTATATTTTCGGACCAATGAGAGCTTTTCATTATTTTATATTTTTATCTTTATTTTATGCTTTTATGATCTTCTGTTAATAATCAAAATATCTAGAATTGAAAATATTAATATTTTTATTTTTTTCTTTTTTTCTCTTTCTTCTTACTCCCCAAAAACAAAATTGAACTAAAACTAAAAACGTGGCATTGCTTTATTTTGTATGCTGCTCCATTTCGTTGTCCACATTTTTATCTATTTTTAGGTGAGTCTGTTTGTTCTGGATTAGAGGTTGAAATTGAAAATAATAACAATAATAATCATCATGGTAAGCTTTTCTCATTATTTCATAAATGTCATTATAAAAGTTCATATTTTTTTTTTTATTTTTTTTTCTTCAAAAACTAAATTAATTTAAAAAAAAACTTTTAATTTATTTTTTGTTTGATATTAAAAAAGAATTGGTTTTAAAATTTTTATATTGATCGTATTTATTTCAAGTTAAATATTATTTAAAAATGCATGATTATTTTTTTTTTCAAATTTGTCTTATATTAACAAACTAAACACAATTTGTTGAAATCAGAAGTATTAAAAGTTTTGCTTTTATTTTTAAATACATTTGAAAGTCAGCGTAAATGGTGCCTCAAAAGGCTCCTTAAGCTCTTCTTTTTCCTACTCACTCGAATTATGTTTTTAAATGAATAAAAACAAAAAAAACTTTTAATGAAGTAATAATTTCATAAATTAAAAAAGCTTTTTCAAAATAACTCATATGAATGGAAACTAAGCTTTTAAGTAATTTAATAAAAATAGTTTTTGCCAAGAAGTTTCAACATTTTTGCTTTAATGTTATAAAAAGATTTTAAAATTAGTTACTTACAAGTGTTAAGAGAACTGTTTTCTTTTAATTATACACGGTTAAAACTTTTCATCAGCTTAAAAGCTTTAAATAATGTCTAAGATTTAAAAATTTTTAAGCTTTATTTATATTATTTTTTATATAATAAAATAAGCCTTAACAAATTTAAAGCTTTTTAGTAGCTTCTTGTTAAAAAATGTACAAAGCTTTTTTATTTTATTGAAGAAAAATATTGTAGTTACGCTTAAAACCCGTTAAGCATTTTTACAAAAATTTTAATTAATGTGTATGGACTTTGACTTAAACGCAACTCTTAGTGAGTCTTAGGGTATTGGTTGTTCGGGTATTGCTATATTTTCCAGCAGTTAATAAAGTAAAATCAAGCTTTATTTTTAGCTTTGAAACCATATTTATGTGTTTTTTTTATTATACTTTAAAGCCTTACCAACCCTTAACTTTTGTAGTTTTTATTGTTTTTAAAACCGTAGTCCTTTTTAAATTAAAAATTTTACTCAAAAGCTTTTGCTGATTAAATAACGGTTTCGTTTAAAGAAAAAACTAAGAATTTAACTCTCTATTTTTGAAAGTTTACTAAGTGAAAGAAAGGGAAAGCAATTTTTATTTATTAATAATTAAAAAAGTTGTAAAATTTTTTTTTATTTATAAAAAAAAAATACAACAAATATATAAAATACAACTAAAAAAATTCATTTAAAATGACCTTACATGCTTAGTCAAGTTCCAATAAAAAGCTTTTATTTACACAAAATTTTTAAATACCCATAACAATTAAAAATAATATTTTCTTCAATTTAAATAAATTTAAATTCTAATGAATCGTTTATTTAAATAGAAAACAACCAACTTAATATTTTAATAATTTCATTCCTTTCCATTCCGAAAGCTTTTAATCGTTTTTATTTATAGTTAATTGCTAATTTGATGATGATTAATTATTTTATTTTCCTTTTCAAATTTAAATTAAACTACATCTAATCAGAGGTAAATGTTGTATATAAAAATATATATAATATGCGTTCAGAAGTCATTGCGCTCATAAAAGTTTTCTTCAAATCTCATTATCATTACATCAATTTCAGTTTGAAGAAATTATTCATTACATTAACCAATGTTCATCGATGTTAATTTATGATGTTTAATGCAACTACATAAATTTTATTTTATATTCAAAAGCGAAAATTCATTGTTCATTAAAATCAAAGCAAAAAATAAATAAAATGTTATTATTTTTAATTTTCGAGCCTAATAATTAAAAAGACAAAAACAACTGTATAGAAATATAATAATTTTGAAAATAATTTACTTAAATATTAATGAAGAATCTTTTTAATTTTTTTTATATGTTTTTCTAGGTGACTCATCCTATCACATGAAGATTCTAGTACCAGCTGTGGCCTCTGGGGCCATAATTGGCAAAGGTGGAGAGACCATAGCCTCGTTGCAAAAGGATACAGGTGCTCGTGTTAAAATGTCCAAATCACATGATTTCTATCCAGGTTAGTTTAACGAAATTTCTCTATTTTATTCAAGGTATTTATTATTTATAATAATTTTTGTTGTTGTTTATTAATGCAGGTACTACTGAACGCGTGTGTCTTATTACCGGCAACGTAGAAGGCATTATGACTGTACTCGATTTCATAATGGATAAAATCCGTGAAAAGCCCGATTTGAATACTAAAATTTTAGATGTCGAAAACAAACAGAGTCAGGAGCGTGATAAACAAGTTAAAATTTTGGTGCCCAATTCCACGGCTGGCATGATCATTGGCAAAGGTGGTGCTTTTATTAAGCAAATAAAAGAAGAAAGTGGTTCTTATGTGCAGATAAGTCAGAAACCCAAAGATATTTCATTGCAAGAACGTTGCATTACTATAATTGGTGATAAGGAGAATAATAAAAATGCCTGCAAAATGATACTTTCGAAAATTGTCGAAGATCCCCAATCTGGCACTTGTTTAAATGTGTCGTATGCTGATGTTAGTGGCCCCGTAGCTAATTTTAATCCAACCGGTTCTCCGTATGCCACCAATCAGAATGCTATAAACTCGAGTACCGCCTCCTTAAATTCAACACTGGGTACAACTATTGGTGGCCCAGCTGCGGCAGCTGGTTTACTAGTCAACGGTACAGGCATTAATTTGTCATTAAATCTAAGCACACCAAATCCAGCTCCAAATCTAGCCTTGGCCACTCAGTTGTTAGAACATATAAAGGTAACTTACAAATAGAAAAAATTATTTCGATAAAAATCTTAAAATTTTGAATGAATATTTAATAGTGAACTAAAATAACCCAGATTCAATTTATTTTGCTCAAGTTTTAATTAGTTAAAGAACATTTTTCATATGTAATTTCATGTTACCTTAAGGAAATGTGAACTCAGTTGATGAATCTGTTATGCACAGACTATAGCGGCATCTATTAGGTCATAATAAACAAATTCTTCGGGAAACTTACTGATTCATCCGTGATGTAAAAATATGTATTCAAATTCTTTTTTTATATGGTTAGAAATATAAGAGTAGAACGTTACTATGTCACTTTGTCCGTCATAGTTTTCTATCTCTGGAACTTAAAATTTTAACAGAACTCTTTCTTTTGTTGAATTAAAAGTTTAAACTTTATTCAAGTTTACGACAGAAATTAACATAAACTTTGAAGTGCTTGTCGCGCTATAATGATATTTATATAAAATATAAAATTAAAGGGTGCCCCATACAAAATATAATTATTACTTATAACGCCTAATTTTTTAACTGCAATAAGCGGACCTTTGAGACTTAAACAGAGTGTGCGCCTGTTATTTTAAAGATATAAAAATCAATTTTAAAGGGTGTCCCAATAGAAGACTTCTGTTTGATGTTTATACCGTAATAAATACGCTAACTTTTCTTCATAAAAAAATATATAAAACTGTTTCACAAAGCGCAGATTAATTAATTTCTAGCTTTTTATTATTTTAAAATTTTCCATATTTTGATTTTTTTAAGGAATTCTATAACAAAAATTAATATTTGAAACATTTCATTACAAAATTTATGTTTATTTGTTGGTCACTTTTTTACTGGACCAGATTATTGTAAAATCTCCATCGAAATTTTGAAAAAGACCAAAACATTTTTCTTAAAGCGAAGAAAAATCAAAGACAGAACGAGAATTTTTGTTAAAGCAAAAAAAAAATATTGGAGCTTTTTATTTTTTTTAATAGGCATTAACTACGTTAATAGCGTATGATTTTTTAAAATAACATATGAAATAAAATTTTAATTAACGCCTAAAAGTATGCTTTGATTTAGTGTTCATGATGCATTCAAGTCGCCTGCAACATGATGGTTTAAATTAATTTTTGTTTACGTGGGAATCTACATAAAATGTCTTAAAGTTTATAATGTGGTATTAAAATATAATTAATTATAATAAAATAATAAAACAAACCACGCTAAAGCTAAGCATTTGTTCAAAATATTCTAGAAAAATTAATAGGATTTCGATTTAAAATAGAAGAGGCAACCAACCACCTAAGGTGTTCTTTTTTACGTTACACAAATAAAATTATAAAAAAAACTACAACATTTTTTATCTCTTTACAGGTCGCTTTAAGAAGTTTAGGATATTCTGAAACCGCCACCACTGAAGTGTGTGCAGCCTTAGGAGTTTTAGCAAAATATGGGGTACTGGGCATGGGTGTCGGTTTGCCTCACACTAATGGTGCTCATACAACACTGGGCAGTTATTTGGGTGTATCCACGTTGGATCAACAGACAGCTGCTGCCAATGTTGCCGCTAGTGCTGGCAATGTATTCGGTGCCGTAGGACAAGTCAATTTGGAACAATATACAGCTGCGGCTGCAGCCGCCGCTGCTGCTGCCGCCTCACGTCCCACTCAAGCGCAATTGGATGTTGCAGCTGCTGCAGCACAATTTGATCATTTCCGTCATTTAGGAGGTGCAGCTACTGCCGGCCAAGCTGCCACACCTGTATCATTAAATAATAATAGTTTTGGTTTAGCCGCTGCTACAGGTACCGCCACTTCAGCACCCACATTGGGTGCAACTGCTGCTCATTCGTTAAGCAGCCTAAGTAAAAGTCCTACACCAGGTGATTTAGGTGCCAAGGATACTAAAAATGTGGAAATTCCTGAAGTTATTGTAGGCGCTATCTTAGGTGGGCCACGTTTTTATTATCCCTACTAAACGAACAGACAGCAAAACCAAACAAAAAAAAAAAAAATAAAAAAGCAAAACACAAACAAATCTAATCTAACCAAACCTAGTTTAATCCTTCCCCTTATTCCAGTAAATTTACGCACGCTAAGAAGCTCAAACTTTCGTAGAACAGGTTTTTTAAAACCTTTTTTCGGTTGCCTGTTTTTGTTTTTTATTTTGCTTCATATTAAAATATCCATATTTGTTTGTTTAATTGTTATTTTTGATTTTTATAATTAGTTATTTAATAATTTGTTTTTAAGTTTAATGCAATTTTCTTTTTAATAGTTTAGTCATTTTATTAATAACTTGTGTAAGTGCCTTAAAGAAAGAAAAGCAAACAACTTAATTCTTATATTGAAGCCTTCATACTTCCAAAAATAACATTCCTTGTTTTAGCTATAACTTATTATTGTTTTCATTCATTTAACTTTCTGTGGAAACAACACATTCCTTTTAATGATTTGGCCCATTAAAAAGAAAAAAAATCATTTTTAAGTTTAAAAAGTGTCTCAAATTTAAATCATGTATTTTATCATTTATTTAGCAGCTTAATTCTTTCACCCTTAACAACAACAATTAATTTAATTAGTTTTTTCTTGTTTTTAAATTTTTTTATTTGTTAATCTAGTCAAGTTCTTGCCGCATAAAAATGTTTTCTTTTCCTAATTTCATAACGATAACAACAACAATCAACAAACAAAAATTTATTTTAAAAGTGCAAAAAAAAAGACATTTGTTTTTTCATATTTTTTTTTTTTCACAATTTTCCATTTTTAAGAAACTGTGATTTTTATACAATTCACCATATTTCATTAAAGATTTTTAAACTTTTTACATTTAGAAATATTAGACACCCAATTCAGCTCAGTTAAACACTTTCCAATTTCCTTTTAGTGATTTTAATTTTAAGAGACCTAACAGTTTTTCCAAGGCTTGTCCTTATTTCGTTTAAAAAAAGAAACGAAAAAAAGTAATTCCTTTAAACAAAAACATTTTTTTTTTAATTTTTTAATATTAATTAAGTATTTGTATGTAATTGAAGGGCGCAGCTTTATATTTAAGTTTTCTATTTAAAGTTTTATTTGCACTTATTAATTGTTAACATTTCAAAATATTTCTAGTTTTTAGTTAGAATTTATATTTTGTTTTAATTATTGAAGGTATAGAAATTTATATTTAATTCAAATGAGTAATAAAAGAATTAGAAGGTACGGAAACTGTTAACTGTTGTTAGTAGTTAATGTGATTATTCACATTGCAGGATTTTTATTATTTTTATTCGTTCTACACTATTTTTACTTTATTTTATTACTTTACTTTTGCTTAACTTAAAATAGAATGGTTAGACTTTTTTCTATTCTTTATGTTTGTGTTGTATCTCTTCCCTTTCGTTCTTTTTATCCATTGAACGTATTAGAAAATAACCGTCTTATAACTGAAGTTGGTTCTAAGATTTCATAATATACGATGCCAAGCATTTTCCATTAAATGAATTTTATTTGAGATGGGTCTGGTTTTTCATTGAGACTTTTGTATAATTGTGATGTTTGTAGCTAAAAGTGTTGCTACTGATAATTTTTTTCTTTCGAAAAACCAAAAATCCGTAAAATTCATTAACCTCTAAAAAAAATCTTTCGAAGCCAAAGATATTAATTTTATCTTCGTAACCTTATTTAAAAGTAAACCATATTTCAGGCAAAGCATTTTGTGTCGAACAGAAAAAATAGAAGTCAGTACGGCGGCCATAAGCTTCCCCCATCCACTATTTTCGAAATAATTTTAAAATTGTCGTACAACATGAGGCCGAATATCTTCATAGTAGAAATTTGCATTTTTCTCTAAAATGCTCTCTTCAAATAAATCACAGTCTCTAACAGTTCGTAGCACGGACTACTTTTTGGGGCGCTAAAGCAGCTCATCGACTTTTGATTTATCCCAACATTTTTAAGAATTTTATAAGGGCTTTCTCTTTTGACGCGAGTCTAAATAAATTAAAGCCTTTAATTCGTCCTGATCTTCAAACGTTTTTAGCTGTGCAGGACGCTCTTTATTATTCAGCTCGAATCATCTCAATTCACTCACGACATATTCAAGAGTCAAAAGTAGGCAACATGAATTAATAAAAAGAAATTAATTGTGAAGAAGCAAAAGAGCTCCCTAAAAATTACAGAGATGCCATTTTTCTTTCGTTCCCATGGAATTCATAGTTGAAGGAATGTTTTCTCAAGGAATTTTTTTTTTGTGAGAATGAAATTCCGTGAGAATATTTATGATTGGGCTATTTAACTCAGCAAAAAGATTTCTTAAAAAATATATAAATAAAAATGAAGTGACATTCATACCGTGCAAGCTCAGTGAGGATACTTTAACGTAACATAGTTGTAAAACTGGTTTGCTTAGAAGAAAATTACTACTGGCGCCATGAAGGCCTGGCAAGTAGTTATATTTTCAATAATAATCCCCTGCATTTCTGGGTATAGAATTATCATAATGAAAACAGCTCCTTCATTTTTTTTTTGTCTAGTGAATTAATTTTTATTGGAAAACTCAAGTCGGCCAACATAAACTGGTTAAAACTCAAACAAGTTTTAATTTTTCCATGTCGAGCTCAAGTTTTAAAGTTGTTTTATTTAAAATTTTATTTACAAATTCATTATTTTAATTACAAATATTATGAAACCCCTACTTTCATTTATATCTTTTCGAAAGGCTTCGCTTATCAAAAGCTCTTTTAGTCTCAAGCGTAGAAGTAACGGTTTTTTTTCGAGAGGATTTTTTTTTTTCATATTTAGGCTTCAGAAAAGATCGCGAAACTAATATTTCAATAAGAGTAGAAAGTTTTTAATATTTTCCATTGAATGTAAACGCTCAAAATTATTGCACAAATTAAACAGTGGAACCAAAAACTAAAAATTATCATTTGGGTATTTTAAGGTCTTATTTTTATACAGTTATTATTAATTACATTTAATTTTGTTTTTTAGTAGTTTTAAAAGTTATAGATTCCAAACAATAATTTGTTTATAAGGGATATTAGTGCAATTGGCTAAAGTAATTTTAATAACACTAAAAGCTAGAAAAAAATATTGATAAAATTAAAAATAGTAATAATAATAATGATGACAAGGCAAATTAATTAGAAGATGGTAGTGAAGGCGATTTTATTGATTTTCGCCGGTTGCCTTGCTATCAAACTTTATGTATAGAAAATCCATATACTATTTTGTATGCTGTTTCACATTCGGGCCAGCGGGGAAAATTAACGAATTCATCATTGCTACCACCTTCAAATTGATTCACGTTTCTATCGTTCTTTTGTATAATAGAAAAATTTTTAAATTTTAATTTACTTTCTTCTTATATAACTGAAACAGATTGCTTTCGTTTTTAAATTTTGGCCTTCGATCTGTACTAAAAGGGGGTTAAAAACTTTTTGAAAACAATAAATATGTAAATCTATACCTCACTTGATTTTAATATTTTTTATTTTAAATGTTATTATTTCGTTAAAATTGTAATTAAAAAATATATATTCCTTTTTTTGTATGTTTTTCAACAAATTTGTTTTAAAAAATAAGTTTTCAAATATTTTATAATTATAACACTTTAAAATTTTAAATACTTCTTTATAGAATTCGAAATTAAAAGAATTTTTTTTTAATTTTTTATTATTCTATATTTTATAATCTTTAAAGCCAAATTAAAATGTTTTTTTTTTAACAAATAACATATCATGTTACACAAAATTAATTAAAAAAAAAAATTAATATAAAAATAATTATAATAATAAAAAAAAAATAATTCCAGGTCCAAATGGTCGTAGTTTAGTTGAAATACAACATATATCGGGAGCAAATGTGCAAATTTCAAAGAAAGGTATATTCGCACCTGGCACTAGAAATCGTATTGTAACAATAACTGGTCAACCGAGTGCCATTGCAAAAGCTCAATTTTTAATTGAACAAAAAATCAACGAGGAGGAGACAAAAAGAGCGCGACAAATTCCATTAGCCACTGTTGTGAATTAAAATTAAAAAAAAAAAAAAAAACAAAATACAAATGAACCCATTAACATACATACACTAACATAAATCTATATAAAAACAACAAATATGAATACACAAATCTAAACACACATATACACACATACATGCATAGTACATCTTTATTAATTAAAAAAAATTGTTATCATTAAAAAAAATTAATATAAAAAAACCCAACAAACAAAAAAGTAAATAATTTAAAAAAAGTTTTTCTTAAAAAAAAACACAAAACTTACATTTTAAAAATTCCCTTTTTCAAAACACACATTTATATTCACCCCATTACTAAACAAAAAAAAATTAAAACCAACAAGAAAACCAACAACGTAAAAACAAAACTTAGTAAAATATTTAACAAAATTTAAATAAAAAACGAAACGAAAAGAAAGAAAGAAAGAATATGTTACATAAAACAAAAATAAAAGAGTTAAAAACCAAAACTTTTTAGATAATAATAATAATTTCAATATAACAAAAACAACAACAAAAAGAAACATAAAACTAATTTAAAAAAAATACTTTAATAAAAAAAAGAGAAAAATAATATTTAGCAAACAGTTTTTAAAGAAAAATCTTAAATCTTAAATCTTAAAGAATTTTTGTTTTTTTCAAAAAATTCTTAAAATAAAAAACAAAGTAAAATTTGTTTAAACAAAAAATAACTAAACTTCTAATTATAAAACAGGAGTTAGTAAATTGACAAATATTTAGTAAAATTAAAACAACAAAACCAACAATATATAAAAATAATTTTAAAAAAAGTTTTCTTCTTTAAAACACACACTTTTTAACATATTTAAGAAAACATTAATTTTTTTTTTTTTAAATAGTTAAATAAATTTTATAATTTTCTTATTTAAACACAATGAATAAAAAGAAAAAACAAG
Organism: Cistogaster globosa; assembly: GCA_937654795.1. Taxonomy (NCBI): domain Eukaryota; kingdom Metazoa; phylum Arthropoda; class Insecta; order Diptera; family Tachinidae; genus Cistogaster; species Cistogaster globosa. The sequence goes on along the minus strand of OW569403.1, from coordinate 13,540,564 downwards.
AAAGCAAAAAGGCAAATTAGCTAATTTTTCATAACACTTTCTGCCCTTAAGTCTGTTAAAGAAAAAAGTTATTAAAACAATTAAAGTTACTAGATATTGTTAAAATAGTTAAATATTTAATAATCCCCCCTAAGAGTAAAAAAAAATATAATACAAATTGTTTGATTTAGTAGTATAATAATAATAATTTTTTTTGGTTTATTGCTTTATAGGATCAAAAATTTTCAGTTTTTAGTTGAGCAACAAATGTTAAAAACACTTTTGGAACCAAAAAAAATTTTTTTGTTGACACCCACAATTAGTCAAATGAAATTCTTTATGCGTAACGAACTGTGCGATCGGTTATGTGGGTAGACCACCAACAAATATCTTTGTTTAGAGTGACCATTTTTCTATTTATTTTTTAAGTTTCTTATTACCTTTTACCTTAAGATGTTTTTTCTATAACACAATTAATTTTAAATCTTTTTTATTTTTATATTCAATAATAAATAACAATCTTCAAAAATATGGTCACTCTATCAACTGCCACACATAAACAAAATTATATTTTCAAAGTAATTTATTAATAATTCGTGGACCCAATTGAGTTGAAACGCTCTAAAAATTTTTGAATTCGTTCGTTTTAATTGTGTTTATACCACAAGACATTTCGAAGTTAAAGTCGAAAAAATATGATGTTTCTGTATTTTAAGCGGACAAAAACAATTGTATGAAAAGCACTCAATTATTTGCGTAAGTTTGGAATACTGAAGCAGCTTTTAAATGCGTAATTAAACGAAACCAAAAAGTGCCCAGCGTTTTTGATTTGTAAAGCACCAATAAAAGTCTAAATTTATAGAACCGATCAGAAACAAAAACTACTTTACAAACAACTCATTGTTGTAAATTGTAGGTTGTATAAAATACAACACTAGTTGCCAACATGTTGTAGTAAAATTGTAAAAGCATGACAAAGAAAATTTATTTGTACCTTCGTACTTTTCCATATTCCTTTTACGACATTCAATGAATATAAAAAAATAAGTATTTTATTTTATTAAATGGCGTACGGCTTAACACTCATACAACAAATTGTAAATTGAACACATTTTTTAAATTAAAAAAAATCAGCTGACTCATTTCATCATTTGCCCAGTTTTTTTTTTTTAATTTCAATATTATTTGCGCTAAAACATATGATTGTTGTTATTGTAATTGTTGTATAACTGAAACTACTTTTCGGAAGAAATGTTTCACTTGATTTTAAATACATTTTAATTAATTATCTTAAATTTCCAACCGAAGTTTTCTAGCGATTCTTTAAAGACTACAGTTACGTATGTTGTTGTGCACTGTATGAGAATTTTATTTTTTTTCCTTTAAATCATACCATAATCAGCTAAACGAATATTTTAAAATTTGTTGCGATTGTTTATTGCTTTATTATTTTTTCATGTAATTTTGTCTAATGCTGGGAATTATATTTACCTTCTAAAACTTTAAAACTAAATTTTGTATAAAAAACATTTCCAAAATGTTTTAAAATTTTTCCTTGAAAAAAAAAACACAACAATTAATTTTCGGTCAAAATTTAAAAGCTTCTATTTTATGGGTTAAAACATTCAACCTTATACATTTAAAATATGTAAAAATTTTCGCATGTTAAAAATTTAACCTCAACTCTCATATAGTCAAACAAAAATTTTTAATTCTTCAAAAAAAAAATTTTTTTTAATTTTTTTTTTTTTTTTTTGCTACAGAATATCTTTATCTTGCTACTGCCATCGACAATTATTTGGTGTACTATATGAATAGTTCAAAATTTTTTTTACGATACAATAAACAAAATTTCGATCATAAAATTTTTATAAACATTTTTAAAGAAATATTGACAATGTAAGCTTTTTAAACAGAATTTTAAAATAATTAATTTTGAATGCTTGTGTCTCACTAATATTTTGTTTTAAATTTTAAAATCCAAAACAAACCTCATTAAGAAATTAAAGTGGTGATTTTTCAACGAACATCTTTAAAGTTAATTTTCGATAACTGACAGAAAAGCAAACAATTTTAGCTGTTTAATTCAAAAACGCTTAAGCAATGTGGCAAATGTCTTATCTCGATTTTTTATTTTAAGTGTTAAAAGGGTGTAAAGGCTTTTTGGTTTTATAACCTCAAAAATTTAATTTAAAGTTTAATTTGAGTTTAATAAATTTCTAAACAATTTGTATTATATTTTTTTTAATAATTCTGCTGTTAAAAAAACTTAACTCCGTTTATTTGTTAAAGAAAAAGAATAGTGCAAATATTTATGTTTTTTTTTTTTCTTTAAAACTGTTTAAGTTTTATTTGTTGTTTGTTTTTTGTTACAACATACAAAAAAATCAATAATTTATTTAATATAAAAAAATATACTTAAAAGCCATACTAAATAATTGTGTTAACATAAAACAAATGAATTTTAAAGTCTTTGTTTTAATAAAAAAAGTTTTGAGAGGAACCTTGAAGGAGACCTTAAATGTTTGATTGGAAACGAAAACCTTTTAAAAAACCTTTAAAATTCATAAAAATACATAAAAACAAGTCAGGAATTTTTTGTTAATGTTAAATATTAATTTGTTTTTGTTAAATAATAGATAAATAATATTAAAACAAAATGAACGTTTTCAACATGAAACAAGGTAATTATTAATTTCTAAAAATAAAACAAAAAGATTAATTATAGGCTAGTGAATTATTTAACTCTTTAAAAATGATTTTTTTTTTTTTTTTTTTTTTGTTGTGTGTAAAAAAATTTTTATTCCCCCCAATTAATATTAAAATTGAATGTTTGTTTTTTGTTAAATGTTTTATTATTTTAGTTTTTTTTTTATAACCATTGACCTTGTTTTTTTTATTTGTATTTTTTTACCTTTTTATTTTACAGCATATTTGATGGTTTATTTAGATTGAGCTGAGTGGCTTTTTTTTAAATAAAAATAAAAAAAATGGTTTGTTTAAAGTGGTTATTTGTTTTAAAAACGCGCTTTATGAAAGTCTTCTCCTTATGGTTTGATTTTATGTTTATTTTAATTAATTTGTTTTACTTTTAAAATGTTTATTTGGTTTTATGCCAGTTTTATATGCCTTTTTTTTGAGTTTTTTTTTTTTTGATAAATTTGCTCGTTGTGTATATAAAAAAATTTTAATTAACTAATTTTTTATATATATTTTTTAAACTTTTATCTTTTTTAATAATCTATAATTTTTTATATTTTTAAGTTATTTTCTTTGAATAAAAAACATCACACAATAAATTTGTTGAGTTAATTTTTTTTGTAAAAATTTTATAGGTTTTTTTTATTATTTTTAATAAATTAATCAAGTTGAATTTGTATACTTTTAAATAAATTGTTTAACATTAGTTTTGTTTTTGTATATATTTTTTCATAACTTTTAAAAATTTTGCTTTAACAAACTCGTAAAGAAAATAAATAAATAAAAGACAAATTACTTCCATTTTATTCAATAAATTAAAACTTATGTATAATTAATATATTTTTTTTCTTAACTTTTGTTGTATAATATCATTATTAAATAATTTGGACATCACATTAAAAATATATATATTAAAAAAAATTTATTTTAATTATATTTTATATTAAAAAAATAATTCATTTATTTTTAAAACACTTTAGTTTAACTTTTAAGTGCATTTTAATTTTCAAAAGATTATATATTTGTTTTTTTTTTTAATTAAAAATAATAAATTGTAATTTCTTTAAAAATAAAAAATATAATATTTTACAAATTAATAAATATTAAAAAAAAATAAATAAATAAAAAATTTTCTGTGTTTTTTTATTTACTTAAACTGCTCATCATTTTACATAATATTTAGCAAAAGCGCTTCTTTTTCTACCATCCACCACTTATAAAAAAAAAGTCACTCAACTCAAAAACATCAAATCAGCGTACATTTTTTTATTTTATTTTTAACGAAAAAAAAATCAGTAATTTTAACCCAAAAGTCATTATTTCAACAATTCTCATTCAACCACTGAAAACGTTCATTTTATTTTAAAACTCTACTTAAAAATAAATGTAAAAAAATAATTATTTTTAAATAAAAAAAGCTACTAATATTCATAATTAAGTTACGGGTATTGTTAAACATTAAAAATCTTTTAGCTTTTAAGTTTTCATTAAATTTATTTAAACGTTTTATTAACCTTTTAAAGTTTTATCTTCTCTGTTTTTAAAAAAATAATTAATTTGTTGAACCACAAAAAAGAAGAAAAAATAATAAATAAATAAAATTGTGCAATAATTGTTGTGTTTTATAAGTAAGTTTTTAATTATTATTTTTTTTTTTTAATAAAATCATAAGTTTAAATTCATTTAAGGGTTTTCTTAAACCCACATAATTAACAACAAACACATTTTTAATTAAAAAAAATTATAATTATAAAAAAATTAATTAATTAATTTAAATGCTAGTGTGCCTTGATTAATAACTATGCTTAAAATAATATTTTAATTATTTCAACAATATGAAAAAAGTGAAAGCAAAAATTTATAATCTTTCTTTTCTTATTTATCTATTCTAAAGTTTTTATCATTAGAATTAAATTCATTATTACATTTTAAATATGTAAATTATTCATTAATGCTTAAAATCTAAAATTGTTTTCTTTAAAATTATTTTAATTTCATTATTTTCAAAATATATATTTTAGCATTAAAACAACAAAAACAGTAAATAAAAAAAAACAAAATCACACTTTTATTTCATTTTCTAATATCTAACTTATGACATGTACACTTTTTCTACCTTTTGTTTTTTATTGTTCAGTTACAAGAAAAAAAACAACAACAAAATTCATAGCAAGTATATTCATCATCTTCAGGTCTTCAAAAAGAAATTCAAATGTTTTAATAAAAGCGAAATTATTTCTAACAAAAATCGCTAACAACAAAAAAAATCACCGCTTTCGTCAAAAACGCCAAGACATTCATTTCGACACTGGTTCCTTATGAAAGTTTTAGTTTTATTTCATTCATCTTTAATGATTTCCAAACTTATTTTTAAGCAAAAGTTCAAAGGATACTTTAAGGAATTAAAGAGAAAAAAAAAATACTTACAACGAAATTATTTTTAAAAAGATTTCCTAACCGTCAAACCGCGATATTACTTTGTGAAATACAATGTTATTTGACAACACTAAAGGCCGTGTCAGATAGAACTTTTTCGCTTTGCGTGACGTTTCAAACTTTGAAAAAAAGTGTAAAACGCAAGAGGTATGTCACAATAAAAACTTTGACAGCGCTTAATTATTGTTTGTTTACGTTAAAAGTGCATAGTAGTTTTTATATTTTCATTAAAATAATATTAAAAAATGTTATTGGAGGACATATTGGAATTGGTTCTAATCCTAATCTTAATGAATGAAGCATTTTTATATAACTACATGTATACATAAGAATATTAAAATAAACTATTTCCTATAGTTAAAATAATTTGTTACAAATTAATACTAGAAGCCTTTTTCAAAAATAATAAAGGAATAATATTTAATAAAAAAATTACATTTTAAAATACTTACCTCTTTTACTTTAGATTTTGCAAAAAATAATATACAAATGTATAGCAGCTAATTGTCAAAGCGCGCCAAAAGATGAGTGTTGACCAACTTTGCGCTTTGCTTTGCGTTAAAAGTGCTTTATGTGACATGTTTCATATAAGTTCATACATTTTATCTTAAATGTCAAAGCGAATTTGCAACGCAACGCAAAGCAAAAGTTTTATCTGACACGGCCTTAAATGTCAAGTAAAAAGCAGGTAAATTTAATATTAAATATTAACTATAAAACCAGTTCCAAGTGAAGTGAGTGCATAAGAATAAATGTGTTCGCTTAAAATTAAAGAGAGACAAATCGACAATTGAACAGAACTTTTTAGCTTGAAATAAGCTATTGAAATATAAATTAAAAAATAATCTTAAACTAAAATAAACATTTAATTTGTTTTCTTAAACCTTGAGATATTTTTTTACCAGTGTCTATAATTCTCATTTAGTTTGTAAAGAAGTTTAAATAAAAAATATTTTATTTATATATTCGGGCGAGTGAAAGTCGCAACGAAAAATGAAAGTTAAGAAAACAGAACAACCTAAAATTAAATAATTGTCGCAAAAAGTTTTTTAAGTGTATAACTTAAAAAAAAAAAATAAAAAAGCACGATGAATAAAGTTAACAATAATTTTTCGAGCTGCTCATTAGAATCCCTAAAGAAGAACCATGTAAATTTTTGTGAAGTTTGGAACGAGTTGTTTTGTTTTGAAAATTACAGCTTTTTTTTTAGATTTTAAACACGTTATTTCAAATTTTTCAAAATACTGTCGATTTTTTATCATTATTTTTTTTTGCAATTGCGTTCCTAAAAAGATAAAAATTAAAAAGAAAATGCAATTTTTATATTAAAAAATTCTAATCTCTCTCCAATTTTGTTCGAAAGAGCATCATCAGTAATTTTCCTATAATAGTAAAAATTTCGTAATAAATTATTAAAAGTTAATTACTTCTTAATAAATAATACATCTTTTTTTTTTGTTTTTTTTAACGGCTGTTGCCCCATAGATGGAATAAACAAAAACTAAAAATATTTAAAAAATGTTACAATACAGATTTAAAGGGGTCTTCCTTTCGAAAAATTCACAACTGAAGAAGGCACAGATTTAAGCAATATAGGTTCAGCTTAAATTAGTTAAAGAGTTTAGAGTTATTTGAACTGTTATGAGCCAGCATTGCTACAGAAAAGTCGCTATTGATTAAAATTTATTATGAAATTAAATTACATTTTTTACTTATTTTTTACTTATTTATCATTTACTATTTTATTAACTTCTTTTTTTTTTTTTTTGAGGGAACTATCCAAAATAAGTCGCCTTAAATTCTAGAAAGCAAAAAAATTAAAAATAAAAATTTTAACTTGGCAGATATGTGCTGTTTCTGTATTGCAGGCGATCAACTCATCTGAAAAATTTTTATGAAAAGCACTAAGTTTTTTGAGTTATTTTCATACAAATATTCTAGACGAGTTGAGCGCCTGTAATACAGAAACAGAAAAATAATATTTTAATGTGCTGTTTTTCTATTACAGTCAATAAACTCGTCTAAAAAATTTTTATGAAAAGCACAAGTTTTTTTGAGTTTTTTTTCTTATAAATTTTTCAGACCAATTGAACAACAATAATTGACTTTAAATTTAGACCTTGAACTATTGATTACTCATTACAAAAAAAAAAAACTGATAAATATTATTTTAAAAATATAAAACAACAATAAAATCCTTGATGTTTTAAATGAAATATTGTATTTAACAACTTTCAAAAAAGCCCTCATTTTATTAAGGAAACAGACTGACATATTTTAATGCTGATCAAAAAAGTATTTAAAAAATTCCTAAAAAAGTCTTAACAATGTCACAACGAGTTTAAATGCGTAACTCGAGCAGAATATTGGATACAACATTATTTCTAAGTTTTACCAAATGAAGTGTTTCCTTTTTTTATTTTTTGTTAATCTCTAATGAAGACAACGAATATAAATTATTTTTTTTAATGTCGGCCTGACTTCAAAACCGCCATATTAATCCTTTTCCACAAAGGTCCTCTGATGCCTTTCAAAAACCTCTCTCAAAATTTGTTTTCCTATTTTCCTTGCTGGGGTAAAACGAAATATTTCTATTTTTATATTTTCCTTAATCACGTAAATGATAGGAGAATGGAAAGAATTTTTAATATTTCCGCTCCTTAAGTTATGCTTTATTTTTCATGTAAATTAAATAAAAAATGTATGCTCAAGAACTTAAAGGTTTAAAAGAGAGAGAAAAAATATAATGATGATTTAAATAAAAAAGGTTTACTCCGGATATTTCACACTAGAGAAATATTTGACGAAATAAGCTTACGCATTGTTTTTGGTAGATATTTGGAAATATATTTTATTTTTAAGTTAAATAAGGTGCTTTTAATTTGCTGTGCTCATCGGAAGTGTTTGACTTTAAAAGTGTTGGATTTTAATTTTTTAATTAAGCTTATTTTATCAAATATTTGCCTAGTTTGAGTTGGAGAGCTTAAGAGTTAATTATGTCTAAATTTTTGGGTTTAATTAAAATTGTTTTTAAATTAGTCAGACAATTAATTTTTGTAACCCCGAGAGGGACCATCTTTCTTATTATGAAAATATGGTTTTAGTTGGTTTCATTATTATTGCTATTCATAATCAAAAGAACGATACATTATATATCATTCAATATATTTCCGCAGTTAATAATAATTTATAGCCAAAAGTCTACAAGGACCAGTGTTTTTAACACTCATTTTAACAAAATCAAAATACATTTTTCACATTCAAATCAACAGTCATCAAATAAATAGAATTTCAATTTTTTTGTTCAATTTCCCATACAACTCGTAGTCATTTATGTCACAGATAAAAACAATTGATCTTTAGAAAAAAAAATTCTTTTCAAATTTTCCTTTACTCTCATCGTACATAGAAAAAAATGAAAAATAATATTTAAATATGATAAACTCTTATTAGTAAAAATAATTGTTGTTCGCAAATCACATGATCATTGAAAACAAGGACAAACAAAATTTAAAAACAAAATGAGTTAAAAAAAATTCTAACACAAACAAACCAAAATCATGTTTTTAATTTAAAGAAAAAAAGTACTGGATCTGTGATATGTATTTAAATAACAAAAATTAAAAATTATAAAATTATTAATAACCAGAAATAAAATAATTAAAAAAAATTAATAACAATAAAAAATAGTAAATGTTATTAAATGTGTAATCAAGTGAATGTTGAACAAATAATTTAATTAAAACAATTAAAACATATAAAATTTAAAATCATATGACTTTCATTAAATTAAATGGAAACGTATGATGAAGTAGACACAAACAAAAATAAAAACTAAAACTTCATTAACATTATAAGCTTTAAGATTAACACAGAAAAGAGGAAATATAAATTAGCAAAAAAAGAAGGAAATGAAATATAAATAGAGGGGATTTAATAGTTAATAAATAAATAAATTTAATAATTTTTAACTCAATTAGAAGAAGAAAAAGAAATGATATTTTGCTTGTTAAGAATTTTATTGTTCTTTGATTTTTTTTACTCAATGCAATTTGTTTAAATATTTAATTTAAAATTTTTATATTTTTTTAGGGAATTAATTAGTTAATTCAACGCTGTAAAAAGGCTTTTTGATGCAAAAGCAAATAATTTTTTATTTTTAATATATTACATTTTGTAAAATAAAATTTAAACAAGAAAAAATTTTAATATAGTTTTATATAAAGTAATAATTAGTTAAATTAGAATATAGAAAAATAAAACTCATTAAGAAAAACAAAAAAAAAAAAAAAAAAAAAAAACTCATTACTGTTATTTCATTATAAAAAAATATATATAATCACACCTTGATAGGGCAAATATAAAATAAATACAACTTCTAATGTTAAAACTGAAAACAAACAAAATATTAACCCATTAAATACATTAACTTGCTGTTATTTAAAAACATATTAAAGTCTATTAGTATAAATTTTTAGCAATAAAATAAAAACTTTAAACGAAATTGCTCCCTCTTAAATATGTTACAAAAAATAAATAAATAAATAAATAAAAATTCATGCAACAAAAAAAAAAAACTCAAATATTATTTTATTCTATTAAACTGTTAATACTTCTTAATTTCTATTAACAAGAAATTAATTCCAAACACTCTGTTATTAGCAAAGGAAATTTGAATAAAAAATAAATCTAATTGTTACAAAATATAATAATTTTTTTTATATTTTTTTAATATATTTACTTATTATAAATTATTACAACTTAATAAACAGCTAATGATCAGGGACTTAATAAATTGTAGGCTGGAGATTGTAGAGCGGAATGGCATAAAATTAAAATCTATTTTATTTTCATTGCGGACTTTCATATTCTGTCAATTTTTTACACTCTCCCTCTTTTTGATGTTGCCATAGTTTTTGAATAATTGGCGATGTTGACAAAATTATTGTAAATAAAAAACAAGATTTTGAAGTTCACAAACTTTTGTCATAAAATATGAGTTCACACATAAATCAAACGTGGCTTCTACCAAATTAACAATTTTTTTAATAACACAAACAGTAAATTTTTTTTTGAAAATTTTATTAAAATGCATGCACAAAAATATTAATAAAAATGCAAAACAAACAATGACAAGTATCGTTGTTTCCATCTTCTGTTGTATTATGTTTATGTTTCTCTCCCGAAAAGAGAAATCGCATCGCACCGCAATCATTGTGTTCAGTCTTTAAGTTTGCCTCACACACAAAGGGTTCCGTACTATGTTATGGGCTTCCTTGTAAATTTTTTACTTTTTCTCCTTCGTTTTTCTATTTGCTGTTGAAACTTCAAGACGTTTAGAAGATAAATTAATATTCTTCAAATTTACTGCCTCTATAGAGAAGACCTTTAATTTTTAAATTTATTTTTTACTCCTTTTTTATATTTGCACATAATACTCTGTTCAAATTCTAAATGTCTGTCTATTACGGTTAAAAACGTTAAAAAAAGTCACTAAAGGAACACCCTTTATATATAAGTGTTACGTACTTGTTCTTATAGTTGATAATTATAAATACTTAAACTTAAAGTGTCTGTTTTTTGCTCTTCAAAAAGACCATGTTAAGAAAATTAATGTCACTTTTGGGACACCCTTTAATTTATAGTTATATTTTTTGTACTTGCTGCTAAAACGATCGTAGTTTTACATACACGAGTCTTCCTATCACAGTTCAAAAATAAAAATTTCTCTTTACTTTCGGAACACCCTTTAATTTTCAGTATTTGTTATTATAGCAACTATTTTAATTAATACATCTTCTGTAAACATTTTAAAAGGTTTTCATATTGCGGTTGCAGAGATAGAGCACTGTGACAAACGGAATGTCGGTCAGAAGGAAAGACAATTGTAGCGAGAAAAAAATGACTATGTTTTTACCCTTTTGGTACGGATCGTAAACAAGCTGATTTTTATACCCCTCACCATAGGTGGAAAAATGTATCTTAGTTTGTTATTCCATTTGTCCATAATAGATGTGACTTTTACGTGTAAAGCGGCTATTAGACGGTCAAACATTGTATGTGCGAGCGGTTTGATGAGAGAGGATTTCAGTATCAAATTTTTTTTTTAAAACTATCCAACCAAGTTGACAAACATGCAATTTGTAATATCACACGAGTGTGTTGGTATGCAATCACAACATGTTCACATACCATGTTTGACTATCTAGTAGCCGCTTAAGATCAATAGGTAGCACGAAACCTTTTATGTGTGCATCCAACTCGCAGATATTTACATCTGGGCAAGATTTGCAATATTTTATTATTCCCCAAGAAATCGCCAGCAAATGACTTTGTTTTGGATTCCGGTAATAAGGGGTCGAACAGTGAATGAAAGGGTAGAAAAATTAAATAAATTCGCTGTGGTCCATACAATTTTGACTGGTGCGTTGGGTCACAGGCAACTGGCCTTAAACACAGAGTTGTTAGAGTTAGAGCTTCATATTGAATTATTAGAAGATATTTAATTTGGATATCATAAAATTTAGGAAGTTTTTTTCTATCATCTGTTATTGCATTCATTACGAGGGTTTTGCAGATAATGGTAAGATAAAACACACTATGGACCGAAGGTTTGCAAAAACAAATGTACAAGATGAGTTACCGAGATAGCAACGAAGAAATGCTTAAGGTTGTGTGTGAATTTCGTCTAACCAAATTAATATTGATTAGTTGGATAAATAAATGATCTTTATAATATACACAACTTAAGGTAGATAGATGCGAAGAATGCTGAAGAAGGTTGTAGCGATCTAGAAAATGCAGCATTACATTCTGCTGACGTTTTATTTTTCTTGTTTTCTTTGGAAAAAAATCCGCATACATTTTTTTTCTAGGAATTTCTAGAAATTAAAATAAAAATGATTCGAAGCTGAAAAAAATTAATTTTAATTTATTTTAAATATCCACGGTTCAGATACTGATTTCTTAAGAATTAAATTTCTTACAAATTAAACAAACTATGGACTATAGAATTTAGGTAACTGTCTAACTGCTCTCTATGGAGTAGCATTTCTTGATAATTGCTTAGTTTTCTCCAAAATAAATAAATTTGAAAATTAAACTGTATCTTAATTTGTTGCAAGCCGACAATTGACTTAAGTCCCACGATATCAAAGAACTAAAAAAAAAAATCGTTACAAATTCAACTTAAAATGTTAAACATTTTTTGATTCATACTTTCTCTTCTAATTTAAATTAATTTTAATAAAATAAAAAATAAATATTCATTTGCAAACTGTTAAGTAAAAGATTCATTTTCAAAAATAAAAGTATTAAAAGTAATAAGTAGCTAAAGAAAAAGTAATATTAAAAATATTTAAAAAATTTTAGCTGTAAGAAGTCATAAGGAAATGAAACATTTTTAAAACAATTTCAAATCCCTAAAAATATAATTTTAATTTATAAAAATTTTAATAAATAAAATTAAAAAATTAATTCCTTGAAAACATTAAATGCAATTTAAATCAACCATAGATTTATGTGTATTAAATAATTATTTTTTATTAAAATAAATACTAACATCCCAGCAAAAAAAAACAGAATTATTGAAAACTTAACACTATTTTCCAAAAATATCAGTACGAAAAAAATTAAAAAAAAACTATTAAAAAAATAAATCCAAATCTTAAAGAATTTTGTTATTAAAAATTTTACTTTTTTTGAAATATTCTACTCTAAGCTGCACTGTTAAAAATATTTTGCAAATTTCAGAAACCATACACCGAAAGTTAATTAATTACAAAAAAAAAAAAAAATAAATAAATAAACAAATAAAAACAAGTGAATAATAAAAAATTTTTAAAGTTGCTAGAAAACCAGAATTGTAAAAAGAATCTTATGGAAATTTAATTACAAAAATAAATAACAAATAGAAAGTTTTTTCTAACGTCTTATTAAGCTTTAAGCTTATTTGGATGCAGCGAAAAAGCTTTCAGGATCATGTTGTAAATGAAGAAGTAAAAAACAAAAAACGTAGAAAGAAAAGTAACTGAAATCAGATGATAAGTTTGGTTAACTTTGGTTCTCTTTAATTCCCGGGAAGACTAAAAGAAATAAACAAAAACATATTATTTTTAAGTACTCCGTTCGTTGCATGAGACTTCTCAGCAGCTCTAACTTAAAGCCTTCCATATTGATTATGTCTGGCAACACCAAAGTCTTGAGAACTTATTCCTGCCAGCTTTGTACCGTGTCAAAATTAAAGTTTAATCTTTTCGATGTCGTCTGTAAGCTTTTTCTACACCAGTGTGACCGAGGGGTGGGGGGCTAATACCCTTCAGAGAAGAAATTACCCAAGAAGGAAAAACTTTATTGTAAAGGTAGCTTATTAGCTCTCCTTTGATATGTTTATTTACTCCTGTGATCTTCAGCAGGTCTTTAGTGATGCTGTTGAACTTGTCAAGGCAGGCTTAAACATTTAGCAGGGTCCTATGGGGTTCTATTAACTTCGCATGTTGCTGGTCTTTGTAAGCTTTTATTGTCTCCTAACGCCAACTTTAAGGGATCATATCTGCTGAAATCTTAAAATGTACGAAATATCCCCAAATGGGATTATTCAAATTGTCCTTGGGTTGTTCATAAAATTAATCATGCCCTTCAGTCTTGCACTCCAACAGCGATAGCTAACGTTCTGCTTCATCGCAAAAAACTCTACCTGAAAGACCGTTAGTGGAAAGATTTGCAGTTTTTGATATTTATAAATCGATAAGATTTCCTAGGTATCGGTGCCAAAAAAAAAAAATGTGAAGTTGGTACTCCTTTTCTCTCTTTTTCCGCCTTTTTCTATCGCAGTCGTAAATACTTTTGTCAACAGTTAGGAAGGGCAAATTTTGCTTGCAATCACGAAACTTTATTCTTGATGCTCTCAGTAGATGTGCTGCTCTATCTTAAGTCAGCAGAGGCCAGATTGTTACCTTGCTCTAGCAGATTAATTCTTTTCATTATCTGTCTGTCTGCCCGCCTGCCGTAGGTGACTGTCTCTGGACATTTTTTAGACCAGCCATTTTAGGGTGACACTAAAGAGACGCATTTTATGCAAGTGATCTTTTTTTTTGGAGATTTACACGGAGTCTACGTAATAAATAATAAAATTAATAATTCAACTAAAATTTTACTTTTTCGGCTTTGGTTCATTTTTAATTTAACTTTTATTAAGAAAAATTATTTTTCAAATGTACGCGGACGTTTTCCAATGAAAACAAGAAAAATTAGACGCTGGCAGAATGTAATGCTGCATTTTCAGGACCGCCAAATCCATCTTCATCATTCTTTGCATCCAACACCTTGATTTGCGTATACTGTAAATATCATCCATTTAACCAACTAATCAATATTAATTTGGTTGGACGAAATTCACACACAACTCAAAGCATTTTTTTGTTGTCTTCTCTACTGAAGATGGATTTGGCGGTCCTGAAAATGCAGCATTACATTCTGCCAGCGTCTAATTTTTCTTGTTTTCATTGGAAAACGTCCGCGTACATTTGAAAAATAATTTTTCTTAATAAAAGTTAAATTAAAAATGAACCAAATCCGAAAAAGTAAAATTTTAATTGATTTATGATAATCACCGGTTCAACCCCTGGCTGGGACTAAAATTAAAAATAATTTTTAAAATTAATAATTTTTAAAATTATGAATTGTTTTTAAAGCGGGACCAATCCAATCGGTTCGAAAATGACTGAGTAATGCAGGCACAAACATAAAAAAAAAAATGACATCAGTCGAATTGAAAACCTACTTCTTTTTTTGAAGTCGGTTATTAATTTAAGGTGTCTCCACGGAAGATGTGGCTTTGACGAATATGATTGTTATCTTTTAAATATATTTCACGCAGAAATTTAAAGTTTAAACCGACTATATGACTGACTTCCAAAATATTTAGATCTTGAACATATACAAAGTTGATAAACAAAGCAGCAATTTAGAAACTGATGGCGCCAGTGTGTCGCTTGCCACCTTTCTAATACTTGTATGTGACATTTTGGAATAGTATGCATTGTAAACATTAAGTACCACGGCATTATGAAACACGATACACTGGTTCGAATATGTCCCCTGTAACAACAAGTTTGTTGATAATAAGTTTGTTGAGCCCAACTCGCATTTGATGGATTTATTTTTATAACGCCATTTACAGCAGATGAAATCGTTATAAACTTTTGGAAAAACATCTGAGTTCTATACTTTTTGTGATTTTCTTTAATTTGTATTTTTATAATAAAATTCTAATGAAGCCATTTATTTGTATTTGATTTCATTATTAAATATCCATAAGATACTTTTGCTACAAAATATTAACAATAATTTTATAAATAATTAATATTTACTAAAAACTATTTTTATTTTGTTATTAATTAATATTTTATTGAAATCATAGAACGATACTGTTAAAATCATTCATGTTTAAATGTCGCCTTGAAAAACAAAAATAAAAAATCATTAAATTAATTTAAAAAAAAATCAAAACTAAAAAGTTCAAACAATTTAAATTAAATAAATAAATTTAAAATAAAGTAAAATAAAAAAGTAGTTATTAGATAAAATTTACTTTATGTGTTGCTGTGCAATGCACCTCTTTCACACTTCATATGATTCGACATTTAAAAGAAAAAGCTAGAAGAGAACTATTGTTTTAAAGCCTTCATAAAAATATAATTTTAAAAGAATTTTAAAGAATTTTTAAAGTGTTTTAAGAATTTAAAAATATTTAAAAAATTAAATTCATAGTATTTCAGTCTGACGATAGATTTTCAAAGTTGTTAAATGGTTTTTATTTAAATCAATTTTCATAAATCAAAAGCCAATTATTTTGTGAAAAAAAATTCATTTTTTTTAATGAATTTACATTTTTTTAAGATCTTTCAAATTTATCTTAGCATTTCATCGAAATTTAAATATGAAAGATAATATTAAATTTTTTTTGTGTTTGAGGTAACGTAGGTGGTTCACTTTCATTCCAAAGTTTAGCGTTAGGGCTGCTTTTTAAGCTTTGACATAGATTTACATTAGTGTCTGGCCAAGTTGGCCCAAAGCTTTTGATGTTCCTTCCATCGGGAAAAAGTAACACGAATGCTAGCGCCTGAGTAGTACCTTCCCACTGCACACATCTGTTGCAATATGATTTCTGTCTACACTACAGCCGCTGCGCTACTTCCCTTAGAATGTCACAGATAGCCTGAGCGATAGCCGCTGCGGACTGCTGGATTCTACGGCGCCAGTAATTAGCTCTTGGTAAGACTTCAAAAGCCTTTATCTTTAAGGCCTAAAAAAATCAAGCGGCTGTAAAAGCAGTAGTAGCAGGAGAAGGGATCGATAACACATAGTTGCCACCAGGACGTCATTAAAGTGCTGTAGCTCTTAATGTCAATAATCTACTATTTCCTTAGACAAATCTAAGCAATCAAGGTTTCGCCCACATTTTGCTCGTTAAGACTTTTGTGGTTTGCGATAGAAGTTCTTTCATGCAGATTTAACAGATCAGAGATTGGGTGCACAATTAAAATTTAAAAAGGATTGTTTGTCTGAGCATACAGTACAGTTTCAAATAAGGAAATGCATATTTATTCGAATAACTTTTTTATAAATAAAAGTTTTAATCTGAATTTACTTCTCTATTTTCAGCAAATCATTTTGCATCAAATCGTGTACTAAAGTTCAAACCCTGACATTCAATCAAATATTTAGAGAAACCTTAAGATAGCATTGATGTCTGCATTCTTATTGAGTCAATGAATATTTGAAACATAAAGTGAACTTCAGCTTGACTTAAATCTGTGTAAAAGTTCCTCGATGACAGGAGTTGAGCAATAAAACAGCCAAACGTAAATTCGTTTAAAATATAATTTATTTTATTCGCACTTTTGAAATGAGATTATATTTTAATGACTTTGATTTACTTTTTTTATAAGAAACTTGAAAAAATTATTTTAAAAAATTTAAGTTTTTGAAACCAACAGCAGCTGCACTAAGTGGCTTAAGAGGTGTGTTATGGTTTTCAAGCCAGACCCATACTCGTATCGTCGGTCACAGGTTGAAAACTCTTTAAATGTTTTTTGTACCTTTCAGAACACAAAAACAAAAACGTTATTACTCTGTTGAAGTATATAAAAAAAACAAAATTAGAAGCAGATATTTATTGTGGGATCATGTAAAGAAAACAAAGCTATTGAAATTATTTTTCTTAAAAAAAATTTAAATAAATAAAAATTTTAAATAAATAACCCGAATTGATCTTTTTTTCAAGTTAAAAGTTTTTAACCTGTGGCCGGCGATATAATTCCAATATCTTTATAGGCGATTGGGACAAGACAAACATATTGAGTTGTTTAAATCAACAAAGATGACACTTTCAGCATTTTTGATTTAAAAACTTCTATTGAAAGACTTTAGTTGTTTTATTTTTCAAGCATTAAAACTTCAAATTTTTTGGCTTATGGTTTTAAAACTTTGTTTTTAATTTAAAGTTGTTCTCTTTGAAGTTTTCAGTTGCAATAAAAAATTCTCTTTTAAAACAAATCGCGATTCACGTCACAAAATAAAAAAAGACGAATTGTAGAAAATAAAAAAACAAATATTTACAAAATTTAAAAAAAAAAATCTATTATTTAACGATTAATAAGTATAAAACTTAAATAAATGTTACTGTGTACCTTAGATTATATTAAATAAATAAATAAATAAGAACAAATTTTTAAATTTTCATGCATTCGAAACTAAAAAAAAAACCAAAACGAAATTTAACAATTAAGAAACCATATTCCATAAAAAAAATTAGACATAAAAATTAATATTAATAGATAAATAAAAATATTTATAATAATATAATTATTGCATTGTTTTCATTAGGTTTGAGTATTAAACAAAGTATGTAGAAAAAAAAACACGTTACATTTTCAAAATAAATATAAAATAAAATAATATTAAATCATAAAATTCATTAAAAAACAAAAAAAAAATCTTTTATGATTTGACTGTGATAATATCGAAAACAAAAAACAAACATTTAAACAGCTTGTAAAGAAATACATTTTGAAGGAAATTAAAATAGAAATTAAAAAAAGAAAACAGTTCGAATGAAAGGACATTTTAACAAAAATTAAAAAAAAAATACAATTTTTATTACAATAAAATTTTATTATTAAAAAAAAAAATAAAAATTTATAATAATTTATGTATTAATAAAAATAAATTTAAAAAAATTATAATAATAATAGAAATTAACAACAAAAAGTATTTAATAAATTGTTAGAAATTAAAAACAGCAACAAATAATCATATTATTTACATATTTAATAAAATTAATAATTAAGTAACAAAATTCCGTCTTGACTTGGTAAATTATAACAATATTTAAATAAAAAATAAATAAACTATTCAAATTAAAACCAAAGTCGAACGAAGTAATAATTTAAACATAAAATATTTAATAATTATTAACATTAACAATATTCTTTGAAATAAAAAATAAACAAAATATTTAGTTAAATTATTAAAATATATAATTTTACATTTAAAATAAAAAATAAAAAAAAAACAAAATAATAAACAGCTCCTTGACAAATTTAAAAAAAAAAACCCTTTAAGAAATCTTTAAAACTTAGAAAAACAAAACCAATAAAAAACATGTAGTTTATATTTGAAACAAGATTTCAATATTTATTAATACAATATAAAAAAAATATATTAACATTTATATAAAAAATAAATTAAAAAAAAAACAAAACAATAAATACAACAACAACTCTCTTTCTCAAATGTTTCCTTTTACTTTCCTATTTAAACAAAACAATAAACTACATTAAAAGAAAAGAAAGTAATTACAAAAAAAAAAACAACAAAAACAACAACTAGTACTAAAACAACTAAAATCTTTCTAATGTTTAAAAATTACCAAAAAACAAAAAGTCCTTTTATTCCAAAACCAAAAAAAAAAACACAATATTTAAAAATAAATTTTAGTAAAAAAAATAGATGATAAATATCTTTCAAAAATACTTCATAAAGCAAAACACAAAAGAAACAACAACAACAAAAAAATAAATAAATAAATAAAGCAGTATCGTAAATTTAAAATAGTCCCATTTATTAAATGGAAAGTACTTTTAATTAAATCCGTGTAATAGGCGAATGTATGATAAAACAGATAATGAATTTTCACATTCAAATAAAATTAAATTTATAAACAATTGTATGAAAGCATAATTGGCAAATGTGTAAGTCAGTCAGTCAGTCAGTTAGTCAATCAATCAAGTCAGTCGGTCAGTAGTTAAAATCAGAAAATAAAAAAGTATTTTATAAATAAATTTAAACAAAAGTTACATCGCATACACACTTGAACATTCATACATTTATGGCAGTAAATTAATTTAAATTAAAAAATAATTAAATAAATTCATATATTATTAACAAATAAATATTAAAAAAAAATAAATAAATTATATATATAAAAAATTATATATGAAAGTATAAACAAAAAATAAAAAATGATTATAAATTAAAAAAAAAAATATTCGATTTACTTAATTTGTAAATTCCTTGAAGGGTCACATTCAGAGATAGAATTCTATTTAGAGGGGGCTGCCAGACTTTAAATTTTTGTATTAAAAAAGTGCAAGCAAAATATGTTAATAATTTTAGCAAAATATTTGATAAACAACATAAACAGTTTAATATTAGTTGAAATTAGAAATGCAACCGATACCAATACCGATCAGAGATACTTCTGGTTTTCCCATATATATCGATATCGGCGATATTTAACTTTCAATACGGCGATACTTCTTATATTTTTCCTTAGAGTTTTTAAACAAAATATTCAAATTTCAACATCAAAATCAAAAAAGAATACATTATGAAATAGTTTCTTCTATTTTGCACCATTTTAATGAAATGTTCTCTCAACGCTAAATCTTGTATGTGTAGATAGAACTTAGTAGATAAAACTTGCAACCGACGAATGGATACTGATAGAAAAGGTTTTGAAAATTTTCGCTTACTTTTAAGAGGCTACGAAATCCATAAGCGAAGCTACTGCTACATAGTCTGACGCTATTCCGCTAGTTAGCAGTCTTCAAATGTTATTAGAAAACATAAGACATGACTCAACGGAGATGGAGACTAGCTCGAAGTCCCAAAAATTTGCAACAAACTTAGCATCAGCTCTTAATGAAATGAAAATGAGGGCTTAGAGAATAATGAAACCTATTTTTAATCTACAATTCTTGACCCTAGATGCAAAACTCGAATATTTCAAAGGCAATCGATTTTAATCCTATCGAAAAAACGTCTTATTGAGCTGCTTAACATGACTCTACATTCCGAAAGTGTTGAAGTCACAGTCCTCCCTACACCTCGCAAAAGTTCTGATAAGTCTACGAGAAGTATTCGCCTTTGGAGCGTGTGTGAAAAAATTATAGGAGTATTCGAGAAGGATGAGCTTCTATCCATCCTAATCTGTGGTTTTGCTAGCGAAGAAGTCGAGAGACTAAGACCCTCTTGCTTACTGGTGCAATGACATATCCTCGCATAGGTCGCATCTGATAGACTATTTTCCACTGCAGGTCTGCTTTAAACGGATTTAAGAAATCGTCTATCTCCGCAAAATTGAAGAAGGCTTTGTTTTTTAACAAAAATCTTATTCATATCAATTTAAAATATTAATCTTTTGCATTGTTGTTTTTATAATTTTAATTTAATTTTAACATGATCTCAAACTTAATTCGTTGTCATTTAAATCTTGAGCCAATCTAAACTGAATGCCATCGTTTATTTTGTAAAATCATAAATATTGCAGACGTTTTGTAGTTGGAAAAATTAAATCTTAGAAACTGAAATGTATTGAAAATGTTGATGATTTGAATGGCTCATTACTAAACACTGTTATTTTGTATAATAGAAGATTTACTCTACTTGAGTTTTGTTAAATTATCGGAATCAGTATCGACGATATTTATTTTTAAGTATCGGTATCCATATCGGATCGGCGAAATGGCGTATCGTTACATCCCTAGTTAAAAAATTCTTTTATTAGTTTAAAACATTTTTTATTTAAAGGGAATGATTTGAAAGTCTTGCAGCTCCATAACTATTATTTTTTTAAATGCACGCTAACGAGCAAAATACTTAATCAATTTCTATGCTTCACAACCTTTGTTAACATTACGCTTCTACATATATTGTCAGGTTGTGTAAAATGCATTTGACATTTTTATAATGCACGTTTGATCATCATTCATCATTTTCTACTTATTCGATTTGAATTGACATCAACTGTTCCTTAAAACGTTCTAAACACTTCAATTATTTTTACTGAGTTTTAATCAAACTATTTTCTACAAAATCAAGTATTATTTTTTTATTAGGCTTAAATATTTTTGTGTAGACTTCAAGAACAAATGAAAGTAGAGAGAAATTTTAAAATCGTTCCAGCTACTACTGGTATCGTGGTTGAAAAACTTTTCACTGAAATTTGTTCGAAGCGTACAATATCATAAAGTTGATAACATATACGCTGAGAAACAATGTAGCGGTCGACATAATCTTTAAAAACTTATACATCAGTTGAAAATAGTTTTTATTCTAAATCAATTAGAATTGTATGCACGGATCTGAGTGTAAATAAAAATTGTTCTTTTGCTTTTGAAGTGGAGCGTTCTTAATGAAGAGAATTAAAAAAAAAACCGCCAAAAAACCTAGATCTCTCAAATCTTTAACACAAAAAAAAATTATTATATTCGGCTATGCCGAATCTTGTACACCCTTTACCATCAATGTAATAAAAAAAAAAAACAAATATTGGGACAATAAAATTAAAAAATAAGAACAAAAGTTTTTAAATACAACATACATATAATTTGACATAAAAATGTTATCGGCTCTTAGTAGGTTAAGCATGTTTAAAAAATTTAGTATTTCCTTAAAAATCTCTTTAAAAACTTCAAAATGGTACCCATATTGATATTTTTAAAACTTTAAAAATTTCAGAGGCCCGTAACTTGGAAAATATGGGCGGGTGCAAAGTTTTTCACTGGATGTGTTTTTTTTCTTATTTTTTAATTCTCTATCGCCATATAGATTTTTTTTTTTTTTTGATAGATAGATACTTCATTGTTCCAAATGATGGCGTTTTGCGAGCTGCGTCGAAGGACTTGGATCGATTTTGCTGAATTCCAATAGCACCTTTTTCGATACTATGTTTAATCAATTGAAGTATTTAAATTTTTTCTAGCTGATGTAGTGCCGCGTCGAACTTGATTTTAACACTAACACGGACGAAGAGACGGACATCGCTGAATCGACCTCGCTATGCATAAAAAGTCAGAATATATAACCTTTATAGGGTTGAAAATGGATATTGTAAAAACTACAAACGGAATGACAACGTCATAAAAACGGCAAAAAATCCTAACTCTCTCTTAAATCTTTGAAATGAAAAAAAACCATTTGATACAAACCCACTCGTTGAGAGCTAACAAGGTAACGAGTGAAATATTAGCACACACCTATTTGTTGTATTTATGGCTGCCGTTTGGCACGATGAAAAAACGCTTAGTGTTGTTGTTGTTATTACAATTTCTTAGATTTTCGAATGGAAAATAAAACCGAAATAGCTGTCAAGGAATTATAAAATCAATATCAGATATGAAGGCAATGTTATAGAGCTTAGCGATACAGTTGGTTTAAGTACATCACAAGAATCATTTTGATAGAATTTTTTGTTTCTTTGAGCAATCCCGGTCTTAATATTCTTGAAGAGAAAAAATAACCGAAAAAATTCATTTCTTGTGTGATTTGTAAATAAAATTATGGTCACTGATGCAATGCTTTTATATTTATATGGTATGTGGTAAGTACTTAAAATTCAAGATTGACTCTTGAAAGTCAGTTATAAAAATCTTCTTCTTAAGGACAAGAAAAATTTTTTGCTTTCCATAAAATTCCTTTATTCAAACGACTTGAAAAAAGAAGGGTGTTGTCAATTTGTCTAAATGTTGCTTGTTTATACATATGTTTGTGTCCTCAGAAGACAGACGTTTCTGAAACGAATTTATATATTTTTTTTCTTAATTTAAAAGTTTATGCTTACAGATTGGTCCCGTTTTAAAGACAGTTAATAATTTTAAAAATTAAAGGGTGTCCCCATATATCTTATTTGTTTTTTATAAAATTAAGAAAACTGCGTGTCACCATAGTTCCAAATATCAAAAATAAAACAAACAAAAAATCTTAAAATTAAAGAGTGACCTATAGGTGACGTAAGTTAACCTATATGGGTCTATCTTTTGAACAGTTATTAAAAAAAAACGCTTGAAAATTGAACAAAATATCGACTACTATGAACGTTATAATAAGAAGTATAAATATTTTAAATAAAAAATTAAAGAGTGCCCTAAAAGTTCATTTAATTTGATATATATGGTCATACTTTTAAAAAGTTGCAGATATACTGTTGGAGAATAATAATAGAGAAACAATTATTAAATTTGAATTTTGAAATTAAAGGGTATTCCCATAATTGATGTTATTTGACCTATATGGCCCTATAGTCTTAACCGTTATATGCAAACACTTAAAATTAGACAAAATGTCCACTACTTTGTCTGGTAAAATAAGAGGCATTAATATTTAAAGTTATAAATTAAAGGGTGTAACAATAATTGACAGACAGCTAAAAGCTGTTTAAAAGTAGATTTTTTTGCTTTCTTTGTTGAGAGTTTTTTTGTGTTTGTATCAGTAGTGCCAGAAATTTTCATATGAAAATCTTCATATATCGAAAAAAAAATCTTCATTTAGGAAAAAAATCTTAAAAATTTTTTATTATTTTTTACTTTTGAAAATATCTGCTCAACGTTTACGGATGAACAAGGTAGACATATCAAATTTACTGCAAACCTCGATAAAGTTGGAAACATTAACTTACTACCAGTGATACATTTTTTTTGTTTTAGAGTATAAATTTAAATAAAATTCTTTTAATATGTTTAATGAATTTTAACAAAAAGATGCAATATTAGGTGTCACACGACTAAATTAAAAAATCTTAATTTTAGGAAAAAGATCTTCATATCTTATTTTGATTGAGAAATCTGAAAACTGAAGGTAAAATCTTCTTTCTGGCATCGCTGGTTTGCAGTGTGCACGTGAACCGCGTCAGCAGACAAAACAAAAAGTAAATACGCAGATTAAATTTAAATCAGTCTCTAAGTTGTAACACAAAATATGGCCCTTTTATGTCTTTGATGCTAAAACGAATTCAAGACTTGTAAGAGATAATAAGTAAATAACAACGCAAAGTTTTGTTTTTCCTTTTTTGTTACCACATACAATTTTTTTTATTTAAAAGCAAAATATTCAACATGTTTAAGTTGGTTTAACTTAATTAATGCATATAATTTATTGTTTGTTTAAGTTTTTTTTTTGTTTCAAATTGTTCAATACATTTACATATTTAAGATTTAAAATGGATTTTTTTTTCTATTACTACATATCGTTGTTACCTTAATATAGAAAGGCCCTAACTCGTTTTTTTTACAAATTCAAGTTTTATACATATTTCGACAAATGATTAGTATACGAGGGCTGGTATATACATTTCTGGCCTGGCAACACTGAGTGCTGCCAAGTGCAATCTGACATTTCCATTGGAAAGTTTGTCATTTTTAAGCATAATCGTACTCAAAACGTTTTGACGTACGACCATTATTTGTGTTGTTTACAAAGACTTGAAAAAATTAATATAGAAAAAAATGGAATTAACTCGTGAACATTTTCGTGCCATCATTTTTCACAACTTTCGACGTGGATTATCACGTCAAGAGTGCATTGATGAACTTAAATCTTTGTATGGCGATGAAGCACCATCCTATAGCACTGTGAAAAATTAGTATAATGAATTTAATCGTGGCCGAAGCTCGCTCAAAGACGAATTCCGTGAAGGTCGTCCAAAAACGGCTGTTGTGCCAGAGAACATTGATGCCGTGCGTGAAATCATAATGTAAGATCGACATGCGACA
Organism: Cistogaster globosa; assembly: GCA_937654795.1. Classification (NCBI taxonomy): domain Eukaryota; kingdom Metazoa; phylum Arthropoda; class Insecta; order Diptera; family Tachinidae; genus Cistogaster; species Cistogaster globosa. Next base: position 13,515,395 of record OW569403.1, on the reverse strand, counting down.
TACCGAGAGATAGAGACATCCGTGAACATTTCTTCCACCAGCATACATTCGCTACTGCATGAACACCTGGCCGTAAAAAAGGTTCGTTCTCGTTGGATCCCGCACAATTTGAAAGTCGCTCAAAAAAAGGCTCGTGTCGATTGGTGCAAAGAAATGTTGCAAAAATATGATTGCGGTGCTTCAAAAGACGTTTATAAGATCGTCACAGATGACGAATCATGAATCTATGCGTATGAGCCCAAAACGAAACAACAATCGACCGTGTGGGTCTTCAAAGACGAGCAAAATCCAACGAAAGTTGTTCATGGAAGAAGCACTTCGAAGCAAATGGTCGCCTGTTTCTTCGGCAAAACTGGTCATGTGGCGACTGTTCCGCTTGAGCAACGTAGGACGGTCACTTCTGAGTGGTACACTATAATTAGTTTGCCTGAAGTCATCGGAGAAATTCGAAAAACCAACAAGAGAAGACGAATCATTGTTCACAATGACAATGCGAGCTCTTACACATCGGCTCAAACCAGAGCGTTTTTGACCGGCCAAAACATCGAATTAATGGGTCATCTGCCGTACGGCCCTGACTTGGCACCTAATGACTTCTTCTTGTTTCCGCATATCAAGAAAAAAAATGCGTGGTCAACGATTTTCGTCGCCAGAAGAAGCTGTTGAAGTGTTCAAAAATGATGTTTTAGAGGTGTCTCAATCGGAGTGGAAAAAGTGCTTCGACAACTGGAGAATACTTTGAAAAACAATAAAACCATTTTTGATTATAAATATTCGCATTTTCACTATTAGGCCAGAAATATATAGAGCAGCCCTCGTAGTAGTTTTAAATTGCTTAGAGAATTTAATAACAAAATGCGTTAATAAAAACTTTCCAACTACAAAAGTATAATTGTTATCAAGATATTTACTCTCCCTGTAGAGAAGGGCAAACGTTAGTTTGGGCCTTTTTATCTTAAGGTAAAGATATTCTCAATTTAATACAAAATTTTAAAAATTAAATTTTTTTTCTTACTGTGCAGTGATCATATGGATTTGTGTTAATCGTATTGAAATTCAAAATAAATATTTTTGTTTATTAAAATTTTCCATACTGATATTATTAATGATTTTATAAAAACTTGTGCATACATTTTTAAGGTATTTTTTCAAACATTAATAACACAGTGTAACAGTAAAAATTATGCTTGAAAAATTAGCTTGAGCAGTGTGGAAACTTGATGGAGTTATAACTTTTCAGAAAGTTCAAAATATCATTGAAAAAAATTAAGAAGTTTTATAATTAAAAATTAAAAGTTTTATTTTAATATTTTAATAATTTAAACACAGATTCTGAATATTTGCAAGGTTTGGGAGAGATAAGAGCTTTTAGAGAAATCGTTAGCGCGGCTAGATAATTATTCTATAGCTGGCTATAGCGACCGTACGAAGTGGAAAATTTGATTATGTATCAAAAGAAAAGAAAATTTTTTCTGGAGGTGCTTTAGCTGTTTCCAGACATGTTTGTCTACGTTGAAGGTGGAAGCATAAGTGAAATTACCTTTAACATTTTGTTTTTAAATTGTTAAAATACTGACCACTTTTGTATAACATGTCGCACAGTATAATCAGGATGGTTTTAATTTTATATAGGCCACTTAGGTCGAGTTTTCTTTACCTTCTTTAGTAACCGATCGTTTTTTTTTTATTTAAAAAATGCTAAATATTTAATTTTTATGTCGTAATGGTCATAAATTAAATAAAATTAAATAAAAAATCACAGAAAAACATAATAAGAAAGAAAATAAATTCCATGAATAAAATAAATGAAATGCAATATAAAAAAATTTGTTTGTTTCATTCCGAAGAAAATTTTAGTGAAATTGAAAGCACTTACGATCGGAATTGTGGTCTGTGATATGCCTGACTACAAAAGCTTTTAAGGGTTAAGGTGAAATAATTTCCAGTTAAATGAAATTAATCAAGAAGAGAAAAGTTTTAAATTTTTTTACAAAGCGAAAAACTTAATTAGAGCTTTAATTATCGCATTAATTTTTCAAACACACATTATTCATTTTGCAGCACTGTATAATTTTTTTATGTTTTAAGATTTTATTTAAAAGTTAAATTTTTTAGTGGTTTTTTTTATGACATTTTATAAAAATTTTTAATTATTTTTTATTGTTTTGCTCACTACTTTTAAAAGTTTTTGTTGTTAAGTATTAGTGAAAAGTGTTTACAACTTTTTAGATTAATTAATAGTTTTTTTTAATGATTTTTTAATAGTGAAATTGTTTGTTTGTACCTTTGATAGTAAATTGTAATTTTTTGTTTTTATTTTTAACTATTTGAAAATATCTTCTTGTATTTTTTTTGTTTTAATATTTTCTTAAGCTTTTAATATTATTTCCTTTAATCTTTTTCCTTTTTTTAATGTCTAATAAAATTGTTTTTTAATTTAATTTTTTTTTTAATAAATTAATTTTTGTATTAAGAAAAATCCCTGAATATAAATTTGCTTTTCGTACAAAGAGTTTGTTAGTGAGTTAAAATTTTTATTAATTTATTTGTTTTCTATAAAGAATTTTAAAAAATTTTTAAAACCTAAATTAAAATTTCAATTTTTAATTCTAAATTTTTTAAGAAATTTATTTTTTGTTTAATTTGTATTTCCATGCAAATGTATTTTAGTTCAATTTAAATGTCTTATTAGAGCCAAAATATATAACTTTTTATTTAATTTAAAATTAAATTTTATTTCAAATTTAATCAATTTACGTTTATCAAACGTTCTAATATGCGGTTTGCAACTGCAATCATCACATCATGTGCTGTGTTTTTGTTTTTTTAATAATATTTTAGAAATTATTTTTTTAAATATTAAAAAAAAAGAAAAGTAAAATAATTAAGTAGGATTTATTTGTAAGATTTTGTTTGTTGGAATAATCAAGTTGAAGAATTTCAAAACTGCAAACATTTCATTTTTTCGTTTTTCTTCGTTTTGCAGTTGGTTGCGGAAAATTCTATTTGTTTGGCAACTCTGGTGGGCAGTCTGGCTGGTTGGAGGGATGAGCTGCACGAAAAGCTGGATTACTTTCCAATTCACGATCAATGCGCAAAATGATCGGATAGGGACGCAAGTCAACATGGAATCTGAAAATTAATAAATTTTTAATTTTTTAAATAATTTTTTTCTCTTTGGTTTACTAAAGAATAGTTTTATTCGCTGTTTTAAGAAGAAATTAAAATATTATTGTCCATAGTTTAAATATGGACACAACAAAATAAATTTTTGTGCCCTGTTTCTGTACCTAAGTGAGTAAATTTTCACAAGCATCGTACTCATCTTGTTTTTTTACAGGTTGAGTAATTAAAGAACATGTTAAATTATTGTTTTATGCCATTAAGAACATTATTAATTCTAATTCACCTGTGTAAAATTAGATGACCATAATTATTTTGTGTGAGAAATTTCTCACTTAAGTGACAGATACAAATGTGTAACTAATCTTTTGAAAAGATTAAATCTTAAGTTGAGCTTCGTTTGTTTGACATTGTGGCACTTAAATGCATATTTTCATACAAGTTTTCTGAGTAGTCAGCACCAAGTTTTTGTAATTAAGTGAGAAATCTATCGCATGCCAATATTATATTAATCTTGGTTTACACATAAACCTTGCCATTACAGTCAGTTTAAGTACAAGTAAAAATTATGAAACAGAAAAAGGAGTTATGTATTTTTTTTTAATACAATTTGATATGTGAAGATCGTGGAAAAAAGCAGTAGTAGGAGGGAATCTAATTTATTTAAAGAAAGTTTTTTCTTGTTCTTTGTTTTCGATCCTGGTCTTTTATGCCAGCTTTTTTTATTTATTGTTACGTTCTTGTTCTGTTTCTCAAATTAATGAAAATAAAATAGATCTTTTCAAATAGTTGATCTGTTTTATGTTAGTTAATATATTTATTTTTATTCTGGCTCAAGGTCGTACTCAATAAAAACTTTTTTTCCTTTTTCAATAATATGTAGCTTTCGTTACAAGTAATTGAACATTTTAGTTTTAAAAAACTCCAATATTTCAAGTAGAGTTATGTAGTTTGTGAACGACTTAGTTCAATTGAGCGCTTTACTGAGCTCTGTTGGCTTTATTATTCATATTAAAACAAATATAAAATTGAAACTTGAGTGAAGCCTTAAAAATTATTTTGGTATAGATTTTTTCTTTTTACTCAAAAAATGTAATAACAATGAACTAATATTCATTTTCATTTTAATGGTTTAAAAAAAGTAATGTCAGATAAAATTGCATATTTCATTTTTAAATAGTTTTACAGTTGCACAGTTTTTTATTACTATATGTTTTTAATTTTTGGTAAATTATTACAGAAGAAAAAAAAACTGGATTCGCTCAATTGTTTTAAGCTCACTGAGCTTTTAGACTAAATGAATGAACTAGTTCTTTCCAATAAGTTGAGCTAAAAAGAGGTCTCACTTAAAAGAGCTGAGCTGGATCCAGAATAAAAATAGATTTATTAATAAAAATAATTTTAGTACAAGTGGTACAAGCGTTTGGAGTTAAATTCACCGTCACCATTGTAAAAAATTATTTTTATTAAAAAAGATTTCAATAATAAAACAGAGACTAAAATTCTGTATGTAAATGTCAAATAATTTATAAAAAAAATCATTTTAAAATTCAAACCCACTACACAGAATAAATAAATATGTAAGTAGCCCTTCTTACCTGCGTGCATTAAAAACTTGTGGAACCAAACAGCAATCGGCCATGGAAATCTCATCACCAACACAGTATTTACCAGCTGAAGTCGATAGAACTTTTTCGACAGCTCTAAAACCACGAGTAATCCAATGTTGAGCCCATTCTTTTTTCTTTTCCTCACCCACATGAATTAAAACGATTAAATTTTGTAACGGTTGAATGCCAGAACAAATAATTTCACATATCTCACGAACTTTGGCACGTTTATGAACATCTTGGGGTAAAAGTGGTCGCTGAGGACGAGTTTCTTCTAAATAATGCATAATGGCCAAAGATTCAATTAAAGTATGACCATCTGTAAATAAAATAATTAATTTTTTTTAAATAAAACTCAAAAGTTTTTTTATTAAGAATAAAGCACCTACCGATTTGTAATGCTGGTACTTGTTCCATAGGATTTACCTCACGATATTCATTACAATGCTGCTCACCACCCGACTTAATTAAACTGATGGGTTTAATATCGTATGGAATCTCCTTGAGATTTAAGGCAATCCTCACACGCCATGAGCAGGAACTGCGCCAATACGAATACAGTATTGGCTTTTCATCCAAACCGGCAACAGAAACAGCATCAGGAGTAGAAATTTTAGTGTTAGTAGACATATTCAATGGAAATTTTTTGCTTAATTTACAGTAACAATTTTTATTAAACAACAACGGCTTGTTAGTGTGAACGACACCTCTCAAATGATTTTGAATTTTTGTCCACATGAATTTCATGTTGAAGAATTTTTTCAACAGCAAATTATAATTTATTCAAAATAAATCTAGAATTTCTTGTCTAGTATTTTAAATAAGATAAAAGTGTTCTTCTTAATTAAAAAAATATTGTGCTCGTGCTCTGATAAGAATATGTTTATTCTACGTATCTCGAGAGCTATTAACCGGTTTTTGAGTTCTCTTTTCATTTAAATTATTTGTTTTTTTATTAAATTTTATCTTGTTGAGTTTTTTCCACTTTACAGATACAAATATTTATTTATTAAAAGTGTTTAAATAGTTTTTGTTGTTTTATTCTACTTTTAAGAAAGTAAACATGAAAACAAACTGCATCAACAAATTTTGATTTTGTTTTGGTTTTGTGGACGACACCAGCTGATTGCTTTTGGAACGTAAATCTTACTTCTTAAGTTTGAAGCCATAAAGTATGTGACAAATGATTTGCTTAATTTTGTGTAAAAATATTACAGAAAAGCATCCGTGGCCATGACTTCGTCAGCGTGTCATTTCTAATTTTCTTAAAATTCAAATTTAGAAAATGTGTTTTTAAAAATTTGTTGTAGAGGTTTGTAAACAGTGTCAAACATTTTTCCATCTACAAAAGTAAAATGTATTGACAATTGTTATAGTACCGTTATACCGGTAAAACTAAATGCTTTCACATTTGTATCTCTAGTTTTTCTACGAAATGACATATTTTAATAAAAAAGAAGTATCCTTCATTTGAACCAGGGCTGTCACAAAATTTTATTTAAATCCATCCAGCGGTTTTTACGTGAGACGGACACAGAAAGAGAGACAAAAATTCCAATAACAGCTTTTTTGTGTTTCTACAACAGCATTAAAATTTTCAAAAAATATTTCATGTAAAGAAATGAACCCGTTACTGTTTTCTTATATGTATAAATTTGCTAATAGGAACAGTGGGATACAAAATATTTTGTATTTATTTTAAATGAATATTTCAAGTTGCAGTTTTGATACGAAGCCTTCTAAAAGTGTTAAGACCGTCTTTATGGTTAAGTTTTTTATGCCCTTGACAACAAAAAGTGGTAAAAGGGTATAACAAATTTTGTCATTCTGTTTGTAATTTCTACAATATTCGCTTGATCGATTTCCGTTATCCGTACGTGTTGGTGTTGAAATCAAGTTTGCCAAGGCACTAAATGACCAAGAAAAAATGTAAATACGCAAATCGAGCAGATATAGTGTCGAAAGAGGTGCTGTTGGAAATAAGCAAGATCAGTCTATGTCCTTTGACGCAGCGGGAAAAACACCACGCCTACCTCATATTTTTCTATTTCATTTGGAACAATAAAAAAAAAATCAAGTAAAATAATTGACTCTCGCCTATATTTTCAGAGTTACGGTCCTCTGAAATTTTCCAAATTTTTAAAATATCAATGTGGGTATTATTTTTAAGCTTTTAAAGAGATCTTTAAGGAAATACCACAATTTTTTTAAAATTCTTAAGCCATTACGAGCCAATGGCATTTTTATGTATTTGTTTTTAATTTTCAATTGTTTGTCACCTCAATATTCGTTTTTTTTATTGGAGTTACTTCACTAATTTCGATTTACATACATGATGTAGGGTAAATAAGATTGGTCATAGCCAAATATAGCATTTTTACTTGTTTAAAATTAAATTGACGTAATTATTTATTTATTTCTATTTATTATATATTTCCTTAAAAAACGATAAAAACAAATTCAACAACTTTTCAGACATTGAAAATATATAATTACCCCTTTCGTGAATAAAAAGTGAAATTTTTGTTAACGTGAAATTTTTATTTCACCCGAACAGAAAATTGGTATCGGGAATTTCACGTGAACAATTTTTTCTACAACTTGAATATTGCATTTGCAAAAACTGTTAAGTGAAAAATGTTGGACTGACCCTTAGATTCGGCGTTACGGACCTCCAAAGCTTGTATGTATAATATGGCATATTTTATTTTTTTTACTTGTTTTTTCAGCCGGCACAGCGCATTTTAAATATCTGCCTGTAGGACTTCTAAAGATAAGCCTATATACACAAAATTCTCGTCGTATATGGAACACCCTTTAATTTTAAATGTTATGCTCTTATATCAGTCTACATTTTAATACAAAATCCTTCTAAATTTCTAGGGTTTAAAAGATAAGATTAAATGTGAAAATATCATGTCTCCCATGGTTCTCCTTTTAATTTCTCACTTCATTTTATAAATATTTTTGTATCGTTTACCCAAAGATCATCTGCTTGTAGCTGTTACGCTTGCAAACATAAGGGCCCATGACAGACGAGTATTTTTTTAACCTTTAGGTACGGAATCATAAGAAAATATCCCCGTATCTAATTTGCTAGTAGTCTTGCCACTACTAAATTTTTCCAATTTGGTATCTAAATTTTGTTTTACAAATCCAACGTTAACTTAAAAAAAAAAAAATAAATAAATAAAATATTTTTTTAAGCTGTTATTACTCGAACTATAGTAGTATCATAGGTAAAGGTAATTTTTAGTCCGGCCTAAGTTCACGTATATTTAAATTTTTTAATTTTTATTAAGAAAGAAAAATTGTTTACATAGAAGCAGTGCTTGTTTTTAAAGAAAACAGGAAAATTAGACTCCAGCAAAATGGAATTCAACATTTTCTGGATCAGTAAATCCGTAAATAGATTTTTTTGCATCTATCTTACTTTACCCGGCGTCTTGACAAGCAATTTCAGGTCTTATCATGAAATTCCCTTATCTGGACCATCTAGAACAATAACAAGATTACAATTAGGGATGCAACCTATACTGATATACCGGCGATACTTCTGGTTTTCCAATATATTCGATATCAGCGATATTTTACTGATGATACGCCGATACTTCTCATATTTTTCTTTAGAGTTTTTTGAACAAAATATTCAATTTTCACTTTTTTTTTGCATGGCAACTATGAAACATATTAAAAGCAGAAAATTGAATTCAAATGAGTTCTGTCGCATCTGAAATACTATTTTTTACTGCAGGTCTTTTTCAAACAGATTTAAGAAATCGTCTACCCCCGCAAAATTTAAAAACACTTTGGTTTTTAAACAAAAATCTTATTCATATTAACTTTAAATATTAATCTTTTGCAAAGTTGTTTTTATAATTTTAATTTAATTTTAACATGATCTCAAATTCAAATCGCTGTCTTCTAAATCTTAATAATATCAATTTTAAATCATAAATATTGCAGACGTTTTATAGTTTGAAAATTTGAATTTTAGAAACTGAAATGTAAACAAAATTTTGCTGATTTGAATGGCTCATTAATAAACACTGTTATTTTGTATAAAAGAAGAATTACTCTACTTGAGTTTTGTTAATTTTTACTTGAGCTCAATTTTAACATGCGTATCGGTATCGGAATCGGTATCGGCGATTTTTATTTTTGAGTATCGGTATCGGATCGGCGAAATGGCATATCGTTACATCCCTTATTATAATATTGACAGTCCAGACAATAGAATTTTACGTCCTAATAAGACCTAAAATTGCTAGTCAAGATTTGGAGTTAAGTTGTGTATGTTGCCAAAATCATCTATTTATTCAATCAGCTTAAGAAGGTCTTTTTGGAAGTGTTTTGTTCAATTTTAGAAATAAAGATAAAAATGTATATGAGTTTGTTAGCTCTTTTACTACTTGACACAGGCATACGACCAAAAGCGTTTTTCCATTTCTAACCCTGAGTACGGAAGCAGTAGCTTCCGAATCGGGAGTCCCAATGTTCAGGGTATGTAAAATCAGTTTAATGTTCAATGGCTATGCTTTGATTTATCTAAAATCTTTTATTTTTATACTTTGATTATGTCTTAAATTGCTGCAAATTTTAAAGGTGAAAAATATGGAAGAAAGAAGTTTATTGCTGGCAGTAAATTATATAAATTATTTTCCCACTTGAGCATCAATCTTATGTAGAAATGTAGTTCGCTTATACACCTTTTCTATTAAAAAGAAATATTTTTTTTATATATTATTTTTCATTCAAAACAGTTTTTTAGCAGATTTCTTGCCTGTTAAATTCGACTTGAATGTTCACAGACTCTATTTCCTCTGTTCTTATTTACGAAACCATATTTTCTAGTTCCTGTTTAAAGCTTTGTATGAGTATGAGTCATTTTTTAATGTTACTTCAAGTAGAACTTAAATGTGTATTCTTTTAGGGTACCCAACACAAAGTGTAAAAATGCAACCTCGTGTTTTCTTCGCAGTATCTGTCCGTCCGTCTATTTGTCAAAGCCCTCTATCTCTGGAAACATATTAGGTAGACTTTTGACATTTTCACAGAAGATGTATGTCTATAGCTGCTATTAAAGAAAAAAATTAAAGGGTGTTCTAAAAGTGACTGGATATTTATAAAGTTATTTTTTTTATATGAACTATGATAAGAAGGCACGTCAAATTTTAACTGTGTCAGTAAAATTATTTGTGCTATGGCAGCAAGTAGAAAAAATAAAACTTTATAATAAAGGGTGGACCAATATTAACGTAAGATTTACTTGTATGGATTTAGTTTTTCAACCTTTAGCAAATATTTAGAATTTACAATGAATTGTAAAAAATTAATTTAGAAATTAAAGGGTGCGTCCATGGAGGCCATGATTTTGACAATAAATTAAGGGAGGATATGTATTGCTACTGCGCTAGAAAAAAGAAGTATCAAAAATTAAAAAATGGTGTCCTAATAGTAACGTGATTTTCACAGGGTCTTACTTTAAAATTAGCTAAAAACTGTTCCACTACGTCCGCTTAAACAAGTTAGAAAAATTAAATTAAAAGTTAAAGAGTGAGCCATACATTTTACCCTTCATGAGTGAGTGAAACTTACACTTGGCGGATTTTTATTTATCTTAACTTTAAAAAAAAAAATATTTCTTAATCAAATTCCAATAGAAAAGAGAGAAAATAGTCCGAAAAATTAAAACGCCAAATTAATACTGGGACACTTTCAAAAGAAATAATAGTTTTACTTCAAATAAATCTTAAATTATTCAAATAAATTCGTAAAGAAAAAAATAATAATAAATCACACAATTCTAAGTGATTAATATATTTCTAAGATCTAAAAAAAAAACAATACTGGTAACACACAATAAATTATAACGATTGTGTAGAACGTGTGAACTTTTTATCAAGAAAAATTACCATAAACGGAAAACTTCTCTTAAATCAAAAAATACACTAAAATTCATACAAAAGACATTTAAGTTTTATTACAAAAAAAAAAAAAACTTTCCTTATAACGAACAAAATACAAAGTTCATTGACCGCTTAAATCATCAGTTAACAGTGTAAACGAAAGGGAAACGATGGAGAGAGGGAACATTGCAAAATTTCCCATAGAGGTTGTTGAACCTAGAAAAGCCAACGAACAATGTGTGAGAAAATGAAATTTTATTATTTATATTTCCTATGAAAAACCTACGGTCTCCTCAATAATGTCTATGTTGGTTTGATTGTGTGAATGTTTGCCTATATGGTGTACTATACCAAGGTCGGGTCATTGAACCTACTACTCGTATAGCAGCAGCAGCAATAACAACAGTAACAGCGGCCAGCAAATGGCAACAATTTTATGTATTTTTTTGTTAACAAGAATTTTTTTAAATAAAAAGTATGAAATTTGTGTTTTATTTTACTCTTTAAATATTTAACGTATTCAAGGACATTTGTATAAGAATAAGAACAACAAGGTAAAACACAAGAAATAGAAGGAATAACAACACGGAAGAGAGTTTATTTTATGTCAAGAAAACAAAAAGGTTTTTTTTGTTGTGCGAGAATAATTCCTGAGTGGTTGGTTGTTAAAGTTTGAAAAAAAGAGGGAAGGATGAGAAAAGCTTTTTTGTGACTGTCAGTTGAAAAAAAAGCTCTTTATTTTTACTTAAGGGAGTTTGGTGATTATGTCGGGATTGCCATGTATATTGAAATTAGTTGTTGGTATTTTAATACATATATTTGTAGGTATAAAATGAATTTCTTTATATTAATTTTCTTCGTCTTTTGTGATTTTGAGGTGCAACTAAAAATATGCGAAATTATGTTATTTTAGGAAGGTGTAATTTATTTTTAGGATGCCATACGAAAAGTGTAAAAATGTAACCCTATTGATTCCGCTACAATGTTTGTTATTTTGTCTATTTATCACAATCTTCTATCTCTAGAACCTTAAGAGGTAATGTCTTGAAATTTTCATAGAAGACGTATTACTATGCCGCTATAATAGCAAAGTTAAAGGGTGTTATAAAGTGATGTGATGTTCAGGCTCGTCAAATGTACACAGATTAAGTAAAACTATGTGCTCTATAACAACAGGTAAAAAATAAAATCTTTAATGAACCGAAAAGGAGAAGTTGAATTTTTTTATGTCTGCATAAAGACTGCATAAATCAAAAAATAATAATTGAAAAGTAAAGGGTGCTCCGATATAACAGAATTTCAACGCATATAAATTTGATTTTTTTAATTGTAGGAGGTGAATTTTTGAAATATTACGGATTAAGTACTAATATGTTCATTATAAAAATAAATGTCTACTATAAAATTTAAGATTAAAAAATGTAACCCTAAAGGTCGTAATTTTGCAAAGACTTTAAATTTTAAACGCTTGAAATCTGCTACGTCTGCTATAAGGACGTGTAAAAAATAAATAAATAAAATAAAATAGAGAGCGACCTAATAGTAACGTTATTTTCACATACATGACATACATTAAAAGTTAAAGGTGTGCCCCAATTATAAGGTTATCTTCACATGGCTCAAAGTATGTATTACTATGTCCACTACAACGTGTTTAAACTTAAATTAAAAATTAAAGGCTGGTTCATACATGATACAGAACCTTTGGTGTATGAGTCCATCTCTCGTATTTATTTTAAATTTTTATTCTAAACCAAATATTTTTTCTTAACAGTCTGTCATATTCAAATAAAAATAGTCTTTGGATGATTTTGTAATAAATAAAATTTAATATCGTTTGTGTCTGCCGTACGTTACAAATTCTTCTCATAGAAAAATATTGTATTAATAACATTTAAGGCAAATAAGTAAAACTCCTACTCTATATTTTGTCCTTCCCCTTAAAGCCAGTTCGTTGTTGTTCTTATGTGCACTTGAAATGTTCAAAATACTTGAATTTAGTGAACATTCTGACTTAGTTTTCCTGAAAGCTTATTTTTAATGTAAATAAATTTACTCAATGGTTTAATGGACTAGAAATGTGAAAAGAAAACCATCAGAGCCAAGATTGCCATAGTTAGAGTTCATACTACGCGATACGTCTGCGTATCATTTATGATTTTCTTAAAATAAAAATTAGGAAAAAAATGTTTTTGAACATTTGTCGTAGAGTTCCGTAAACAGTGTTAAAAATGTTCGATCTACAAAAATAAATTGTGCCGTACATCTGTTCATGTGCCATTATTGAGATAAAATTTAATGGTTTCACATTTGTATCCCTAGTTTCTCTACGAAATGACAAATTTTTTTTTGAAAAACAAAGTTTTCTATATATGAACTTTGTAATAAAATTTTATTCAAATCCATCCAGCAGCTTTTACATGATGAACAAAGACAGACAGATAAAAATTCCAAAAACAGCCTTTTTGTATTCCATTTTGATTACTATATACACTAACACCAAAATTTTAAAGAAATCCCTGCCAGCATTTGGCGGTGTATTTTTAGATAGAAGTCACTTCTTCGTTACTTTTTGAGATTAAAAATTTAATTTTACAAAAAAAAAAAAATTACATTATTGTCCAATTAAGATCTTCTAAGAATCACTCTTTAGTCTCTACCAGAGGTTACTTGGACAAAGAGACCCGTTATAACAATACAAAAATTCTTCCCCTTAAATTTGTTATATTAAGAGTAAATTTTTCTCAACTACCAGATGATAATTAATTGATTGCTCAAAAATTAAAAAAAAAAAAAAAACAAATTGCACGGGCATCGCTTATTGATCTCTTATAGGTCACAACTTCGTTTCTACTAAGAGTGAATTAATTAATGTAACAGACAAACAAAAACGCTAATGTCGTTTAGTTTGACTTGAGCAGTGTTCGGTTATGTTAATTGCGTGTGAAAAATAATATGAAAAATTGCAAAAAATTAATTAATAAAAATAAAATAAAAATATATATTAAGCTGTTAGTAAATTAATAATAACAAATTAATTATTTATTTAAGCACAAAATATTTTTAAAGTAATACTTTCCTTAAACCTTTCTATTATGTTATTATTTACATTTTCTGTTTTGACAAAGCACTACTCCGTTACTTTTAAAAGTTTTAGACTCGACACTGTTAAATAAACCCTTTTCACATTTTTAACAGACACATATTTGACACTACCAGAATACTCAATTTTAATCCCTTTTAGAGATGCTAAATAGTTTCCCATTAGTTGTATAACTGTAGTGGGCTGGGGATACTAATTAGATCAGAATTCGATATGATATGCGATACATTTCAACGCCATGAAGTAACGTTGTAGTGACTTTTCGATAGAAAATTCTTGCAGGGATATTTCATGTACAGAAATGACCCAGTTACTGTTTTTTATATGTTTAGATTATGTAAGTGTATGTGCGTTTCTTTGTGTTGGATTGAAATTATTAGGATAATTAACGCACAAAAAAAAATTTCTAATTAAAAAACACTTGCCTGCCTTTAATCGAGAATAAATCGCATTCTATGATGTTTTACGCAATTCTTACATTTCTAAGTGTAAAAATGCCCATATCTTGGTTAAGCCATTAGAGTAGTACCTGGTTTAATTCATTAATATAAATAACTCGATACTACTCTATAAACTTCTTTGGGTATTCTATACTTCTCGATGAAAGGATTTTAGGGTTGCAGCCATCCTCGCCAACCTCCTCTTTTTATTTCAGCTGCTCGAAAAGATCACGTAAGATTCTCATTCTTTATAAATTACTCCTTTTTAACTTTCTAAATGTTGATATTGTTTTTATTACTAACATTTAAGAATACGTTGAACAAATGAAGAAAAATTATGCAAAAAATCACAACATTTCTTCTTTTTTTGGGCATTATATAGTTCCCCGGTTTTTAGGATTAAACTTGAACACAGCAATATTTTTCATAAAAAAAAGCCGGTATGAGGAAACCAAAAAAAGTTAATTTAAAAATTCTCATATGTTCAAAATATAATTGTAAGATTAAAAAAAAAAAAAATAATATAAAATAAAACAATTTGTAACATTGTTTTGTTTAAAATAAATTAAAAATGTTGTTTGTTTTTTTTTTCTAAATATTAAGCAAAAATCTAACAGTTTCAAAATTTAAGAGTATGAGGAATTTAATAAATTCTTACAATGTTTTTTTTTGTTTTTTTGATAACTGACATGCGCTTTAAGACTATTTAGATAAATGCCTCATACCCTAAGTGCAACAAAAACCAGCCGGAAAAGCAAACCTCATACTCTTGCCAACGGTGGTCCTAACCACATATGTACTACCGCCTGTCTGTCCATTTATATATTTTAGAAAAGGAGTTTTTTTTTTCATTTTTCGTACGTATTTTTTGTGAAATTTTTTTATAGGAATAATTATAGGAATAAACTTACCTTGGCTATGGCCGATAAGGACATAGCGTTGTGATGATACTTTGAATAGTTAATTTTGAAGCCGTTTAATAAATCCGTAAGAAGAAAAATAAATAGATTTAGGTTTTAGGTGTAACGAAATAAGGTACCGCTTTTTGTTAATGTGTGTTTTTTTTTCCAAACACTTTTCTGTTTTTACTTTTACTTTTAATTGTTTTTTTTTTTGTCTTTATGGATTATGACGTTTTGAATCTGGCTTTAGTTAGGGCTTGGCGTCTTTAATGCAGCAGCAATGGTTAAATACTATTTTAATTTCAAATACAAGTAGCGACAGCACACGCAAAAAGGAAGAAGCCACTAATACAACCTAAACTAAACTACGAACCAGAAAAAAAGAAAGATATAAATTGTATAAAATAATATGAAAAGACCACGACCACAGCCACGACGTTTATGACGAACACATAAAACGAAGTGGTTGTTTGCAAAAAATAAACTGCAAATTTAAAACTTTTTTTTATTTAATTTTTAAAAATCCTTGCACATTTAAAATTAATTCTGTTTTTAAATTTTCTAATTTTATTTGAATATTATTTTCTTTTTAAATTAGTTTAACGTAAAACTTCTTTTCTTTTAATTAACGTACGCACAGAAATATCACTGAAATGAGCTGTTGAACAGAGTCCTTAATACTGACTTAAATGAAACATACACCAACATAAAATATATTGAATGCCGTTTTATTGAAAACATGTTGAATTGCCGTATGCAAAGGGATAAAAACTTAAAAGTACATTTTATTTTTATGGTACTATTTTAGATAAAATAATAAAATATTAAAAAAAGTACTTGCCTGCTTGTTTCACGTCATATTGTTTATTGCACAAAAAAATATTTATTATTTTTTCACCCACCCACAGCAATTTGCGGTTAATTTCTTATTGAAATAATTAAATTTTTTAAATAATAATATTATTTTTTGTTATTTGTTATTTTAATAAAAAGTACTTCATACGAATCTTTTAAACCTTCCAGACAATGTGTTTTTCTGTTTCTACTTACTCTGCATTAAGGACAATGTTGAACAACAAACAGCACGCTGCTCGAATAACAAACAATATGCACTACACACTCCCATGAAATATCTGTGTAAATTGTTTAATGGTGTGTGGGTATGTGTCAGTGAATGAGTGAGCTTGGTATGACAGAAAGCGAAAGGTTTTGTTTCAAATTTATTTTATGTTTTCTTTTCAAGTTTGGTTTAGTGCCTTCATTTTTGTTGGCATTTAAAAAGAGAGTAAAAGAGAAGAGTCATAAGAAAGCTTTAATGTAAGGAATAGAGATGGAAGTTGCGGCACAGTGTACTTTTGTACAGTAAAAAATTTAGGCCGCTCAGAAATTAATACGTTATTTGTAAAAAATTGGGTATATTGAATTCATAAAATTTTTAAATTCTAAAATCAATTGCTTAGTTAAACTCAACCTCTTTGCGTTCTTTGTATCGTTTTAACATGTGTGTTTTTTGTTTGTTGTATCGTCGGTTAAAATACAACTTTTATACCTTTCACAACAGATGGAAAAAGGCTGTATGTAAGTTTCTTATTCCGTTTGTAATTTCTACAACATCCATTTCCCAGCCCATAAACTACATATATTCTGAGTTCTTATGCATAGCGAAGACGATTGAGCGATGTCGGTGTTGGTGTTGAAATCAACTTTGCTAAGGAACTAGATGAGATAAAGAAAATTTAAGTAGACCAATAGATAGAAAATAGAAAATTTAAATAGGCCATAATTTTTCCTTATATTTTGGAACAATGAAGTTACACCAATCAAAAAAAAAAAAAAAAAATATGTAGGCGATAGAGAATTAAAAAATAAGAAAAAAACATTAAGTAAAAAAAATTGGCGCTTGCCCATATTTTCCAAACTATGGGCTTCTAGACTTTCATAGAAAAGTACGATTGTGCACCATATTTTTCCAGATATCAGACCAATGATTTATATGATTTAAAGCTTTTGAAGAAATCTTACAAGAAATACTAAATTTTTTTAAATACTTAAACCATTAAAAGCCAATAAAATTTTTTGATATAAAATTATATATAATATTTAACGTACTTGTATCCAAATAAATTTCCTGTAGAAATATTTATGGAAATTATGAAATTGAGAAATAAATATATAAATAAATGCAATATAAACTTCTCAATTCTTTACATGAATGTAAATAACATGAATAAATGAAAGTAAATAACATAAATGTAATGCATGAATGTAAATAACATGAATGTAATAATTGAGTGTAAATAACATTTATATGTTAAAACACATTCATCCTTACAGAAGGTATGTTGGGTAGATTTAGTGACAAATGAAATTTACCGCAGTAAGAATACAAAAGACAACAATAACATTAAACAAAATGTGTATGAAAGTTTTGATTCCACAATAAAATGTGTTCAGAAATTAGATTTTAAATTTTGCTTTTTATTTAAATATTTAAATATACGACTATTATCTTGAGGTTTAAGCTTTAATTATAAAAATTACTGATATTGATTAAACTATCTTTACTTTAAGTAATAAAATAATTTCAGTAAGTTATTTATTTATATGTTTATTAAGTTTATGTACCTTTTACAAATTATTTTTTTTTAAATAAAAACTTAAATAAAACTGACTTTAGTTATTTTACATATTTTTTTATATGGCGCTATTTGATGTTTAACAAACTATGTGGCGAAAAAGCTCTAAGCTATTTGGCGAAAAAGCTCTAGTGTAAAAATCACTGCTATTAAAGCAGAAGGTAACTGACAAGCTTAAATATTAAATAAGTACCACATCCTGATTCACCTTAATTATGTATCTATTTCTGAAGAATTTATTTGTTATTAAAAAATTTATATAAAATATCAAATAAACATATAAAAGTTTACAAAGTTGCAGTATAAAGTGGTTAGAAGAAATCTAAAAAATATTTTTTACACAAAATTTTTATATAACACTAGCAGTGCCCACGACTTCAGGCCGGGGCAAATATAGTCTGTCATAACGACGAATAAGGTTGGCACAGTGAATACTTCGCTGACGAATGTTAAATCAAAGTTTGCTCCCTATTTTTATTTACTTTTAAATTTTATTTGTATTTTATTCATTTCATTTCAATTTTCAAAATATATATCATGTGCAGAAATGACCCCTTTACTGCTTTACGAGTATTATATGTATAGATTTGTTAAACTTGAATTCTAAAGTTTTAAAAACGTAGCTTTAAGCTTTTAAAACAAAACGTTAACATATAAATGTAATGTTAGCATAATAAATTGATGTTGTGCACAGTATTGCCAGATGAAAAAGTAAAAACTTGGCTTAAAAGTATAAAAAAAGTTGAAGAACAAAATTATTTGTTTCAAAATTAAAATCCTAAAAATTTTAATTAAAATAAATTCTCAATCACGTAATAAAATTAAAATTAAGATGTATTTAATTAAATAGCAAAAACATAACTATTCAATAAAAAAAATCTGATATCGTATATTGAAATATTCTGACTATTTAATTATGAAAGTTTGTTGAAGAAAAGATTATAAAGGAAAAGAACCAAAGCAATAATGTATATTATTACAATTTCTACATTTTGGAAATTTTTATAAAGTTGTAATTTTGCCAGTCATAAATAAAATGCTTTTGAGGGTTTCAAATACAAACTGTAAAAACGATACACTCATGTTTTTGTCACAATGTCGTCTGTCTGTTGCATCCTTTTAGAACCGTAATAGGTAGACTCTTCAAATTTTCTAAGAATTTATATTTTTATAGCCATGATAACAACAAATACTTAAAATTAAAGGGTGTTCTGCAAGTGACATGATGTACATAAAAATATTTTTATGTATTGAACTGTGTGACAGTAAAACTATATGCACTATAGCAACAAGTCATCTATATGGCCTTAAAGGCCGTTAATATGGCGCTTGAAGTTTAAACAGAAGGTGTATTGGTAAGTCTGCGATAAGAATAGCTACAAAACTTTTAAATAAAATGAAAGGTTTCCCGATAGTAACGATTTTTACGTTGCATGGCCTTAATTTTAATCCGACTTTAAAACTCTGAACTCAGTCATTTCTAAGTCGATTTAAAATTTTTTTTTTTTACTTCAAAGATTATGTTTACAGATGATGCTCTTTAAAAACCAGTTATTTTAAAAATTAAAGGGTGTCCCCATACAACATACATATTTTTTGCGTGTATTATGAACCATAAAGGATACCGCCTTAAAACTAAAAAAATTCTAAATAAATGGCAATGGCAAAAATGAAAACAAACATAAATCAAGAAATTAAAGGGTGTCCCCATAGGTGACGTCAATTGACTTTAATGCACCTATCTTTTGAATCGTTATAGACAAATGCTTAAACATTGAACAGAATTTCGATTACTATGACCGTTTAAATAACAAGTATCAACATTGAAAATTATAAATTAAAGGGTGTTCCAATAGTTAAATAATTTGATGTATGTGGCCAAACTTTTGAAATATTAAAGCCAGATAGTTGAATTTAATAAAAAACCTGTGTCGCTCAGTTCGCTATAAGAACAAGTTGATGTAATTTAATGCACGCAGCCAAACTCTTGAACCGTTATAGTCAGATAGTTGAAATTTGCAAAGAACCTGTATTGATAAGTCCAACATAAGACCAAGTATAAAATTTAAATTTTAAAATTAAAGGGTGTTCCCATTTTGAAGTAAATTCACTTATATGGCCCTTTCTTTTGAACTGTTATATACAAACACCTGAAAATTAGACAGAATGTCCACTACTTTGTCTGGTATAATAAGAAGTATGAATATTAAAAAATTAAAGGTTAAAGAGTGTAACAACAGTTGATGTAAAATTATGTATATGGTAAAATTTTTAAACAGACAGATAAAATTTGTTTTAAATTTGGTTTTATTTCAAGAATTATTTTGCACCATGTTGGCTGCGACTGTTAATTTACACAGGGTTTATATTGCTAGTTCGCTATAAACATTAATAAAAAATAATTAAAAGGTGTCGTAATAGTAACACAATTTTCGTAGGGGCTTAATTAAACTCTACCAAATTATGTTTTATTATAATTTGTAATAAAAAATTAGAAAAAATGTTTACCTAAAAATGTCACTGGTTATTTATGGGTTAAGTTTTTTTAAAACTTTAAATATTTCCCGAAATATCTCTTCAAAAGCTTTTAAATGAGACATATATTTATATATGAAAATATATGATGCACATTCGTACTTTTCTATAAAAAGTTCAGAGGCCCATAATTCAGAATAAAGGGAGAGCGCCAATTTTTTCATTTGACGTTTTTATACCCTTTAGCCTAAAAAGTAGAAAAAGGATATAACTAATTGTGTCATTGTATTTGTAATTTCTACAGCATCCATTACCGAACCCATATTCTGACTTCTTATGCATAGCGAAGTCGGTTGAGCGATGTCCTTCTGTCCGTCCGGCTTAGTATTGAAGTCAAGTTTTTCCGAGGCCGTAACTCAGTTAAAAAAATTTAAATGCGCAGATCTCTCAGACATAGTGTCAAAAGGGGTGCTATTAAAAATCAGCAAGATCGGTCCACGTTTTTCGACGCAGCTGGCAAAACACCACGCCTGCCTCTAATTTTTTTATATCATTCGGAATAATGAAGCTTCTCCAATAAAAAACAAATATATTAGGCGATAGATAATAAAAAAAAAGGAAAAAAATATCAAGTGAAAAAATAGGCGCTCGCCCATATTTACCGAGTCCTCTGAGAATTTAAAAATTTTTAAAATATCAATATGGGTATCATTTTAAAGCTTTTTAGGAGATCTTTAAAGAAATACTAAAATTTTTAAAAAATGCTTAACCCATTAAGAGCCGATGGCATTTTATAAATTTTTCTTTTAATTTTTTAATTCTCTGTCACCTCCAAATTTGTTTTTTGATTCGAGTTACTTCACTAATTTAGATTTAAATAAATCATGAAGGGTATATAAGATTAAGTTTAGCCGAATATAGCATTCTTACTTTTTTAAATCACAGATGTCAAAAATGCTTCCATTTGGTATTGTATCGGTTTGATGTCAAAAATGCTTTCTTTTTGCATTGTATCTGTTTGACAATTGGACCGAATTTCGCAAGGGTAAATTGTGTTTACAGCTAATGCAGCCACCTGCTTGGAAGTCGCCTCGAGTTTGTCATAAAGTGCAACGGTGAAAATAAATATCCATTTCCAATTTTAATGTTATAAAATAAAACAATGTGTTTTTCTTTTTTTTTGTTTCTTTATTTAAAATTTTACAGAAGAACAATTTTCCTGTTTTAAATACCCAGACATAATATTTTCCCATTATTAATCCTTCAAAATAATTATCATACAATAAGTTGTATATATATACTTTTTTAAATTTATTAATGATTAATGATTTTGTGTATGTTTGAAAAGATCTCAATATTATAAGGAATTTGTATTTGATTGGGAAAAAAATTAGTTTTAATTTAAAATGATGACTCGTTTTTTTAAATTAAAAGACAGAACTCAAGAAGATGAGAAACAAAGTTATAGAAAATAAAATAAAATTTATTTTATAAAGTAATTTTTAGTTGTTTTAGTGAGAGGAGAAATAAAAAGTTGTCAAACATTGGGATTCTTTTATAAAAATCTACAACCTTTTATTAATTTTTTTTAATATAAATTTTTTTTTGTTGAAAAATTGGTGTTATTGAAAAGAAGAAAAAAAAAAGAATAATGGAATAGTTGGAGAGTAATTTTTGAGTTTGTATTTAAAAAGGTTTTAAATTAATAAAGAAGGGTATTTAATGGGCTTAAAAATAAGTTTCACTCTTTTTTTTTATAGTGTTACAGTATTATTTAGGCTTAATTTAGGGGATTTCTCTCTAAGATTCTTGTTTTTTTTTCATTTAAAAATTTTACACACTTTTATGGTATTTTCTTTTTAAGATGACTTAATTTTAAAACATTTATTTTTAATTAATTCACATTCACAATTTTTCATTTGTTTTTATTTTATTATTGAGTTTTTTTTTTTATAGAATAATAATAGTTAATTTATTTTTATTGTGTTTAAAAATAAGTTCTTTATAAAGACAACATATAATTTTATTATTATTTTTAAGATTTTAAATAATTTATTTTTTTTAAATGTTTACTGTGTTTATATGTGTGTGTATGTGTATATGTGTTATATGAGTAACTTAAATGTATTTTTTAATCTAATTTAAATATTAATTTGTAAATAAACAATTGTTTAACATTTAAAATTAACAGTTTTTCATTAATGGAAGGCAGTTAGTAAACAGAGAAAAAGTTTAATTTTTTCGTTTTATTTTAAGCTTTTTTTATTCACAAAGTTTAAAAGTTTTCATTTTGATTAAGGAAAGGAAAATTATATTTTATGTAGTTAAAAGCACGCACAACCGATGTAGTATCACACTCCAATTCACTTCTGAATTTTTTTTTTTTTAGTTTAATGAGTTTTTTCTTTGTAGTTGTAGTATTTTAATTTTATTTATTGTGTAAAGAAATTTTTATAAATATGAAAAAAAAAAATTAATAAATAAAATACGTTTAAAGGAAAAATTATGTAAAATTGTTTTAATGATCCTTTTCAACTCTGTTATGTTCTTAACCCTGAATAGAGCTCTTGAAAATTTTTAATTTCTTTCGCTGATAATTTAAAACAGAGTTTGCTCTTGTGTAAAGTCATACGTTAGACGACATTTGGCAAATTTTAAGGGAGCTAGATAATTAACTATTCACATTTATATGAAAACAGATAAAAGTAGGCAACATTGCATTTTTTAAAAATGAAAAAAAATTACATTTCGGGTGAATTTTTTTTTTTGCAAAAAAACACATTTTCTCAAAAAGAAAATTTCTGTGTTATATAAAATTGGCACTTGTTTCTTTTATAAAACGAGGGTAATTAAGTGAATTTCTCTAAGTTATTGATGCAGCATTCTTCAAATGAGACAAGCTTAAAATAAAAAAATAAAATGAGCTGCCAGATTTTTCCATATTAATACAATCTGGACGTAAAAAATCGCCTTAAAGTGGAAATATCATTTGCGGGTGGTGTGGCGTAAAATTTTGGGTATGAAAAATGTGTGTGAAAACTTAATTAAGAAAATGTAACATTTTCTACCGCAATATTAAATTAATCCACCAAGTTCGAAATGGACTCACACATGAAGGGTTCCTTACCGTATTTTACCCACCATTTAATTTTTCCTTTTTTATTAATAATTTAAAAGGAAAGATATTGTACTTTGTAATTGTCTTTCTACACACTTTGTGGGACACCCTTTTATTTTAAGTTTAATTTTTTGTAGTTGTTACTATGGCGGAAATAGTTTTCCACACACAGGGCAAATTACACGGCACTGCCTATCACAGTCCATTAACAGAATTTTTATAAATGTCACATTACTTTTAGACCACCCTTTAACATTTGTTTATATTTTTGTTTTTATACCTGCTTCATTAATTTAAATTCTGTAAAGATTTCAAGACTGTTTCTGTTACGCTTCTAGAGGGAAAGGGCTGTGACAGACACACAGATAGACGGACAATTTATAAAGATTTTTGATTGATTCAGGAATTAAGAACAATTAATTTTCTTATCAAAAAAGACCTTTACAAACAAATTACAATTTTTCTATTATTTAAAAAATCAAACTTAATAAAATATAGAAAATATTTAAAATTATACAAAGAGGAAATAAAAGTTATTTAAATATTTCCTAAGAGTCTGGGGTTTTTAAGAAAAAATATTGTTTTTTTATTTAAAAAATTTTCCGTTTTTTTTTAAGAAATTGACACAATGTTTTATTTTTACTTATACTTAGATAAAATTAGATATTTTTTTAATATTTACTAATACTTTTAACAAGTTTTCATTTGTTTTTATTACTTTTTATTTGTTAAAATGTTTTTCTGATTTAAAGAGGTTGAATGTAAGAACTCATTGTTTAAAAAACATTTAATAAAACGAGCAACATGTTTAAAATGTTTTAAATATACAATGAATTTTTCGTTTTATTTTAATTGTTTATTATTTAATAATTTTATTTATTTTTTTATTTATATATCTATATATGTATGTAAAGATGTATAATAATTTTAAAAATTATTTTTTTTATATTGGAGGGAATATTTATGATTTCGTGTAAGTTTTTTTAATCTCTTTAAAAATTTTTCGTTTGACAAAGAAAAAGTGTTTAAAATACAAATAAAATTTTGCTCTACACTGTACATAGTAATTGTATTTGTTGTAGTTTGTATTTTCTTCAATTATGAAGAAAATATTTTTTTTTATATATTTCGTTGAATAAAAGATTTTGTGGATTGAAATGAAAATCAGGTAATTTAAAGAACAAAGGAGCATGGATTTATTATTTTTTTTAATTTTAATTAGGAAGGTAAATAGAAAATTTAATTTCATATATTTTAATTTTTAATTCATACCCTCCATTCTAAATTATAAAAAAGGTTAAGATGTTTGTTAAGCTTTTAATAATAAAGTTAAGAAACAATAAATGTGACATGCGAAGACGAAAACACAACTTCTATTCAAGTATCGGACCTTAACACGGATATTTATCTGAAGTTTAGCAGTTAAATATGAATTTTTTAAAGTTTTTATTTTTTCAACTAAAATTTTTTTGAAAATAAAAACTGAAAAATATTTCATCTATAATTTGTTTTTTACCTGTCTTTATTCTACTGCAGAATTTCCAAAATGAATTGTAAAAACAAAAAGTTTCTGAAGAAAAGAAAGTTGAAATATAAGTCATTCGAGTTTAATTGCCACCAATTTTCCACAGGATAATTAGAACAAGAATTTTCTGAATTTAACTTCTTAAAAAAGAATATTTAAAACTAAAATATGTTGTCGAAACAAAGAAAGAAAAAAGAGTTTATTTAACCAATCACTATAACCCGGCCGAGTTAATAGTCCTAACTTTTTTGCTTCAACTAGGACCAGGCCACACATACATATGTAAATAACAAACAGGGATAAGAGAGGCAGTGTTTCTAGACATACGATTTTAATTTTGTGGCCTTGTAAGTAATTAAAAAGATTGCTGCATGTACACAGAAAAAAAGTTTATCTGTTTTTATTTTTTTTTTCAGATAAAAATTTTATTTAATTTTTAACTGTCGTAATTATTCATTGAATTAAAATTTTTTTTAATTATTATTTTTTTAATTTAATTGCATTCATTTTGTTGATGTCTAGTGATGATTTAAAAATTTGCAGCCTCAATCAACATTAGTGTTAGTGATTTAAAAAATTTTAGAACTAAAATTTAATTATATATTTGTTTTCAAAAAAAGCTATCAGCAATATATTGCAACTTATTTTTCTTGACTAACTTTAGGGTAATTGAGAAATTTTGCATTAAATTCGGAGCTCACTATGAGTTACTTTTATTTTTGTGCACAAATTTAGAACTGAAGATGATTACTTTGTTAGGAATAACGAAATTTGATTTAATTTTTAGTTTAACAAAGTTTTTGTCATTCAATAAAAAAATGGATACATCAAAAAAGTAAAAACATTTTACAAAATTTTTATACTATCACTGTTTTTTGTTGTAAAACAAAGGAGAATTTTATTATTGAATCAAAAAAAAAAAAATTTCTTGAAAGTTTATATTTTTATTTTGCTCAATAATTTAAATAATATTAAAACATTTTTTACACTGATCAACATCTAACATCTACCATCAATTTGCGAAGATGTTAACATCTTCCCATAAGAAATACACAGGGCTAAAAATTAAGAGCTTTCAACATCTTTAAAAGATGTTCCTATCTCACTAGAAAAATGGTCATAATATCGATATTCTGGTGGCATCACTGATAAAATGGCGTTGAAAATATAAATAAATATTTTTTAACAAAAAATGAGCGGCACACATGTTTTTAAATTTTAATATAATTAAATTAAAATACATTTTAATGAATTTAAAGAACAAAAACAATTAAAAAAATATTTATTTCCTGAGCTTGAAAAATTTTGGCATTTTTAATTGAATAAAAACGGAAAATAAAAATCAAATAAAAAAAATTGTTTTTATTTTATATATTTTATTTATTTTGGACATCTTTCTCTAAAATGTTCCATAGCGGCTTTAAAAAATATCAGTATTTATTCAAATAAATGTTCATAATCCAGTGTATTGTGGCCTCAAAGCAGTCTTATGTCCACTAAAAACTTTTCTTCATCTTTTTCTTTTTTTTTTTCATAATTTCAATCCATTGCATTAATAACTGAGTTTGTTCTTTCAAAGTCACAATTAAACCAATTATTAAAATGTCCTCGAAATCAATATTTTTAAATCTTAATTTTACTACCAAAACTATACGTCGTTCAATTATATGTTTTTGACAGCTGAGTTGATGATAGACGTTAGATGTTGTCAATGTAAATGAATGTTTCACATTTTCTACATTTTCCATGCGTTTCGCCGAGATGTTAGTCTGTGTAGAAAGCCTATTATCATTGAAAAGTACATAGTTTTTGTTTGACCGTATGCATGGCGAAATCATGTATCAGTTGGTGGCAGTGGCGAATTCGTTAACTTCGCCGTTGCAGACGATGTCGAATCAAGTTTGCCGAGCCACTAGATCAGCTAGAAAAAAAACGCCAATCGATCAGACATAGTTTCGAAAGAGTTGCTAAATTCAGCAAGATCAGTCTATGTCCTTAGACGCAGCGGGCTAACACCACGCTTACCTCTAATTTTTATATATCATTTTGAACAATGAAGTAACTCCAATAAAAAAAAACAAATGCATGAGATGATAGAAAATTAAAAAATAAAAAAAAACCTAAGTGAAAAAATTGGCGCGGAGTTACGGTCGTCTGAAATTTTTAAAATTTTTAAAAAATCTATATGGGTTTCATTTTAAAGCTTTTGAAGAGATCTTTAAGAAAATACTAAATTTTTAAAAATGCTTCACCCATTATAAGCCACCCGCATTTTTATGTAAATTTTTTTCTTAATTTTTTAATTCTCTGTCTCCTCTTTTTTTTTTGTTTTTTGACTGGAGTTACTTCACAAATTTAGATTAAGATAAATGGTGAAGGATGTAATAGATTTGGCATAGCCGAATACAGTACTCTCACTTGTTTTTAATTTAATGTGACAAGGTATTTTGAAATTTATACAAGTTCTAGAACTAGGAAAAATGCATTTTGTTAAAAATATTTTTTGAAATCTCCAAAGTTTTTTTTTAGAAAAGTATATCTGTGCTCATTTTAGAATTTAAAATTTAAAAGTTTTGAACTATGACTGTCTTGAAGCAAATGTTCGATATAGAATAAATACATTAAGCCTGCAGACGTATAATATTGTGTAAAGGAAATAAATTTTAATAATTTATTATTTTAAATGAATGG
The DNA here is from genome assembly GCA_937654795.1 of Cistogaster globosa. Taxonomy (NCBI): domain Eukaryota; kingdom Metazoa; phylum Arthropoda; class Insecta; order Diptera; family Tachinidae; genus Cistogaster; species Cistogaster globosa. Next base: position 13,487,863 of record OW569403.1, on the reverse strand, counting down.
AATTTAAAAAATTCGTATTCAATATCTTTGATCGCTAAACCTAACAAACAATCTTAAGGAGAGTATACAAAAATTTTGAGTGTTATATTTTAAAGATATTTTTTTTACTATTTTCTTTGTTAATTTCACTACTTTATATAATAAAGATAAAACATTTAAAATCTAAGCTCCTTTGGGGGATCGCTAAATTATTTTCTTTTTTTTATATTTCTTTGCTTTTCTTCTTGTTTTTTTTTCTTTCTTTGAATTGATTAAAAACACATTTATCATAATTTTTGTGTATTTTAAATTAAAGTTAAGATTTTCATTTTTATATTCATTTGTATTTTTTGTTTTGATCATCAGTTTACAACCATAAAGATTTATTTATTTTTTATACAGTTTAATTTTTGTGTATTTTAACAAGGGTTTTTTATAACATTCGGTAGCAAAATGTTATAAAATAACAGAGTTTTTAAAGTTATTTTTTTCTATTTCATTTTTTTTTTTATTTTCTTGTAATATAAAAGATGTATGTATGTGTGTATGTAAGTGTAAGTATAATGTATTGTTTGTAGTGTTTAAAATTCTTATTCTTTATTTTTTATTTTTTCTCTTTAAATTTGTCTTTAACTATTTTAAGAGAATTGAGTTATTTTATTTTAAATATTTTTTTTGCAATTTAAAATTCTTTTTTTTAAATTAAATTATTAATTTTGAAGTAATAAAGTAGGTTTTTTATTTTTATATTATTTTCTATAAATATATGAATATATATTTTTTTAATTTATTTACCTTTTTTTCCAACTTAATGCTATTTATATATCTTAAATATTTAATTTCATTTTTATTTAATTAAAATGAATATTTATATAGTTTTTCTTTTTTTTTTTTAATAATTATAAATATTTTTTTTAATTTTTGGTTTTTTCTTGATATGTCTAAGAACTATTATCATTCGTTTTCAAAGTAGTTTTATTAAAGAGTTTTTTTTTGTTTTGCTTTATAAATAGTTAATTTAAATAATTTGTTTTTTTTTTTTTTGGGTTGTCTTACAATTTGTTTTGAGTTAAAATTTAAGTTCGTAAACTTACGTATAATGAGTTTGTTTTTCAACTTAATATCGTGTAGTATTTATTATTATTGTTTTTTATTTTATATTTTTTTATTCTTTGTATTAAAGTAAAGAATTTTTAAGTTTAAGAATTATTATTTTACACTCATATTTTACACACTTATTACACAATCACAACGCAGAGTATCGAGATAAGGTATGTTATGATTAAGTACGAGTATCTTTTCATTTATTATCATTTATATTTTATTACAACTTTGTTTTCGTTATTTTAAAGAAAACAAATTTTACCATTGAAAAAAACTTAAAGTAAAAGTTCATTATATAAAAAAAGATGACCATAAATACTAAAGACATTACTCATGAAAGAAGTCTAATATGGGTATTTACAAAAAAAAAAAAAAAAAAAAAAAAAAATAAATAAATAAAAAAATTAATAAATAAAAAAATAAAAATTAAATAAAAAACGAAATCAATATTTTTTAATTTTGTTTTTATAAAATGTCTCTTACATACTTTTGGTATGCTAAGCAATCTGATGTTATTCGTTCTTATGGCTTGCAATTAATGCTCAATGGCACAATGGCAACTTAGTTGTCGGTTGTCTTTAGCTGGAAGTATCAAAAACTGTACCCATAAGTAAGTACCCAAAAATCTTTCAGAGATGTTAATGTTTGGGTAGAAAGTTAACCAATTTTGCCAAATTAAGAGTAACCCATAAAATTGGATTTTTCTCCCAAATTTTTTCCAAGTTTCCTGTAAATGGCAATTTTAATGGAAAACGACTAAAGTCGGTTTCTTTTAAAAAGTACTTGAAGCTTAAGACTTGCTGTTAACTTAAAAAAAAGTACATTTTAAGTTGAACCGGCTTTAACTGGGTGACACATCAAATAAAGAAAATGTTTGCCCATAATTTATAACAAAATACAGTTAAATAGACTATCCATCTCTGATCAGCTCTTAGTTTTTTTTTGTTAAAAATAAGAAACAAATATACAAGCATGTCATACATTCCAATCGGAATGGTTTTAATTCTGTATTAGATTCCGATCGATTTCGTGTTTTCAAAAATAAAAGCTGAATCTCTACTTTTTAAATTTAAAATTGCAGCAATGTTTACACCAAAGTAACAAACAGGCTAATCAAAATAAGGATAAAAAATAAAATTAAATTTTTAAAACCGAAAAATATAAAATTTGAAAGAAAATTAATTCCGTTTTGGAATTTGATAGCGGTTTTATTCGGAAATTTTTTTTTTCATTTTTCGTTTTCTGAAGAAACAATTTGCGTTTTCAATTACGCTTTCAATCGAAGTTGAGTTCTGTGACGTGCCTGATAAAAAAGTAAATTTATTTATTAAAAAAAATAAAAAAGTTAATGAAATTTGTGCACATCGTTACAAAAAAAATTGTAAAATTGATTAATTTTAACACATAAAATTAAAAATGTGGGTTTACGTCATAGAATTGTCTTGATAAAGTCGGTACTAATTCGTTTAAAAACAGCTTCTGGTGGTCTTAAATTTAAGACTGTTATTTTAATTTAAAATATACTTTTACGTGTCTACAGTATACAAGAAGTACACTTTAGAAACCCAAAAAAAAAAAAAAAATCAAAATAACTAGAGTTTTAGAGAATCGAAATTTTTTTAATTCCGAATACCAGGATCCTATAAAATCAATCCTAATTCGCATCACTATTTCTTAACAAATCTGGGTCTAACAAAACTTTCACACTTAGCAAGATCTGCTTTAGCGCCCAGCGTAAATAAATAAGACCAAAAGTGATGTCAGATTATAATTTAAAAAATCCCTATATTTTTCAAAAAATTTCCTTTTTTCCCTACCCTCAAATTATCGTTCTTTACTTTCAAATTTTTTTCCTCGATTTAATAACTATAATTAATTTTAACAAAATTTTCAAACAAAATTAAATTTTTTTACATGTTCAAAAGTTTCTACTTTAATGCATTGCGATAAACAAACAAACAAACAAACACACAAGCTTTATATCTGCAGTACCAGCTAAAGTCGAGTTAAGAACAAATTGAGTTATTGCTATTATTATACTTCTAGCGCTCAAGTCTGTAATGCAAGTCAAATGTCATATTTTTAGCTTAAAATCTAAACAGCTAAAGTTGATATCCCTGCTGTTGAAAACTTTCAAAGAAAGAGTTAAGCTATTATTTCTTGTGGCCACAGATATGTAGATGTTAGAACTAACACAACTGTATTTTTTATTTTCAGTAAAAAACGCAAAAAGAAAACAAAAAAAAACAGGATTGGAAAAGTATTTTGAAAAAAAAAATTAAACTAAAACAGCCTTTCAGTGTTCAGTGCTCACACTCAATTTTTGATGATACCAGATCGGTGAAAATTTGATTGTAGATGATCTCTTTTAGTAAGTTCGATAAAGCAGTTAAACAAAAAAGTTTAAAGAAATTTCTACATTTTGCCTGATACGGGAAATCTATACTTTTTCCCCACGCGTCAAAACTTTGAAAAAAAAAATCCATACAAAAAGGAAAAATTTCATACATCTGACATCACTGCCTTTGACTAACCAGGAACTTATTCGTTTTTGTTTGGAATTAGAGTGTTCTTGCCATTAGAGAGGCAAAGCGTTTCATTGCTCTGCGTGAATTCCAATGGATGGTGAAAATCCGTAAAAGAGCTGTCAAGGTACTTAAGGCATGGTTCCATAGTTTTTTTCATCTTCTAAATCATCAGTTACTAATATCGAAAGTGGATAATACATTTTTTGCGAATGTACTAATGAAACTTTACAAATGTTTTTTTGCGAATGACTTGCCTCCTGGAATGTTTTCAGACTCTTACAAAGCAACTGATTGATTGGTTATATGCGTAGCACAGACTTCTTGGGCTGTGAACTCTAGGGCTGTAAAAAAGATCCATTTAGGTTGTCGTTAACGTTAGCTGCTCAAGTGTAAAATGTGACAACAAGGGGAATGCTTTTTTTTACAAAAATATTTTTTAGTTAAGACGTGAGAAGTTTCGTTTTTTAAAACGAAAGGTTGAACAAATTATTAACGACCCGGTTGATAAAGCTAACTTCCTGTTTAAAATTTTTGCAAGTAACTCTTACTTGCCGGAAAGCAATCAAGCACTGCCCTCACTGGAAAGATTATCAGTATTCTTTGGAGCGCGGATGGAATTTCAGCACTGGTCATTAAGCAGTGTTCTTCGACGTTACCGTTTCCATTAGCAAAACTTTATAGCATTTTCTACCGTGTTGTTGGGTTCCCATCATGTTGAAGGGTTGCTGAAGTAACACTAATCCACATAAAGAAAGATGCTAGCAACCTTGAAAATTTGCTCTGCACTTTCCAAAGTAATAGGAAATTGTGACCGCCAGTACGGCTTCCGTTGGGGACGCTCTACGGGTTACATGCTAATCAGTCTTTCAGATAAATGGTGTAAGTCCATTTACCAATTCGGCAAAAGTAAGGTGGTGGCTTTAGATATTTCTAATGCGCTTGGAAAAGTGTGGCATGGTGCACTCATATCAAAACTTTCTGCTTTTGGTATCGGTGATAGCTTTTCGTTACATATCGAGCTTTCTCAGGGATAGTACTATATGAGTTTTCAAAGATGGGATCTCATCAAACGAGTTTAAGGTAAATTCAGGGATGCCGCAAAGTTCCGTCCTTTCTCCTACCCTATTTCTTACTTTTCTTAATGACCTTCTATGTCAGACTTCCAACCCTATCTATTCTTTTGCAGATGACAGTAGCATATGCCATACATTTTCATTTCGCAATAGACCAATCCTTCTGGAAATTGAAGCTATGCGAAAGCACATGGACGATACCCTTAATAGCGATCTTTTGGTAATCTACGAACGGGTCCTTGCGAACAGGGTTCAATTTAACACACGTAAAACCCAGTGCTGTGTGCTTTTGCACAGGCGTACGGCTGAATACCTCATCTGTAATTTTGGGCGATAAAAATATTAAGAAATCAGAAGTTCTTGGTGTTCTTGCCACGAAAGTTCAAGGCGATGTTCGGTGGAACAAGCATATTTTTCATGACCTAAAAAAAGCATTAACTTGTCTAGGTTTTCTAAACCGGTATAAGAAATACTTTACTCCATCTGGGGGATTACTCTGTATTTCGATTCGAAACAAAACACTTTCAAAAAGCAATGTATAAGCCATAGAAATTCAAATGATTTATTTGATTTGATTTCGAAATACAGAACAACTCCTCTGATCTCCTCGCTATCTATGTTACCTTTATCAGACCGAAAATTGAATACAACTCTCATGTATGAGCCGGTGCTTCGAAGTCTATTAAGGAGTTAATCCACCGCGTACAGGAGAGAGCGAAGAAGCTCAACGGTGAAAACAGGATATCCAGCTCTATTGATTCATTGGAGCATCAACGCTATATGGGGTGTGTTTCACTGTTTCATCGTCACTACAACTGAATGTGCTGTTATGAAATCAAGAAAATCAGGTAATTTCCTACATCAGAAGAGCATCCCTTTGTGCATTACAGAGAAAATTCGTTTTTAGCCGACTTGTTCGTATGTAGAACAAACTCCCTACAGGGGTCTTTCCTATCACTTTCAGCGGGCAAAAATTCAAATTAAATTTCCACAAGTCCTTCTTCCTCTTAATTCTGGCACAATGCATTGCAAAAGTAGGGGTCATTCCCTGAGTGCTGGTCTTAATAGAAAAAAAAAATTCCCGCATACACTTAGAGAATATGATTTAAACATTGTTTTCTATTTGTTATTTATTTAACAAAACTAATACACTTCAAAATTTTTTATAAGAGTCCAAGGAAATAACAACTGAAAATCAAACGTAATTATTAATTATTAAATTAAATAAAATAATAGTTTTTTTTTAGAAAAATGTTTAAACATTATTTGCTGTTTATTTAAAAAACAAATAATAATAAATATAACAAAAAATAAATTTCAACTAAAAAACAATTAAGTAACACAAAAACAAACATTTAAAATTAATATTTATGTTTATAATTTTTTTTATATTAATTATTTATGATAATTTCTCATATCATAATTTCTATTTCTTTTAATTATAATTTGTATGATAGTCATAAGAATTGCCTCTTTTTAGCATTAACATTTCCTTATAATTTGTTGGAAATTTCTTAAAGAAATTAATAATTTTGTTTACAATAATTCTATGTTCTATTTACGAGTGTATATTTTTTTTTAAATATATTTTTAATATGTAGAAGTACAAAATTAATAACACTTTTACACTTAAAGATAATGATACGGTGAGTGGTAGCGAGAGAGAGAGAGAGAGAAAGAAAGAGGAAGAGTTCACTCACTCAACCAATTACTTAATTAATAAACAACAAAGATTTGTTTTTCTTTTGATACTTAATTATTTTTTTAATTATAATTTTTAGTTGTTTTTGGTTTAATTTTTTGCCTTTTTTTGTTTATTGAAATTTAAATAAAAATATATTGTTTATAGTTTTTTAATAACATTAAAGTTTTTTTTTTTTTTGTTCTTTCAATTTTTTATCTGATTTTTTATGTATTTTTTAGAAATAAATTAATATTTCTTAAGGTGGTTTTATTTATTATTTATTTATGTATTTATTTTTTATTTATTGTATATAATACTATTTTTTTTTATTCTTTAGTATAATTTCACCTTTTTTTAATTAAAAAGTTTTTATTCTTTAGATTTTTATTTTTTTAAATTTATTTAATTTTTAATTTTTTCTTAAAGAAGGCATTGATGGAAAATTATGTAGAAAAAGTTAGAAAGAAAGAAAAAAGAAAACTTTAAAAAAATAAATGTTAAAAAAAAGTTAAAGTTCTAGAGCTTAATTTTAAATTTTAATTAAATTGTTTTTTTAAGAATTTCATTTTAGTTTTCACAATTTCATTGTAATATTCGTGTGTTTAAAAAATTTAATTAAAAAATTAAATTTAATTATATGTTTTTTGCTAAGTAAGAGCATCATGTGTACGTGTATGTTTGTGTTAACAATACAACCATAGAAAATTGCTAATAGTTTTTTTTTTAATCATTAATTTATTATTATTTTTTATAGATGAATTAAAATAAGTTATGTTTTATTTAATAGCTATTCAAATATTTGTTATTAACTTTTAGGAGAGTGAGAGAGAGAGAGAGAGAGGAAAATTTAGCTAATTTTTAGGTGAAAACTAATATTTGAATTATGTAACTGCTAGGTGAGAGTGACTAAATCTTTTTATATTTTATATTTAAATATATTTTGAAAAATAAAAATAGGCATTTTAAATTTAAAGTCATAATAAACAAACAAATAGTGACCAGTAGATTCATAAGAACTTGTTCTAAAATGCATTAATATTTTATTATGCTGTAACAATATTCTTGAATTTAATTTAATTTTTTAGTTTATTTGCTAATGTACAGTAAAGTACAAAACAAGCTTAACTTTTCTCATTAAAAATAAAAATATTCTGCTTTTAATTCATTTTTAGTTTAGATAAAATTGTTCTTTGAACATTTCCAAATAAAACACAAATCTAACTGTTAGTAATTTATAAAGTTAAGCTTTATATTAGTTTAGTTCATATATTATTTTGTAGGTATTAATTCACCGGTTGAATCCTACCAAATGTGTAGAACATTTCGTCATAAATTTAATTCGTGTCATGTAGGGTTTCTCTCACGGGAATTCCCGTGTAAAGTTATCCATAATTTCTCAGGAAACGAAAAGTTAAAAATCATTAGCACTTAAAAAAATACACCGTTTATTTTTCAAATATTTTGGTTGTGAATTTAAAAATTTTTAAATATTCTGTTTCGTGTGAATTTTGAAAATTTTAATGTTCGTGTATATTAAAATCGTACTTTAGAATTATTGCCTGTCTGTGTTCGGATTTCGCAAGAACTGCTAGATGAATTTGGTAAAAGATTGTGAGGAGATCCCCTAGAATCTTGGTTTAAATATGGGCTACTATTTTTCATAAAAATATATCATTTTGTAGAGAAACCAATGTAAAGTCACTCAATTTTATCGGTTTGATGGTACTTAAATAGTTGTCAGTAAATTTAATTTTTGTAGATGGACGAAGTCGTGTGCACTGCTAATAAGATATAAAACGCAACTAAAGGTTACTAATTTGTTCAAAAAGGTATTTTAGTTCTTCGAAGCCACTTAAAGTTGAAACACGAACGTGAATAATCTTTATAACGCATTGTTGGCAACAAAACCTACCTCAGTAGAAAGTGAAAGAGTTTTTTCTATTTTCATATATTTGTCGAGAAATAGAAATATAAAGACATTAAATTGCGATCACTACATTTACTAAAATATACACATACATTTGAAGCATAAGTGTATACGTAAAAGAAAAAAAAACGAGTTTAATAATAAACATGTTCGATTTTAGACCACAAGGAAAACATTATCCTATAAGAACTGTGACCATAAAATGAAAATCATTGATGATGGAAATATCGATCGTTTTGGAGAACAAAGTTTCGCATTCTTGATAGGAAAATTAAAAAACCTATGTTAACATTTGTATACGTGTGATAGTTTTAGAAAACAGCGTTGCCACTGACTTTTTTTGAATAATTTAAAACTTATTAATTTAATTTCTAAAACTTTTAAAAAGAAAAATTGTTTACAAATGTACACGGACGTTTTCCAAAGAAAACAAGAAAAATTTGATACTAGCAGAAGGAAATGCAGCATTTTCTGGGCCGCCATATCCTTCATCAGCATTCTTCGCATCTATCTATCTTAAGTTGTGTATATTGGAAACATCATCCATTTAGCCAACTAATTAATATTAATTTTATTTGACGAAGTCAACATTTAACTCAAAGCATTTCTTTTTTGTTCTCTCTACAACACGTTTTGTACATTTGTTTTTGCTTTTCGTACTAACCTACGGTATGGCCATGAAATGCAATTTGGTCTGATCAGAACAGATATAGTTACAAAATTTTTTATGATGAACTTTGCTAATCAAGTATGTATAAACACAAGTTAAAACTTAGATTTAATTAACAAAAAAAAAAAAATCATTCAAATTGAATATTAAAAGCGGTACAACGGCAACACCGTTTCAGGGTAAAAATATTGCAAATGGGATAGTTGATAATTGTGTATGTATAAGTTTCACTCATTGATTTCTTGCTTGGATTATATTTTAATGAAAAATATTGATTTTTAAAACTCATATTTTTGGCTTGATTTTGAAGTTTTAAACTCTTCTAAAAATGCAATGTGCCAAGAGTTGCCATAGAACTTGTTTTTATATAAAGTTAACCCTCCCTTATTATATTAAATTAATCATTATTCATTACTGTAGAACAAGTCTTACGAATGAATAAAATAAAATTGAATAAAAAATATATTAAAGATTATAAAAGTAAAATTATGAAAGAAAAAGAAAATAAAAAATAAAAGTTTGGACGCAGTTTTTAAGCAGCAAGTAGAGTTGATAATTAAATGTAGATTTTTTAGCAATAATTATTAATAATAATTTTTTTCATTGGTATATATTGTAATAATAATAATTAATCATAGTTTTTTTTTAACTATTTGGCATTTTTTTTTTTTTGTTTTAAAACTTAATATTGAAAAAAGTGTTTACTTTGGTTTCATTTTTAGTTTGAGTAACTTAATTAAAAAATTAATTAACTAAATTGTCTTTTGGCATAATGAGTTATAAAATAAACAGTTTGTTTTATATAAATATAATAATAATATATAAATATCTTTATACAATTCTTATGTAGATAAAAATGATTTTGCATTTATTTGGCTTAAAAATGAATACAAACATTAACAACATTAATTAAATATTATTCAAATAGGCTGAGTGATGTACGATTTGATTAAAGACTATTTTTATTAATTTTTATTATAGAATTTGCTAATTAACATTTAAAAAAAGTTTTTAACACACAAACACAGATTTGAGTAAAATTATATATCTAAAAGACTGTGGCGGTGTGTTTCGGGATATTTAACTTTCTTTGGAAAGTGAGGATTAAAGGGGTAAGTTGTTGTTTTTTCTTTTATCTCACTCTTTATCACTTGTGTATTAAAGGAAAATTTTATGAAAATTTATTTTTATATTTAATAAATTTGTTGACCACAATGACTAGAATAAAGTTATTTTTTTTTTGTTTGTTAAAACAAAAACTAAAATTTTAAGTCAAATGGATTTTTTTGTTATTTAAAAGTCGTTTTTGTTTTTTTCGTTTAAAATTACTTATTTTAGTATTCCGAATTTTAAGAAATGCTGTAAAAAATAAATTTCTTATTTTTAAAAATAATTAGGAAATAAGAAAACTTTAGTAAAAAGTAAAAAAATATTAATAAATTTTATATTTTTCTTTGGGGCGATTGTCATTATATTTGAAGAATTTATTTTTTTTCTGCCTACAATTATTAAATTAAAAAGTTTATGTTTTTTAAATTATATCAATGAAATAATTATTATTAATTTAAATGACTTTATTTTATAATTGTTGTGTTTGTTGTTGCTGCTGCTGCTGTTGATGTTGTATTAATTGATTTTGATTATTTGTAATTTGTACAGTTGTTTCATTATCTGTTGCACGATGGGTCTTCATATGGGCACTACGACTCTTAATTTTATTGAATACTCTGAAAAATATTTATTGAGTTTTTAACAAAAACAAAGTAAAATATATTTTTATTAAAATAAAAACATCAATCTTTTTTATTTAATTTTGAAATTTAAAAAGAGATTTTTTATTACAAATAGACATTTAGTTAGAAGTCCAGAAATTCTAAGCCATGTTACTACATGCACACACTTTTCGATGTTAAAACAGAGAAGCGTTATTTAGTTGCATGCTAAGCTGGTGTTTTAAATTTTATAAATTTAATTTTATTGTAGTGGAAAATTCTTACTTATCTTTTAGTTTTTTTTTTTTTAAATTTGTGGTGTTATAAAGACAGGTAGAAAGGCAAAGTGAACAAAAAATTATAAAGATAAAATAGAAATGAAATAAAATAAAATAGAAGAGAAGACACAAAAAAAAAAGAAAATACTTTCGCAAAATAAAAAAAAATAAATTAGGAAGCTTTAGAAAAAAGCTTATAAAGCTTTGTAACATTAATGTAAAGCTTTTGTTTCGACAGATCGTAAAAAAGCTTATATTCATTAAAAAACTTTTAGAATTTAAGGAAAGAAGGGTTTACAAATTTTGTTTTTGTTGTCTTTATGCTTTAAAAGGCTGTGCCGTTTAGCTTGTGTTAAAAAAAAGGTCTTCGGCTGTTAGGTTCAAGGGTGTGGTTCACCGCTGTAAAAAGTTTAACATCTACCGAGTTGAAAGTTGGTAATTGGCCTTGTGTCTGCTCTTGTATCTTTAGGGGCACCGGCTTGATTAAATCAGGCGAGCTTTAAGTACCTGTGCACTTCCAATTTTAATATGGACTAATAACGCAGTTTGAGCTCTTTACCTTGGAATTTTTTTCTGATTTCTAATTTATGTCGATCAAGTTGATTAGGATCATGAGATTCCCACAGAAATGGACAGGTAAGCTAAGCAAAAGGTAGGCCTCTGAAATAATTTCAGTTTTTATGGGCCAATAGAACCAAAAAGCCCTCGACTAGAATACCTCCCAAGAGGTAGGCGGGATAATCTCTTAACGCACTTATCCCTCGTTAGGTTTTAATAAAATTTCTTTTGTTTGGAGGCTGCAAGTGTCATCTTGTAAAAATAAAAATCAAAGAAGTTTGATCCTTTTTTAGCCCTGGAGTTAGGACCATGGAGATTAAAATATTGAAAGTGGATGATTAGAGGTAGCTTAGCCGATCAAGTATTTTTAATATTCAAAAAAAGAAGAAGGTTATCAATTTGAACAAATTTTGCTTTTTTTACTTCTAATAGAAAAGTTATTTTGTCGGAAGTGTAGTTCGAATGGTTTAAATAAATTTAAAAATGGAGCTACCAAATGTGTTGCCAACCAATTTTTTGTAGTCTTACAAGATATAGTTTTCCTTTTTTTTTTTTTGGAAACGAAACTTGTACAGTAAGAAATAAAGTGTGATTAAGATAAAGAATAAATAAGATTTCGAAAACGAAAATTCTAAAGAGAAGAAAAATATTAAAAGTAAAATATTTACAACAAAAAAAAAAAAAAAAAAAAAAGGCACAATCTGTTTTGAAAATATTTGGTAAAATTTTAAGAAAATAAAAAAAGGTTGAGGGAGCTTAAATTTTTTTTTTTATTATTTTAGAAAAAAATATGTAAAAAAATAATAAAATTGATAAAACGAAAAAAATATATTGCCACAACACTTACAATTATTCCAAGTTGATGATGAGTTCTTAAAATATTTAAATATTTTTTGATATTTAAATCATCGATTTTATAATTATTGACTGATTGTAATTTTTTAATTTACTTTCATATGACATTTTGTTTAATTCAATTATAATTTGGTGGCTGAACGAAGAAGTTTCAAATTGTTGAGTACATTCAACGACTTTGACTAAAAACTTCTATTAGTTGTGAATCTTCGCTTTAATTTCATAATTTGAGTGGTTTTCGTAAGATTTTTTTTTTTGTAAATATAAAAATAAATATTTGAAAAATACAACATTAAATAAATAAAAAGAAACAACAATTATTATATGATGTATAAGGTACTAAATAAACAAAAAATTAACTAAAACAAAAAAAAAAAAAAAAATAATAAAAATATTCAGACAAATATATCAGCAGCAACTCTTCATACGAGACAACACAATACGTTCAAATCCAAAAAAAAAAAAAAAAAAAAAAAAAAAAAAAAAAAAATTTTGAAAAGGCATAATTTAGTACCAACGAAATATAAAATATATTTATATATATAAATGTACGTAGGTACTTAAGGCGATATTTAGCTACAAGCAAATAAATTCAACTAAAATTAAAATGCAATAATTAAACGAATTGTTCAAATCGAGAACTTAATTTCAACGTGCTTCCTTACGCAGTCTTCTTTTTTTTTTAACATAAATTCGTTTAACAAAATTCAAACGAAAATTTAAAAATTAAAAAAACCAAAAAAAAAAAAAAAAAAAAAAACAATAAACTCCTTAACGAGTACAATACAAATTTAAAACAATTTGAGCTGTTAATTTTTTCGCTAAAATAATTTAATGAAGGAATAGTGGAAAATTGATTTGGGGGAATCTTACTTGCCGCACACCTTGCAGGGAAATTCGGTATTATCTTTATTGGCATTGGTATCTTTTTGATTTGGATTTGCCGGGTTGTTATGACTTGATTGGGAATTATTATGCAGTGGTTGATTATTACTATTGGTAGCACAGCCTTGCGAGGAGTTAGCATTGTTGTTAGTAGCTGTTGCAGTTGCATTCGCTTGATTATTATTGTGTTGATTGTTTGTATTGCGGCCATACGTATGAATGCGCGTATGACCATGCAGAGCTGCTTTAGAAGAAAAACTCTACAAAATTTTCGTTTTCATTTTCATTGCATTGATTATTTGTTTTTATTTATTTTATTGTTTTAATTTAATTTTTTTAAGATAAAAAAGAATAATTAGAGTTAGTTGTTAAAAAGGCATTTTTAATTTTATAGCGTTATTTATTAAATAAAATATGCATAATTATATAACTTACCGCTGAACAATCTGGTATCTCGCATACATAAGGTTTAGGATCACTGGCATGATTTTGTGGTGGTAGTTCAGTTTTAAGGTGGGTTACCTTATAATCCACACATAGCTTTTTCCAAAAATAATACATTTGTACACACTCTCCAGATGATTTGGAACCGAGCTAAGAAAATTTAGAGAAATTGTTATTTGTAATGATACTCTTAAACACCATATCTAATCAAAAAAAAAAAAAAAAAAAGAAAAAAAAAACAAACAAACAAACAAACAAACAAACAAACAAATATTGGGACGACAAAGAATTAAAAAATAAGAACTTTATATAACTTGTCAACAGCTCCTAATGGGTTAAGCATTTTAAAAAAAATTTTGTATTTCCTGAAAGATCTCTTCAAAAGATTTTAAATGACTCCCATATTGGTATCTAAAAAAACATTAACTCGGAATATATAAGCAAGCGCAAATTTTTTTACTGCACATTTTTTTCTTATTTTTTAATATTCTATCGCCTCATATGTTTGTGTTTTCATTGGAATTACATCATGTTGTTCTGACCGCTGCCTGGAAGGACATGGACCGATTTCGCTGATTTTTAATAGCAAAATTTTCGAAACTAAGTCTTTGATCGATGGGCGCATTTAAATTTTCTCTATCTCATCTAATGTCTTAGCAAAATTGAGTTCAAGCCTCACACGGGCGGAAAGACATCGCTCAGTGGACTTCGCTATGCATAAGAGCTCAGAATATACATATATAGTTTATGGGATCAGAAATGGATATTGTAGAAATTACAAACGGAATGGCAAACCTTTTTCCACCTGTGGTGAAGGGTATGGTTAGTTAGTTGGGAGCGGCAGCCTCTCGCGACGAAGCTCACTTGAGCACAATCGAATTGCCCGTTGTGATACCACAAAGAAGGTGAAGGGTGTAAGAAACCTTTTCAAAAGTATCGGTAGTTAAATCGTTAAAGTCTAATTTGCCTGAAAAATTAGTTCTTTAAGCTATCCTTACGAAACTAGATTTAATACCTTTAAGTAACTGAAAAAATACCCAAATTAAATTTTACAATACCAAAAAAATTCTCCCTGAAGTATCTATGCCCTCCACCAGCATCAAAACCATTTAACTGAACAATAACAGGTCAAGAAATAAGCGAGGTGAGCAAAATGGTGCGACGTAAGTTTAAGGCAATTATTTTCTTTGACCCCTGCTTTTTTAAAGAAATGAAAAATTAATAATAACAAATTTTAAATCAAAGAAGAACATTTAAGAAAAAGGCAGACAGTTAGCATTGAAATTTGCAAAGTAAAAAGTACGGTGAATAACTGCAAGAGAAGAAATTGCACGAAAACAATGCATCGTTCTAATTCGGTGCAAATTGTAGTTGTTGTAGGATTTTTTACTAGTCTACAAGCATAAATATAAGAGCCAAAAAAGTTAAACAAGCCTGCCAGACCTTTTCATATTTAAAGAATTTAGTCGTTTTTAATCGGCAATAAATAAATAGCGAAATAGACCACGGTATGTCAGTATAATTTAAAAGAATTAAGAGAAAACTTGTGCGTAAATGGTCGTAAATTATTTTTTATTAAGCAGAATTATTCAAAACTAAGTAAATAAAATGACATAAAGGAAAATAATTATTTTGCAAATTGCAAACTGAAGTAATAATATGAATGCTTTAATTGCCAGTATGATAAAATGATCATTCTAAAACAATTTTTAAATTGTTAAATGTTTTTGCCCGGAATAAATTCTTTTACGAAAATGGGTATTAAAACTTCAAAATTACAATATTGAGTATTTAAAATTATTTAACTGTTCTGCAGCGCAATCCTTCTTACAACAAAAATAGGAAGACTGCTTTAAATTTCTTAGCAAATTAGATTTCGCTTATTAATGTTCATGTTATTTTCAATTTTTATTTGTAATAATTTTAGCTACTAGTTTGTGAATAACTCTGGAACGGTTGGAACAGTTTTAGTGCTAAAAATCTTTGGAAAGTAAATGTTTATTTATTTTTTGCTTGAAACAGAAATTCTTGAGTCCTTATCCTTGAATGAAAAAAAAAAATGTTTTTGCATCTTTTAATAGTTTTCTTTTACTGATTATAAATTAATAAAATTTTAACTGAATCAATTATATAATTAATAAAAAAAATAAACAAAAATATTTCAATTAATTTATAAGTTGGATGAATTACACTTTTATAAAAGAAAGAAAATAATTTTCTTAATTCATTTTTAAAAATAAAAAAAATAAAAAATAATTTCCTAATTAAATTCGTAATTAAATTCGTAATTGAATCAGTTAAAAATTGAATGAAACTATGAACAGTTATATAAACTGTTTTTTTGTAAAATAGTAGAATACGAGTACAAAATAAATAAAAATATAAAAATAACAAATCATTGCATAACCACTTACCTCTTTCGATATTTTACTAAACTCCTTTCCGTATTTTTCTAATCCTTTCAGGAATATTTCCAATTCCGGTGATGACCATTTTATTTGGAATGAGTTAGACTGAGTCTGTAATAAAGTTAGAACAGCCGTAGCAGTATTACCCTGAGCCTTTAACAAGGCCTGCAAGGCAAACTCTTCAGAATGACTACCCAAAGGAACGGCTGAGGATTTACTTAAATCAATAAATCTCATCAAAATCTTTTCATCTTTTTGAACTTCTGGATCCCACAAAAGATCACAACCAATCGTTTCTTCTATGGCCGAACTAGAGCCAGAGTTTCCATTAAATGAAGGTATGGTAGCTTGGTAAGCTGAACCTAAATTGACTTTTGAGTCGTCGGAGAAATCGACCAGACCTACAGGATCATCAAAGTCGTCATCAAAAGTATCGAAGCTTAATAGAGAACAACCCAGTTGTTTTAAAACATTACAGTACAAACCGTGACCTTTACGTTCGGGATTTAGTATAGGACTCGGTGTAAAGTGAGTACGTGATGGTTTGCGCAATCTTGATTTATAGGGCGTTAACGCCTGATATTTGGAATAAGAGTGTGACGAAGAAGAGTCCAAAAAGGAATGACCTTTCAAACGTCTTTTCAGTATAGAGTTGGTTTGATTTGACAGCGGTTGCAAAGAGTTGGTGGAGGCATTATTGGAATTGGAAAAGTGTTGTTGCTGTGGAAATGTTACGTGATTTGTTAATGTGTTCCTTACAACCTCTGGCGGTTTATTGAGATTAATAATATTTTGCATTTGTGGGTTAGTAGAGTTGTTGGGGTTGTTTTCTAATTTAAGTTCCATTTTATCGGTGGTACCACTCGTGTAGATAATAGGCTGCATTAAGGCCTCGTTAAGTGAGTTAACATTTGTGGATGTGAGAAATTGTGTCTGCTGTTGTTGCTGTTGTATGTGTGATTGCTGCTGGTGCTGCTGTTCTTGTTGTTGTTGTTGCTGAATATTATTCAATTGATTTTGTACTTGTGTCATATTTTGTACATTATAGTGTAAAGCAGCTGTTGCTGTAGTTGAGGATGAAGAAGTAGAAGAAGAAGTAGCAGGGTTTGGATTACAGGAATTGTGTATAATATTTGAGGGAACATTTAAAATTAATTGATTGATATCTGAAGAAGCTGTTGCAGAAGTTTGTGCATTTGAATCTACAGATATTTTTAATGTTTGAGTTTGTTGTGGTTGCAGCTGATGATGTTGCTGCTGTTGTTGCTGCTGCTGACTAGTGTATTGTATGTTATGCTGCTGACTTAGATTGTGTTGCTGCTGTTGCTGTTGTTGAGGAATGTGTTGGATTTGTTGCTGTTGCTGAGCCTGTTGGGAGGCATTCTGCTGTTGCGCTTGTTGGGGTTGCATAGCATTCTGTATTTTCTGTTGCTGGCTAAAATCGCGAGGTGAGGATGACAGCAAGGGATCTTCCGAATTGGGCATCATTTGTGATTGTAAACTTAGGCCGGGTAAATAATATAAATCAATTATATTCTCTCCTTGATTTTCACAATTCATATTTAGCTGGTCTTCAGTTAATACTTCGCGTAAAACTTCTTTAACCTCTTCGGCTGTTCCTATGCCACTGGTAAAAAATGATTCGGAGAGCGGTGAGGTGGCGTTTCGTGAATCGTTTAGAAACTCTTGATCCTCATCAAGAAAAGATAAATTTGCCTCGGCAAACTCACGTAAATCACACTCAGCATCCTGATCTGTATCATTTAGCAAATCTTCCACTTTTATATTGGAATCAAAGGAATTGTCCTCGAGTACAGTTTTCAATTTCATTATTTTATCATTTTCAGTTTCACCTGAATTATTGCAGGCCATTAATGACTCGCTGAAGAAGATGTTTTGTGTATCGTTAAAGTGATGATTGTCTTCTATGTAGGGTGACGTTTGTGTAACATTTTCGTGACTCGAAGGCGGTGTGGGATAAGCTAGGGGAGAATGTATAGGTGAACTGAGGCTAGATGCAAATTGATTTTTCATGTCTTGTGGTAAAGATAAGGTATTGTTTCTTATCTGTTGGTGGTTGGTGATTAAAGCTTGATTTTGAATGATTAGTTCTTTGGAATGGAAATGTTGGAAGTTTGGTAAAGTTTGTGTTGTTTGACACTGATTTAAATTTGGCATCGTTTGCTGATGTTGCTGCTGCTGTTGTTGCTGTTGCTGTTGATCCACACAGGTTTGCTGATCTAACTCCAGTTTAATTTTATTATCCATAATTTCATATTGTTCGGAATGTTCAGATTTTAAATTGTCTCCAGCACTATTTAGCAGTTGCATAGTGTCAACAGTTTGCAATAACATTTCGGCCTCACTGACATTGTAAACTTCGTTTTCACCGAATAGGGAAGAAGCATCACTAGTATAAGTGACCGTATATACTTCACTGTTACTATCTGCTCTCTGGGCGATAGTTAGGGATAAAGGGGTACCATCGGCCAGAGTTACATTAGTGGCACTTGACATTTGCACATTTTCATCTTTCTTAAGCTTTCCCTTTGTCGCTACCACCTGGACTTCTGAGGGTATAATGACACTACAATTATTTTTATTCGTTATAATTTGACGGGTTACACCACCCAAAGGTGTATTGTTGTTGTTCGGCTGTTTTTGGGTGACTGCTATGCGTGTACCCCGTTTTAACAATTCGATTAAAGTCGAATCTTTTGGATCGGTTGATGTACTTCTCGATGTCGTTGTATTAATCGTTGCTGCTGTTGATGTAGTTGTTTTCGTTGCACTGCGCTCGGCATTTAGGGAGGTACTTGTGGTACCTACTCCAATATTATTCATTGTCTTTTGTTGCTGATGATGCTGCTGCTGTTGTTGTTGTTTAGTACTAAAGATTTCAATACTTTGTGGCAAGTTAATCTCCTGCATATTTATGTTAGATTTTGCATTAGTTTTTATAGTTGTTACTGCAGGAAGTTGTTGTTGTTGTTGCTGCTGTGTAGAATTTTGTTGAGTAGCTGTAGCTGTACTGTTCGCTTGTGTTTTGGGATTAAGAAAACTATCCAAATCACTAACGGATCTACGTAAAGTTGTTGTATTATTTTGAGTGCTAATTGTGGGTGGTGCAGGGACTACAAACGCTCC
Organism: Cistogaster globosa; assembly: GCA_937654795.1. Lineage (NCBI taxonomy): Eukaryota > Metazoa > Arthropoda > Insecta > Diptera > Tachinidae > Cistogaster > Cistogaster globosa. The sequence continues at coordinate 13,468,611 of OW569403.1, read as the reverse complement.
CTTATTTAAATCTTTACTGCGTTTGCTTATGATCTTCTCTTCGATTAGGGCTCTTACGCCTATACTTGCTGTCTGCAAGGGAGGACCATTATTCTCTTTCTTTTCATTTTTTTTCGTTTCCGGATCCTTTTTAAAATAGCCGCCGTGTAAACGCATGTGACCATTAAGGGCGGGTACATTTTTAAATTTGCGATGACATAAATTACACTCTACAGGTTTTTGATCAATTTTAACTAAATTAAATAAATTGGAATTAATTGCATTGGACAAATCAATTTCAATTTCTTCTTCTTTAATATTCGGTTGAGTTTTGACAGATGAGTCATTGCCGCTATCAGCATTGACCTCATCAACGGTTATGGCAACATTTTGGGAGGAATTAAGCTAAACAAACACAAGTATGATTAATATTTTTTTAACGACAATTTAACATTCAGTTCTTACCAATTGCATATTCCAGGTTCTGGAACGGGAATTTTGCGTCTGTGTCTGGACCGTTGCTTGGGGATTTGTGTCTATTTTATATGACTGGCTACTGGTAGGTGAAGATACTGTCACTTGTGCTGTGGTTTGTTTGGTTTGCCTCATTATTTTACTTATCAAATCCAACTGTTCTCTCGTCAAACCTTCTCCATCTAAATTACCACTATTATCGGTCAAAGTTATGGTTGCTCCAGGACCGTTCGACATACTGCTCGAGGAGGACATTGACGATGTAGTTGATGTTGGTGATAATAAAGTTACACCTGTTTTGAGGGGTACATTTAAAGCTTTTAATTCTTCTTCGGTTAAAGCTAAACCTGTTGCTGCATCGACCACTGTACCGCCGTTGGACAGATATGTTCCTAAACAAGTGGCACCATCCGGTGAACTAGCGTCTCCTGTTTTATTTTATTAAATTTAATTAAAGTATTTTATCACATGTTAAGTATTTTTTTCAATAATTACCATTTGCTGTTGCTGGGGATAAACTTAAATTTGAATTGGAATTATTATTGGTTATTGTGAGTTGTTGGTTGTTTGGTGATATAATACCGGCGTGATGATTCTCTGTGTGTCTTCTTAATGAACGAGCATCACAATATGATTTACCACAACCTTCAGCTTTACATTCATATGGTTTTTTATTTCTATGTGTCATCATATGTCCATTTCTTTTAAAGATTTAAAAAAATATGAATTTAATATTTGCATTGAAATAATTTTTCATAATAACTTTTATAAAAAAAAAACAAAGTTATAACGCTTTCAAATTTAGGAGGAGTTTGCAAAAAATTATAATGGTTATAAGGTTAATTATAAATGAAAAGAGCGCCAAAATAAACGAAAAGAACACGACATTTGCCACCAAAAGCGAACCTTAGCCCTCTACATAAAATTTTTTTGACTAGTTGCTATTATGCCACTGATCTTCTCGTAAGAATGTGATAAATAAGTGAAGCCTTCGTGTAGACAAGTTGCTTTTTTAGAGTTTGTCCAGATTTACACAATGCAACTTTTTGAGGCAATTTTTTTAATTCTCTATCTAAGTTGCAGGTATATGCGTGCTTTACCAAAGAAAAAAAAAAAAACTTAAGCAACAGTAACATCCCCTCAAAACTCAAGTAATACCATATTGCGTACCCCTCGTGCTCCAAAAACAAAACTTTTTATCTCGTTTCATAAAAAACTAAGCATACTTTCAGGCATAAATTAAATCTTTTTCATATGTAGAAGACAAGAGCAGACAAGGCTGTCTTTCAACGTTTTGCGACTTTTATAAATTTACAGCTTGTTGAGAAGGAGTTTCGCACAGTTTATAACATCATGGACCACTTAGAAACTTCGCGGACAGAGGTAAATTGGAAAAATAATGTGGGCATGAAAGTAGCCGCCAACAGCTATTAAAAATATTTCATTTCATTAAAGCAACAAAAATAAATAATTCAATTTCGAGTGGACGTAAACGACAATTTTTCTGCCAATAATTTATTTTAATTGACAGATAACTGGAACATCTTAAAATGTTAAATGATTTTGTAATTAAAATGTCACCATACTTTTGGATTTTCTTATGACTAAATTTTCATTTAAATAAATTTTATACTCATTTCATAAAAACCTACACATTTACTTTTTGTTTACTTGAAAATTTTAAATTGAAAACTTACAGATGATCTTGTCGTTTGAATGCTTTTGAGCACATAACACATACGTATTTCCGTTCGTCACTGTGTGTCAGTTTATGTTTTGCCAAAGCTGATGCATTTCCAAATATTTTACTACAAATCTGAAAGAAAACAGATAATATAAAAATATTTTATTTTTAGAAGTGTGAACAAGAAATCAACTATTTAAAAATGAAATATCAAAAAAAAAAAATAATAATAATATGAGATGTTTGCACAAATTTTGCAACTTTTAAGTGCTGTATTTGATTCTTATTTTAATATGTTAAATATTTAATTATAGTATCCGTTTTAAGTCATAACTAAATCAAGTTTAAAAAACAACTAAAAGAAGCTGCCAGATCTTTCAATATTTAATGAGTTTAGACGTTTTTACTCGCCTAAAAATATAAATTGCAATTTTGAAAGGTATGACACTACTAGCTTTCACGAATATCACTTATTTTACAGTGTGTTTTTGACTACAAAATTATATGGGGTCGAGAAAATAAAGCGAAATTAGAGATATTGCTTACAGACGTATTTTATTTTGCAGTTAAAAGAATTTCCACCAAAAAAGTGTAACTATTCTCTCCTTTTTGTTCCAATTTCAGAAAAAATTTTAATAAATTCATATGTTCTTAAGTTGATATATGAGCTTTACAACAGTACTAAGGCTTTTAGATGAAAAATCGGTTAAATCAATCCTTTGATTTGTCATCGTGGACTTCAATAAAATTGTCTCAGTTTGTTATTTGCAGGCCTTTTAATATGTCTAAATCTCTCTATCTATTTAAAGAATTCTCTAAAAGCTTTTAAAGCAATAAAGCGAATTTGAAATTATGATCCAAACGAAATTTTTTACAACTATTAAAAAAGTAAAAAAAAAATCTTAAAAATTAATAAACTTAATTAAAAATCTTTTTTTAAGATAAAAAAGAGAAACAATTCTTTTACATACCTGACATTGCTGCGGACCGTGACGACTGGGTGATGATATTTTTGAACGGCTTTTCTTTAATATTTTCGGTGGATTTGTTGTCAGTGGACCAGGAACTTTGCGGCTACCGTGACTCAACGATGTTACACTGCGGGCAACTGAATTGCCGCTACTGCTGTTGCTGCTATAGCTAAAGCAACTGTCATTACTGCTAGAACTGAAATTGCTATTGCAACTATTGTTGCTACTGTTATTTGTATGATTGTTGTTATTTAGTTGGCTCAAATTGTAATTGCTGTTAGTGTTAGTATTCTGGTTGTTGTTGTTGTTGCTGTTAATGGCTGAATTATTATTAATTTGATTACCATTATTATTATTGTTATGGCTATTGTTGTTGTTGCTATTGTTGTTGCTAGTGCTACTGTTATTACTATTGCTCATAATCTGAGCCAGGGATGTTATGTTGGTAGTATTGCTACAACTGCTGCTACGTATTAGACAATTCTTTATATAACTATTGGTTTTATTGACAACAGTTGTTGTATTTGTTGATGTTGATACTGTTTGTACCGCCGATGTTGTTGTAGTTTTGGAATTGTCACGAAGACAATTATTGTTGCTGCTACTACTATTGCTATTATTGATGATGTTGTTGTTGTTGTTATAATTATTATTGCTGGCGGTGTTTAAAGGACTGTTATTGACTACATTTGAGGTTCGTTTACTAATTGTTAAACGATTTTTTATCGTTCCACTTAAACTGGTACTTGAAATATCGCTGGTATTTGTTGTTTGTTTGAAGGAATTTTGTTTTGTACTCTCACCACTGGGATTTGTATTTTTAAGAGCTACAAGCAAGAAATATAAATTAAAAAATAAATTAATATTTTTCAAAAAATATTTTATTTGAAAATAATTAAAATTGGAATCTATTTAAAAATAATTTTTTCTTAATAAAATTTAAAATTCATAAGAACTTAAGCCTGACTTTAACAAACGAAATTAAGAATTTTGGATATTACTTCGTTGAAAGGTTTGTTTAATAGGATCGTTTTTAAACAACACATGTTTAAACAAATTATTTAAAATAAAACCAAAATGTAAACCTTCTGTTTCAATTAAAAAAAAAGAGTATTTAAAAAAAAAACTTGAAAAAAGTACCATTTTGAAAATCATCATTTAAAGCGGATTCATGTTTTTACACAAGAAAATTAAAAAAAGTATATTTAATATATTTTTATTTTTAAAGAGGCCGGCTATATAAATTGTGCTTAGTAACACCCTTAAAAATATTAATTTGTACCTATTTACATCCATAAGATGTAAAAATTCGCTTTAAAAAATTAATTCTTTAAATTTCTTTAATTCTTTAACAATAACTTATGAAACATTCAAATAAATTCCCTTAAACAAGAACTTTAAGAACAGTTATACTGAAAAAAAAAGTACTTTTTGAAAAATGGCTTGAAAAACTATATTTTAAGAAAGGTAACTTTTAAAAAAAGTATTTACCAAAAAAGTACCTTTTAAAAAAATACTTTTTTTTTTAAAAAAGTACCTCACAAAAAAGTACCTTTAAATTTTTTAAAAAACTACCTTAACAAACTATGTTCGTAAAAAATAACTTTCGACTTACATGCTGTTTGTAATGTACCTAAAACATCAGCCAACATTTCTGGATCGGGATAACCAATGGTTAATGCATTATCCAATGTTGTTGCTGTTGCTGTCGTCGACGTCCCCGTTGAGGTTGTTGCTGCTGAGCCAGTTGTATGATAGGTATTTGTTGACGATGTAATAATTGTTGCTGCTGCAGCAGCTGCTTCTGATGATGATTGATTTGATTGTATTGAGTCATTGGAATTAACATCGCGCAGTTGTAATGTAACCGAAGCATCTGTACCCACCGAAGCACTGCACATAAGCACCCTAGGAGCCGACGATAGACTTGTTGTCAGTGGCAGGTGTATACTTTTTGGAATCTACAAATATATATACAAATATTACTTGTGTTATTTTTTTTAATTAATGTATAATTTTCTTTTTTTTCTTTTTATAACATTTAAATTGTTTAGTATTTAAAAATTAATTATTAACATAAGAAAAAACAATTTGAAACAATAAATGAATAAAATTGTTTTAAATCAAATTTTATAATTAATTATCTACTGCAAAATTTATTTTAAGAAACATGAATTTCTCTTCCCTCTCCGCATGTTTTTTCAGTCATTAGATAAATTGTTGAGTGATTTCTTTACACAAAATTAAAGTACAGTATTATGACGGAAATATATAAATGTTATTCATTTATTTTAAATATTTAGTTGTCTATGATTTTCTATTTTATTTTTATATGTTCAATTGCAGTATAATATTGTTTTAAGCAATTTTAAAATGTTTTTTTTTTTTATTTTGATTTATTTTTAAGTTTTATCTCGCTAAAATAAAATATTATTTTAATTGTTTAAAATATGTATGATTCTACATGAAGAAATTAAATATTCAAAGAATATAAGAAATTTAAGGAAAAAGAAAAAAATTGAATAAATTTAAAGTTCGCCCATTTATGTAGAAAACAGGCAACAATGTATTCGGCTCTTATTTAAAACAATCATTGTAAATACATTTAATGTTCGAAAGAAAAATATTAGTAATAATTTCAAACTGCTATACAATATAACACACATATAATTTTACATACAAATTTTATCGGCTCTTAATGGGTTAAGCATTTTCAAAAAAAATTTATTCTTTCCGGAAAAATCTCATCAAAAGCCTTAAAAAATAACTATAACAATATCTTGAAAAATAATGGTGCACAATCGTACTTTTCTATAAAAGGTTCAGAGGTCCATAACTCGGGAAATATGGGCGAGCGACAGTTTTTCACTTCATGTTTTTTTTTCTTATTTTTTAATTTTCTATCGACCCATATATTTGTTTTTTTGATTGGAGTTACTTCACTTAACTTGATTTATTCTAAATGATATGGAAAAATCAAAGGCAGGCGTGGTGTTTTGTCCACTGCATCGATTTATTAACTGATCTTGTTGATATTCAATAGCAAAATTTTCGAAACTATGTCTGATCGATTGGCGTATAGTGTCTTGACAGTTGATTTCAGCTCGAACAAAGACGAACAGACTGACATCGCTTAATTGACTTTGCTATGCATAAGGACTCAAAATATATGCCCTTTATGGGGTCGGAAATGGATATTGTAGAACGAAATGACAAATTGTGATGAAGGGTATAAAAGGCAGTTCTAATTATTTAGAAAATTGCTTATAACTATGAACAATAATTCAATGGAGTCAATTAAAATCAAAAGTAGGAACGCAACGAGAATTACTACACTCTTTAAAAATAACAATGGTAACACTTTTTAACGCTAAAATTATATACCAAAGAATTGATTAAGACAACGAGAAAGAAGATTTGTAATAGTGACTTTTTCCATTTTTTTCGTCAAATTTACTTTAAAGTAAAAACAAAAAAATACTGCATATTTTTTACAAATCGAAATATATTAAAATTAAAATATCATATGCAAAAGGATTTTTGGGGTAACAAAATTTTAATTTTAGGATCCTTTGAAAAAAAATCTGAAAACCTTGGCGGCGCACAGCTGTGTTAATTTTTGCTTTAGCTTGACCTTAAAAAAAGCTACTTTAGACACCATCAAGAAAGAAGATATTTGGAATAATTTAAAAAATAAAGTTCTATAAATTTTTGAATATTTTTTAAATATTTAAAATTATCAACAGTTTTTGTTTTTCTCTTTTTTTTAAATTTAATTTGCACTGCAATATCTTCATTTAATTTTTCTTTCCTAATCAGTTAAGTACCCCAAACAAATTTATTTATTGAGGTTTAACGATCTAACAAAATAGCAATCAATTCTATTCTCTTCATGTTTATTTTCACAATAAACAAACAACAATCACAAAAAAAGAAAACACGAAAATTACTTGATGAAAACTTGATGAAAAAATATGTCAAAGTATAAACATAAATTTTATTTAACAGATACATTGTTCGGTGTAAATGTTATTTAAAAAACTATTAAAACAAATTATAAAAAAGCTCAGAGAAGAAAAAAAAATTAATTAATTTTTTTTTTTCGAAACATGTAAAAATACTTTAAAAAGTAAATTTAATATGAAAATTTATTATTCGGAATCTTTTTTATAATAATTTACTTTAATCGTAAATTAAAAAAAAAAAAATTATTAATGTGCGAGTTAACGAATTTGATATTATTAAATTACTATAACTGGACAGATACGTAAGACTGCACTACTGTGGCTACTAAATTAAATATGAGAAAACTTGTTCATTTAATTTTAAGTTGAAAAAGACCTGTGGTTACACTACAAAAACCCTGTAGATCCTTTGTATTCAATGCTTGGATGTTTGAGTCCTGTATTGCAGATTGCGTAGTTTGCAAGGACTTCTCCTCCTTTGTTGACACAAATTTTTCCTGTCCACTGAGTCCTTGATGTCAGACAGATGATCTCTCAAGAATATCTCGTATGCGCCGTCGTCATAGATTTTTTATGAAAGTCTTACTAGCAACACTTTAGCTTGACTTTGGTAAAATGATATATCTCTCGGTCTTATTGATTCTTAATATAACCAGTTCCTTCACAGTTATATTTCCAGCTACACTCGCATGCTTAATTTTTCTAAATGATGCTACGCTGGCTGAATAGCCTGAACCTTATCCGTTTTTGAAGAGTTTATAAATACAGATGCCTGCTTAAATCCCTCTCAGCAAAAAAAGGCATGCAAAAGAAGTAGGTAATTCATGGGTTCTACTTAAAATGAATTGGTTCAATTTAGGGAAAAAACGCATGATTTTAACATCGGCTTGTCATTGATGAGTATGGGTTCACATTAAAAAAATGGCTTGAATGCTTAAAACCAGTGAAAATTCGATGATTAGAATATTTTTTTTTTTTTTTTTTTTTTTTTTTTGATTAGTTTTTGTTTTATATAATTTCTTTTTTTTTATGAGCTTTTTACGAGTTCCAAAGTTATAACTTAACTAAAACAAATGAACTTTGAAAAGCATTATAGAAAATAAGTGCGAGAGAAGCATTAAAAATAAATACCCATGATTTTTTAACTACTTCATTTTTGTGCTGGGCGGTTTTCGATAAGAACAAAACTGATTTTACTGATTTATAATTAACTTTTTGAATTTACAGCTTTACTTGAAACTTTGACCAATTGAGAATTAAGTGTGAAAAATAAATTGCAATAGTAATTTTAAGAAATTTTCCTATCAACTCATAGAGGTAGTACCAGCATCTTTTTGTTTTATTATTCAGTATTTATGTTCTATCATGGGTTTGTTTTAATTGAAGGGCAGTTTTACTTCCAAAATGTTTTTCTAATAAAAATAAAAGAAGTAAAAAACCATTTCAGTAATCAAGCAATCAGCATTATCTTTAATCTTTTTATCAGTCACAACTCCTTGTTTCCTTAAAGGCCGAGATTGACTATCATACTCAGTAGTACGAACTGTCAAAAAGTCCATCTGTGCTCAAAAAGTATGATAGTGTGGATTTAAAGTATATGAGTGTGACAGACTTTTTTGACAGATCTGTACGATTTTATAATCTTTTGAAATTCATAAAATGTTTTTTTCTATCCGATCAGAGTTGATTTTTTTTTGAAGATGAGGAGAAAGCAACAACAAAATATTAAAAGCATCTGTTTTTTGCATCTTTTTTGTATAATAGTGTGGCACGTACGACGCCATTTTGAAACGGTTTTTAAAGGAAGAGAAAATTCTGTGAGATTTTTGTGTGATTAAATCGTACGATTGTGTATGATAGTGAATCTTGGCCATAACAAGAGATTAAGATATCTAAAAGTTCAAAATGTCACTACATTTTATTTTTTAAATAATAAATTAATGATTGTGTTGTATTTTCCGAGTGAGTAATAAAATAAAAAAGATACAGATTCTTTTAATTGTTATAAAACTTAAAATTAAATCGTATTTAATATAATTTTTAAAATTAAGTATTTTTTGCGCTTTCTAAACTGCATCAGCAAGAGATAAATTAACTAATTAAAAATTTAAATAGACACAAAAGAATTAAAGTCCAAAAAGTACGAGTAAATACACTGCATTTTATAATTATAAATACAAGTTAATAAATATTTTTTTGTACTTTTCTTTTTTTGAAAATTCATTAGTTTTTAAAGGAAAAAAGTTTGAATGGTGCACGCTCAATGGAAGAATGATGGATTTATGTTTTTATTGCGCATAATATCCTTCCCATGATGGCGCTTGCCGTGGTGTGTGAAAAATCCTGGCAACCATCGGGTGAAAAGCATTTCAATGTCTGAATATAAGATATGATAATCGCGATCAGTTGAAATGCTTACAGACTTTTACACTTTGTTGCAATGATCCGATATCATAACATTGATTTCTATCAAGAAGGTTTTTTTGTGAGACGTTAAAGCAAAACACGCACAGCGTAGGTGTTCTGAAGTCTTAATGTGCAGTTCGCAGAATTTATCCCGTAATCTGCCTTAAGTCTTTCTCATCAAGCGATAAAAGCCAATGAGATGAACTCCACGAAATCGTAATTAAACGCTTTACCTGTCTAAGCCTTGTCCAGTGGATATGTCAAAGAATAGTTCGGGACCTATAAATCAATGCCGGCTTCCTTGATTGGCTAAACGCTTTGCCCATTAATTAGCAAAATGCTGGTAATGCCTACGGAGAAATCATTACGAGGCTTTTTCTGTGAGACGTTAAAGCAAAACACAAGTACGAGTTCCGAATTTTTTTTCAGTTAGCAGAACCTGCAAACTGTGCGTTCCCTATTCCGATATCTGCCTTAAGTCTTTCTCATCAAGCAATGGTAGTCAATAAGATGAACTCCCAGGCAGCGTAATTAAACGCTTTGTCTGTCGAAGCCTTGTTAAAATATTCCAGAGACGAGAGAACTTTGCTTTGTCCAGGATTCATAGCAAGCGGATATGCCAAAGGGGATCTATAACTCCACGTTGGTTGCCTTTATTGGCCAGGAACACAACATAAATCAGTTCAATGTGAAAGTCATTTAGAGACGCTGCAAAATCTATAGCCACTTTGGATATAGTTCAAATAATTTAAAGGTCCTTAGTCCAACTTTGCTGTCTCTCATCAGATAAACTCTCATACTAATTGTCCTCCCCCACAAACATTCCCTAACACTTATAAGGATGACATATACCTCAGCCTAAAATATCGTTAGGTATTTGTCCCTTTAAATGTTCGCGCCAAAAATACCGGCTTTCATTTTATCGCCTGCAGCCATCAGCAAAGCAAACCTGATCTCCCAACTCGTTTCCAAACTGGACCTATCAGGATTTGGGATATTAAAATTTCTATGCAACAGGATTAGAGAAGAGGGTCATCTTAACGTTAAACATCTTTGGTGTTGGTACGGCCACAAAGAAATTCAGTAATCCACCTTTCAAATATTATAATGAAAAATGATGATGATGCAGCTTTTCCTAAGGCTTTCTCAAATAAAAATACTAATGTATTACGCTTTAATATTTTTCCCTTTCGAATTGCAATAGAAAAAATATTCTTATTTTAAGTGAGACTTTTTTAGTGAGAGTTTTATAGTGACTTATTGTTAAGAAAAAGGCTTGAATTATTTTAACAAGGCAAATTACAATGTAATTGTACTAATGCCACGCACTGTATTTTGGTTTGTAAAAAAAAAGAAAATAATTTTATAAAATTTAACTAAATTGGTATGCATGCATCTGTTTGCTTGTACAAGTTGTAATGAGACAACAACAAAAAAAAATTTAATTATTTTCTTTTTTTATTTATTATTAAATTAGACAAAATATAAATGGCATTATTTATAATTTAGACACTCTATACAATTTTCAAACGAGTAGATGGGTCGATAAGAATTATTATGAAGCTAAAACACATACTGCAGTTAAGGACAAAGAACCAATGTACTTTTATGAGGCCTTTTTAAAAATTTAGAAAAAAGAACTAAAAAAATTTTAAAAAGAAAAAAATACTTTTGATTTTCCCAATGTATTTCTTTAAATCAAATTGATGTATGGAATTTCCTAATAATTTTTTAAATGCGATTTTTTTTTATAAATTAATGCTTTATTAGACTTCTATTTGTGGTTTGACAGTATTCTCCATTACTTTTTTTTTAAGGTACTTGACAAACTGTGTAATAAAAATTTTACTTTTTTAAAATTTAACTTCGCCACAGGTTTGAATTGCTTGGAGGTGTTTTAAATACAGGTTTTACATAGTTTACTAAACATTTTTTTGTTGTTGGATTTTATTACTTCTTTTCGGCTACTCTTCTTTTATATTAACCGTATATGATATCGTCAGAAAGTAATTGATATTTCTAAAAACATTGAATTGAAGTTGATTCCTTCATATGAAACTTAACTTCTTGCGCCTAAAAATATGCCATCCTATCAAGAATGTAACTGACATCAAAATCATATCAGAATCAGCAGTTTAGGTGGCATTAAATTTTAAACATCCGTTCATAAAAACCATGAACATTTATTATATTAAATTAAATTTTATCGTAAAACATTACATTTATTTGAAATATATAAAATCAAGAATTCAGCTTGTTTAGCATCGAAATTAATTGAAATAATCAGATTGATTTAGATGATTAACTGCGGACTTTTTTTGGTCGATCCTGTGAGCTACTTCGGCAGTACTTCGCCTTGGATTAAATATGCTTCTACCACTGCACTTAAGATTTTAACGATAGTTAATGTAATAAATTTTACCAGTTGATAATAAAATTGGGTTATGATTGTCGTACCAACTTTAAAGATTGCAATTAAGGCTTTTGTTAGATGTGATGAAGAAATTCCGTTTCAAAAGAAAACAAAAAAATGCAAGAGAATTATATTTTTGATTATTGGGATAAAAAACCCAGAATAAAACGGGAAAAGCAAACGACCACTTCAAGCAAAAGAAAAGCATTCTTTCTTTTTAAAGTTAAAAACACCAGATCAGGGTTTCAAGTCTTTGTCGCATTCATCATAATTTCCCGAATTCGATCTTAGAGACGTTATAAAAATATTATGTTAAGAAATTTAAAAGGTTAAGAACTACTGTCTACAGATTTTCGAGTTCATAGGAGACTTTCTTGAATGAAGAGAAAGTGCTACTTACTTTTTTTGCCGTTGCTACTGTAATAGACACAGCTTTAAATTTGATCAACGAAAATGGCTTCAGCTGTAACTGGTTGCTTTGAAAAGGTGACAGAAAACTTCAAGGTATAATAATTATAAGGACTGTTATCAGTTAAAAGTGCTAATATAGACTGCTGCGCAGGTTCTGTGTATTGATTCATAATTACTACTAAAAACTCATACGGAAATATACTGAATGTGAAAGCCTCAGGCTAAATAATTAAGAAGTAGTTAGAAAAACGGTAAAAATATTTTCAGTTTTAATATTCTCCCAACACTGAACCAAATTTCAGAGGTAAAAATAAAAAAAAATAAAAAATAAAAAATATGAATAAAAACTTTGATAAAAATAGTTAAATCAAGTTAATTTTTAATCTACACTCGATTTATTCAAATCAAGGCGAATTGACATAAGGTGGCAGCGCGGCTACAACAATACAATAATAAAAAGAAAAACAGGCACTTAAGTGTATGATAAACTTTAGAACACAAATAATTACTGCACTTTTTTCTTACCCTTTTTAATAACGTTTTTACTAAGATTCGTTTTTTAAATTGATTTAAAACTCTTCTGACAATTCTTTTTTAAAGACAGTTATTTTACACATTACAAAATTTAACAAAAAATTGTCAGCTGCCGCAACGATGTCACCTGGTAATATTAATTCGTCTTGATTCAAATCAACAAAATAAATTTTATTTCAAAATAACCGACATTTTTTTTTTTTTTTTTTTGGTATTAAATACTGTGGAACACAGTTATTGAGAAATTAAAAAAATTATTTTTAATTAATAAAAATTTTAGTTAAAATTTCAGTTACATACCGCAAAAATATAACACAGAAAATAAGTTAAACTTGCACCCAAAAATGAAGTTAAATGATTTTACTAAAGTCTGCGTGAAGAAATTGCGTAAAGCTGAACAAATTTATTTGAGTTAAATTGAAAATAATTTTTCAAAGTGAATAAAGGCACGTTATTTTGTATTGAGTCGGGGAAGAATATGGCTTTTGAAGAAGGCCGGTGAAATAAGGAGAAGATTAAAGAAAGCAGGTAACAACTTCACAGAGATGGCCAAGCAGACAAAAATGTAATAGAAATGCAAAGCTCAACATCAAGAAATAAATAGAAGGAAAATTTAAGAATGCAACTTTAATTTTAACTTTAATGCTGTCAGGACACGCGTACTCCCTTTACAGAATAGACAAGTCCAACTTCCCCTATTGTCTGTATAAAACGAATATGTTACAGATGATGCTTACTGTTTTGACATTAATCGTGAGTCAACAACCATCAAGAAAGGGAGACTGTCATTGGATCAAGCAGGCCCGCAACAATTGCTGGAAGATAAAAAAAAGTGGAAAGCAAAAGCAAAATTCTGCAAATTAAAACTAAAAAGAAAGAAAACTAACCAAGAAGCTGTATGAGGATTAATTTAAGGCTGAGGCGGGTGTCCAGAAGCTAAAGAGAGAGGAATAAGTTTGAAGTTGGATAATAATTTATATGTTTTTATATATAGAATGTTAACAGGAGCATGAATTAACATGTCTACCAGTTTGCTAATTTTCTTTCTTTCTGTACGTCATTCTTTATTATTCGTTTTTCAACTTTTTTTTTCAAAAGTTATCTAAAACTTAATACGTTCAGATGTTAAAACATTCAACAAGAAAAAAATTTTAAATAAAAAATAAGTCGGCTCTTACCACCGTTTCGCAAAGGCCTTCTTATATGTATGAATACAAGTGTTTTTTATTATTTGTAAGAAAAAAAAACAACTGAAAAATTTTTATAAATTTATTTGGCTGCTCATCTTCGTCATGTGTTCCTGTATGTTTAAAATGGATTTAGGGCACAACGGACAGATACGTTTTTGTTGGCATAACAGTCTGCTGGCATATTTCTAAATACACTGAATCTATTTTTAATGCTTTTGCATTTAAAACAATCATTAAGTAATATTTTTATTTAACTTAAAATATGGACTGTTCTCGTTTCTTTAATCTATCAATCAACAAAATTCCAACAAACATAAAGTACAAATATATTTTACCTACAAGTTTGAATGTCAAAAAATAATCCATTTTAAAGGTAAAATACATAAAATTGTTCACTTTTAAAATATTTTTAAATCTCAGATTTTTTTTTTTTTTTGTTAAAAATCATTTACGTTGTATGACAAAAAGCATTGCTTCCATGTGAATGTACATACATATGTGCGTGTACATATGTATGTATTTATATTAATTATAAATACTTAAAAGTAAATGAGGAAATGAGTGACATTCAGTTTATTACGGATAAAATGCAAACGGTCAAAAACTAAATGGTGAAAGATATATTTCTTAGAAATAGAATTTTATTTCATTGTTTAGTGTTTTCAAAATAATTATTTTTTGGCAAAAAAAAAAATACAAGGTATTATATTTATGTTATGCAATAAATGTTACATGAAATTATTATTTTCTTTCTTAAGGTTATATAATATAAGAACATTATGAAACTATTAGGGGTCATAATGGCCAAATTTGGTCTGTACATTGACTTATTTTCGTAACCTGCTAAAAAAGTAGAAGGAGAAATTGGTCAATAAGAAATGAAGAAGCTTTACAAAAATACAAAGTAATAATAAATAATAATATAAGAAATTATAGCAGATTGATTTTTTTTGTTATTAAAAACAGTGTAAACTGCAAGAATTGCGCAAGAGTTTATAAAAAATATGTTAAATGCAATATGAGACCTAAATATTAAAAATTTCGTTTACCGTATCTGATACAACAAAAGGAAAATTGACAACAATTATATCCAAACAAAAAAAAAAAAAAAAAATATTTAAATATTTAAATATTAATAAAAATTTAATGGGAATGACAAATTTTGACGTATACGAATATAAAAAACGAAGCGAGAATTATTTCAGCCAAGCTCCTGCATGTACTTGATATAGATGTACTTTGACCAATATAATATTCCAGTTCTTTGAAATTTATATCATCGATTACTACTGTTAACATTGAAAGCATTTCAAGGCAGACTTGCCATATTTGCCGATTTTTTGCCTTGAAATTATTAAAATGCCAATTTACCGTCTTTTCTCATAAATACCGTTTTTTTTATAGGCACTTAAGACGCTAGTATTTTTTTTAGTAATAAAAATATCGTTGATAAGTTTAATGTTCCCTGGAAAATTGTATTCATAAAATAGAAAAAATTGAGCCGATCACTTCCTTCATACCAAATTGCTTTGCACTAGATAAGTTTAAAAAATTATTTTAGCCAAGACAATTTAAAAATTTAGTTTTTAATCGTCAAATAATATTAAAATGATGATAACGAATTTTTTGTTATCTAATCAATCCTTTTTACCTAATGACCTTTATTTTGAAGTGATAGAAATTAAACTGACAGAAGCAGAATTACTTATGTAATCCTCACAACTATAATAAATTGGTTGAGCTGTACAAAAGAGATTCCATTAAAAGAAGAGTCAAAAATACCACCCTGAATTTATCTTCAAGACCAATGGGAGAGATTCCAGAAAAATTAACCTTAGGAGATGTTTTATAAAACTGCTTTATGTGACTCTAAAGACAAAAATAAATGGAAATACAGGAATGTACAGAACTGCCAATTGGTTTTATCATTTTAGCGAACTATTTGAAACCCGATTAATCGTAGTATTCGGGACCTATGTGCCCATTTCTTAAATCTTTGTTTTCTATTCACAAGCTAAGAATCACATGTTAAACGTGTCGGATACATTACACAGCGCGTGTCGTATGTTTTCATATAAACGTTTTCATTATAAAGGAAAAATAACAAAAAATTTATGTTTTTATAGTCAAGGGAAATGACCAAAAAGCTCATTTTTAGTTATATTTTCTTAATAAAGCGAAAATACCAAAAATTATAGTAAAAAAAATATTTTTAAAATTTAATTCTATTATTTTTATTTTTTATTTATTTAAACCATATTAAAGAGAAGCCATACTGATCGAAAAATTACTATAGGAGGTATTACTTTATTGAATTATTTCCACTCTACACGACCAATAACAGAAGAGATTTGTTTATAAAGCGGGTATTTTTTATTAATGTTGTGTTATTTTTTTATGTTGTGACCATGTTGTTTTGTTTTTGCTATTAAAAATAATGAATTTTAAAAAATATTTCGAATTGTATTGATTTAAATCAAGTTTTTAAAATAAAATTGCTGATAATGCCATATTTTTTTTTTTTTTTTGCAAATATGCCAATATCTTATCTAAATCATCTGGAAACTCTGTTTCAAGAAATGTCACTGGTACAAAAAAATCAGTATTTTTACAGCAAATGCACAGTCGGTTCTCCCTTTTTAACAAACTCTGATGTTTTAGTTTTCTAACGATCCCATTTCATTGGCATAGTGGCCACATTATTTTTTATACCAAAAATCCTTCAATTACTTCTGTTGGAATTTTTTATAACTTTTATCCAGGATTGAGTTAAGTCAAGACCAGAAGTTACCATGATTAACCTCTTTGGTATCTGAGATTTATTATGCCACAAATGGTATGCCGATTACTTGGTTTGCAGCCGATGGTGAGATATATATTAGAACACCTTGCTTTTCGATCCTGTTGTAAAAATTATATCCTGCATGATCAATTTATAGGCTTCAAAATTGACATTGTATTTTTGATTCATCATCTGACTAAAAATCATTCGCAATTCCTGGTCTAAAATACTTAATATATTTTAAAGACTCTCACCTATCTGTAAGTTATGATGTCCTTTACTATTATTTCTTCTTAAGAAACTAATCTTTGCTTTGAAAAAACATTTATAAGTAACAGTTTTTTGTTTTATTTTTTTAAGTGACACTTTTACCAATTCTAAACTGAAAATGGCCTGTTTTTCATAAAAGTTTCTGTACTTTGATGAAAAGAAAACTGAAAAATAAGATGAAGACCACTAATAAAATATTTGAAAAATTAAAAAAAAACTGGTTTTTAAAATTATAGAATTTTTAATTTGAAATACTGATGTCATTACTTAAAATTTTTATTTTTATTAAAAAAATGAAGGTCTTACAAAAGTAAAATTGGAACCTCCAAGGAAGCATCAATACACAATTCTTCAATTAGTCGGTTGAACCTTTTAAAAATTGTCGATTGCTTTTCAAAATATTTTCTCTCTGTCCCAATGTGCATAATTATACTTTTCAAAAACTTTTGGATGCTAAGATTTTGAAGGATTCTTAGAGCATTCTTAGGAAATAATTTTGTTATTCAAGTCTAAATTGTAAGCAGTGAGCCATTTTATCAAGGTGGACGCGTTAAGAGTTTAAACAAAATCTTTACAAACATACAACGGATTTTTGAATCAGAAATGTGATTGCGTTTCGTTAGTAAAAATGAATTTATTTAGATAATCGAAAACGTCGATTAAATCTGCATAAAATGCTTTTCATAAAGATTTATGTGCAACAAAACTTTTTTTATTAAAATATTTCCATACATATTACACGGACCTACTTTCTTATTTATAAAATTTAAAGTCTCCATTAAAACAATAATAAAAAAATAAACCAATAAAAAAATGAACATACATACATACATACATAAAATTTTTACAACAAAATGCTTTTTATGAGCACAATGGCACCTAAAAATACTTAAAAATAATTACAGCAACGAAAATTAATAAAAATTTAAATATTGTAAATATGTATGTATGTACTTAATACATACATATGTATGTTCCAGAACATTAGAAACATTAACAACAATAAAAAAACATGTTTAACAATAAAAAAAAATCATAAAAAGAAGAAAATTTAAAACCAATTAAAAATTAAATGGCAAAATGAATGACAACAAATTAATGGCATGTGTTTCGTTGTCAAAATAATGAATTCTAAATATTTTATAATTTAAAATTTGGTTTATAAATATTTTTTTTAGAATTTCCGGTTTTTCTTTCAGCTGACATTAATGTTTAAAAAAAAACACCAACAACCTGAAAACAGGCTACATGGCAATTTTTTTAAGAATTAATAAAAACATTTTAAAAATAATAAAATTACTTCACAAATATTAATATTTTTATAACCACGTGTGAATACCGCAACACACATACATACTTATGTACATACTTATGTTATACATATGCATGTATTTATTTTAGGGTTCCGTACACAAAATATAAAAAGTAACGCCATCGTTTCCGCTCTGTCCATCTGTCGCATATCTGTAGTGTACCATACAAGTCTATAATGAGGAATCAAATTACATTTTATTTATTTTATGCATAGTGAAATGCTATCCAGACAATATTTGAGTGACACATTGAGTGCAATTAAAACATCAGTCATTGTGATTGGCCAAATATTAATGTAAATATATGAATCCCATAATGCTAAATGAGAGAGAAATATCTTAAAGTTGATACAAATTTAAATAAAATTAGACTTTTTATTGTGAACATAAATCGGAAACAACTGTCTTATTTTCTTTCATTGGCCTCACTTGTTTCTTTCGAATGCCTAAGTTTTAGCCGGAACACTTTTAGCTGTCTTAAAATAAATAAAATAAGGGCTGATCAATACACACACCACAAACACTACACGGCGATCCTGCCCAAACGGGCCACTCACAAAAAAAATTTTTTTTTAGGATCCTGCAAAAAATCTTATAAAACACCAGGCCCTGAAACTAATATTTTTACAGTTGTTAAATTGCTGTAGGGATAGAAAGAATATTTAAGAAGTAGGAAAGATATTTTAGAGAGGAATACTCAAAGGAATAATACGTTCATCTTTCAAGAGACGATACTCTCCTGGATTACAAACCATTGCCTTTAACAGCCTCCATATCTGCAACTGTGATAGGAAAAATTGCAAAGCCTGCCTGTCGCAGTTAAAAAAAATAATACTTTTATAAATATCACATCACTTTCAAAATACCCTCTAATTTTTATTTCTTTAAGTTTGTGTTTTTTGTTATGGTGTAATAATCGGACAGTCGACAGATATTGCAGCAAAAACATTGTAGTTCCCTTTTTAGCCTTTGGTAACGAAACTCTAAAATTTCATTTCTTTTTATTTACTTGACAATTTTTTTTTTTTTTGCTGCTGTAGCCCATACTCTGTGCACGTTTCAAACATCAATGCTCATACGCCTCAATTTCACGTCTCGACAACTCCCTATAAAATTAATTATATCACACAATCTTTGAGAATTATATCGTCGCAAAAAAAAAAATACTCTGTAACTGACAAAACAAGAGATATTCACCAGAGCCAGAAAACCTATATAAAACACAAAAACTACTTAGGAAAATAATTTTTTTTTTCTTATCGCGTTATATATTGGCTGAAAATATTTCTTGGTGATTCTGCGGCTTGTAGCAAACAAATTTTTTTTTCACAGACCTATAAAATGCTGTCACTACAATTATTATTTTTTTTTTTCAGTATTTTCTTCTGATAAAAACGATGCAAGAAAACGTATTTTCGATTTTTTTTCAGTTAAAGCGTTCTTTAAGTCTTTCGACGATATGTGTCTGTCTAGTAAGGATCAAATGAGAAATTCAAAATCACGTCTCCTATAGTAAATCCTGAATTTTACAATTAAATTTTTATTGCTTTTTGTTTTTACAATCAAACTTTAAAAAATTTGTATTTTGTTTCTTTTAATTACATTTAAAAACAAACTTAGAAAGTACGTTTGTTTTATGGGGGTTTCATTTTGCTTTTAATTTTATTATTTTTTCTCACAATGGGA
Organism: Cistogaster globosa; assembly: GCA_937654795.1. Taxonomy (NCBI): domain Eukaryota; kingdom Metazoa; phylum Arthropoda; class Insecta; order Diptera; family Tachinidae; genus Cistogaster; species Cistogaster globosa. The sequence goes on along the minus strand of OW569403.1, from coordinate 13,448,533 downwards.
CGAATCTGTAGGTATTAGTTTTAATTAAAAAAATATATATTTTATAACGGTTGAATTAAAATCACAATTCTGACGCAACATACATAAAAATACACTCAAATCCAAACAGTTAAAATTGATTTTTTTTATCTTCACTTCTGAGCTTTTTTTTAAAGGTGCACATTATAAACTTTAAAAATGGGGCCAATTTCTAGTTTTGTATAAAACGACCATGGCCTTCATTCGTGTATCGGTTCTGAACATCTACATTTTAATGTGAAGGCATCAAGTAGTGGGCCTTCACATTCTTTTTCAAGTGAGATCATGATAAAAAGCAAGTGTTGCACAATTTTTTTACAAACTTTTATTTGTAAAACGACAATGAATTACTTTCTACTAATGTTTTTACTTATTAGGAATTATAATAAGAAGAAGAAGTGATTTACGTTATTTCAAAACCAATACCATGAGAGATCATGTAGACAAGAAGAAAAATAATTTCTACTCAATATTTTAGCCGTTTATTTTGAAAGTGGCACTTAAAAAAAGATAATGGTAAGAGCTGCTTAGATTTTAGGTTGAGCAAAGTATTTTTTGGGGGGAAAAAGTATCCTGAGATAAAAAGTGCAAGTAACTCCTCTCAAGATTAAACCTCAATGCTTTTAAAACTTTAGAAACACAATTCTTTTCAGCTTAAAAGCAGAGTACCTTATGCCACTTTTAAATTACTGGCTCATTTAAAAAGCGAATGGTAAGTGAACTCCTTGCACATTTTTATTAATATTTAAATTTTTAATTTGTAAACTCAACCCTTTAAAATGGTCATCAGGAAACGATTTTTGATTAAATCACAAAAAATTCTAATTAAAAATTAAACGCTGATGTCCCTTTAATAGGAATTAAAATCCAAGAGTGGAATTGAAACATAATGAATATGTAGGCGTTGCAAACAATTAAATCACTGTTTGTATAAATTTCATAACAAAAAGAAAAAAAAACACAACTTTAGAACAAAAATTAATTCATTATGACACATCTAACACAAAAAAAAAAAAAAAAAAAAAAAACTCGAACTCGAACTCGAACTCGAACTAAAAAAATAACTTTAAAATTTTAAATATTATTTCAAGTACTTAGAGACCTTAAAAGTATTTTTATCGGTATCTTTACAAGGTTAAACATCAAATTATGCTTTTTTACGAAAATCATTTCTACATGCCCATGCAAGAAATTTTACGTTGCGGACTTTATTGCTACAAAATTATTTAACATTTAGAATCTAAAGATTTAAATTAAAAAAAAAGCACAAATAATATCAGTCAGTCATTGTAGTGAATCATCCTTTGTTTAAATTTATTGTCTCACAATAAATCTTAAATAAGTTAGTGCCTCTTTTTTTAAATCTTAAACGGCAAGTGACATTTGGAAAAAGCTGTAATAAGTTGTTTTACAAAAAAAAAAAAAAAAAAAATATTTATATTACACTTTATTTCAGTAACGAGACTAAGAAGGAAAATGTCTTTTGTTAAATGTGAAAAACTGACTTTAAAAAATGCCTCTTAAAATTGGTTGTAAAAGTACTTTTAAAGAGTACTTTAAAAATAGGATATTTTAAAAATTACGTTATAGAAAACTCTTTAACAAAAATATACTTCAGTAAAAAAAATACTTTAAAAAAGTTCTTCAAACAAGTATTTAAAAAAGTACTTTAAAAGAGTAATCAAAAAAAACTTAAAAAAAGTACTCAAAAAAAATACGATTTAAAAATGCGTTTTAAAATATTTTTTTTTAAAAAAGCATATTTCAGTAAAAAAAAGGCACATCAAAAAAGTACTTTTTAAAAGAGGACATTTTAAAATTAGTACCTTTTTAAAATTACGTTCTAAAAACCCTTTTTAAAAAAGTATATTCCATAACAAAAAAAAAACAATTTTTAGAAAAATTCATTTTACATTAAAAACCTTTCAAAAATCACATTCTAAAAAGTCTATTGAAGAAAAGGATATTTTAATAAAAAAAAGCACTTTTAACAATAAGTATTTCAAATTATGTATTGAAATTTACGTTCAATAAAAGCCTTTTTTATAAGTATGTTTAATTAAAAAATTACTCTTAAACAAGTACTTTTTAAACAGGTCTTTTTTTTAATAGTACCTTTTAAAAATGACGTTAAGAAAATTTTTTTAGGGTACTTTTTTTAAAAGGTCATGTTGAAATTGTTTAAAATCATTTGAAATTAAATTAAGGTATGTTCTTAACTTCTATGAATATAATTCCAATTTAAGTCATTTAAAACGACAAAAATTAACTAAAAAAAAAGTAGGACAACGGCATGAATTTCTGAAAATAGACACATCTCCGTTATCATAACCATTTTTGCCAAAACAAAGGTGCAAGAAAATAAAATTCTCTTTGAAACTTAAAATTGAAATTATTCGAAAGAATTGTTCTTATTTTCTGAGGAACCACATTCGATCGGAATTTATTTCTATTACGTGTTCTGTGGAGATCTCCCCTAATTTCATAACTTACTGGTTTATCAGACGCAGAAGCTCACTCTTCTAAAATTTGTAATCGCTTCGTATCGCAGGTCTTAAGCTGAAAACACACATTAAAATTGTGTCCCTTATATTTTTTATCATATTTTAAAACTGTCTGTTATAGCAGATATGGTCGCACAACATCATAGTAAATTTTTAAATTCTGGGGACACTCTTTAACTTTTAAGTTTTTATTTAATTATGTTTTATTATGCAGGAAGATGGCTCTCTTCAAGTTTAAAGTATCTGGCAACACCGCTTAAAGATATGCAACAAAATTACGAGTGTTAACTTAATTATTTTTTTAGTGGGACTAAAAGTGTTGCGCCAAAATCTTTGCTAGAATTTAGTATTATTTCAAAATGAAGTAGATGCAAAGATTCTTAAGAAACTGTAGAGACAGCGGGAGGGAAACTAAATTACAATTGCCCTAATGGAACCGACATAATGTTTATAATCTAAACAAGTCGAGTAACCAGAGAGACGTAATGCAAATAAGCGCTAATATTTGGCGAAGAGCTCTAATAGGTAAACACCAATAATGGCCACACCAAGCTCTTTGCCCCTCGCCATATAGCTGGAGCTCATCTACGCTTACACTGCACCATCGTAGGTGTCTGTTGCAGTGCAATAGCAAAACGATCGCATAATGAATTTCTTACAATTTGTATTAAAACCACTGCAACCATATTATACTCCGAAAAAGATCACCAACAATTGACAGCGAGCCTCTGGGTCTGCGCAATATACAGATCACCATTCCCGTGATTTCAGCAGATGAACACTTGCCAAGAGAGATAATCCACAAGGGGCAAAGTTATTAAGACAATTCAATATTTGACCACAGTTTTTCAATCATGAATAAGAAGTCGATTAATTAAATTATTGATTATCAATATTTATGACTCAAATTAAAATTGTAATTTTAAATTAAAAATCTTTTTTAAAAATCTATTAAATTTTTAAAATTTTTGTTTTACCAATAAATTTCGATTTAGTTAAAATATTTTTATATTTTTTATATTACAAAAGAAGCGGTAATTATTTGCATAACAAATTAAAAAAAAATATTTTGATATTTTTACAATTAAAATTTTAAAGCTTTTGTAAAAGCTTTCTTAAATTAAGAAGATGTAGTGTAGGGTACATTTACAAAAAATATTTGTACAAGTGTAAATAAATTTGAAATAACAACAAAAAAATTACTTACTTAAAAAAAATAGAAAATATAAAATAAATTTACTTACCGAATTGATGGTGGCCATGATGAAAGTTGATTCGATGGATTTGAAGTACAACTACAAAATATTGATGGTAATGGTTGGTAGTGGTGGTGGTTGTGTTGGAGATGTTTTTTTAAGGTTTCTATTTTTATCTTTTTTGAGGTTGAATTATATTTAAGGCGATCGATGAAAATGATGCTTGATAAAAATGATGAATAATTATATTTTCTTTTTTTTTCTATTGATTTAATAAATTATTTTTATTTAATACTTGATGATCGTGGTGATTTCATATTTTTTTGGATGGTGGATTCTTAAATTGTTTTCTAATATAATTTTGTTTTTTTGGTGGTGGTGGTGGTAGTGGTTGTAGTGATGATGGTGGCTGAGAACACAGACAACAACAACATAAATGAAAAAATCTGCAAATTAATAATAAAAAGAAAGAAAAAAAATTAAAAATAAATTAAATAAAATGCATTTATTTATTGTAAGAACAATTAATTTAATTTAAAGCATATTTAACAATAAAAAATATTTTTATAAATTTTAATGAAATTTATTATTATATTTTTTTATATACATTCTAGTTTATAATTAATGGTAAGTAAAATTATTATTTTATAAATTAAAGCTAAAAATAATGAAAGCAACGATATATTTAAAGTTTATTGTTATAACAATTATTTTTTTTTTAACTTAAAAAACAATTACTTCATGTTTTTTAATATAAAAAACATAGTTATACAATTTAAACGAAATAATAACAAATAACTTTGTTGACCATTAATAAAAATTATTATCAAATGTCAGAATTTTTAATACGATTTTCTGTTTTTTTTTTTAATTTTATTTATTGTTTGTCTAACAAGTTTTATGTATAACTTACGTCGACTTGGTTTTTTTTTTCTCAAAGAGTCATCAAAATTTCTTTAATCTTCTTTAGGAATATTTAAAAAAATAATTTTTTAAAGCATAGTTTTTTAAGAAATACTTTCACCATGTAGTATTTTTTGTTATATGCTCTTTTTTGTACGTGAAACATTAGAATGAAAAATGTTGTTAAAACTTTTTTGTAGATTTCATCTTTTAAAAGTTTAATAAAAGAAATTCAATTATTAATATTTTAACTGGAATCCCTGTCTTGATAATGTTCTAAGCTAATTTTTTTATTTTATTTTTTTTTTTGCATTTATTTTTTTTTTTTTTTATTTTTTATTTTATTTTATTTTTTTTTTTTTTTTGTAAAAACTTAATTTGCAGCGTGTGACACTGGTACTTTTAAATAAGAAATGCTAAAATATCACTCATACGCCCAAGTCTTTTTTTAACATTTTTATACTCTTCACTACAGATGGAAAAAGTTTATATCGAAGTTTTTTATTTCGTTTGTAATTTCTACAATATCCATTTATGATCCCATGAAGTACAAATATTCTGAGTTCTTATGCAAAGCGAAATCGATTGAGCAATGTCCGTCTGTCCGTCAGAAGTCGTGTTGAAATAAGCTTTGTTAAAGCACTAGAGAGGCTAGAAACAATTTAAGTATGTCAAACGATCAGACATAGCTTCAAAAATTTTGGTACTAAAAATAAGCAAGACTGGTTCATGTTCTTCGATGTAGCAGGCAAAACACCATGCCTACCTCTAATTTTTCTATATCATTTGGAAAAATGAAGTAACTCCAATACAAAAAAAAAAATTAAATAAATGGGCCGATAGAGAATTAAAAAATAAGAAAAAATCATTAAGTGAAAAAATTCGCGCTCGCTCATATTTCCCGAGTTAAAGGCCTCTGAAATTTTCAAATTTTTTAAAATATCAATACGGCTATCATTTAAAAGCTTTTGAAGAGATCTTTCAGGAAATTCTAAAGTGTTTAAAAAAAGCTTAACCCATTAAGAACCGATGACATTTTTATGTAAAATAAATTTTTTTATATATTTTTTATTTTCTGTCACTTCAATATTTGTCTTTTTGATTGGAGTTACTTCACTAAACTTGATTAAAATATATAGTCAAGGATATATAAAATTCGGCATAACCCAATAAAGTACTCTTATTTGGTTTGTATTCACTTTTTATGCAAAATCCATATTCATATTAACATTTAACCTCTTTAAAAATGCATTTTATTTTTTGCCACTAATTAAATAAAATTATTATGAGTTAAAACACTATTGTTTCACAAGCGCGATATAGATATCTGCTCAATTATTGAATTGTAATTATATTTATAAAATTTTTATCAGGCTTAAGTTCGCGTTTTTTTATAATTTTTAAGAAAGAAAAAAATTTGTGTATTTTAAGCCCGATAGAATTTTATATTGTTAAAAATAAAACAAAAAATTAAATTTTATCAAACAAAAGTTGATTCGATAGCTCAATACATGGCATCTCGAAATCATTTTGGGATTGAGGCTACCGTGACTGTTTTTAGCGAGCGTTATTTTATAAGTCGTATTTAGTGCTAATTTTTCGAGCTTTGCTGACCATAAGGCACAAATACCACGAACAATTTTGAAGTGAATTGCTAGCTTTATAGCAAAAATTATTTACTTTACTAGACACCTGAGGAAGTAGTCGAAAAGGTGTCAAATTTATCGACCTAGAAGATCATTTCTTGAAGTCAACTTATCGCCGAAATTTGCCAATTTTTCGAGTATTGCTTTGAGTTGGCTTTGAAAGAGTCGATTACTGGCTTGTCAGCAAAAACAAGTGACTTTACATGACACCAGAGAAAGTAATCGAAAAGGTATCAATTTACTCGACCTTCGGGATCATTTCTTGAAATCAACTTATCGCCATAATTTGAATTTTAGCTTCATTATATTAAAATTATATCTTTGGTAAATTATATCATCCATATTTTTAAACAAAAAATTATTAATCAATCTCTGCCGACAGTAATGCGAGCTCCGGCTGTATTTTTAAAAATATAAGCTCCAGTAATACCAGCAGCATAAAACCCACAGCAAACGATACATTTTTCTAGTTCTAATGCAGTCTGTAGAGTCTCTTCTTTGATTGCTTTTCATATAAAGCAATTTTATGCTTTAAAAACAAACTCGCTAAACCAAAAATAAGCCTCATTATTGAACAAAATTAAATTGATTTTCAAAGTTAATTTGGATAATTTGGTAGCGTTTTAAGGCACAACGTCTTTATGATGATTTCCAAGATTATATTAATAATAGACGTGATAAAGTTAGCCCAGAACGATAGCTCCTTTGACAACTAATCATTTCTAACTTCAATCCTTCTTGAAAACACCTTCATGTAAATTTATTTAAAAAATTATTATTAAATTCATAAATAGTATCTTTAACTGCAATAATGTCATTTCTTTTCATATTTTAACACATTAACACACATAAGCTGTTGCTAATTGCATTTGATTTTAGTCAATCAATATTTTCTTTTTTAATTTTTTGCGTTTAAAGCATAAAAGACGTAAACACACACGTCAAAATTTATTAAGTCAGATAAATGTGTTTGTCATTAAAAGCAAATTGTAAAATATTGACAGCTTATAAATCAATTGCCAAAAAAAAAGAAGGCAAGAAATATTATGCAAAATAACTGTCAAACACAATAAATCAATCTACGAAAAAAAAAAAAGTTTTTTAAAAAAAGTTATAAAAAATGATGTATAAGTGAGGGAGTAATGAGAAGGATGTGAAAAATAGAAATGAGATTTTGAATTTTTATATAACAATTAATAAAATTTCTTGAAAAAGTTTAATCGATTTTTGAAGATGGCCTTCGCTAACAAAACAAAACTGTACATTAACAAAGAGGCTTTGAACTTTAGACCCACATTGGTTTAATTACTTAGCAGGCCATACATTTTAATGTTTTGTGGGTATAACAAAAAAAATATATTTTGAAAGTAAAGTACGATGGACGGTGATTTTAGCATCATTTTTCGAAAACTTAGGATAAAATTTGTAAAATTTTTATTCATTTAATTACAACCGCCAAAAATATTTTGCCTAGAAAATTATTTATTCATAATAGAAGACAAATAATTAGGGATGTCACCCATTTCGATCGTAATGATTTTAATTCTGTATTAACCATTCCGGTCGAATTTGTATTATTTTTTTTTTTTTAAATTTCAATCGGTATTATAAATTCATAAAAAATTCTCAATCTTCACTTTTTAAAACTAAAATGGCAACATTGGCCATTTAAAAATCGAAAAAAAAATTTTGTTTCGAAAGAAAATTAATTTTACTTTGCCTTAATTTTGAAGAAATTTTTCGTTTTTTATTTTCTGAAGAACGAATTAGCGGAATTGAAACTACTTTCGATGGGAATTGGAGTCTGTGACATCCCTTATTAATAATAAAAAAAATTTATATATTTTTAATACAAGCTATTCCCAATGCGCTTTGATACCCTTATGGAAATAATCGTACCACGATCTTTTTTCTAATCCATTCAGTTTTTGTTTGATTATGCAGACTAATATGAAGTTTTACTTGTAAGAAGTTTTAGGACTCATTCTCTTACAGTTCTAGTCACCTTTCTCTAAACTATGTATATTGATATTAGAATTACTAGTCCAAAATTTAAAGAGTCTATTAATTACAGATCTCTAGGTACACGATAATAAATTTTCATTTTGATAGAAGGTACATTATGCATTTTAACACGAGAGTTATTCAAGCAAAATTTCAGGGTGTTGCCTAAAACAATTACATATATTAAAAATCAAGGGTTTTATGTCTCATTCTAAATTTTAAGTTTGACAAAAATGTTTTTTATTGATGCAAAAGAGAACCATTTTTTCATCGTATTCCACATCAAGAGTGAAAGGATGTTGATTTTCTTTTTAACACCCAGTAAAATAAAAAATACAAAACTAATATTTCATTTTCATTTGACACCAAAGGATTTTTGAACTCTAAAATTTTGCTAAATTTGCGCCAGTAAAAAATAAAATATTTTTAAAGAATTTCTTGCATTTATTAATTTATTAAAGAAAATTCAAACATAAACATATTTATGTGGTGCATCTGTATTAAAAGCGATCAGCTCGTCTAAAAAATTTGCATTGAAAGCACCCGACTTTTCAAGTTATTTTCATATAAATTTTTCGGACGCGTTAATCGCATTTTATACAGAAACAACAACATTTAGAAAACATGTTACAAATCAATTTTCAAATCCATTTATAATGTATTTATAGCATAATCTATAAATGGATATAAAACTTTTACATCAGCATAGACAGCTGGAAATTCCTTGCGTGCACATCCAATACCCCACGATACTATGCCGACAACTTTGTCATTTATAAGAGCTGGACCGCCTGAATCGCCATAACAGGAATTTCTATTCGGTGCATAACCACAAAACATTGCTTCTGTTATATTTCTTCTACCTTCATACATTTTAGAGCAACGGTCTTTATCAACTATTCTAACTGTAGCAGTTTGCAGCTGATTTGGATTCGTGTCATTTTCCCCTAGTCTACCCCAACCATAAACTTTTAGTTTATTACCAGGCTTCCAGCCCTTTCGAGACAAAGGTGCAGTTGGAATTGATGTCAAAGGTGTCGTCAATTTCAATACAGCTACATCCTCATCAAAGGTCATTGTATTAAAAGCTGCAGGTACCATAAAATCGCTAACTTTAGATGTTATTTTACCCGGTTCCATGAGTTTGGAAGCACCAGCCTTTACCACTAATTGCTCTATCGGCGTGTTCTCTATACAGTGAGCTGCAGTAAGAATATGATATTCTGTCAACACACTACCACCGCAATGAAAAAGTCCATTATTTTCAATTTGTACCAAATATGGTATCTTTTTAATTGTAGTAGGGAATCCACCCACAACTCGTGCTTGGACTTCGGACAAAACCTCGGATCCTTGTAGCAGTACGAAGAGACAGCCAATTAAGACTTTAAAAAAGTTGTTTAGTTTATTCATTTTACTTTACTTTTAAACTGAAGATTTCAACTGATAACATCTGTAATAAAATTAGTTGCTTTTATATCCAAAGCATTTAAGCAGAAAGGCAATATAATTCAAAGCTTCATTATAATTTGTTTACTTTCGAATTTTATGTAAATAGAAGACTTTCTTAGAACAGAAATAGTTTTAAGTTATAAATATAAATATTTGAGGTTTGGTACTATTTGTCATCGAGTGCATGTAAATATTTGCTTTTAGCATTTGCATTTTATTCATTTAATGAAATGTTAATTTCTTATTTGTACAAAATTATTATTTTTAATTGTTGCAATTTAAAACATCTGAATACATAAAGCCCTTTCGATACAGTTTTATTTACGTATAACGCCATAAAGAAAAGTAATAGAAATATAATTTCTTTTAGATAAAAACAAAGCGCTAAAATTTTTTCCTCAATATTTATTGAAAGTTTATCAGCTTCAAACTACAGTTGAAAAGAAAACAAATTTTTTTTAAAGAAAAAAAAACAATGAAATTGAATAACTTTAGGAAACTATTTAAAGTAATTAGAAGCTTTTAATTGATGCTTCTACAAGGAATATGGTGGAACGTCTGCCACCAGAGGGACCTAAGTTTTATGTTGCTATATAACTAATGTTAGGTATTTCCTAGGAGCTATAAAACCCTCATGGGAATAATCGTACCACGACCGCTTTTCTAATTCAGTCAGTTTTTATATGATTATGCAAACCAATATGGAAGTTACTTGTACGAAAATTATGTCTAATAACAAACTGAGAAATTTCTAGGAAGATCTTTTCACTGTTGTGGACAGCTACAGCTTTCCAACAAGCAAACTAACAAACAAAAACATGTTAATAGTGGATGTGTCCTGCACGATGTACAAAAACTAAAAAAAAACGAGCTTTTATTGAATCATTGAATGACTTTAAAACATCAAATTATATTTTTATTCAACATTTTTTTAATTGTTTGATTAAGTCACTTCTTGTCACTAAATTGTCTTCTGCCTTAATATGACTTTTAGGCAAACAACAATAAACATTTTGTACTATGTTTAGATAAGAGGAGAATAAGGTGACCAACAAAGAACTTAAATGTTTTGATCTAAAGCAGTTTTTTTTTGGAGTTATGGCATTATGTGTGGGAGCATTATTCTGTTACAGAATCCATAAAATCAGTCTAAAAATTCGTTCTAGTTATGCAAATGCCGAATTAAGTTTTTTATTAAGTTTTATATTTTCATTTGGAAATTGTAATTCTATTGTTTTATAGTACGTTGTAGCACCCCACGTCATAAAACACTGTGCTCTCTGTTGTGGAGATCCAGGAACCATTTTTCCCAAATTATAGAAACAGTAAAAGGTACAACTCTCTTATCATGTCTTGGGCACTCCACGTCATATGCTACCTAGCAATCGATTTTGTTTGTGTGTCTCACTCAGCAGGATTGTTTTCTTTAATTTTCGTAACTGAAAATGTTTACAGCTTATGATTGCCCTACGCACTCTTAAGATACCTGCTTTTGTGATCCTTTCTGATCTATAACAACTCTTCTTGTGTACTTTGTCCGTACAATTGCTTGTCCTTCATGTATCTGGTTTTTTCAGGTAAATACACATGAATTTAAGTTCTTCCTTCTTCGCATAGAATTTTGTTTTTACACTACTTTTCTAACAACACCCCATCTGGATCAATCTCTTGCTTTACTCAATTGTAATTCGTTAATTCCCCTAAAGAGACAGTCACGTCTATTGAATGAAGTTGAACGTTCGGTAGCTAGAACTGCGGGCATCTTAAGTAAACGAGCAGATCGCATTTAATTAATAGAAATTCTATATTTTACGATATTATTTTAGAGAATGGAAGTTTAAGTTCAAATGGCTTCAGCAAGACGGCATTTTTGCATTGACTACTTTTATTTTCTAAAACAGATTTTTTTGCAACTTTATTTTTATAAAACGAACTTTCCTAGCGGTTACCCCAATACCACTCCCGTTTATTAAATATTGCTACCGGCGTCTACTACACTAATCTTAGTCAGCAATCAATTTTACTTATCAAATTCGCAACTCAAACTGAACTGAAATGCGCAGGGTGATTTTTTATCTTTTTGGCAACACTAGTTTAAACAGTTGACGCACTTTTCGTGTTTTGTTTCACTGTCAAACATCTTCAATTTGATCTATAATTTAATCATGAATTGCCTTAAATAAGAACAACGCTTGCAAATTATTGAATTTTATTATCAAAATGCGTGCTCTGTTAAAAAAGTTCATTTACCGAAAAACTGTGTTCAGCGACGAAGCTCATTCTTAGCTCAATGGGTACGTAAATAAGCAGAATTGTTGATTTTGGAGTGAATATCAGCCAGAAGCATTGCAAGAGCTACCAATGCATCCAGAAAAAGTCACAGTTTGGTGCGGTTTATGGGCTGGTGGCATCATTGAACCGTACTTCTTCAAAGTTGATGCGAATCATAACATAACTGTGAATGGTGAGCGCTACCGTGAGATGATATCCAACTTTTTTTACCCAAAATGCAAGAGCTTGAATTGTATGACATGTGGTTTCAACACAGGACGCGCAACAATGAACTTATTGAGAAGCGAGTTCGGTGAACAGTTTATTTCACGTTCGGGACCGGTCAATTGGCCGCCTAAATCATGCGATCTAATGCCTTTAGACTACTTTTTGTGGGGCCATGTTAAAGCTCATATCTATACAGACAAGCCCGCTTCAATTGACGCATTGGAAGACAACATTGAAGCATTTATTCGTGAGATACCGGCCGAAATGTTGGAAAGAATATGCCAAAATTGGACTAAGCGGATGGACCATTTAAGGCGCAGTCAAGGTAAACATTTGCATGAAATAATCTTTAAACATTAAATTATATGGACTGTACTATCGATTCAAATAAAGATTTCATGCATTTTTCTGAATTTTATTTTTTTTTTAACTTTCTTATAGCTTTTAAAAAATCACCCTTTACATAAGAATAAATGCTCCAGGCAGCTTTCTACTAGTTTATACTAGTCTGGCAACACCATGCATTTATATCTGTATAATATAAAACGCAAAATGTGTTTGGATGTATGTTTATCGGAGAGCTTTATCTGCATACACCAGTGGATTGATGTTCCTTTAATGTTTTCTATGTGACAACAGATATGCGGTTGGTAAAATGCACGTGGGCGTGGCACCTACCACAAAAAGTAAATAATTATTATTATATACGTAGAGATATATAAAAAGCAACCTGTTGAAATTTTTATTATTGTAAATAATTAATCATAAAGCTGTCACACAAGGCCTTGACTGCGTTATTGTCGATATGTAAAGGTACTAAAAACTTATTTCGTACTTCAAAACAATATTTAGAAGTGAAAAATACAATAAAATTGCCTACCGTATTATTTCCAATAACGAAAAGTGTTTTAAAAACAAAAATATTCCGGCATGTCACACGATCTGATCGGAATGGTTTGTATTCCGTATTAACAATTCCGATCGATTTTGTTTTATCTTCTTCCGATTCCGATCGATTTTGTTTATTCTTGAAAAGAATTGAATCTCCGCTATTTTATTTAAATTTTGCACAGCCAAAGTAAACAACGAGGTTAATCTAAGTAGGACAAATCATAAAAGTAAATTTAGGAAACGCAAATAACAGAATTTCAAACAAACTAAATTCCACTTTAAAATTTGAAAGTGGTTTCATTCCGAAGAAATTTTTCGTTTTTAGTGTTTTGAAGAAGCAATTTACGGAATTGAAACCACTTTCGATCGGAATTGAGTTCTGTGACATGCCTGATTATTTTATTTTTTCTAATTTATGGTTTGTGTGCTGTAACATCAAAATTGTTGCAACTGCTAAAAATTTTTTGTAAATCTTTTTTTTAATTTAAATTTTTTATGTTTATTTCTGTTCTAAACATTTTTATTAAATTTATTTTTAGTTTATTTCTCATTGAAATATTTTATATTTGCATAGAAAAATATGCAGACATTTGGTAAAAAAAAAGAAAGAAAAATAAAATGAAATGGTTTATTACACACCCAGTCATCTTCTGTCAGACAGACATGCACTTGCACATAAAAATTACCTTACGGTTAGCGAGCATCTCCCGATTTAAAATTTTAAAACCTTTAATGATTAGTTAAGTAATAAGAACACATTATTCATTTTTGACAGTTCTACTGTTATTTTTTGCAACGCCACACAGTGGCTTGAGAACGAATTATTTTAGACAAAATTATTATAAACAATATTGTTTATCTAGAAGTCGTAAGCTTTCTTACGATACCACTTATATCAAGCATATGTTTATGCTAGAGAAGCTTCCTAAATCTCGCCTCCTCATAATTTTTTTTTTTGTATAATTTTTTTTATGTAAAAATTAAAAATGTATTTGAACACATTTTGTTCGCTTATTTGTGTTCTTCAGTTTGGCACAAAATGTGTTTGTAGACACTTTGAGTGTTTATATATTAAATGAGAAAAATATGATGAGCAGGTTTAGGAAGATTCTATGGCTTAAAAATATAGTTAGTTAGGAGTGGCAGCCTCTCACGACGAAGATCACTTAAGCACAGTTGTATGGCCCGTTTGATACCACAAGAAATGCGGCGTGACTCCCTCTACTCAATTAAGAACCATAAAGATTCCCGAATGAACTTCGCTATGTCCCTTATAGAGTGAAACGATAGCTCCGTAAAAGTCTTGAAGAAAGGAGAGCCCAGAATTCTAAATCTTCTTCGAGCTAGGGATAGGCAATGGCACAGGAGGTGAAGAACGGTTTCTTCCTCATCCTCCGAGCCACAGCTGCGACAATAATTATTATAGGTTAAACCTAGTCTTTCAGCATGCCTGCCTATTATATAGTGACTATTAAGTACCGAGACCGTAATACTTATGGATTTCCTGTTCAGTCCGAGCAGCTGCCTGGTTCGCCTGAGGTCCAGTGTTATCTGGAGATATAGCAGGAACTTTCCTCCACCCATAATTTGCGAGCCAAATTGAGGTAGTGGTCCTTATGGCCAGTTTAACCGTTGCCAGAGGAATTCCAACGTTGGGTAATGAGGAGACGCTAGGAAGCAATGTGCCCCGTTTGGCGAGATCATCGGTCTCGTAGTTTTCCTGGATATCACTGTGACTAGGGACCCAAATCGCCAATCTTTGATCGCTCCGATAGTGTGTCCAGTGAGGAGCGAAATCTCAGGACTAGCTTAGATGCACAATATGCACCATTAAGCGCCCTGATCGCCGCCTGTCTGTCCGAAAAGATCCGAATGCCAAGGCCGAAGTGTTTGCCCCAAAGCACTATTTCTGATGTTTTTAGAATAACCATTACCTCGGCTTGGAAGACGCTGTAGTAGTCAGGGAGTCTAAAGGAGAGTCTCAGTCCAAGGTTATTAGAGAAGATTCCACAACCGACCCTGCCGTCCAGTTTGGAGCCATCCGTGTAGATGTCGACAGTATTAGTCACCACCAATTCGTTACAGATCCATTCCATCCCAAACGATAATTTTGGAGTGACCCATATCCGGTCTAAGCCAGCGTGAGAGGGCATTAGGTCTGGCAGCACAGCACTTGGCCTGTTGCAACACCAGAAATTTGGTAGGTAACCAGTGAAGAAGGGCATACAGAGCCTTTGTCGAGGTAGTTCGGAGAGCCCCAGTAAGCAAAATGTTGTCCTGACTTTATCAAGAGGTTTTTGGTTTACCGCATTCTCGAGAGCAGGCCACCAAAAAGCAGCACCAAACAGAATGTTTGGCTCGATGACTGCCTTATAGAGCCAGGAGGTGATTCGAGACTGAAATCCCTATCTAGGTCCTAAAGCTCTCTGGCAGAAGTAGAGCGCGTAGGTCCCCTCCCGAGCTATTTTGGCAATGTTCGCCTTCCATTGAAGTTTGGGGTCCAATATCACCCCAAGGTATTTCACACTTTTACTTACACTGAGCACAGGGCCGTTCAGCTTAGGTGCAGTAAAAATTGAAACTTTGTATTTCTGAGTGAAGAGCATAACCTCAGTTTTGCTAGGATGAACATCGAGATCAAATTCACGGCACCAATGAGACAGAACCTTGAGTGATTAGTTCACGCATTCTGCAAGTGTAGTTGGGTATTTTTCCGAGACCGCGATAGCTATGTCATCAGCATAAGCTATCACCCTATTAACCGTTTGGTCCAGTCGCCGTAGCAGCGTATTGACTGCCAGATTCCAGACGAGGGAAGACAACACACCACATTGTGAAGTGCCTTTTTTCACTACCCTTTCCACGTGATCATTTCCCAGTGTGACGCTTAAATAAGTATATGCTCGTTATAAATGTAAGTGGTATTGGAGGAAAGTTTATGACTTCTAAAAACATATATAATAATTTGTTTCGGGCTCTAAATTGTCCTTTATTTACTACGGGTTTGTCAAATCTTTTTTGGAGGAAGTAGTCAACAGTTGTGACTATAAACATCCGTCTATCTTTTTTTAATCGTTGCTTTGCACTCCGAGGACTTTTACAATAATTTTTATATTTTGTTTCAAAATTGGATATGTTTGGATAGGTCTGGAGGGGAGAACTGTTATAATTTTTTACCTAATTTTTCTTTTTAATTTACATACATTGGTCTTGAATTTACATACGGAACAATTTATACCACCTTTTTGAGGAAATCCTTTCAAAAACCGGTATTTTTTACATTTTACCAATTTAAAAGCTTTAAACTTTTTAGCAAAAATTGCTATCAAAACAAAACCTAAAACTTGTTTATTCTAAATTTGATTAAGATTATAGCAAATGTCTTAAAGTAATAGTTTTATCATTAAAAAGTACATTACGCCAAAAATACTAAATTAAGGCGATAAAAGAGAGACACGTTTTTTGTAGATATTTTCAAGGTCTAAATAAACTTTAAAAAATCTTAACTATTGAGTTAAAAATAAGTTTTTTATGACATTTCCAAACAAAATTATATGCTCGAAGTACCTGTATTTGGGGGCCTACCCAGAAGCTCCCCTTTATTGTAAGGGGCCGACAGTTCTCAGTTTTACTCAAAAACATTTCTGATTTAACTTTGTAAATTTTCCTTGACATATTTTCAGTGGTTCATGATATAACAAATTTTGTCCAAAATTTATCGTTTTCAAACCACTGTGCGCCTTATAAAACAGTAATAATATTAATTAATTAAATTCTAAACAAACAGATGCAAATGGTAATTAAAAAATGTTAAAAGTTTTGTAGACATTTCTTCAAATGAATTAGTGCACATTTTAACAAAAGCAGACAGAGAGTCAAACAGACAGTCGTGCTGCCATTATTTTGCTATTTTATTTATTTTTCTTATAAATGTAATATTTTATTGTTATTTTATAGTTGTTATTACAATATATTTATTTTTGATTTTTTTTTTTTTTTGTATTTATTGGCATCTCATACGTGTTTTGTTGTATTTTTTTTTTATATCCTCAAATAATACAAATAAGGGGAAGGTATTCCAAGTAGAAAACTATTAATTAAAGATTTTTAAAAATTGTTTTATTTAACAGAAATAATATTTATTGTATTTTTAGGCTCAAAATGACACAAATAACTGAACTGATAAATAAGCAATCAGTCAAGAGCGGAAAGAAAATATTTTTGTAACCAAATATTATTTTTAAGGTTTTTAGTCGTCTGTATTTTAATTGACATAAAAGCAAATTGAACATATTTTATTTTATTGGTAACGAATTATGTTATAAGTACCATGTTATTTTGTGATATCTATAAAAATGTTGCGTATTCTGTGCACAATAATGATTGTTAATCAAATGTTACCAAATCTTTTATATCACACAAAAATATTGCTTGAAATAACTATAATTTGTTCACGGCAAACACATATTGATCAAACGTAACAATATATTTTCTCTTCATATTAATCAGGTGACAAAAAATGCATGGAATAACAGAGATCAAACAGAATAGACTTCAAACCAAACGAGAAATAAAATGATTTTGCACTCCTTTCTCTTTCACAAAATTGAACGAAAATGAACTCGGTAAAATTATTTGACACTTAATCATTCCAATGTATTTAGCTCTAAGGTATGTTATAACATAAATTAACTTTATGTTATGCCATTAAGCCAAAAGAATTAATGTCAAGTGAAAACAGAAACTTTAATTGTCAGTTTTAAATTTGTGAAAAATGTTTCCCATTGAGGAGAAAGAGTCATCTGATGGTATCAGGAACCATTTTTCAGGGTTATTTAGTACCAAAATGATGCTTGTTTGAATTTTTGAACTCAAAAATTTTGCTAAACTTGCGCCAGTAAAAATCAAAGACTTTTAACAAATTGTTTCAATTTATTTATATATTAAAGAAAATTCAAGCATAAACTTATTTATGTGGTGCATCTGTATAACAAGCGATCAGCTCGTCTAAAAAATTTGCATTGAAAGCACTCGGCTTTTCGAGTTATTTTCACACAAATTTTTCAGACGCATTAATCGCGTTTTATACAGAAACAACAACATTTAAAAAACATATTAAAACTCAATTTTCAAATCCATTTATAATGTATTTATAGCATAATCTATAAATGGATATAAAACTTTTACATCAGCATAGACAGCTGGAAATTCCTTGCGTGCACATCCAATACCCCACGATACTATGCCGACAACTTTGTCATTTATAAGAGCTGGACCGCCTGAATCGCCATAACAGGAATTTCTATTCGGTGCGTAACCACAAAACATTGCTTCTGTTATATTTCTTCTACCTTCATACATTTTAGAGCAACGGTCTTTATCAACTATTCGAACTGTAGCAGTTTGCAGCTGATTTGGATTCGTGTCATTTTCCCCTAGTCTACCCCAACCATAAACTTTTAGTTTATTACCAGGCTTCCAGCCCTTTCGAGACAAAGGTGCAGTTGGAATTGATGTCAAAGGTGTCGTCAATTTCAATACAGCTACATCCTCATCAAAGGTCATTGTATTAAAAGCTGCAGGTACCATAAAATCGCTAACTTTAGATGTTATTTTACCCGGTTCCATGAGTTTGGAAGCACCAGCCTTTACCACTAATTGTTCTATCGGCGTGTTCTCTATACAGTGGGCTGCAGTAAGAATATGATATTCTGTCAACACACTACCACCGCAATGAAAAAGACCATTATTTTCAATTTGTACCAAATATGGTATCTTTTTAATTGTAGTAGGGAATCCACCCACAACTCGTGCTTGGACTTCGGACAAAACCTCGGATCCTTGTAGCAGTACAAAGAGACAGCCAATTAACACTTTAAAAAAGTTGTTTCGTTTATTCATTTTACTTTACTTTTCAACTGAAGAGTTCAACTGATAACATTTGGAATAAAATTAGTTGCTTTTATATCCAAAGCATTTAAGCAGAAAGGCATTAAATTTCAAAGCTTCATTATAATTTGTTTACATTCGAATTTTACGTAAATAGAAGACTTTCTTGGAAAAGAAGTAGTTTTAAATTATTAATATAAATATTTGATATTTGGTACTATTTGTCATCGAGTGCATGTAAATATTTACTTTTAGCATTTGCATATTATTCATTTAATGAAATATTAATTTCTTATTTGTATAAAATTATTATTTTTAATTGTTGCAATTTAAAACATCTGGGGGCAAATTATGGCATTCGATATCGATCGAAATTTGTATAGAATTTAAATGTAAATTTCGAATAATATCGAATGCCGTAATTTGCCCCCTGATTGCATAAAGCCCTTTCAATACAGCTACATTTACTGAAAAACTCACAAAGAAACGTAAAGGAAATTATTTTCTTCTAAATAAAAGAGAACGTAATATTTATTGCTATTTTATCAGCTGTTGAAAGAAAAGCAAAAACAAATTGTTCAAAGTTACAAAAAATAACAAAAACAAATAACTGGAGAAACTATTTAATTTAATTAATCAGCTTTTGGCTGATACTATTACAAGGACCATTGTGGAAACTTAATTTTGTTTTGTAAGATAACATGTAATTTTATTCCCATTTATATCTCCATTTGTACGTAGAATCAGCTAAAACCTGTTTTTATTGGAAAAAAGGATATAATTATTGGTAGCAATATTAAGGAGACTTATATCGTGCCACAGAAACGAAAAGTATTTGTGATTTCTTGTACTATTAAATGTCCCAGGAAACTATTAAAAAAATTCTGAATTTTTAAAGATTTTTAAAGAAACTTAATTTATTTGCTGAATGAATTTAAAAAGTTTAATAAATTCAAATATAAAAAAAAACGAGTAAAAATAAAATAAAAATTTAAAAAACTTCAAATTAAGGAAAAAAGATTGAAGTTCCGGCAACAAAAAAAATTTTTTTTAATATTTTTGAACTGCTGCCTCGTTTAGCAAATTTCCGTACTTTCTTAGTTGCAAATTTTAGCATCTAAAACTCGTAAATGTAAATTTTAGTTTTAGCTGTATAAAAACTGCGAGTACCATTAAATTTAAGCATTACCCAACAAAAAAATTGGTGAACTATTATATTTCTTCTACTGTAAGGATACATAGGCTCTGCTTCTATGAGAGTTACGGAGTTTGTGAAAATATCATACACAAATTAGTTAAAGGCCGACTGGCCTTGTCGGACAGTAATATTTCAAAAAGTATGACGAAACATAGAGTAGAAAAAATATATACAAGAAGCTTTCAATGTAATAAAACACTAAAGCAAATGTAATCCCAAATTACCTGATCTGTATTATTTTAAAAATTTCAAACTTCAAAAAGTTTTATACACCGTATCATCCTTATGTGAAAATTTAATTACCAGAAGAAATTATGACGCACATTGCGATCGTGCAGATTTTAATTCCGTATAGATTCCGATCAATTTGGTTTATTTCTAAGAAAATGCTGAATCGCCAATATTTTATTTTAATCTGGCAATACTAACACATCAAAAATTTTATTTAAACACATCTGCGTAAGAAATCCAAAATAATTTTATTTCTCTTTTTTTTCTCCTAAAAAAATTGTAATGGATGTTTGAACTCGGTATAGCAAACAGGTAGGTCTTGTCTTAATAAGGATGCAAAAAATTTCCAATTTAAAAACAAAACAAACAAAGCAAAAACAAATTTTTAAAGGGAATAAATTTAACTTCAAAGTGGTTTCGATCAGAAGAAATTTATTATTTTCTTAAAAAACAATTTTATAAAATTTTAATGCGAATAGCAAGTCTTGCAATTCTAACAATAAACTTGTGGGCTTAAATCTAATTAACGAACGCAGCTTCAAAATTAAAAGAGAAAAAAAATTTTTTTTTCACCCTGTAGACAATTTTATTTTAATTTTTAAACTGCGTTCGTAAGCTGAAATTGTTTCAACTTGTGAACACATAATTACTTTTGAAAGTTATTAAAAGCCTCTAAGTTTTAAGCTGGCAATATCTCTACTTAAACGATTTATAGATTTTTCTAGATTTAAAACAATTAAAACTAAAAATCGCATTAAGCATACCATCGCCCATCTATGTGATCTTCTTTACACAAGAGCACGTTTACAACATTCTTTTGAAATACAAAGAAGAAAAAAAAATAATAACAACAAAACTGTTTGGCTGTTGAAAAATCCAACAATAACAAAACAATATAAAAACATAAATTATTGCAAAATAAAAAAAGAGAAACTCTTGGTACAACACAAGGGTCCCATTGTCTAAGATTTACAAATTTTTTCTAGCACCCCTTCATCAGTCTGCTTCACTCATGTTAAAATACACCTCGCTACAGACGACATTCTCAACCCATTACTTATTTATTTATTTTTTATGCCATTTTTGCATTCAATGCTCGACAATGATGTTCATGTACAAACAGAAAAAGCAAGAAATTTAGTCGAGCGCGACAACAATTTGTTAAAAACAAAATAACAACAATAAAAAAAAGAAAATAAGTAAAATAATGTTTGGCTGTTTGCCCACTAAAACACTGAGTAAATGAAAACCACAATTACAATTAAACAACAATAACAACAACAAAAGTCAAAGTGATACTACTTTTAGACACAAATATTAACAAACAAAATTAAAAAATACAATAGCAAAAACAACAAATTAAAATATTTATTAAAATATTCTAACGTCAGCAAATGACAGCAACAATACAACAACAAAATATAATTTATTTAGGAACGTAACAAATAACCAAAATGTAATAGAAAAATCATTTCGAGGAGTAAACCTCATTGTGGTCACCTTTTGCATGCACTTCAAGATTTTTTGGCAATTTTTTTTTTTTGTTTGTTTTGTTTAAGTAACATATTTGTTTTATGACTAAAAGTTTGTTGCAAGTGCTGCTGTTATTGTATCTTTTTCCTTGGAATGTTGTTTAAATCCAGAGAAAATAGGTCTAAATGACCTTAGACATGCTCTACAGTAGGGGATGTATTAATCTTTGCCTAAAAAAGCTAAGGAAACTTTTCGCAAATTGTTCTTAATTCAGTGAAATCATACGAATCATCAGAAACAACCTCTGACCATTTATTGTGCACTCAAAAAAAAAATATTTTTGCGGCAACCATATTATAATTGGAATGTAAGGTAGCAATGTAATCATATTTTAAAATGATTTTGGTGGTTTTTGTTAAATTTTGTAATTTTTAAATAGTTTTAGTTTTTGCAACCCAACTTACAACCTGTCATGATAAGTCTAACCTTCAAACGTAAAGGAATGGTGTCAAACATTTGACTGTCACTGTTGTTCAAAATACCAGTCGTTACTTTGAAAAGGTTTCTATCATACTCATGAAGACAAAATAAGACATGTAAGAGTGCTACATTTGGCTATACCAAGTCTTATATACCCTTCACCATTTGGGGCAGAGACTTAAAATTAAAAAAAAATAAGAACTTTAAACAATTGTACATAAAAATCTTACTGGCTCTTAATGGGTTAAACTTAGTTATGCCCTTTTTACACTTTTTGTGTTATGAGTATAAAGATATAAATTTTTTTAATTAATTTGATGACTTAAATATCAATTAATTATACGACATTTACACTGTGCAATTTTTCATGAAACTAGTATTTAATTTTTGTTTTTAGTGAAGCAAGAGGGGTAAGCAATTTGATATTGCTTAAATTATAAGGAGATGTTGGTTTTGCTTATGTTTATTTTTAAAAAACACATGTCGCTGCAACTTAAATAGGGAATTAGAAAAAATGCCTAAAAAAATTGCATAGTGTAAATCGCCAAAATGAAAATGAAATCGCCAAATGAACAAAATATCAATTTTATTGTCTTAAAGTAAAATTTTGTTCATGTGTGAAGTAGTAGAAAATAAATAATTCAGGCAAGTGCCATGAACGGTTCCGAACTTAAATGGACCAGATTGATTTTTTATTTATTTTTTGCTTTAACGCTGCAATTTTTTAGTGTTCACATTTTGAATGTTTATTATTCCTATTTTTGGTTTAAAAAAAATAATAATATTTTTAAATTTGTGTATTTTTCATCAAAAGTATTAAATTGTCTGTTAATCTGTTTGCAAAATATTTTTTCTTAAGTTCTCTTCTATAAATGAAACCATAAAATTTGCAGTTCAGTTATATAATCGCTAGTTTAGTAAGGGAGAAGACTCTTCTTCAGATGTTGTTCTACAGTTCTTTAAAGTTCTGGATAAGGTGTTGAGGGAAAAAATTAAAGAATGCAACTGAATAAATATAAAGATAAAAGAATAAAAAAATTTTTTTTGTGGCCATACCGATGGTTTGGTACGAAGCAAAAACAAATTTACAAGACGAGTTGTAGAGAAATCAACGAAGAAATGCTTTGAGTTGTGTGTAAACTTCGTCCAACTTTATTATTATTGATTAGTTGGTTAAACGGATGATGTTTACAATATGCCCAACTTAAGGTAGATACATGCGAAGAATGCTGATAAAGGATGTAGCGATCTGAAAAATGTGACAGTACATTCTGCTGGCATCTAATTTTTCTTGTTTTTTTTTTTTTGGAAAACGTCCGCATATCTTTGTAAGTAATTTTCCTTTTTTAAAATTTTTAGAAATTAAATTTAAAAATGAACCTAAGCCGAAAAAAAAATAAATTTTAATTCATTTATAATATTCCACATTTAAAATCCAGATTTGGAAAAAAATCAAGATTAACAAAAATATGTAAAAATGTAATAATTTTTAATGATTTTTTCCACAAATTTGTAAGATAATTATTAATACAAATGTTTGATTGTTCTTTAGTTTTTACATGTTGGCTGGATTTTTATCTAAAAACAAAGCACAAGAAACTAACTTTTTGTATAAACAATTAAAAAAAAAAAAAAAAAGATGGGTTAACCGGTTTTATTTTAATTTTAAAACCTCTAAACAGGGTTGTTTTAAATTCGAATACTTGGGCTATTCAAAAAATGGTTCTTAAGATTTTTCGAGTAATTAATTACCCCATTCGAAATCATATATAGTTCGCCGCTTGAAGTGTAGTATTTTATTTTAATTATTATTATTATTTTTTTTTTTTGTAGTTGTACAGTGCCCGCCCATTTTGGTTCAAAAGTTTAAGACAACATACGTCAAAAATCAATTGCTGTTAGGTGGCAACCATTCATTCTAAATTTTATTTTATTTTATGTTGTTGTAGTTGTTATTATAAAGGACGCACGCCCTGATTAAATTGTAATTTTTGAAGCGGATTAATTTCTACCAGCTCGCTGCGTGGCTGGATTAAAAAAATGAAGACAATTATTTTGTGTCGCTATCGCAGACAAGTTAGTGAAAGCGTCTGTATAATATTAAAGCAGTATAGCAGATGATGTTAAGCGTTCTGTATTATATAAAAAAGAGCTTTAGTTTGCTCAAAATAAGGATGTACTCCGTGGCTAGGTGAGAATGAGTCCTTACAAGGGCCACAGCGTAGTGTGGTGTTGATAGAGTTACAGGCGCATGAAACACAGTGATATAGCGCGTTTATGACTGCTTAAGAACAGCACAGTAGACTAACAAAAAAATTTACGTATTGGTATTCGCAATAAAAAGAACCCCTACGTTTGTTGAATAATAATTTTAAAAAATCTCTAAAATATTTAAGTTAAAATTAAGAAATTTTGGATTGTTTTTTTTTCATTCACACGAGCTCAGGATTCTTGTATTTGAAATAATAATTTAAATATTTCAAATTTAATAAGTTTCTATGATATTCTTCTTCGTTTACGTATTTCTTAATCAATATTAATTTCATAACAGCCACAAATTGCTAAGAAAAGCCAGAACTTCCTGTTTAAACGGAAACACTAAATCTCAAGAATTTTGTTTGATTAAGGAAATGTAATTAAACCTTTCAAATATTAATTTACAACATTCAAGTACTTACAATATGGTGTAATAAAAACATAAGAACATCTTAAAATTATGGATTTTTTACTTTTTTCTTTATTAAATTTTATTTATATCGAATATTTAATCATCAAATAAAAGTTTAGAAACTCATAAAACTTTCAAGATTTCAGGTCGCAACAACATAAAATACGAACGCATGAATTATGAAATATTAAATAGTAAAATTTATGTAAAATAAATATTTGTTGTTGGCTTAAATTCAAACAATTAATTGCTCTTTTCTTGTAAGTATTTTATTTCCTTCATCAATTTCTTGTTTTTTCTCTTGCAAAACGATTTAGGAAAAAAAATTTACACAAAAACATTTTTGTTATTTTTTAAATTTGTTTTTATTTATTTATTTAACAGTAAAACGAGCATTTTAATAAACATCATAAAAAATGATTTAAGTGGACATGATGAACAAACTAAAGATGCCTAAAAAATAGTTGATAGTTTATTGAATTGCAATAAAAACAACCAAACGCCAATAACATTTTATTTAAACGACCATTTCGGCCAATAAATCTATTTCTTTTTAATCCATTTTATTGTATTTTAAACGTGTTGTTTTTTTTTGTGTGTAAAATAAACAAACAGCAAATGAATAAATGGAAATACGTTCTCTTATTGACTCCTGGTCCATGGCAAATTCATCTGGAGGAGGTAAGAAAAGCACTTATTTCATTTCTACAAAAATTTTGCCTGTCTGTGGCAACAGGTATAAAGAATTATTTTTTATTTATTAATTCATAAAAAGTATTTTATTTTTTTTTTTATTTTCAAGAAATTGAATTTTTTATTTGAAGTTAACACGGAAAAATAATAAATCAAACAAATAGAATTTTTTAACCCTTCATCGGAGTTTTTTTAAGGGGCCCCTTAAATTATTTCTCATAAATAATTCTTGCAAAACAAAAAGATTTTAAAACAAACAGACAGGTATAGAGTCATAGAATATGAAATAAAAATTTTAATACACGTTTTTTTTACTTCAGATATGAGGACACCCTTTAGTTTTTATAGTTTTTATTGTTCACTTTATTAAGAATAAAATTGTCTGCCTAGAACGGTCGAAAAGATAAGACATATACATTAAAGGGGACACCCTTTTATATCTAGTTTCATACTTTTTGTTATAGCGGACACAAGAGTACACATTCTGTGTATATAAATAAAAAAAAACACAATTTGGGACACCCTTTAATTTCAATCATACTTGTGGATATAGTTTAACATACTTTGTTTAAATTTCAACTGTCTGTCTATAACGGTTCAAAAGATGAGACTTTATATATCAAATAACATCACCTATGGAGACACCCTTTAACTTCCAAATTTAAATTTTATTTTGTTGTTATAGAGGACTAAATAATACATATTCTGTCTATAACGTTTCAAATAACGAGGCCATACACATTAAAAACCATTACCTATGGGGACACCCTTTAATTTTTAATTTTATACTTGTTGTTAAAACAGACATAGAAATACAGTGTTTGACTACAACAGTTTAAAAAATAGATCCATATAAATAAAATTATGTCAGCTATGGGTACACCCTTTCATATTTAAGATTTTAATTTTTTTTCTTTATTTCTTTCTGTTATTGGGAGCAATATTTACTACCAGCTTTGATAAAAATTTTTATAGGTGGCCGTTACCCTTCAATATAAATAGAGAAATAATGTATGGTGTATGGGGGCACCCTTTTATTCTTTCAATTAAATTCAAAATTAAAAAAAATCAAAATGAGTTCAAAAAATTACTGAGTTCTGCAGGCAAAAATTTAAAAAATACACAATTAAATAATTAAATTAAATTTAACTGCTTTAAGATTTTTCGCCAGAAATGTTTTAAAGTTTTAGTTTTAATGAAAAAAAATCCATCAAACGGCATCCGTTTATCTCACTTGTGTTATAGACAAGTAGCACTTCAGGCAATAATGCCTATTTAATTTTTATGTAACCGTGCTACATTCTTTAGGAAAGGGACGGAGGAGAGCAAAGAACAGGTGGTGAAATCATAGCCAGTTTATAAGTTATTTTATTTCGCCGGCGAATGTGCTATGTAAAAGTACCGAGAGAAAGGCTGTGTGCTATATTGTTAAACTCTGAATTTGTATTTATACCATTAAACAGAAAAAAAACTGTTTTAATTTTTTGGTTGCCGCATGGATTGAATCCTGCCATACCTGATTTGTAGTCAGCAGCCTCTTAAAACTTTAAATAAATGCTAACAGTTTTTTGATTTCTTTCAGTAAATGTAATGCGATTCCATACAGTCACACTGCGCAGTGAAACAAAATCTTGTGAAAATAAATAAACACTTCCTCAATTGCAAGACCAACAATGTTACACTCTGATAGCAAAAAAGCACTTTAAGAGTTCGTGTTCTCCCGACGTTCCAGAAAACTCTTGGAATAGATTCCCAGAGCAGGCCACTTAGAAAATATAAATATTTGAAAGACTTCACATTTTTTAATCAGATTTATTTTTATCATTTTTAGTTTACAAATTTTTTGAATCTAAAATTTTAAATTTCTGAATTTTTCAGAAGAGGCTGCTTTCCAGTGACCTTTTGAAGGCTCTTCAAATTTAAATTTGTAAAAATGGCATAATTTTATTTATTTCAAAAAAGTATTATTTTCATCCTTCCCCATCAAAATGGAATTTTTTCACATTCCGCAAAGGCCGCATTAAGAAGTTGACTGCTGTATTAAAAGTTAAACAAATCTTTTAAATCTTACCAATAGACATCCTATAAATCTTCGAAATTAGCCCACATGTCTCTAATTTCAAAAAATGGGATTGAGAAAAGCTAAAACTGGTTGTAACCATTAACCCTATACGTCATCAATTCTTTTTAAACATGACCGTAAGTCTTAATAAAGATTTTTAGAGCAAAAGTCAAAAAATCAATTTTGGGATTTTTTTGATTGATTTGGGAATTTCGTTTTTTAGTTGCTCTAAATCAACATATTTTTTTACTTGTGGAATTTATGATCAAAAAAAAAAAACAATTGCATTTTTGAGATTTTTTATAAATAATTTGGGAATTCCGGGATTCAATTTGTATAAATTGTGGGGGAAAAACCCCACATCATAACTTTACGGGGTAAATACAATTTTTTTCCATACTAAAAATAAAATATTTGTATTTCCTTTGGTTTTGGTAAAAATCCGGGTAAATTTCTTTAAATCATTTGGGACATTGAAGCGTTCATAAATACAATTTTCATCTTTGATTTAGGTTATAAAAAAAAATCAATCACAACATGCTTTTTATTAGATTTTTTTAAATATTTTTTTCTTTAGTTTTTTTTTTTTACAGTATTTCGTGATTCTAAAGCTAAATGTGGATTAATGGACAAAGGTAAAACAACTTTTAGTTTTGGGATTTTTATTGCATGATTTGGGATTATCAGTATTTAGTCTCTCTTGAGCTGCAATATCTGATTATTGTTGGTTTTCTACGCAAAAGTCAAATAAAATAATTTGTTTATATTTTGGGATCTCTAAGATATTTCCCATTTCATTTCTTTATTTGAAAAATTAATTAAAAATATTTTATTATGATTTTTATTTATTTATTTATTTTTTTTTTTTTTTTTTTTTTTTTTTGTGGAAACCGTAGAGGAGTTTTTATGTGGATTTTATGAGCAAAATTGAAAAAAAAAACAATTTTGGAATTTTTGCTGTCTGATTTGGGAATTTCAGTATTTAACTTGTCTTAATCTAAAATTTTTGCTCCTCGTAGATTTTAGGCGTAAAAGTCAAATAATTCAATTTTTGAAATTTTTTTATGCTTAATTTGGAAATTTTCGGTAACCTCAAATTTTTTCCCGTTTCATTACGTTAGTTAATCAAATACAAAAGCAAAAGTATTCTTATAACAATTTACGGCATTTTAAGCATTTAAGGTTCCTTTGGCAGTAAGAGTTTCCCGGGTAAATGACATTCATATGTTTCTGAGGTTAAGAAAGAAAATTGATCACAACGTTTTGTGTTTTCTTGTTTCCTTTTTTTATTATTATTCCATTAAACTAAGTTTTTTTTATGACTGGGACAATCTGTTTGGTTAATAATTCGCCATAAATTTAAAATTGCTTTGCTTTTCTAATTTATAGACAGACTAATTTTAATGAGATATTTTCTTTTAATTTTCTATTGTTGAACAAAGTTATAGTGTTAAGCACAGTCACATATTTTTTCATAAAATATACACAACTTTAGTTAATTTTTTAAACTTGTTAAAATTTTTTTGACAATACAAAACTGAAAATTTAAAAAAATATACGTATTTTATTATAAGTATTTTTTTTTTATTGTTGCTTTGAAATCTTTCATAAAAAATTAATGATAAAATATGAAAAGCGTGTTCAGTCGGTTACAGTTCAATTAGCAAATGTCAAAAATAATTTTAAATAAAATTTATAAAAATAAAACAAATAATTAATTGAAACACATTTTTCTTAATAACAAATCATGTTTTATAAAACAACAAAATTATGTGCTTTTTAAGAAAATTTTAACTTTAAGAACAAATGTAGACAAATTGCGTCATATCTTTGACAAAGGGAAGGCCAGCCGAAGGCATGTAGTTTCATGCCACGCGCTAGAATGAATGTAAATGATCAACGCTTTTATCAGGATGGTTTTCATATAAAACCTTTACATACATGATTTACCTTTACTTATGTAAACAATTTCTGAAAAAGCTTTATATACGAGGATGTGTAATGTAGAAGTAAATAGGTTCATCAAATGTTAATAGTCTTTTGTAGTGATACAGAAATACCTCGGATAATACTGCTCCGATAAGTACAATTTCTCTAAAGTTCGATTTTGAAATTAAAAAAAATCGTTCTTGGCAAAAATTCTTCTACACACAAACAAAAAATTAATTAAATTTTTATAATAATTTTTTTTAATTATATGTAACAAAAAAATATATAAATTACTAGCAGTCCCCACGACTTCGTTCGCCGATTTTTTAAAATTTTCTTAAAATTAAAATTTAAAAAAATATGTTTTTTGTTGTAGAGTTTTGTAAACAGTGTTAAAAACTTTCCATTTACAAAAATTAAATGTACTGACAATTGTTTTATACCAGTAAAATTGGGAGCTTTCACATTTGTATCTCTAGTTTCTCTACGAAATGAAATATTTTTATGAAATATGTATCCTTTATATGAGCCAGGCTTCTAAGAGAGTTTCTTACAAAATTTTATTCAAATCCATTCAGCAGTTTTTAGGTGATCAAGCAGACAAATTAGACAGACAGACAGGCAAACAAAAATTTCAAAACTAAGTATTTTGTACTCTCTATCGATTACTAACTACACCAACAACAAAATTTTTAAAAAATATTTTATGTACGAAAATGTTACAAATTAAGAAATTATCGTCTTTTGACTCGATTATCATCATCATGTCATTCAACCTGCTTTAGGTGTTTAAGGCCTGTTAAAAGGATCATAGGCCTCAAATGCCTCGATTTGTCCAGTTTCAAATAGTTCTTCAAGATGGTGGAACCGATTAACTGTACTATGTAAGGTATCCATGCACTCTTACAATAGAATAATTGCTTTTTGCAAATAAATAATAAATTAATGCTAGGAAAACCTTAGAAAATTAAAACAACAACAAAAACTTTAAGGTGAATTTTACAAAACTCAAAAGTTAAAATTAAATTTAAAATTATTAAAATTTCTATGCTTTTTGCCAAGACTTGTAGGTTTCATCTTGCTTGAACATTTATGGACACTAATGCCAGGTGTAAACGAGAGAACTCTGAAGGAAAAATGAGCATGTTCTGCTTAATGTTGCCTCATTTGTAGCAATGTTTCTTGCTGAAATTCATGTTTAATTTTATGTTGCCTAAAATAAAAAAATTTTTTTATATTTCCTGTTCCCCAGAACGATGTTGACTCGTCTGTTTTAATCTTTACAATTTTTTATGTTATTTAGATAAAAGCGATTATGGTGTTTGGATTGTTTTTTTAATTCATAGACACAAGTATCTTTTATTTATATGAATTTGCCTTATGTTATCTTTTTTTTGTCGTTCTTTTGAAATTTGTTTAATAACCAATTTTTTACCTTACTTTTCTCTTCTTTTTTAGTTTATTTCTCTTCTTCATCCTACAATATTTCGTTAGTAAGAATAACTACATTGAAATTTCTTGTGGGTCATGAATTTAATTTTTTTCTTCCTTGTATTTTGTAAACGCAAAAAGGTTGCCTTGAAAACATAGTTTCTAAGCCCTGTTCCACTTGATGTTGCCTCTTGTGTATCTAGTATAATATCGTATTACAAGTAAATCTCCTTTAGGCGAAATGATCGATTGAGCGATATCCGTCATCTAGTGTTATCTAGGTGAGCTAAAGAAAATGTAAATACGCCAATCGATCAGGCATAATTTTTTAAAATTTTTCTATTGAAAATCAGCAAGATCAGGAAATGTCCTTCAAGACAGTGATCACAATACCACAGTTGCCTGTTATTTTTCCTTATCATTTGGAACAATAGAGTAACTTCAATCAAAAGACAAATATATGGGGCGATAGAGAATTAAAAAATAAAAAACAACGCTAATTAAAAAATTTGCGCTCGCCCATATTTTCCAAGCTTCGGGCTTTTCTTTTACTTTCGGTCTTAGAATAAATCACCTAAAATGTGTGAGATTACAGCCAAAAATCAGTTTTTCTTTAAAATACCAAAATTTTTCATAAAAATTGAAAATTAAAAATTTTAGAAGAAAATTGAAAATTTTATGAAAAAATTTAAGTTTAATCAAATAAAAATTTTTTACAAAAACTTAAAACTTATAAAAATAGAAATTAAATAAATCCACCAAAAGCGAGTTGGACTTGGGTTCGGTGCCATGTTATACACCCTTTTATTTTTAATTTTATTATTTGTTGTTAAAAATTTAAAGTGTTTTACTTTTTAAGAAATAAGAGAACATACGATTACATCGCGCTATTATCGGGACACCCTTTATTTAATTTAATTTTGTTTCCACTTACTCTTTTGGTACTTGTTCTTGGATGCAAATTTGAAGCGTGTACCTATAGTTTAAACGATATGGCCATATAATATGGCCTCTACGAATACATCCGTTTAAATCAAAATTTATTGCTCACCCTTTATATTTAAATTTTGTCTTTTAATAAAACCCAGTGCTTTGTGCTTTCGCACAGGCGTACTGCTAAACATGCTACCTCATCCGTAATCATGGGTGATATAAATATTAAGGAATCAAAAGCCCTCGATGTTCTTGGCATGAAAATTCAATGCGATGTTCGTTGGAACAATTATATTTTTCATGTCACAAAAGAAGCATTCAAGTTCCTGGGTTTTCTGAAACGGTGTAAAAAATACTTCACTCCATCTCTCCTTACTATCTGTGTGACCTCTATCAGACTGAAAATGGAAAACAACTCTCATGTATGGCCCGGTGCTTCAAAGTCTATTTTGGAATTACTCGACCGCGTGCAGGAGAGAGCGAAGAAGCTCATCGGTGAAAGAAGGTATCCAGCTCTATTGATTCACTGAAGCAACGACGCAATGTTGGGTGTGTTTCACTGTTTTATCGTTGCTACAACGAAATGTGCTTTTATGAAATCAGGGAACTCGTTCGTGAAAACCGTAATTTCATACGCGATCTGCATCAAGAGCGCATTCCTTTGTGGTCGATTGGCCAGTGAATCGCACAACGCATTACAGAGAAAATTCGTTTTTCAGCCGAACAGTTCGTATGTGGAATAAACTCCCTGCAGAGATCTTTTCTGCCACTTTCAATGTGCAAAGATTCAAATCAAATGTCCACAAGCATTACTCCCTCCATCCCCCATCCCACAAACTAATTTCCTAGTTCTGACACAATGCATTGCAAAAGTAGGGGTCATCCCCTGAGTGCTGGTCCTAATTAAAAAAAATTATTTCTACAAGTTTTGATCAAATTGGTCAAATATTTGATCAAAAAGACTTAACCAAATTATGAAAAAAAAATTGTTCTTATCAAATACTGATTAGGAAATATAAAATCCTTCTCAATATAAAAGGTAAGATATCAAATTTATATCTATTTTTTTTCTAATTTTCGTAAAATTAAAACTTGTTAAAATATATTTTTAAACATTTGTCGTAGAGTTCTATAACAGTGTTAATTTCCATCTACAAAAATAAAATGTACTGACAGTTGTTCTAGTACGAATATACTAGTAAAATTGGGTCCTTTCTCATTTATATCTCTAATTTCTCTACGAAATGCCATATTTTTATAAAAAAGAAGTACCCATCATTTGAACCAACGTTCTAAGGGACCTACTAACAAAATTTTATTCAAATCCTTACAGCGGTTTTTACGTGATGCGAATGCAGACAGACAAAAATTCCAAAAATAGATCTTTTGTATTACAATTCAATTACTATCCACACAAACATCAAAAATTTCAAAAAATATTTCAGGTACAGAAATGACTGTTTTATTATACGTAAAGATAAATCGTCATTCGTAATGAAACGATTAAAAAAAATTAAAAGAAATTTGGAAAATAATTGTTTACGCTTTTTGATCGAATATTTGAATAATTTGACCGCATCTTCAAATTGTCTGCTTATCGGGATTTAAAGTCAAGGACAAATACATCTAAATTATATCCCTCTTCTATTTTAAGTTTTATATTTTGCACTGCACAAATTTGAGAGCTGTTTAATTATAAAAT
The DNA here is from genome assembly GCA_937654795.1 of Cistogaster globosa. NCBI lineage: Eukaryota > Metazoa > Arthropoda > Insecta > Diptera > Tachinidae > Cistogaster > Cistogaster globosa. The sequence goes on along the minus strand of OW569403.1, from coordinate 13,414,731 downwards.
ATTTTTATGAACTTCATACCACTTCCAATACACCCTTCAATTTGCTTGTTATAGCCGCTATAGTAATTCACCTTCTTTAAAAATTTCAAAAGTCTACATACTGCGGTTTCAGAAATAGAATATTTTGTATATGGAACCGCAAAAAGCTTAGTTTTCTGCTTTGATTTTTATTGTTTAGTCCAAAGAATTCATAAAAATTATTTTGGCACCGTTGAAGACGCATACTATATTAACAAATAAATTTTTGAAAGAACAGAAACTATTTTTAGGAACTTCTAATCAGACAAAATAAATCAAATCAAATCAGAACTAAAACAAATTAAATAAAATAACTTAAATTTCTACAATTCATTTAACTATAAATTCCTTTCGAACTGAATGCAATTAAGCCATTATTCTTGAAATTACAAAAAAGTAACAAATTATTAGAATATTTAAAATTATTAAAAGAAAAATGACAAAAACATCACAATTTTATCACCCCCAACCAGCCATAACAAACGAACCCTTGTTTTCTTATTTCGCTAGTACAACGACAAACGATGAACATTTCTCGAAAGAAATAATTTAAATGATGGATAAACACACTTCTAACAATTCTTCCCGGTTTTCTTTTTTTTTTTTTTTCTTGTCCCATTTCTGCCAAGAAATGCATGTGTCTGAGTGGCCAGCCGTCTTCTTTATTTGTCTCTGTTAAAGATGTCTGAATTTAAACTGTCGCCGATTTACGCTTGAGATACTTGAGGCGTCACACTCTTTGCTCATTGATGTGGTCATACAGCAGGAATATTTATTTATTCATTTATATTTATTTCTTTACTTTATCTTCCTTCAACTGCATTCAAATTATTTTCAAATTTCGAAATTAACTTTTTGGCGTTCTCATAACTAAAATTGTAAATAATTTTTTTTTTAATTTTGTTGTTGTGTTTCATTTAGTGCCAACACACTAGTGAGTCAATGAACAGACAAATTTTAAAATACCAAAACTATATAATTTTAATTTTTTTTTTTTTTTTGTTTGAAGGCAAATAGAATTGCAAACAATATTTTTTAATTTATTTAAAACAATCAGTTACAACTACAAAAATACTTTTGATTAAAATTAAAAACACTTTATTAATTTAGCAAATGCGGTATAATGTAACGTATTCATTGTACGTTCATACGTAGAAACGTCTTTCATGTATAAATTTTATTGTTTTATATTTGTTTGTGTCATCATACACAACTGTACTTTTTTTCTTAACTGCATCATTTTTGTGCAAAAGTACATTATTCATTAACATGACCAATTAAAAAAAATAATAATAACATTTTTAAGCTCAGGCCAAGAGTTGGATACACAGACAGACATAAGCTAGTCATTCCAAATTTTTTATTGATATTTTCATAAAATTGAATATGATCTGGATTCTTAAACTGTACAATTTAATGGATTTTTATGAATAGAAGACTTAAAGTCGGCTGCAAATTCATTCAGTTAATGGCCATATATAATGACGTTGTATATATTTTTTCTTTAAATTTTTTATTTTCATCACGGATTTAGAAAAGTTCTCTAATAAGTTTATCATCCCTTTTACAGTTTCTATTGTCATTTGTCCGTGTTTACATAGACCAGTTTTAAACTACAAAGGGGCACTTAAGGCGTTACAAGAGGCAGCCAATTGATGTCAAGTAGGCAGGCAATGGACCTCAAGATAATAAAAAGCGATAAGGGCGTATAAAGCCCAACGATTATATATTTTTTTTTGCTTAGCTGGACTCTCTGGGAATAAATAGAAAATTAAAAAACTGACATTTTACCACGGAAATATTTGATATCTTAAGAAATTTTATGCTTCTGCTTTGCTGTAGGGTATGTAAGATTTTCAATACAGTCGAATTTAAGCACCACTAATTGCTAATATCTTTTATTTGATACGATTGTTAAATTGATTCTTTCAACAGAGTAAGCAGCTACATGAGCGAATGTCTAAACGAACTCGAATGTATAAAAATTAAAAAATCATAAAAAAAATAAATAAAAAACGAATATTAAAAAAAAATAAATTTCATTTTATTTAAAGGAAAAATAATTTTCATAAAAAGTACCTTTTTAAGTACTTTTTATAACAGGAGGACTTTTATCAAAAGTACTTTCATAATAACTAATATCAAAAAGCAGTGATTTTCATTATTAATATTTTAAACATAAAAGTCTTCCTTTATAAAAAATAATCGATTATAAGGACTACATTTAAATCAATAATTTCCCTTCTAAATACATGCTCTCATTAAATACCGTTATAAAATAAGTCATAAATAAGAAGTACCATTTATAAAAAGCACCTTTTTTTAAAAGTGTACCCTCTTATACAAAAGCAAGGTTAATTTCTGTACCTTCTGTACAAAGTGACTCTTATCAGAAGTACCTTTTTAATGGAGCTAACATTTAAAGTACTTTTTATTAAAAGTACTTTTCCCTAAAGGTACCTTTTGTTTTAAAACAAAACTATTTTAAGTATTTTAGAGTATTTTCTAAAAATTAATTTTTTTAAAAACTAATTTTAAAAAAACCTTTTTACTGTCTATGCACTTTTGTAAAAAGTATCGTTTTTAAAGTTTGATAATAAGATTTTATAAAATCCAAATTTAGAATTGTATCTTAAATCTATCATAAAATGATACGAATAAAATTTTGTATTTAAGTTGAGCATTGCGTTTAATAAAATTTACCTTTTTTAAAAAGGTTTTCTTTTAAAAAACAGCTAAAAGTACCTTTCTTAAAAATTTTGTAATACCTTTAGTTAAGATGATAGTTATTAAAATATAAACGTTTTGTAAAAAGTATTTCTCTGTAAATTAACTTTTATCGAAAGATCATTGTGTAACACAAAACTCTCATCAAAAGTACCGTTTTTAAAAAAGAAAGTATTTGGCAAATTATAAATATAAATTTAACAAGTAAGAGTGCTATATGGCATGGCATATCTTATATACCCTTCACCGCGTATGTAAATCTAGTTTAGTTAACCAGCTCCTATAAAAAACACAAATATTATGGTGACAGAAAATTAAAAATAAGAGAAATAAAAACGTCACCGGCTCTTAATGGGTTAAGATTTTTTTAATTTAAGCATTTTCTTAAAGATCTCTTCAAAAGCTTTGCAGTGACACGCATATTGACCATATTGACAATCAAAATTTCTCATGAAAATTTAACAGGCCCATAACTCGGAAAATTGGGCGAGCGCCAATTTTATCACCTGATGTTTTTTTTTTCTCATTTTTTAATGTTCTATCGCTTTATATACTTGTTTTTTGTAATTTTTTTATTAGAGTTACTTATTCAAAATGATATGGAAAATATTAGAAGCTGGCGTGGTGTTTTGCCTGCTGCCTAGATGGACATGAGCCTATCTTGATGATTTTCAACAGCAAAATTTTCGAAACTTTGTCTAATCGATTGGTGTATTTTAATTATTATTTAGTGCCTTGACAAAGTTGATTTTAGTATTAACATGGACGGACAGACGGAAATCGCTCAATCGGCTTGCTACGCATAAGGACTCAGAATAAATATACTTTTATGGGGTCGAAAAGAGATATTTTACAAATTATGAATGGAACGACAAACTTAGATATACCCTTTTTCTTACTGTGCTACAGGATAAAAAATGACTTTTATTTTTATTTCTCTAAAAAGACCTTTTATGAAAATTTAATTTTTATAAACTTGGTCTTTAATTAAAAGTAACCTTTTTTAATTAGGACCAGCACACAGGGGATAAGCCCTACTTATGCAATGCATTGTGCCAGAACTAGGAAATTAGGTTGTGGGAAGGGGGATAGAGGGAGTAGTGCTTGTGGGCATTTGATTTAAATCTTTGCACATTGAAAGTGGCAGGAAAGACCTCTGCAGGGAGTTTATTCTACATACGAACTGTTCGGCTAAAAACCGAATTTTCTCTGTAATGCGTAATGCGATTCACTGGCCAATCGACCACAAAGGAATGCGCTCTTGATGCAGAGCGCGTTGCGCATATGAAATTACTGTTTTCAGAAACGAGTTCCCTGATTTCATAAGAGCACATTCCGTTGTTGCAACGATAAAACAGTGAAACACACCCCACATTGCATCGATGCTCCAGTGAGTCAATAGAGCTGGATACACTACTGTCACCGATAAGCCTCTTCGCTCTCTCCTGTACGCGGTCGAGCAACTCCAAAATAGACTTTGAAGCACCGGCCCATACATGAGAGTTGTATTCCATTTTCGGTCTGATAAAGATAATATATAAAGATCACAAAGTTAGTAAGGAGAGATGGAGTGAAGTATTTCTTACAGCGTTACAGAAAATTAAGGCACTTGAATGCTTCTTTTGCGTCATGAAAAATGTGCTTGTTCCAACGAACATCGCATTGAATTTTCATGACAAGAACATCGACAGCTTCATATTTATATCACCCATAATTACAGATGAGGTAGCATGTTCAGCAGTACGCCTGTGCAAAAGCACACAGCACTGGGTTTTATGAGCGTCAAACCGAACCCTGTTCACCAGGCCCCATTCCGAAATTACCAAAAGGTCGCGATGTGCTTTCTCATAGCCCCAATTTCCCGAAGGCTTGTCTATTGCGTAACAAAAATGTATGGCATATGCTACTGTCATCTGCAAAAGAATAGATAGGGTTGGAAGTCTGACGTACAGTACGTTCATAAATAATAGCACATTTGCTAATCTGTAAATTAATAATTCATAAAATTTTAACAGGGCATGCTATAATTTTCATCTGTTTGTGTAAACTTTATTAATATGTTCTCTTTTCAAAATTGACCTCATTTTACACAAAACTCTCAGGAACTACAAATACCGTTATCAAAATTGCTTACATTTATATATTTAGCATATTTAAGCGTTCAAATTGTATAGCACAAATGCAAAAAATTCTTTGTATAAAAAAACTACCGTTTTTAAACAACATATTGCATTCAGTTTTATTAAAAATATTAGTTATAAGCAAAATGCCACGCGAAAAAGTACTTAGCGAATTTGACATTGACAGAAATTGGTGCGTCGAAAGCTGAAATTGCAATTCAAATCTGCAGAAGTCGAAAGGTTGTTTATAATTATTTGGCAAATATTGAAAATTATGGCAAAAATAAAAGCAGTGGTAGAAAAAAAAAGTTAAATGAACGCGAGCGCAGTCTTATTCTAAGGACAGCAAGCAATAGTACCAAAAGCTGTAACCAACTTGCTGCATGCGTTTCCAACAAAGTGTGCAAAACGACCATTTGGAATGTTCTAAACTTTTCCAAACATATTCAAAAACAGAGAATGAAAAAAGCTCCTCGCCTTTTGAAACGTCATATCAATGCACGTTTGGAGTTTTGCAAAAATAATATGGATACAAATTGGTCAAATGTAAGTTATGTAACACTTTTGAGTTATAAAATGGTTAACTTATTTATTTCTTTTTAAAGATAATTTTTTCAGATGAAAAAAAAATTTAATTTAGATGGCCCTGACGGCAATAATAGTTACTGGCGTGACTTACGAAAAGAACACCAATGTTTCTCACGAAGAAACTTTGGTGGTGGTTCTGTTATGATTTGGGGTGCATTTTCTGAAGAATGCTGTTTGGAGTTGCAAATCGTACCAACCAAAATGAATAGTGAAAAATATTGTGAATTGCTTAAGTGCAGTTTATTGCCATTTTTACATAATAATATAAATAAGAAATATATTTTCCAGCAAGACAATGCAGCCTGCCATGCCAGCAAATTTACAAAAGAATGGTTAAGCTCAAATAATGTCGATGTTTTGGAATGGCCTTCTTGCTCTCCAGATATGAACCCTATAGAAAACATATGGGAAATTCTCGTCAGGAGAATTTATGCTGGCAATCGTCAATTCATGAGTGTTAATGAGCTCAAAAATTCAATTTTCAAGGAATGGGAGGCACTGGATCAGGCTGTTCTGAAAAAGTTAACAAGTTCTATGAAAAATAGGTGGTCTAATAAATTATTAAAAGGTTTTCTTTTATTGTTTTTGTTAAATAAATAAATGAAGTTGTTATTTATTCTTTGTTATACAAAGAATTTTTTGCATTTGTGCTATACAATTTGAACGCTTAAATATGCTAAATATATAAATGTAAGCAATTTTGATAACGCTATTTGTAGTTCCTGAGAGTTTTGTGTAAAATGAGGTCAATTTTGAAAAGAGAACATATTAATAAAGTTTACACAAAGAGATGAAAATTATAGCATGCCCTGTTAAAATTTTATGAATTATTAATTTACAGATTAGCAAATGTGCTATTATTTATGAACGTACTGTAGAAGGTCATTAAGAAAAATAAGAAATGGGGTAGAAGACAGGACGGAACCTTGCGGTACCCCTGAATTTACCTTAAACTCGTTTGATGAGATCCCATCTATAAAAACTCGTATAGTGCGATCCCTGAGAAAGCTCGATATAAGTCGAGTGAAGCTATCACCGGCACCAAAAGCAATAAGTTTTGATGTGAGTGCACCATGCCACACTTTTAGTTTTATAAAAATTTAATAAAATCTGCTTAAAATAAATACTTCTTTTATACGTTGTAATTTTTTCCGTTAAATATTTTTTTATAAGAATAACATAAATGAAAAGTACTTTTTACGGAAACAGTCTTTATAAAAAGTACATTTTATACAAATTACAATTTAAATCCCTCTTCACTTTTAAAGAGTATTTATTTGCTTAGAAATTGCTTATAATTTGGTACCTTCATGCCTTTTTGTTACAAATATTATGTCAGACAGAATTTTTTTTTTTTTTTTTTTGTGTATGACAGCCATTCAAAATGCTTTAAAAAACAACAACTGCAACAAAAATTAAATCAAATTTCTTATAAGAAAACAATGAAATCCTTACAAATTTAAGCATAAAAAAACACACAACAAGATTAATAGAAAACAGTTTGTATTCATTAAAAATATTTTGATTCGATTTTTGTACTAAGAAAAAAAAAAAAAGAACAAAAACAGAAAATCTTTAAAAAAAATAATATTAATAAAAATTGTTTTAAATTTTATTTGATTTGTCTTTAGAATTAAATTTATAATTAATGTTAGATTTTTATTCTATTTGATGGTCTTTGGGTCGTTGTAGATATGAATGTGAAAAAATTTACTTAATTTTTTTTTTATTGTTTAAATTATTTCATTAAATTTTGTGTAAAAATGCCTTTGTGTTTGTTTTTTTTTGTTTTGTTATTTTTGCATTGTTAAAAATTTATTTGTATATTTTTTTTTAACAACACAAATATGAACAGAATAAAAGATTTTAATTCATTTCTGCTTAGTGACTAATAAACATGAAAATTGAATGTAAAATGTTTTTTTTTTTAATTCATTTTTTTCTATTTATCATTTAATAAGTTTATTATTATTACTAAAATTTTTTTATTCATATTTTTTTTAATTAGTATGCGTTTTATCTACACAAATTAGTGTCATTTATAAAACAAAAATGTATTTTTATTTTAATTAAAATTAAAATGTGTTTAACAAAATGCATAAAAGTTTATTTGGCTGTAAAAAAATAAGTATTTTCTTTTTTTTTTTTTTTTTGAATCACTTACGCATTAAATATAAATAACTGTAAAAATGATCAGATAACGAATTTAAAATTATTATTAATCTTAACTGAAATTTCCCAGCGCAGTTTACTACTTTTGGAGAGTTTTTAAATTTTTTTTTTTTACACACACGCACCCACCAAGTTTTCTTGCAGAAAGTCCAAATCTTTTAAGAGTTAAGAAGATAAATAAAAATTACACTTGATGCAAGAAGACTTAAAGTGTGTGAGTAAACCCAGTGGTTCTTAAAAACACTTTCTAAAATATCACTCATACGCCCTAGTGTTTATTTGATTGTAAGAACCAGATAAACAGTTCCTACATTAAAATAAAATATTTAATTTTATTTAAATATCGTGTGTTTTTTTAAGACCGATAGAACTTTAACTTATAAAAAATAACATTAAAAATTAAATGTTGATGAAAATTTTTTTCTTATTATTTTCAGTAAACTCTGGCAAATCATTACAACAACGCTATCAAATCATCCAAGTTTACTTTGTAAATCAGTCATCAATTCGAGCAACTTATAGACGTCTTTGTGATATTTGTGGTGCACGTAACTGTCCATCTGAGCAAGCCATCCGTCGAACTGTGGATAGATTTCGCACCACATACTCTCTAGAGGAAGCAATAACAGCAACACGTTAAAGGATTGTGCTTACTAAAGAGAATATCGCTGCTGTAAACGAAAGTGTGGAAGAAGATCTAGATTTACCGATTCATAGATGGTCGCAAGAATTGAGGCTCTGTCCGTCCACTACGTGGAAAATTTTGCGCAAAGATCTTGGCCTACACCTGTATAAGATCCAGCTAGTGTAGGAATTAAAGCCATGAAATTATTATATGCGTGGTTTTTTTGCCAATTGTTCTTTAGAGCAGGTAACAACTGACCCCTTGTTTTTCCGCCAAATTGTATTTAGCGATGTGGCTTATTTTTGGCTTAAAAGGTTTGTAAATAAGAAAAATTGCCGCATGTGAAGTGAGACCAATCCACAACATACACTACAGGCTCCAATGCATCCACTGTTTGGTGTGGTTTCCTCAAAAATGAGGCTGGATCTCACATTGTCTTCAAACGACATCGTTACTGCACCAGGCCTAGTGATTTTTTTGTTTGAAAATATGAAACACATCGATCCGGACAAAATGTGGTTTCAACAAGATGGCGCTACGTTCCATACGGCGACAGCAACCATCGAGTTATTGAAATCAAAATTTAGCGATGAATTGATTTCAAGAAATGGACCTGTTAATTGGCCTCCACGGTTGTGCGATCTGACACCTCTCAATTATTGCTGTGGAGCCACGTGAAGTCACTGGCTTATGCTGATTAACCAGCAACAACTGAAGCTTTGAAGCCAACACTGTTCGTGTTATTCGTGACATACGGCCAACAGTACTCGATAAAGTGACCCAAAATTTTTAAGTGGCTTAAGTTCGTACTTTCCAACTTTTAAGAAAAAGAAACACAAATATATATTTCAGGATTAAGTAATTTCCTTTTGTTGTTTTCTTGAGTTGTTTAAACCCAGAAAAGAAAAAATAGGGAGCAATAGTGTTCTTTTTTTACTTAAACAATAATTTTTTTGTGGCAATTACATACAGGAATGCCAGATATGAAAATTTCTAAACTTATTTGGCGTTATGCTTTCTGATCTGCCAACATAGTAGCTTTTTGGCAATTTTTAAATATTTGGCGATTTTTTTTTTTTTTTTTTTTTTTTTTTGTTAAATTTAACTTAAATGAGCAGTAAAATTATCTTGGCAAAAGATGATATGGAAAAAAAAAAATAATCGTACGTTGTGCTTTAGTAATTCTTATTTCAGAGATGGTAAAGTTAGTATTATTTTATTATTTCTTTTCTTTGCTGGATTGTGAAAACACAAGGTTTTTCAATGCACACTTTTGTTGTTCGGATTTATTAAATCTAAAATTTTTCAAGTCTTAGTTGAATTTATTTATATCTTTGTGTGTAAATTATACGAATACCCTGCCAGCATCTTCTATTAAAAAAGTTACTACATCGTTATTTCATGGCGTACATCGTTACTAAATGTCGTTATGTTTTTGTTTATCTGTTACATTAAATAATTCACTCTTAGTAGAGTCGAAGTTGTGACCTATAACAAATCAATATGCGACGCGCATGCAATTTGTGTTTTGTTTTTAATTTTTAAGCAATCGAAAGTTAAAAAAAAAGTTACTCTCAATATAATAGACTCAAGGGGAAGTGTTTTTGTATTAACATAACGGATCTTTTTTTCTAATTAAATTGTGATAGAGTAGAAATAGCGGTTTTTAGAAGATTGAGTAAAATTGAGTTTTTATTCTAAAGAAGTAACGAAGAAGTGTCTTCTATCTAAAAATGCTCTGTAAAATGCTGGCAGGGTATATACGTATATCTGTGAATATACATATGTATGTACGTTCGTGTGTATGTATAATGTATCTTATTTGGCGTTTTTTTACTTTTGGTGATTTTAAGCTTTTTGGGTAAAATTTACTTTTTTATTTTATAAAAATATTTAATTTTTGAATAAGATATAAATATTAATACAAAACTGCAAATAAATAGTTTTGGCGATTATTGAAAATAAATTCAAAAATATCTGGCAACTCCTTTTAACAAATAGACATCTTGTGATAAACATTCAAAAAAGAGTAAAATTCATAGCTCAAATTCTTATATATTGGGGGGTATATTTGACTACTAGGGATGTTTAACCTGTTTCCAAAATCATTATTGCGATGCATTTAAATCACTGAACAAAATTCTTATTAAAAATTCAAAAACTTGCTTTTATTTCTTTAGTCTTGGAAATACTTTTTAGTTTGCCTGCTTTAACATGCTTTTTTAAAAAATATTTTTTTAGAATCCTAATTAATTTATTAATCATTTCCATGACATTTTTCCTTTGCGGCTGTTAATGGTTTTCAAAACACACGCACAAGAAAAACGAATACACTTGAATATTTATTAAAGAGCATCTACGATAAAATGTTTAATAAAAAATTTTATATTTTTATTCAATATTTTCTTTTTTATCACACTTTATTTGTTAGTAAAAATTTATTTTTAAAATCATACAATTTTCTTTTTAATATCTTTCAAAATTTTTATTTGATTTGAAGATTAATCACCGTCTTTTTTTTATTATTCAATATATAGAAATTAAAAAATAAATAAAAGAATAAAAGTACCACAAAGTGGTTTTTGGGTACATGTATTCGTAAATCTGTATTTAGAAATATTATTAATAATAATGAATACTACATAATTTGCATAAAAAAATTATAGTTAATCAGATCAAAAGTACATAATTAAAATGAAGTGAAGAGCGAGATACAAAATAAAGAATTTCTTCATCATTGATTATGACCACCTGTCGTTGTCTGTTGTTGTTTTAATTTGTCTTTTTCAGATATTTTTATCTTGTTCAAAAGTACGCCAGACACATTTCGGACGTGTGCACTGCTTAAGGAGACCATAATTAGCATTAAGACTTTTCTAATACTGTTTGGGATGGTGGGAAAAAGGAAAAGCACCAACAAACAAAATATTTGTATGGCCAATTGAAAGCAGACTTTCCCAATTAATCTGAATGCTGATGTATGTATGTATGAGTAAAAAAATATAAAAATATTTTTTTAAAGAAATTCTACAGCATTTAAAAGAAAATTCTGATTTAGCAACTTTATCAAAAAACATGTGCTTCAAAATTAATTGAAATAACTCGTTTCGTTTCCTTAATACAAAATAATAAATCCTTCATTTAATTTGATTTATATCATTAGGTGTTCCTGTGTTGATGGGGTAATTCGGTTTTGGGTAAAAGGCAAACTGACATTGCAGAAAGTAATGTAGTCCATGCTAAAAATGTCCAGGCTTAAATGGCAATCAACAAGCTTTAAGGAAGCAAAGCAAATAAAATATTTCGACATGTTTTGGCGAAAGGTTGTGGCAGCCTTAAATAGCATCTGGAAGTTATGGAGATAAAGATAATGAGTGCACACGCTAGGTTCTTTTAGAACACGAAAAGAATTATTTGATCTAATTTTACTATTTTGGTCAGCTCTGTATAAGTTTGTTGACCATAAAACAACAAACACTTTTTATACACAACTTATTCACTTAATGTTTTTCTTAATACTGCTGTACCGCTCGCAACGGCAGTTTCCATTTATAGGCGGGTTTAAACGTCTAAATTTGTATAATAAAGAAATATCTGGCAACTTTTTCTAATATAATTTTTTTTTTTAATTTTATTTATATACAGATAGCTATGACTTATTAACTCTTTATCTGTTTCCTAATTTTTAAAGATTTTCCAGTATCTTATATGTTCCCCTATTTCACTACTTTCAAAAAAAAAAAATTAATAAAGTAAAAAATTTAAAAGTTAAAATAATAATTGACAATATTCAAGCTCATATTTTAGAGTCTAGAATGAAAAACTTCAACGTCAAGCAGCCAGTTTATATGCTGCACAGTGAAAGAACTGCACTATAAAAAAACAAAGCATTCAGATTTATATTTATTTATTTTTAAATCGGAACAAAAAAAATTGATTATTATATAAAACTATTTTTTTGTGCAAAATATTATTTGTTAATAAAAATTTTATGATGCGTTTATTTGGCAAAATAACAAACAACTCCCACGGTTTTAACACCCTAAAGACAGACCATAAATATGTGGCCCATTGAGCCTATAAATGTTTATGACCAGATAAAAAACATATAATTCATTTAATTTCTTTCATAATTTATGATAAACTCACAACAGCAATAATCAAGGGAAAATATTAAAGAAAAAAAAAAAAAAAATACAAAAGAAAGTGTGTGTGACAGAGAGAGTGCGACAGAGTTAGGGGAAAATAGAAATGACCGCACATGTAGCAATACACACGTGCTAAAACACTTTTTTAATTTTTGTTTATTTTACCCATGACATTGATCGGTGAATAAAAAAGAGTCGAAAATATTGTAATAAAAAATCTAATTCTAAGGAAAAACAAATTTACACATGCTGGTTTTCATATATAAAAGCAAATTTACATGGTATTTGGGCTTTATTTATTTTTTTATAAATTTTGCTTTGTTTTCTTAATAATTATTTTAATTAAAAATTTATTAAAATCGATCAATTTTATTGGAAATGTGTACCCTGAAAATAAACAATTTTTTCTTACTCAAATATTTATAATTGTAAAGAAAAAATATGTTGGCATGTAATTAAAAAAAATTGCTTGTTTTAAAATATTTGAAATAATTATTTTGTAATTTTTTTTTCATTATTTTATGGCCATTAAAGAAAATGAGCAATTTTATATAAACAACGCTAAAGATTTTTATACCTAAAAAATTTGAAAAATTTTAATCAGCTTAAAAATATGTTCAATAAAGTACTTTGAATAGTTCTTTATACTTAAAAATATTATTTAGGAATTCTTAAAAAAAGAAAGATTTTTTTAAAAAACACGGATTATTTAAAATGCCGTATCAGTCGTTGAAATTAATAAATTTAAAATTAATAATGAACTTTTACAATATCGTTTGTAGCGCAATCTATACTAGAAGTTTGCAGGGACACAGTAGTGTTCTGTCATTTGACCTGTCCGCACGCGTTTTTGTGTCGTCGTTATTTTAATCTATGTTGTGTTTTTAAATTTAGTGTCAATTTTTTATTTTTTAATTAAATGTGCCATAAAAAAAAAAATATATACAAAAAATAAGAAGAGAAATTTGATCAATAATAATAATAATAACAAAAATTAAAAATCAAAAACATAAAACCAAAAATTATCAACATACCTACATATAAGAAAACAAACAAAAACAATAAATTCTTGTAACAGTTACAAAAAAAGAAAGAAAAAAAGCAACCAAAGAATTATTAACAACAACAATACATATAAAATCAACAAAGAAAAAACATATCAATTCAAGACAAAAAAAAAAAAAAATACAATAATAACAGTGATGGCACGACAAGTCGCATGTGACCAGCTCAGGGCTTTTATGGCTCTTTGCGACGCAAATTGTACCAAAAAAAGTACCTTTCCTTTTTCCTAGTTTTTTTCCTTTTTTTATAGTAATTGTAATTTTATTTTACTTGCACCTTTGTGGTGACTGTTGTTTGACTAGTTAGTGGCGAAGGTATAACACTGGTCACTAAATAGTCACAAAAACATCAGTTTTTCACAGGGGTGTTAGTATTATTAAATAAACAAAAGGTTTGAGTCTTTGTATTTGTAATGGCAGGAAGATTTAGAATCGATTTCTGCAACATACGTGGATTAAGAGCGAATTTCTTCTCTGTGTATGCACACAGTTGTCTCCATCGGCCTGATATTTTCGCCTTATGTGAGACCCAAGTATCTGAGGATGCTGATCCACAGGATTTTCATTTGCCTGGGTACTCTCTTCTACCTTTTTTTAGTCTACATAGGGGCCTTGCGATGTACATTCGTAATGAAGTCGTGTACCAGTGCCAGCAATCATTAGGCACAAATGATCCTGAATTTAACTGTCTTTGGGTTAAATTCAAAATCTGGTCACACTTCTTACATTTCGGGTTTTTATACAGAAGCCCAAACGCGGGAAGGGATAAATCTATTTCCGGCTTCGATGCCCTTTCCGATTCCATATCGAGAATCCTAGAAAGCTGTCCGAACAGTGAAATTGTTGTTGCTGGTGATTTCAATGTTCACAACTTGTCTTGGATTCGCCATTCGAACCGTACAACCCTAGAGGGCCAATATGTTGAGCTATTCGCCGCGCACAACCACCTCGCGCAATTAATTAACGAGCCAACACATATTTCGTGTGTTGAAGGGCAACAACATAATACTCTCGACCTTTTCCTTACCTCACACCCTGATAAGTATGAGGTAAGTATTCTTGCGCCTCTCGGTAACTCGGATCACTGCACCATTTCCGCCTCCTTTTCGGTCGCTAATCTTCATAACGTTTCAAAAATGGCCACGAAACGTTTAAAATATATGTACGAAAAGGCTCGTTGGGCTGAGCTCAACGAATTTTTTCGGCATTTTAATTGGAAACTTTGTTTTCTGGACAATAAAGTCGATGCCATGGCAGAAATGGTTGTGAACATTATTTTGCTTGGAATGAAAACTTTTATTCCATCTAAGCAAATCCGTGTTAATCCAAGAAAGAATTCTTGGTTTAATCAGACGTGCAAAAATGCAGTCAGATCCAGAGAGGAAGCATTCAGTATATGGCGGTGTAACAAAAACGCCGTAACTGATTTGCTACGCAAAAAGGCGAGATCTTCGTGTGCCAAAGTACTAAGACGCGAAAAAGCTTTATACGAGCAGCGCCTTCGTGCTAAAGTTCTTACTACTTCTCGGGGTAGCAAGAGCTTTTGGTCATTCGTTAAAAGAGTGAAGGATAATGCTAGTTCCTCAATTCCGCCTCTTTTAAAGGATGATCAAATAATTAACGACCCGGTTGATAAAGCTAACGTCTTGGCTGAAATTTTTGCAAGTAACTCCTACTTGCCGGAGAGCAATCAACCACTGCCCGCACTGGAAAGAGTATCAGTAACTATGCCAGATATATTCTTTCGAGCACGTGCAGTTAAAAAGGTTTTAGCGGATCTCAACATACACAAGTCCCCTGGTCCGGATGGAATTCCAGCACTGGTCTTGAAGCAGTGCTCTTCGACGTTAGCGCGTCCATTAGCAAAACTTTTCAACATTTTGTACCATGTTGGTGAGTTCCCATCATGTTGGAAGGTTGCTAATGTAACACCAATCCCCAAAAAGGGAGAGGCTAGCAACCCTGAAAATTACCGCCCAATCGCAATTTGCTCTGCGCTTTCCAAAGTAATGGAAAGTATGCTTAATTTTCATCTTGTGAAATATCTGGAGTCCAACAGCTTACTTAGTGACCGGCAGTACGGCTTCCGTAGGGCTCGCTCTACGGGTGACTTATTGGCCTTCCTTTCGGAAAAATGGTGTCAATCCATTCACCATTTCGGCGAAAGTAAGGTGGTGGCTTTAGATATTTCCAAGGCGTTTGATAGAGTGTGGCATGGTGCACTCATATCAAAACTTATTGCTTTTGGTGTCGGTAATAGCTTCACTCGACTTATATCGAGCTTTCTCAGGGATCGCACTATACGAGTTGTTATAGATGGGATCTCATCAAACGAGTTCAAGTTAAATTCAGGGGTACCGCAAGGTTCCGTCCTTTCCCCTACCCTATTTCTTATTTTTCTTAATGACCTTCTACGTCAGACTTCCAACCCTATTTATTCTTTTGCAGATGACAGTAGCATATGCCATTCATTTTCGTTTCGCAGTAGACCAAGCCTTCAGGAAATTGGGGCTGTGAGAAAGCACATGGACGATACCCTTAATCGCGACCTTTTAGTAATTTCCGAATGGGGCCTGGCGAACAGGGTTCAGTTTAACGCTAATAAAACCCAGTGCTGTGTGCTTTCGCACAGGCGTACTGCTGAACATGCTACGTCATCTGTAATTATGGGTGATACATATATTAAGGAATCAGAAGCTCTCGATGTTCTTGGCATGAAAATTCAATGCGATGTTCGTTGGAACAAGCACATTTTTCATATTGCAAAAGAAGCATTCAAGTGCCTAGGTTTTCTGAAACGGTGTAAGAAATACTTCACTCCATCTGATCTCCTTACTATCTATGTCACCTATATCAGACCGAAAATGGAATACAACTCTCATGTATGGGCCGGTGCTTCAAAGTCTATTTTGGAGTTACTCGACCGCGTACAGGAGAGAGCGAAGAAACTCATCGGTGACAGTAGGGTATCCAGCTCTATTGACTCACTGGAGCATCGACGCAATGTGGGGTGTGTTTCACTGTTTTATCGTTACTACAACGGAATGTGCTCTTATGAAATTAGGGAACTTGTTCCTGAAAACCGTAATTTCATACGCGCAACGCGATCTGCATCAAGAGCGCATTCCTTTGTGGTCGATTGGCCAGTGAATCGCACAACGCATTACAGAGAGAATTCGTTTTTTGGCCGAACAGTTCGTATGTGGAATAAACTCCCTGCAGAGGTCTTTCCTGCCACTTTCAGTGTGCAAAGATTCAAATCAAATGTTCACAAGCACTACTCCCTTTATCCCCCATCCCAAAACCTAATTTCCTAGTTCTGGCACAATGCATTGCATAAGTAGGGGTCATCCCCTGAGTGCTGGTCCTAATTAAAAAAAAAAAAAAAAAAAAAAAAAAAAAAAATAGTGTTTTTAAGGCTTCTACTTTCACTCTGCAGCAAACGATCCAATTGTGGAATTCTAGTCTAAAACTTATAGTTTATTTTTAAGAGATAGAATCCTTGTAGATTTTTGCAACGTTTCTATAAATTGCGTTCATTCTTTTAGATTGTTTTTATATTGAGGAGATCTGTGTAATTCTCAATATCTGTAAATTTTCAACAACAAATAACAGAAAGATAACACGTACATGTTATGGAATCCCTGGTACACACCAGGTCCAACTTGAAATTATTTCAATCGACACACATTCGATATTCTCATAATAAATTTTTTAACACCTGATAAGTTGTTTACCGTTGGTTGTGTGTTTGAAAATCCCCAACAGTTAAGTCCTCCCATTTTGGCGTTTATTGCAGTTTGTTCTACAGGACATGTTGGCATAAAGTTTCAGTGTCTATTATTTTTCTGAAAATATCCTTAATAACGGAGAAATTCTTAAGATCAGAGCAAGAATAGTGCTCGAATTAAATTAGGTTTGGGCCAAATGATATTAAAGTAACTTTTATCTCAGACATTGAAAAATAAGTTCGGTCTTTTCTAACGAATTTTATTTCTAAAACTCAACAAAATATGAATGCGGGTTAAACAAGAAAATTAACCAGTTATGAGGTCTCCCTTTATTTTTTACACTTCTTATTGCTAACACAGTAAAACAAAATTTGTTTAAATTTGAAGCGTTAGTCTATAATTGTTCAAAAGATTGGCCATGTACATTAATTTACAACCATTAGGGCACCCTTTAATTTCTAGTTTAAATATTTGTAGTTGTTATTAGACTTGATATACTAAAGGAAATTCTATCTAATTTTTAAGAGTTTGTCTGTAACGGTTTTAATGATAGGACCACAATGGACAAATAACATCAGTTATGGGGACACCCTTTAATTACTAATTTCAAGTTTGCTACTTGTTATAGCGGAATTAGCAATAAAGGTTCTCTGCAAACTTTAATCAACTGTCTAAAACTGTTCAATAGTTTGTTCATTTACATCAAACAACAGCTACTATTGTAACACCCTATAATTTATAATTTTAAATATTTATACTTCTTAATACATGAGACAAAGTAGTGGACATTCTGTTTAATTTTTAAGCTTCTGTCTATTTTGGTCAAACGATAGGATCATATAGGTCAATTTATTTCAAATATGGGAACACCCTTTAGTTTCTAAATTCAATTTTATACTTGTTGTTATACTGGACTTTGGAATACATGCTCTTTGTAAATTTCAGCTGTCTGTCCACAACGGTTCAAAAGTTTAACCACATACATTAAGTTTTGGGACACCCTTTAATTACCAAATACAAATTTTATACTTGTTGTTATAGCCATAAAGTTTATTTGTAAATTTTATTTATCTGGCAATAACAATTCAAAAGTTTCGCCACTTTTATTATAATAAATTAACTATTGGGACACCCTTTAAATTATAATTTAATATTTAAACTTTTTATTATAAAGGTCATAGTGATCGACATGTAGTCCAACTTTCAAGCGTTTGATGGACACATTTAAGTCAACTTACGTCACCTATGGGGACACCCTTTAATTTTTGAATTTATTTTTGTATTACTCCTTGCCATTGCGAGCTATAGTGAAACGCATTTTTTTTAATTTTGAAGAAGAGTGCTATACGGCCTATAAAACAACATGTATGTTGTGTGGAGAGATAGACCCCTTAATTTTTAAGATTATGAAATGTTTTTAAAACGGAATCAATCTGTAAGCAAAATCTTTCAAACTACAAAAAAAAATTTCAATATCGGTTCAGGAATTACATAGTTCTGCAGGCACAAAGTTAATAAAAGCAACATTCAGTAGAATTGATAACCTTCTTCTTTTTTTTAAGTCGGTTAAAAGAAGCAAAATATAAAAAGTTCTTAAATACCTCCCCACAAAATTCTGTTCTCAAACTTACGTTGAAATCTCCAATTTGTTACGAAATACTCTTATCTGGCTACACTGCTCATAAATAATAATTTAATTTTCTGCTCTCACTGAATGAAATAAACTACTCCAACAATATTATGCTTACGAGTCGAGGACAAAATTTTTCGAGTTAGTATAAAACTTATGCTCCTGAGATTGAAGTACTCGTTTTGGACTACAAGCAATCAACTCATCTAAAAAAATTTTATTAAAAGCACTTAGTTTTCTAAGTCATTATCATACAAATTTTGCAGAAAAGTTGAACGCTTGTATTCTCCACAAGATAACATTCAAACCTGCTAAATTTTATTCATTCCCGCTGCATATTTTGCTGACAGTAAAAAGATTTTTAGGTTTTTTTCTATGTTATTCAGTTGTTTGTAAATAATGTGTGGCAAAATGACACAGCTTTATGAAAAAATAATTTTTGTTATTTTCTGCCAAATTTATTAACAATAAATGCAAAATTCGCAACAATGTCTGCAGAAGATATAAAGTCTCTATTTTATTTCTTTTCTTTTTATACTTTTGTCGTCTATAAATTTTGAACTAATTACCGTCACATTTACTAGAAATTAGTTTACTTTGTTGTCTCCCCAAAACATAATTATATTAAGAATTGTTCACATTAATAAGTTAATATATTTTGCAACAATTTATTATTAATTTGCTAAAATAATGATATCATAAAAAATATATTTTGTCACAAATAAATAAAAGAAGGAAAAAATTATAAAAAATGTGCAACTTTGTATTATTTTTAAACGCATTTATTAAAGTGTAACAAATTTTAATTTATTTTTTTGTTTTGTTTTCTTGTTCTATGTGCATTAAGCATAATTTTGTTTAACCTTGATTTCAAAAAAAAAATTTAATCTCTGATATTCTGTTTAAAGAATGTGTTTATTTTTGTCATTGTTTTACTCAAATATATTTGAAATATTTTCAAAAAAAAAAAAAATACACGTACAATGACAAAAATAATATTTTAATTTTCTAATGCCAGTCATAAATTTTCCGCATAATAGAAATAAAAATAACAATAAAAACAAAAATGTTAAACACAGTAAATGGAATAAAAAATCATCATCTAAGAAAAATATTTAAAAAAAGTGACTAAAACCTGAACACACAGAAAATATTGGAGAGTTGTATGAGAAGTTCCAATAACCGTAATTTTTGTTTCCTATTCAAGCTGTTTCTAGTCCTTTAATATCAATAACACAAGTCTTTTTTTAGTGAGGATAAATTTCTTATTTGCTCGTATCTCGCTTTTCAAGCAACATAATCATATTTCAAACAAAAAAACAAAAAAAAAAAAAAAACAAAAAAACTTTGGAGTTACTTGCGACAAAATACTGCCTCTTGCGAAATATTTATCTGCAAAAAAAATTCCAGAATTATATCGCCAGTTTAACACAAGTAATTTTAAATATATAAATACGCTTTCATTGATCAGCTGACTTTTTGAAAACATTGAACGCATTTTGTGACTGGCTAAGCTAGAAAAAACTTTAGACAAATTTTCAAATTTTCTACTTTCCCCGGTAGTTTTTTTTTTTTTTTTGGCGCCAAAACTGATCCGTTTATTACTGGTTGATTTATGTGCTGTTTTAATACAAATAAAAACCATGATTGTGGTAATCATAATCTTGATTGAATTATATGATGATAATAAAATAATATTATTATTTAATATAATAATATTGTTGTTATTGTAATAATATAGTTATCTAACATAAATATAATATTTTTATATAAAATATAAAAATATAATAAAATTTTATCATGTCACATGATACATGATAAATATATTTTTAAACTTATTTTGAATATTTTTTTCTTAACCATTTAATTATTTTTATGTTTTTTTTTTTATTAATTTACTAACTTCTCTTACCTCTTATTGTCATAATTATTTTTTAATAGTTTATTTAATATATTAACGTTAAGAAGGAAATAAAAATATTTTTAATGCTTAACCATCTCTACTTTTTTAATCATATTATGATTACAAACGAATGAACCAAACATATTATTTTTATATTAATAACATATTAAAGTTAATAATACTAACGTTTTTTTTTTTATAAAATAGAATTTAAAAAAATAAAAAAAAAATTTATACAAATTATGCACCACTTTTAATTTATAATTACTTATTTATCTTGACCAAACTTTTACTCAAAGTGCCTATAATTTGTTCACCGCAGCCATATATTGTTACAGAGAACATAATATGGTTCTTGTGACCATATTACAACCTGGATTAATTTTCGTCCTGTCCTTAATTTACAGTATAATAATTAAGTAATTGATTTATGGCTTTTAAAGAGGTACCAAACATTCGTTTTGTATAAAAGAACTTTTTTTATTAAGAGAAAATAAGTATCGCATATAAATAATTTCGCAGAAAAGACTTTCATTATTTTTAATGGAATCTTATCATTAGTCCTAATGCTTAGAGAAGCACCGACCATAATAATAAGAAGAATGACATATGAGCATTTTCATGATTGAGGCAAGTACAATTAAAAATGTAAAAACATTTCAAACTCTTTTTCCAAATGCGATAAGGAGGAAAAACAAACTCAAATTCAATACAGTACTAAAGAACAACCAACACGTAAGGGTGCTATATTCCGCTATGCCAAGACTTATATATCCTACACCATGTGTGTTATCTCGTTTAGTGAAGTAACTCCAATCAAAAAACAAAAATGGGGGTGGCAGAAAATTAAAAAAGTAAGAAAAAAATTCAGTATTAAATAGATAAAAATGTCATCGACTCTTAATGGGTTAAGCATTTAAAAAAAAAAATTCTTGAAAAATTTTTTTAAAAGATTTAAAATGATTCCGATATTGATGCCTTAAAAAATATGATGCATAATCGCCCTTTTCTATGAAAAGTTCAGAGGTCCATAACTCGATAAATATGGGCGAACAGCATTTTCCTCACTTAATATTTTTTTTCTTATTTTTAAATTCTCCATCAGTGCTTTAAATGAGAAGGAAAAATTACAGGCAGGCGTGTTTTTTTGCTCGCTGCCTCGAAAGACATGGAAAGAACTTGCTGAATTTTAATAGGAAAATTTTTGAAATTATGTCCGATCGATTGGCATATTTAAATTTTGTTTAGCCCATCCAGAGCCTTGACAAAGTTTATTTCAACACTTAGATGGACTGACTTTGCTAAACACTAGAAGTCAAAATAAATATAATTCATGGAATCCGAAATGGATATTGTAAAAAAAAAACTATTTCTTTTAGCAAAAAATAGAAACCCAAATTCGCAGTTGTGCCTCAAAATCACTTCCGTTTTATGTAACGCACGCTATGCTTTTATTTCATCGGTATTAAGAACCTCAATGTATTGAATGTGTATAATTTCTCTTGGAATAAAGTACCTTGTGATTGTGACAAAACGTCTTTATAATTTTTTACATACTTTTATACTTGAAGAATTTTTTTCACTCTATAGGCGCGCAAATGTCCGTACAGAGCCATAGAAATGCTCAAATGCATATGATGCTGATATGGCAAAATTTTCCATTATAATTTGTGAACCTACAAACGGTGTTAGTTTGGATTTAGTTCGAAAAAGGCAATAAATTAGTTCATTACGAAATCATACAAGATTTGACGTTCGCTCCTTTTTCAGTACCGGACTAAAACTTAGGTGTTTCAAAAATTTAAATGTTTAATTAAGAGAACTTAGAATCTCTGAAGCCCCTTGTAACTGCCAATTTTTGTAGAGAGGACCCAGCAAAAAATGAGTGACCGAAACTTAAAAATACACAATTATCTACTAACACATTTACAACAATTTTACACTAAAACAGTGTTGCCGTTGTACTGCTTTTGGTATTAAATTTGAATGAATTTTTGTTTTTGTTATTTAAATCTAAATTTTAGTTTGTGTTTATAAAAACAAATTGCAGCCTGTAAAAACTTTTGTAATTAAATCTGTTCCAAAAATTAGGCAAAATTTGGATTATATTTTTTGTAAAAAAAAATAATTCACTGGCAACGCTGTTTGCTACAAACATTACACGTGTACAAATGTTTGCGTAATTTCTTCATCATTTGCTTCATTTTTCCATTAAGAATGTGATGAAAACTTTGTTCTACGCAGTGATGAATATTTCCATCATGAGTGATTTAAATTTAATTGATCAAATGATGATCACAATTCTTGTAGCGTTTCTATCTGGTATGTAAGTTTCAACCATTATTTTACTTTTTGCGGTAAGAACTTTTCAGTGATATTGGTCTTGCTTGAGGGGCAAAAAGATGGCTGTGAACAAAGCAGTTAATCTTCTTGGTGTACCTTACCACGAAAAAAAATTTGAAAATTTTTGATCACAAAGCTTTTTATTAACTGTTATATCGGCCATAAAACTAAAAATTTATTGCTAAAGAATCATTATTATTACAAAAGGAATTTCTATATTTGTAACATGAGGAACAATTTGGCCGGCTTTATGATCTAACAGAACATTTCATGGGCGAGATTTGGAATTCGTTGTTCTAAAACAGCTAAGAAAAATCCGATGTACCGTTAATTTTAATTTAACTGAAACCTCAAAACACGCCCTGTTTAAATTTTCTTTTTTTCATTTCATTCCAATGCATCAGCAAATAAAACCCATAAATTAAATATTTTAAGAATTTCTACGATTTTTTGTTTTATTTTTTTTTTTTTAGGTTGACAATTGGAGTGTATTTTTTTAGCTGTGTGTATGTATGTATGTATGTATGTCATCATTATGTATGTATTCATGTAGAAGTTTGTGGTGGCGTTTTTTTTCATACTAAAATTAGGTTTTTTTTCTTTTTTTGCATAAATACATAACGAAAAAAAAATCGTTGTTTTCGCATAAAATTCGCTAAAATAGTTAAAATATGCAAATAAAAATTTCAACTATTTTTACGTTTTTTTATGTATTTTTGCACCGCGAATCCTTTATAGAAAATACAAATAAAATTACAATGTTTTTAATTACCAGAGCATTGAAGGTTAAAACTGAATGTATTTTATCTGTTCAAATCGCACAAAAATTAAAAAAATTTTAATAAATTAATCCTTTTTTTAATTATACCAGGCAGACTATAGCACCATCTACTATTATTATTATTAACAACACACAAGAACTGAGTACTTATCATAGAAATTTTCCACACGAATTGTTAGTCGGGAATGTAGACAGGAGTAGAATGATGCTCAAAGAGCCTAGTAAGATGCTCAGATATAAAAGAAGTACTTTAAGCTGGATAAAAGCGTTCGTATCAGGTCATGAAAATTTCAAGTATCATCTAGCCTGAAGCAGCAGGCTGATACGGTAGCGCATAATGTGAGTAAATGTCCTGCATTGGTTGGCATAAGACTTAGCACCACGTCAGGCTAAATGTGGACAAACGCTAACAATTACTAAAGACGCCGTGTTAAGAAGAAAGACAAATAGTTAACAGCCGACAGAGTGTAATAAAGTCAGTCAAAAATAAAGGCTGATGGGATCAATGACAGAGTGGTCTTTTAAGTCCAATAGAACTTACGAAAAGCTTTGATTTTAAATGATTAGTCACAGTGCGCGTTTTTTTTTTTTTGACAATTGTGGTCAGTGTATTCCTTCGCCGGTCTTCTCTGCAGCATTAAATCATCGGCGAAATAAAATATAAATAAAATGGTTGTACCAACTTAAGAAAAGTACAATGCGCCCGCTAATACAAGAGGCGTTGCCACATTATTCTAGAAATAAACTTCTGAAAAATCTAAATTTTCATCTATCAATCTGCTTCGCCATCTAATTTCTCTACTCGCTGGCTTTGCCTCTTAAAAAAAAATTATTTATTTAATTTTTCGCAAAGTTGTGTTTAACATGCGGCTTTTTTTATGAGAAGTAGCACTTCAGGCAACATTGGCTATTTTATTAGCGCAACCGTGCTAAATTCTTTAGGAAAGGGATAGAAGAGAGAGAAAAACAGGTGGTGAATGTGATGTGTAGAGGTACCGACGAAGGAGGCTGCGTGTTGTATTGTTAAATTCTGAATATTTATTTATACCATTCAACAGAAAAAAAAACATATTTTTATTTTTGGTTGCGCAGGAGTTGAACCCTGGCCAACCAGATTTGTAGCCAACATGCCTTATTACGATGATTACAGCAGCTTAACGGATTTCTTTTAACAAAATTGCCACATATGGACTAAAACCCATCCTCAACAGACTCCATAGACTTCGTTACATCAAGAAAAATGCACCGTTTGATGCAGTATAACGCTGGTGGTTGGCGTCATTAAAACATATTCCTTCAAAATTGAAGCCGGAACGCGTTCAAGGATCGACATAGATTGTTGCAACATCATTATTAATGATATTGATTTAAGCGAGTTGTGGTCTTAATATGATGGCACTATATGCCATACGAGGACCACAACTATCTACTTTTTGAAAGAAAAAATTGATTATTTGTTCTTGTTTTCTTTGGAAAACGTTCGCATACATTTGAAAAATAATTTTTCTTTGTAAAAATATAATTAAAAAATGAACCAGAGCGTTTTGGAACCTCTTGATTATTTCCTATTTGGGCACGTAAAATCACTGGTTTCTGCTGGTACAATAGCAACAGTTGACGCTTGGAGGGCAATTATGTTCGTGTGCTCGAAAAAGTGGCTTAAAATCGAACGTCCAAAAGGGCTAAGTCAAGAACAGCAAAGTACAAAATTAACCCTTAAGTGTGTGCTAAGCTTTGACTTGTTTTTGGTAAACAACTTTAATTTAAAGCCTTAATATTTTCTGAAACTTTTAGAATAATTTTGGAACAAATATTTTCGTGAAATATTTTAAACATTTTCATTGAAATCATAGGATCGTTTTTGTTTTTTTTTTTTTAAAGGACAAGAATGACCCATTGATTAATAAAATGAGGGTTAAAAATAAATTTTAGTCTACTTAAATTTGTTATTGTAGTTAATGAATTTTTATATCATTTTTAAAAATATTTTCTTACAAAAATTCATTAACACAACATAAAATACTTAAATCACAATATATTTTCAAGAAAATAAATAAATAATAAAATAATTACCTTTTTGCATTATTGCTACGAAATACTAAGGATCTTGAAGTTTAGTTGTTATATAAGATAAGAATCATGCCGAGTCCCAAATAGGCGCTGGAACGTTAAGCAACGTACGCACCCGATCATACACAAACGACTAAACAAATGCTCAGTTTTTTAAAGGTGTAAAGATGAGTGAATGGTAATTAGATGGATGTTTCCGATTGTTATAATAATGCAGTTTGGAATTTAAACAACAACAGCAACAGCAATTCTCAAAAAATTATTCATGATTTTTTATTTTATTTTTTCTTTGCTTATATTTTACTGATCTTGCTGACATTCGAGGGGGTGGTAAAAAAAAAACAATAACAATTTGTTCCCCTTTGCTACTGATGTTTGTTTGGAAATAACAACAATAAAGACAGGCTAAAGTTCACTTGGATTAAACATTACAACAATGATGTATAATTTATTTTTTTTTCTTGCTGGCTGGATCAAAGAAACAAACTAAAATCAAAAATTCAAAATTTTTTTCACGTTGTTACTTTAATTGAGGGGGCGTCATTTGAAAATTTGTTATGGCCATTCGAAATCTTATTCATTAGCTGCGTTCTCTCTAAATGAATGCTGTTGCTTCTGTTGTGTTGATTTAAAAAATTTCTTATGATATCTTTCGTTTATTCCAACAAAACACACACAGGTAACAAACAACTTACAACATTCACTTGTATTCATTTTATTTTGTTTTTTCTTCAATTTTTTTTCTAGTTCATGTTTCAATTATTCCGTATGTCTTTTTGTTTTTCTTTTTAATTGTTGCTTAATGGATTTCTTTAGGTTGTTGATGTTGTTGTAGTACATTTTTTATGTTGAGTCTGTAAGAAAATGTAAAAGAATTTCGAAATTAAGAAAAATATATTTTAATTTAAAAAAAAGAAAAGAAACTAAAATTAAGTACAAAATTATGATTTATTTTTTATAATTACGAGGGGAAATCAATAAGTATTTACAAAAAGACCTGGTAACCTTACGTTTTCGATATTTAGGTAAGGTAAGTTATTACGGGAGGGATACTAAATCTCCAAGTTTTGAGTAGAACTGATTGTTCATGAAGATGTTGTCTGGGCTTTAGGATGTCTTAGTTTGTTTGGCTTCCTTAAGAAAGCAGGAAACAAAGTACTCTTGAATTTAAAGGGAAAAGTTTTGAGTGCTAGAGACACTCTAGCGAACATTGCAGGAAATTAGAGAGTGTGCCTTTCAATGTTCCCTCGTGTGTAGCAATGTTGCTTGTTGAATTTTATGTTTCCTTTAATGATGCCTAAATTATCAAAAAAAAGAAAATTTCAATAATTTTTATTTCCTAATACACTGTTGCCTCGTCTGTATCGATGTTCGCAGTTTCTCTTTTTATATTTAGTTGAAAACAATCATGCTGTAAGATTTGTTTTATGTTACGCAGAGCTTAAAAATAAAATGGCAGCAGTTGAAGTAGTGAAAATTGAACAAATTTCTTTAATGAGTATAGAAATTTAAGCAAATTGTTAGACATAAAGTGTGAGATTTACAATAATGAAACTAAAAGAGCTTTCTATTTCAGCTGTTTCTATTTTTCTTAATAGAATATTTCGTCCATAAAAATAATTCTTTTTGCGACTCTCGTTTTAACTTCTTCTTTAATGTTCCTGGTGGTTGTTTCATTTGAACTGCAAAAAAAAAATTCTAAACTAAGTTCCATTTGATGTTGCCTCGTGCGTATCTAGCATTAGATTAGTTGTAGGTGTGATCACTGGCCACTGTATTTTTAATCGACTTCAAAAAAAACCTCCCTTTTTTCAATTCGACTGAATGTTTCCTACAGAACTCGGTCCTTTCTAAACCGATTTTGAAATTTCTTTGTAATTTAATAGATTATGGTTCCGTTTTTAAATTAGTTTAAAAATTAAAGGGTGTCCCCATACAACATACATGATTTTTAAGTGTATTATGAAGCGTAAAGGGAACCACTTTAAAATTTTAAAAACTGCGTATCACTATAGCTCCCAATAGCAAAGAGTTATGCAAAAATATATATATAAATAAAAGGGTGTCCCCATAAGTAACGTAAATTGACTTATATGCGCCTATCTTTTAAATCAAACGCCTGGAAATTGGACAGTATGTCGATTACTATGACCTTTATAATAAAAAGTATAAACCTTCAAAATTATAAATTAAAGGGCATCCCAATAGTTAATGTAATTTGACACATGTGGCCAAATTTTGTAATTTTCATAGACAGGAAGTTGAAATTTACAGAGAACCTTTATTGCTAAATCTGCTATAAAAACAAGTAAAAAAATTAAATTTAGATATTAAAGGGTGTTCCTATATTTGAAGTAAATTGACCTATATGGTCCTATTTGTTGAACCGTTATATGCAAACACTTGAATATTTAACAGAATGTCTACTACTTTGTCTGGTATATTAAGAAGCCTAAATATTTAAAATTATAAATTAAAGGGAGTTACAATAGTTGCTGTTATTTAGTGTATATGACCAAACTGTTGAACAATTGTAGACAGTTGATTGAAATTTGCGCAGAACCCTTATTGCTCAATCCGCTATAACAAGTAGCCAACTTAAAATTAGAAGTTAAAGGGTGTCCCTATAACTGAAGTAATGTGACCTATATAGCCCTATCTTTGGAACCGCTACAGACAAGCTCTTGAAAATTAGATAAAATTTCCTTTATTATATCAAGTATAATAACAACTACAAATATTTAAAATTAGAAATTAAAGGGTGCCCTAATGGTAGCGTCATGTGTATAGCCAATCTTTTGAGCAGTTTTATATGACCGCTTAGAACTTAAGACAACTTAACTGCTGAATTTTCTTGTTTAATCTGCATTAATATTTTGTTCTACGACGTATAAAAAATCCTGTCACAATTTTTTTTCGAATATAAAAAAATTCACGTATTATTACCGTCCTAAAGAAATGTGATTTTAAGTTTGTTTTGGATTCGGTTTTTTTATTTTTTTGCAAGAAGTAAGTGGAATGTGTAAGGACGAGAGAGATATGCAAGTAAGGTCATTGTATGTTTCGGACCGATATTCAAGGTTAAAGTTTTTAAGATGTACTAAGTGACATCTAAAGAAGCAGACTACAGGATATCACAAGCTTATTGTTAAGTGCCTTAGTAAAGGGCAGTATAACAGACGACCTTCTCAGTCAACGAGTTAATCTACTAAAGTGATCAAACACCTCCTAAACATAATAGTAACTAAACGTCTTATATTGATACATATTTCTGAACCAATCAATGGGCAGTTATAAAATGATCTTCAAACAAAATTTATAACCTTGAAATTTACGTTTCAATAACTACTTTAAATCGCTTTCATTTTCAAAAAGAAAATTCCTAAAGCGGTTACTACAACTGACAGAGTAAATGTCGTTATCACAACGTCAAGTCTTTATAAAAGCAGAGGTCTTTCAAAACGAGCAAAATGACGAGCGGCAAATAATTAAATCATACAAAATGCTATTAAAGTGGTCACACAATAAACGGCGTTTTTGAGTGAGTGAGAGGTGTCTGTGCAACAACAAACTCAGCAAATCAAAGGATTTCTTAGAAAAACGGTGGCATTAACAAAATTAGTCTAGAAAATTTGAATTGGTTTGTTTGTAAATATTTCAATTCGTCGTAGTGCAGCTCTGCTTGATTTTGTGATGAACTTAATCGCATTAAAAAAGTTTAAGACAAAACCACTCTCAATGATTACATTTTAAAATTATCTGCTCAGTAATAGGCCACTTGTTATTCATTACATGGCCGCTGCCTCAGAAAAATTCGTTATAAATAATAATTCTCAATTGAAATGTTATCTACAAATTGAAGAGAATTTCATACCATAAATTTTGATGTCCAAAAACCTAAATTAATAATATCAATTTGTTTACAGATGATACAGCCTTCAGGATCGTATATATGTGTGTGTGAACATCAACACATTACCCTATAAAATATTTACGAAATCCTCAATTAGCGTATATTTCATTTTTTTCTTCATAACCTCGCCAATGCCACATAAAAACAAACACCACGACCTACAACTTTCAATTACTGAATGAAAGATTTCCTGGTCATGAACTTAATTATTTGAGCGATAAAAATTCCTTCAATGATTCAGATTTCCTTTGAACGAAATTTAGGCAAATTTATAAAAAATTTTACTTGACAAAAGAATGCGTGCAGATGCCAGCAACATCATGTCGACCATTTACCTGATGCAATATACCTTCTATGTGTTGTTGCCCTGTGATAAAAAAAAAATAATAACAAAACAAGAAATACATTTTCCATTTAATTCAAATCTGCAAATTTTGCAACTAAACAATTCTTTACTTGAGTTCTTTCTTCAGGTACGAAGGCTGCTATATATATTTCTGGCCTGGCAACACTGAGTGCTGCCAAGTGCAATCTGACATTTCCATTGGAAAGTTTGTTATTTTTAAACATAATCGTACTCAAAACGTTTTGACGTACGATCATTATTTGTGTTGTTTACAGTGACTTGAAAAAATTAATATAGAAAAAAATGGAATTAACTCGTGAACATTTTCGTGCCATCATTTTTTACATCTTTCGACGCGGATTATCACGACAAGAGTGCATTGATGAACTTAAATCTTTCTATGACGATGAAGCACCATCCCATATTACTGTGAAAAATTGGTATAATGAATTTAATCGTGGTCAAAGCTCGCTCAAAGACGAATTCCGTGAAGGTCGTCCAAAAACGGCTGTTGTGCCAGAGAACATTGATGCCGTGCGTGAACTCATAATTCAAGATCGACATGCGACATAACGAGAGATAGAGACATCCTTGGACATTTCTTCCACCAGCATAAATTCGATACTGCATGAACACCTGGTCGTAAAAAAGGTTTGTTCTCGTTAGATCCCGCACAATTTGAAAAAAAAAAGGCTCGTGTCGATTGGTGCAAAGAAATGTTGCAAAAATACGATTGCGGTGCTTCAAAAGACGTTTATAAGATCGTTACAGGTGACGAATCATGAATCTATGCGTATGAGCCCGAAACGAAACAACAATCGACCGTGTGATTCTTCAAAGACGAGCAAAATCCAACGAAAGTTGTTCGTGGAAGAAGCACTTCGAAGCAAATGGTCGCCTGTTTCTTCTGCAAAAACTGGTCATGTGGCGACTGTTCCGCTTGAGCAACGTAGGACGGTCACTTCTGAGTGGTACACTACAATTAGTTTATCTGAAGTCATCGGAGAAATTCGAAAAACCAACAAGAGAAGACGAATCATTGTTCACCATGACAATGCGAGCTCTCACACATCGGTTCAAACCAGAGCGTTTTCGACCGGCCAAAACGTCGAATTAATGGGTCATCCGCCGTACAGCCCTGACTTTACTTCTTCTTGTTTCCGCACATCAAGAAAAAAATGCGTGGTCAACGATTTTCGTCGCCAGAAGAAGCTGTTGAAGTGTTCAAAAACCATGTTTTAGAGGTGTCTCAATCAGAGTGGAAAAAGTGCTTCGACAACTGGTTTGAGCGCATGCAAAAGTTTATACATGCTGGAGAATACTTTAAAAAACAGTAAAACCATTTTTGATTATAAATATTCGCATTTTCACTATTAGGCCAGAAATATATAGAGCAGCCCTCGTATAAATATTTCATGACTAAAAATCTTTATAATTTACTAGATTTCGTTTGGTGTTTAGTGTTTTAAAAATATTTTATTTAAATATTCTATTTAATGGCCTTCCTATATGAGTAAGTAAAACGCTGATCAGTTGTGTGAGAAAAATGTAATTTTTATAACAACTGAAAATAAATGTTTTTCCTCATAAAATAAATCAAAACCAAATCGACTAACGAACAAAATTCACGACAACTAAATATATCATTTTTAATCAATAAATTAAAAAAATCGAATTAAATAAATTTTTTTAACACACTCCATTACAAAGTAGTCTGTGATGGGGCAGAAAAAAAAAGATGAAATTCTTTGACCTTTCTTTAACACGTGCGTTCGATGAAAATGCGTAAAAGATCATTCTCTAATTTTCTGTCAATTTTTTTTTTAAAAAGTTCTTTACCGCTTTCATATTTCTGATTAAAATTAAATAAATTATTCGAGCTTGAATCGTTTTTTGTTCTGATTCTATTTCTTTAAACAAAAGCGAAGAGAACTAAAGGAGGAGAAGGGGTGAATAGAGATGGAAACAGAAGAAAAAAGTAAAGAAATAAAAAAGGTAAAAAAAGAAAAGAGACGAGAAGAGGAGAGAAGAGAAAAGAAGAGAAGAGAAGAGAAGAGAAGAGAGAAAAGAAAGAAAAAAAATGAAATGAAAAGGAAAGGAAAAAAAATAAAATAGAGAAAAGGAAAGAAAAGAAAAGAAAAGAAAAGAAAAGAAAAGAAAAGAAAAGAAGAAAAGAGAAGAGAAAAGAAGAGAAGAGCGGACATAAGAAAAGAAGAGAAGTAAAGAGAGAGAAATAGTTTTTTTTTAATAGATCCAAAAAAAATAGTAACGGTTCAGTCAATTATTCTTGAACTTGGTCCCGACTGAATAAGCGTTAGCTATTTACGAAGTTATTTTGTTACTTAAAATTCCAATTTTTTAAGACTCTGCTCAAGCAATTTGAAGTTGAATTTCTTCTCTCTAGAATAATAACGTAAAATATTAATTTTATTCAAAATTTAAAATTATTATTTAAAATTTTTTGACTCGGAGTTAATGCTTAAATCTGCCTGTGGTCGCACATCAAAAATTTTATTATGGTTTTTTTGTTGTTGTTTTTTTTTTGTGTTTTGCTCCTGTACAAAACGATTGTCAAGTTTTTTGAACTTTATGTCTATGCATGAGACGTTTGCGAAACGTTTTGTTTCTTTTCATACTCTGTCTTCAGTACTAATTACAGTCTTATAGTCAAGAATTTATAATACGAGTACAAAGTGCTAGAAACGATTCTTCAAATGCCTGTTTTCGTACAACTGATAAAAAAAAAATGTTTAACAAATTTATTATTTAGACGTTGAGAAATAAAAATCCATAAATTTTCAAAATTGACCATAAAAAGTCAATAATTAAAAAAGCAAAACTCAATAATAAAAAAGAACCATAAGGTACTCAATGCAAACAATTATGAAATCAAAGTATTTTTATAACATTTCAATAAAGTTTTTTTTTTTTTTGTTAGAAATTTTGATTGTTTATTATTAAAATCTTATTAAATCGTAAACGTAAAAATATTTTAAAAGCAATTTAATGAAGAAAACATCTTGAATTTTGTTATTTAGAAAAAAAATTGTGATAATAAAATAACTTTTGCCATAAATATTCTAATATTGTTTAGTAATGTATCAGAATGTATGGAAGTGTATGTGTATATAGGTATGGATGTATTTATGTATTAATTAATATACCTACCCAATTGACCGCGTTCAAGATCACAAACGTATTAAGAGAAGCTTTTATAAATCTATTACAAAATTTTAGTACAAGTATACGCGGAATATATTTCACGTTGCGTAAAATACTGTGTAACAGTTTAGATTACGACTTCAAGAGAAAAGCTGCCAGATTTTATGAATTTATATGCTAAAAGTAGTCTTTTGACGATTTATTTTTTAAATTTTACGATTTTTAAAAATTATTTTTTTTAGCAACTTAATAAAATGGCATTACAGCTGGTATTGTTAAGATATGAGAGAGATATTTACGTCATATTTAATTTAAATATTTTTCGGTTACATTTTGATGTCCATAATTTTTTAATTAGAAATTAAAATAAAAATCTAGCTTTTAGAATAACACAAAATAAAATATTAGAGGAGGATTAATGTAATTTTATAAATAAAATTTATTATAAATTTTTGGCAAAAATAATCGTTAATTTATTTTGACGATTTTTTTTGGCGATTTATAAACACCATTTTGAGAATTTTTTTTTTTAAATATGACAATATAACACCTAATTCATCTGGTAACCACATTGATAAGCGACAATATTTGCTGGTGATAATTTAAACAACAATACGCTCTGATTTTTGGAAATTTTTTAAAACCTTTTTAGGAATTTTGGGATGATCGTCGAAAATCTTTGTATTTTTTAATATTTTTTAACAATATAATGTTCTACATTAATGCTAAATTTAAATTTAAAAAATTAATAATTTAAAAGTATTAAGCACTTACGCAAAATTTATTTACACAAAATTAAATTAAATTTATTTTCGTTCTTTTGCAAGAAACTTCTTAAAACTTCAAATTTTTGAGGACATTACATACGTATTTAGAAGGAGATCTTAATTTTTTAATATTAAAATGTGATATATGTATGTATCTATCTCCTCTTCAGGTGGACTCTATCGCTGCTACAGCATCATTCTTGGGATTTTTTCTTTGCCATTAAAATTTCATTGGCATTGTTTGAAATAATGACAATGAAAAAATTTAACTATCATTTAATGCTAATGATTTTATTTTAATTATAATTTTTTTTACCAATGCTAATGTAATTTCAATGAAATCGTTTAATTACTAATTGCAATTGGATAAAAAATAATTGTTTTTATGAAAAAAAAATTATGATCACAAAAGCTTAAAAGAAGTAGACATTAAACAAATAAGCCTCCGCCCTTTTGTAGATGGATCTACACTTTGAGAGTTTAATAATTAATCAATTTTAAGTGAGTGTAAGATCTAAAGTCGCCTTAAATCGTAGATTACAGAAAGCCAAAAATATTTTCAGTTTTTTTACTCTTTTACGCGAGAGTGTTAAAACACGTTTAATAAATTTTTGTGACAAGAATGGCATTTCATAATTTTGCTCTACTACATTTTAAGATGTTTACTTAGTGTACAAATACAAAGAGTAACGTTGATTAATGGTAATGCCTTGTAATTATTTAATCATAAGTCAATGATAATGACTGTGTTTTTTAACTAATTGTCAATGAAACCTTTTCATTAAAAAGCATTACCATTAGTGGAAATAATAATAATGCTAAAAAATCAATGGCATTGTTTATTAATCAATGCTAATGAAAATAACAAGTAATAAGTCCATCTAATTAATTACTATGATGTATGTACAACATTACAATCGGAGGTGTCGTTCATAAAAAATGTATTCCTTTTTTTTGCAGTTCCCCAGCTTTAATTCTTAAATTGTTAAATTTTTATAAAATGGCTTTAATAAAATTTCTGTTAATTTCTTGCAAAAAATGAAAGTTTATGAAAGTAAATATGTGTGTTTGTGTGTGTGTGAGTGCTTTTGCAAACGGATTTCATTACCAATTTCTCTTAAACTTTATAACAACAAACTTTAATTCATTTTAACGAAAATACAAACAGCAATAACAAAAGTTATAATATACAAAGCTACAACAGCAACAACAAAGAAAAACAAATCAATATTTAATACAAAGAAATGAAAAAAAAAACAATATTTTAATATTTGCAGCATTCAAATACACAGGCACTTTACATTGGAAATGAAAAGGTTAGTAGAAATTGAACTTACTTCCAATACACTGAACTTAATTTCAAGGAAATTATTAACTTACAAAAATTTAAATTAAAAAAAATATTAATTAAACAAAACTTTGAATCTACTAACAGTTTGTTTAATTCAACGCATTTTTTCTTTGAGTTAATATAAGTGTTATTTTGGTCAAAGATATTCTGACATTTTCCCTTCGTTTTTCTTGAGACCAAAACTAAGGATGTCTTGTTAGGTGTCTTTGTTTTCCTGTTTTAATAGTTTCTTTGATTTCTTGTTTAATATGGTAAATTTTTGCTTTTTAGATTAAGGATACTTTTGTGACCAAGTCTTGCACTATCAGCCAGCTTTCTGAAAATCTTCTACTCCTCTTTGTTGTGGAGTTGTGGAGAGAAATATACGAATAAAGGACTAAAGTATTTATAAGTTTCCATCGATAAAATTTTTCATTCATAACCCAGCCATCAACAGTGAGCATTTAATATCCCTTCACACCCAAACAGTTATAAAATTTTATTTTAGAAGAGTAAAACAAATGCAAAAACAATAGACGTGGCAGCCAAAAGAATCTTATGGGAACGAACAATAACAAAAGCAGATGAGAATACATAAAGTTAAAGGGCAAGCAGCAAATAATCTTGTTAACCAATATTTGTGAGAGTTATCAGGATAAATAAAACCTTTTGGGGCAGAGTTGGAAAAATTATTATGATCCTCATTGAAACTTGCTTTTCTTAGCTTTTAAAGCGTTTTAAAAAGGAACTTGAAATTTAAAAAGAATATTTAGTGCTATGACCGGCATAAAAATAAAAATTAAAGTTTCCTTGGAAAAAATCTGGTAAGTGCGAGTTTTAATGACACCTGAAGGGTTCTGTACAATGGGATTTTGCGTTCTATGGGCGGTGGGTAGTGGGCGTGGCCAGTTTTAATGAAACTTTATTTTATTCTTAATCGAGGTAATAAAAGGCTCTGTGCCAAATTTCAAAAACTTTGGGCCCAAAAATATATTTTGGGTTCTTCGGACTGTGGGTAGTGGGTGTGGCCAAATTTGATGAAACAATATTTTATTCTTAATGGAGGTAATAAAAGGCTCTGTGCCAAATTTCAAAAACTTTGGGCCCAAAAATATATTTTGGGTTCTTCGGACTGTGGGTAGTGGGTGTGGCCAAATTTGATGAAACAATATTTTATTCTTAATGGAGGTAATAAAAGGCTCTGTGCCAAATTTCAAAAACTTTGGGCCAAAACTAAATTTCGCGATCTATGGACGGTGGGTAGTGGGCGTGGCCAATTTTAATAAAACCCTATATTTTCCTTAGTCGAGCTAACTAAAGGCTTAAAGAAAAATTTTAACATTCTACGAGCACTCCTTATATTTTTGCCAAACATTGTATGAACAAATCCCTCTGTGCGCTGCTTCAGTAAAAAGTGACAGTCTTATGGCAAGTCTAATACCAGAAACTGTAGAATATCTTGAAAAACATTTTACCTCTTAATTTATTTAGTCTATTTTGAAACATGGCAAAAACATATTGTGTTTGACATTTAGCGTTTCGGCGAAAACTAATGAATTCGCCGTTGCGACAACCTTGTATTTATTCGCCTTTTTTTGTTTGTTTTGTTTCTCATAGCGAAATCATGTACCAGATGGTGGCAGTGGGGAATTCATTCATTTTCGCCGTTGCAGGAAATGTCAAACTTCAGGTAAAAAAATTTGACTTTAAGTTTTTATGTATGGAGTTTGACATTTCCTGAAATTGCCACTGCCACTACCTGTTACTTGATTTCGCCATGGTTTGACAATTTAGTTATTTTCAAGGCAATCTTGCAGTTTTATCTCTGTTTTATTTTATTTTATTTCATTTAATTTATAAAATAAAATGAGTAAACATAAGTGTCCAAGACACACAGTTTACGCCATTATTTAGTTATGACATTTTAGCGCAAAAGCTATTACCAAGATTTCGTTGCTCTTTAGGCGTTAATTTAGGTTTGGCTGTGTATTACAACTTTGACTCTTTTATGAGCGAATTAGGTTATGTTACAAATATTTAAAAAACAAGTCTGTGTCTGTCTCATTCATATGCGGTGTTCGGTGAAGTTACTTACTTGCAGTTTACAAAAAAAAAAAAAAAAAACTTGAAAAAATACAAAACACCAAATTGTAGACTAGTGTAATTCATGAACGAACTAGTTCATCAAATGAACTAAGTGAACTAGTTCATACTTTTATGTATACCTAATTTATTTTTGAACTATACTTTGTATTTGAACTACCATACAAGATGAACAAGAATCCATGTCTGTATTTCCTT
The DNA here is from genome assembly GCA_937654795.1 of Cistogaster globosa. Lineage (NCBI taxonomy): Eukaryota > Metazoa > Arthropoda > Insecta > Diptera > Tachinidae > Cistogaster > Cistogaster globosa. The sequence goes on along the minus strand of OW569403.1, from coordinate 13,376,992 downwards.
GCTGACTATTTCCGACATGATATTAGTGCTGCCACTCATTTTATTAAACATTCGTTTTGGCAATGCTACGGCTTTGTTGCCATTACATTTTAAAAAGAACATTTGTTCTGAAAAAGCTTTTAAACTAAAGAAAGCGTTTGAACTAAAAGAAGAAGTACAAACATAATGTCAACAGAACAAATGGACTAAAATTCGAAATAGTTCATTTTCAAACTTTGAACTAAAAACGCGATCACTAAGTTGAAATATATGGCACAAGTCTATTAAATTAATAAAAATAAAATGTAATTTTTATTTTGTAGATGTTTTACAGTTTTACAAATTCTTGAAATTAAAAATTAAATTTTCTATGTTGTTAAAATAAAATTAATTTTTTTTAATTTTATGCCGCAGATATTCGTTACATGCAGAAGTTATTTATTTCATACTTAAGAAAAGACGCCTTTTTACGCTTTTTAAGATTTGGTCAGATTTTTCAAATATTTAAAAAAAACAAAAAGCGGAACCATTAATCCGATTAACTTAATACGTAACCACTATTTTTACAGATCTTTCGACGATTTTTTTTTATTTAAAAAGGAAAAAAAAAACTTGTTTTAATTTTTAATTTTTTAATTTAGTCTTTTTGCTTAAATATTAAAGTAATCTGACCGTACCTTAAAATACATATTTCTTAGTGACGATAAATTTTTTCCCATTAGGTGTATTATTTGCAATTGCAGCTTTCTTCCCGACTGGGGATAACTAATGGAATATTAATAATAGACCATCTTTTTGACGAACAAAGACATTTAGAGGTTCCTTATTTATTACAGGGTATCCAGCATTTGTGGATTTAATATTAGAGCTTTTCTAGGCGGTGTGTAAAATATTATAGCCTGGTTTTCTATGGGGCTTTACCCTGATCTTAAAGATCAGGAGGTATCTAATTTTTCCATATTCTTAGAATATGATTTTGTTGAGGTTGGATAAGATTCATAAAATTTCGTCTTTGTGCTCTACTCCACTCACCCACCTATTCTCTCTTTTTTCCAAAATAAACATAGAATATTCTAGCCCTTACATAAATATCTAAATATGTTTACAATTTTATTTAAATCCGTGTTGTAGGTCCTAGCTCTAGAAGCAAATATAGATGAGAACCTAACTCTCCAGTTTCATTTAAATCGATTAGCCAAAGCTTTATTAAAATTGAATTAGACGCATATAAAATGCCCGCTTCCTTACCACCTGGTTCGCAGTTTGAAAATATATCTCTTTTACCATGATAACAAATCTACCCGTGCAAGTGGTCCTAATATGACTTTATCAAGAAATATTGAGGGTTTAAGTTTTTTCAGCTCTGCAGCTTATTGTATTGATGTTGCACATCTTCTATATAAAGTTACCCTGCAAGCATTTTCTATCGAAAAAGTCACTACATCGTTACCTCATGGCGTTAAAATGTATCGCAAATAATATCGAATTTTGATTTAATTAGTATCCCCAGTTGGGAAGCAACGTACTCATGGGAAACTATTTAGCATCTCTAAAAAGTATTAAAATTGAGTAGTCTGTTAGTGTCGAATATGTGTCTGTTAAAAATGTAAAAAGGGTTTCTTTAACAGTATCGAGTATAAAACTTTTTAAAGTAACGGAGTTCTGCTTTCTCACAACAGAAAATGTTAATTTTCACATAACAGAAAGGTATAAATTAAAAAAGCTAGAGATTAAGAAAATCCTGACCTTGAAAATATTTTGCGTTTAAAAAAATTAATTTACAGCTTCATATATCTTTTTATTTTATTTTATTTTGTTATTAACAATTTTTTTTATAATTTTTCTTAACATTTTTCATACGCATTTAACATAACCGAACACTGTTCAAGTCAAACTTGTTTATCTGTTACATGAATTAATTCACTCTTAGTAGAAATGAAGTTGTGACCTATAAGAGATTAATATGCGATGCCTATGCAAGTTGTTTTTGCAAATTTTTGAGCAATCAACTTATTATCATCTGGTAGTTGAGAAAAAGTTACTCTTAATATAACAAATTTAAGGGGAAGGATTTTTGTATTATTATAACGGGTCTTTTTGTCCATTTAACTTTTGGTAGAGACGAACTAGTGATTGTTAAAAGATCTTAATTTAACAATAATGTATTTTGTTTTTGTAAAATTGAGTTTTTAATCTAAACAAGTAACGAAGAGGTGACTTTTATCTAAAAATACCGTGCCAAAGATTGGCAGGATATGTTGATTTGTTTTTTTAGATATACATACATACATACATACATACATACATAAGTACTTTAGTATATGTTTTCATATCTTCTACTTGTTTGGAATGTCTGTTTTGTTTTATCACAAATTTTTTTTTTGTGTTTAGGTCCCTTCTACGGTTGTTTGGATCCTTAAAAGAAAATGTTTATTGTTATTGCTAACAATTTCAGCCCTTATTGCTTTCAATTTATAATAAAAAAAAAATAAAAAATTTAAAAATTCGTTTATAAAATTGTTCGTTTTATTTTACAACACAATCTGAGCAGGAAGTAGGGATGAGAAACAGTAGCAGAAACAATCATTCGTTCATTGAATTTTATTGATTTTGCTAATTAAATTTCTTATTATTTATTTTTATTTTTGTTTTGCTTTGCTTTGCTTTGCTTTTTACATTCATGTTTTTGTCTCATCATGCCAATTTTTTAAAATTTCTTTCGTCACCTTAACGGTTCTTACCCCTGTAACACTTTTTCATCGGTGTTTTTTGTTATTTTTAATCATCTGTTTTTTATCATGTTATTTTTGTTGTTTTTTTCTAGTCTCGTTTTTAACTTTAAGGTGGGTGTGTTGTAATTTGTCATTTATTGTGTTTTTTTTTTGCGAATTCTTTTTATGATTTATTGGCATCCAAAATAAAATTTTTTATTGAGTTGTTTATTGATTCGGTCACAAAATTCTTGTATTATAATTAATAATATTTAATTGCAAAGAAAATATATAAATTTATAATTAAAATTGGGATTTTGTGTTTTTGTAAATAAACATGTTTTTGTCCATTTTAATTTGCAAGTGATTTTAGTATTTATTTTCATTATTTTGTTATTTTATGTAGTTTGTCTATACTCTTCACAACAGGTAGAAAAAGGGTATATGTAAGTTTGTCATTCCGTTTGTGATTTCTACAATATCCATTTCGAATAAGCTAGAAAAAAGTTAAATGCTCTAATCGATCAGACATGGTTTTGAAAATGTTGCTATTGAAAATCAGCAAGATCGGTTGATGTCCTTTGAGGCAGTGGGCAAAACACCAAGCCTGACTCAAATCTTTTTATATTAATTGCAACAAATCTAGTCTAGTAAAGTAACTCCAACCAAAAAATGAAAAAGGATATAGGGCGATAGAGCATTAAAAAATAAAAATAAAACATCAAGTGAAAAAATTAGCACTCGCCCATATTTTCCGAGTTATGGGCTTCTAAGCTTTTTGCAGAAAAGTATTATTTTGCACCATATTTTTGAAGACATCAATATTGTAATCATTAAAAAGCTTTTCATGAAATTCTAAAATTTCTTAAATATGCTTAACCCATTAAGAGCCGGTGACATTTTTATATAAAATTATCTGTAGTATTTATTTTTTTATTTTTATTTTTTAATTCTCTGTTGCCCCAATATTTACATACATGGTGAAGGGTAAATAAAATTCGAAATAGCCGAAAAGGGCACTCTTACTTGTTGTTATAAAATATTAAAAAAAAATGTTAGCAAACTAGTTTTTAAAAAGTTTTTAAATCTATAAATTTTTTTGTTAATATAATATTGAGGAAGGTTTGACAGTAACTATTAGAAAATTTACCACGAAATCGAAATTTTATAAAAAAAAAAAAAATATACAAAAGTACTAAAAACCTAATTCCCAGATTTAATAGAAAATTCTGCAAAAATTTTACAAGAAAAATCAATCGCAAACAGATGAAAAAGAGATTCAAACACAAATCACATTGAAACTTTGAACAGAAGTAGCAAAACTAAGCAGAACGAAATTTAAAAAAATGTTCAAAACAAAATTCTCTGTGAAATAAAAGCCTAACAAACAAATTCTTTTTTCAATTTAAATAACTCCAAAGTGCCCAAAAATTTAGTAAATTGGAAAGTCAATCGAAAAAATTAAAAAATAAAAAAAACAAAATTTTCAAAAACATTTTAAAAATCACAAAAATTTATGTTTCGCCTAAAAATCAAAAAGTAGCAGATTCATTAAAAAATATTAAAGTATATGCGAAAAAGTATGTATGTAAGGTTTCAAGAGCTTAAGGCCTTTGGTAGACGATCAGTTCCTATATACTTGCACCATTTGCATAGGACCCCTATTAGGACCCATTAAATAAGAAAATTCTTTCTTTAAAAGAACCTTTTAAGAAAGTTTCTATTTTAAAACTCTTAGCTTGAATATATCAGTTGCAACTTTAAAGAAAAATCAACTTCAAACCTTTTTTGTATTGACATTAGTTTGATTAAATTGCTGTTGGCATTATAATTGATTCGTAAACAAATCGAACGCAAATCTAGTTAATCACTTGACTGACATATTATTAAAATTTAATTTTTGATGCAGAATTACTTAACGACCTTTAACACATCATCTGGTAAAATATTGTAATCGAATTAATAATAATTATGGCCACCTATTTTTGTGACCGCAGAAATAAAGTGACATAAAAGAATACAGAAATGAATTCATTAAAAAGAGCAAAAAAATTACATACATATGTTACACTTGTCTGTTAGTAACTTTAATTTAGATATGGAACCCTAAGTAACTTTTCACTCACGATTATGCACAATCACCATCACTAGTTTATGACCTTAATTTTTTTGCACTTACGCTCACGTGAGGTAACTAAAAATAACCCGCTATCACATAAACTCATGGTCGCGAGATACGAAAAAAAATTATCTTCTATATATTTTATTTTATTCAAAACTTATTAAAATATTTTATACAAACTCCCAGCCAGAATTTCGATTTTTTTTCCAACCTGGGTCTGAACCGTGGATATTACAAATGAATTAAAATTTTACTTTTCTGCATAACGTTCATTTCTTAATTTAATTTTTAGAAAAAAAATGCAGCATTTTCTAGATCGCTACATCCTTCATCTGAATTTTCATACGAAAAACTTATGTAAATATTTCAATAACACTAGAATGCTACTCATGCGTGCAAAATTTTTAGATGGGCACGATCGCATGCTTAGAGAAAAAATAACGCATTATAAAATGTGATTATGCAATCATAAGTCACTTGACTGTTGCCCATCTCTGCATTGTTTTTGTTGTATGTATTTTGTTTGTGCTTAAATCTACGCCTGGTTTCACGTGTAAATTGGAGTTTGACTCCAGTGACTGTAAAAATGTTCACCTTAAAATATAATTGCGTTTTTTTTTATTATTTTTATTCTTTATTTCTAAACTAAAAGCAGAATATTGACAAACTTAAAATCATTTTTCTTTAGGACGGTAATTATACATAAATAAATTATATTCGAGAATGATTGCGTCATGATTTTTTATATGTCGTAGAACAAAATATAAATGCCGATTAAACAAGAAAATTCAACAGTTATGTTGTCATCCTTTATTTTTCACACTTTTTATTGCTGACACAGTAAAACAAAATTTGTTTAAATTCGAAGCATTATTCTATAACTGTTCAAAATATTGGCCATGTACATTAAATTACAACCATTAGGGCACCCTTTAATTTCTTATTTAAATTATTTTTACTTCTTATTATACGTGATATAGTAATGGACATTCTGTCTTATTTTTAAGAATTTGTCTGTAACGGTTTCAATGATAGGGCCACAAAGGTCAAATTACATCATTTATAGGGACACCCTTTGATGTCTAATTTCAAATTTGTTACTTGTCATAGCGCACTTAGCAATAAAAGTTCTGTGCATATTTCAATCAACTGTCTAAAACTGTTCAACTGTTCAAGTTTGGTCATATACATCAAACAACAGTAACTAGTGTGACACTCTATAATTTGTAGTTTTCAATATTTATATTTTTTAATATACGAGACAAAGTAGTTGACATTCTGTTTAATGTTGAAGTGTTTGTATATAAAGATTCAAACGGTAGGGCCATATAGATCAATTTACTTCAAATATGGGAATACTCTTTAATTTCTAAATTCAAATTGTTATAGCAGACTTAGCAATAAAGGTTCTTTATAAATTTCAGCTGTCCGTTTATAACGATTCAAAAGGTTAACCACATCAACTTGCATCAACTAATGGTACACCCTTTAATTTTGAAAAAACAAGTGGACTTAGCAATAAAAGTTCTTTGTAAATTTTAACTATCTGCCTATAACAGTGTATAAGTTTGGCAACATACTTTAAATAACATTAACTATTGGAACACCCTTTAATTTATAATTTTGAAAATTTATGCTTGTTATTATAACGGTCATACTAATCGACATCCTGTTCAATTTTCAAGCGTTTGTCAATAGCAACTCAAAAAATAGGCGCATAAAAGTCAATTAACGCCACCTTTGCGGAAACCCTTTAATTTTTGAATTTATTTTTGTATTACTTTTTGCTACTAGAAGCTATAGTGATACACATTTTTTTTTTAATTTTAAAGCGGTGCCCTTTACGTTTCATAATGCACGTTGTTTGGGGACACCCTTTAATTTTTAAGATTATGAACTGTTTTTTAAAACGGAACCAATCTGTAAGCATAATCTATCAAATTACAATAAAATTTTCATAATCTGTTCAGAAATGACTGAGTTTTGCAGGCACAAACATGCAAAAAGCAACATTCAGACGAATTGATAACCTGCCTCTTTTTTTGAAGTCGGTTAAAAAATAAGTTTAATTTTAATTAATTTATTTTTTTTTTTTCAAAATCCTTTTTCATAAATTAACGTAGACTTGAACTATGAAATGCATAGGATCATTAATAGGCTGCACTTAAGTTTTCATAAACAAGTTTTGAGCACAACTAAAAAAAGTAAGAAAAAAAATATTCTCGTAAAATTGTTTTTTTTTTTTTGAGTCACATTATTTTAGCGCTTAGGGCTTGAAATGTTCAATGCATTTATTCAAAAGTGTTAATATTAAGTGTAAATTATCATTGCCTACTTCATTTGTATTTTGTATTTGTCATTACGATGGTCGAGGTCTCTCGTTTTATTCTTTTAAGGCAATGACACACACACACACACACACACACACATTATACGAATACGAGTATTTAACTCAAGCTTCCACAAAAACAAATTTTAAACATTAAAAAAGGTCCAAGCAATAAAGGTTTAAGCAATAATGAATGAAGTTTAAAATAAAATCTATAATAATAATAAAGAGAAAGTGAATGATGAAGACAAAGACAAAGACTAAGACATAATCAAGAGAATAAAAACCTAAAAAGGAAATTAAAAAAAAAAAACTAAGAGAGAGAAAGAGGAAGTAAAGCACAATATTTGGTGAATTGGAATCAACAGAAATACAAAATAAAAAATTACATAGAAGAATATAACATGGAGAAGAGGAAGAAGAAGCATTAAAATGAGTTATGCGGTTGGGTGTGTTACTGTCATTACATGCATCGTTTTTAAATGAATGCATGCCTTAAAATGTATAAATGTATTTATGACTGCATGTATGAATTAATGTGTTTTTGTGTGCACACATACATTTAAAAAACAAAACGCAAAAGCGCGTGTATGAGTCAAGACAAATTTTCATCAATTTTTATGCTGCTGCTGTTTGTTCATGATGATGTTAATGTTAATAGAGATGAGGTTGATGATGATGTTGTGATTGCTGCTACAATTTTTCTTGTGTGTATTTGTTGTGTTCATTGCTGTTGTTGTATTAAATAAAACCTCAGAGACGACATAAATACATACATATATATTTATATATTGTATACGACCTTCACCTATTTTCCCCATTTTTGTTTTTACCAATAACTTTTATAAAACATGAAATGAAACTGCAGAAACAAAATCTTCATTAACAAACACCAGCAGCACCATCATCATTAGTATCATTGAATAGCAGCCAACCAGCCACCCCCTATTTTAACACATACATTGATAACTTTTAAATATTTCATTTGTATGTGTGTTTTGTAAACACAAACATGAATACAAAGAGAACCTTTCAACTTTGTTGATTGCACTTACACTGCAACTTTTACAACAATTGCGGACAGTTTGTTAGAGAGTGAGTTCTTAAAGTTGTTGTTTCGTTAATACACTGGAAAAAAATTATTTACCAAATAAAGTTTTAATAAATTAAATATCAAAAAGATTTAAATTAGAAGACTCACATGATAAGAACTTTATTTGCATGATAGTGGGTGTTGAAAACGACCGTAGGCGTGATGGAAGGGTAAAATTTTATCAACAATTTTTCAAAATTTAAAAAAATATATATATCAACTTTTACATGTAATAAGAACCAAAAATACTTGCGACAGTAAGCGACAGTTTGTAAATATTTGAAGAATTTTTTTTTTAATATTATTTGAAAATATTTCACTTTTATTTGAAAAATTTTTGACTGAATACCAAAACTTGATTTTAAAAACTTTTAAACATTTTTTCATAAAATAAGTATATTTTTTAAACTTCAATAAAAGCTCTAGAAAAGTAATGTTTTTAATTCTGATATATAAATACAAATTTCTAACACTTTATAAGAAAAAAAATGGTCACAATAAACGCATTTTGTTTTATGTTTTACGTAACCAATTATGGTTGCAGCACACAAATTATGGTTGTAGCAAACAAATTATGGTTGCAGCAAACAAATTATGGTCGTAGAAAACAAATTATAGTTGTTCTTAACAGTACTTTACCCACGATAAACAATTCTTTGTTAGTATTTATTATGTGGTTACTATGTAGAAAAAACGCAACATGATTGTTTTTAACTAGAAAAAAAATTCCAACCACAATCTAAGTTTTATAACTTATTAAAAGTAATAAAATATATTTAACCATAATATAATATTATTAATCAAAAAATAATTTTGTTCGAAGTCTTGGCAAAATGCTTTTCTATCATTTAAGAGATTTGTATCTTAGATATCGGTTTATGTACGTAAAAACGCACAACATTACAATATTAATTTATTAGTTGAGAAAGTAGTAGTGTTTTTGTACCTTTAAAATAAAATTTATTTTTTTAATTCTTAAGCGCTAGGTCGGTTTTTAAAATAAAAATATGATTTATTATTTTTTATTTTGTCAATATTTCGTCACACCGTTGGGTGGCATCTTTACGAAATAAAGAACAAAATTATTAAAATAAAGTTTTTCAAATACAAAAAATAAATTAAATTAATAAATAAAATAATTAATAAATTAATTAATTGTTGAATTTATTTTTTGTTTTTGAAAAATTTAATTAAAATAACTTTGTTTCCGGTATGCTAAAAATGCCACCCAACAGTGTGGCGAAATATTAAAAAATAAACAACAATATTTTATTTTTTAAAACAGATCTAGTGCTTGGGAAATTAGAAAATATTTTTGAAAAAATAAAAAAAATAAAATTTAATAAGCAAAATATTGAAACAAATAAAAAAAATTATGTAGTAAATTTTTTTTGTGAAATATTACTTTTAAATAATTTATAAAACAAAATATTAATAAATTAAATAATAAACAATCGTTTTATTTTAAGGAAATGTTTACTTTTACGAAACCATAGTATAATTCATTACATGACATTTTCAACTATATTATGATATTTTAATATAACCCTGCATTGTTTATGTATAATTGCGCTAGTTTTGTCATGCTTATACTTAAAACATTATTATGTTACGATTTTACAATATTATTGTTATGTTAGACAACAATGTGGTCCCAAGATCAACTATATTTTTATTAAATGTAAGAACGACAAATATTAAAGCGTCACGAAAATATATTTAGTTCCTTACCAGAATTGAAATCTAAATAACGTTTTTATAAAGTTTTAGCACACAAGCAAAGCAAAAGCGACTTGTGGTTGCAGCATTCTTTCGATTGATTGACAGCCACGTGTATAGAAATACAAGTATAAAAGAAATAACTTTAAAAAAAGTTGCTAGACTTTCCTATATTACAAGATTCTAGACGTTTTAAATCGTCAAAAAAATCGCTCTTATTAGCGATATGGCAGTATTAAGCATAATGTTGAACATGCGCCATCATAAGAATACACTATTCAACACTCCATGTCTACACATGTCAATTAAGTATTAGAGAGGTAAAATTAAGGATTATCCTGGGCAGTAAAATTTTTAAATACGCAGTTAACTTAATTGAATCTAATAATATAAAACTAAAAATTTGACAAAACATCCTTTATTAAATCTTATACTGAAAAGTAAAAAAAAAATCCAAAGTTATAAATAATATTTTTTCTCTTTAAATGACCACTGTCCTGGTGCTCCAATTACTGATTTTTTGATTTTTCCATTGGCTTCGCCGACAACACCCACTAAACTTTTTTGTAGCAACTGAATGAAATGCAACAACTACAACAACAACACAGAAAATCACATTCGCTCAACATTTGTTTTTTTTTTTTTTGTGAGACATTATCCATGCACACTTAGCCACCAGCCATGACACTTTTTTTTATAGTATATTTCTATTTTTTCTTGTATATTTTAATTTTAACACAAGTGTTATTTGTTATTTATTTAAATGTAAATATCTACATGTGCACATGAACGTATGTATGTATCTAGACATCTGTATGTGTGTGATTGCATTATTATTTATGTCAGCTTTATAAAAAAAATATAATTACGTTAGTATAGACGTTTATATGTTTGTGTGTATGTATGCATTTGTATTTATATTAAAACATCTGTTGGCTGGTGTATTTTGCTGTTTATAATTTTTTTATTGTAGTTAATGCACGCATTTTATAAATTAATAAAAACCTTTACACATCCTTGTAAATGTGAAAGCGTGTGTGTAAATGTCTGAGCTTTTTATTTTCCTTTTAATGCTAATTAATTATAAATGTTGTTGTTGTTATTATAATAATTAAACATATTTTATTCAAGTACTTTTTATACAATTCGCCCCAGGTTGAAAGGGTGTTTATAAGTTTGTCATACTGTTTGTAATTTTTACGGCACCATTAGTTGTTTATATTTTGGATTGTTACATATTAGAAAAAGATAATATCCGATTTTGAAATAGAATTTGCAGTTGCCTCAGTCGGTCCATAAATGATGCAGATATGAAGATATTGCGAAGGTCTCTTATTAATAATAATTTTTTTTATAATTCTCTTTTTTGGTATAAATGTGTAATTAGTAATAGGGCCTAAGTTCACGAATGCAAAAGTACTTTTATAAATTATGGATTAATTTTCAAATAAATCATGACGAGTTTAACACTTGCAGAAAAAATTATTGTAACAAATGTATTTATTATAATATTTTTTCTTGTTTTTAATAAATTTAGAAATTAAAATTAATAATTTTTATTAAGTTTATTTGTGTTTTAAAAAGAAAAATTCTTTTAATTCGTCAAGACATTAAGCCAGTACAAAAAAAAAAACAAGTAACAGTACTATATTCGGCTATGCCCTTCACCATCTATGTAAATCTAATTTAGTGAAGTAACTCCGATCAAAAAAAAAAAAAAAACAAATATTGGGGTGACAGAGAATTAAAAAATTAGAAAAAAAATGAAGTGCTACATTTATATAATTTTACATAATAATGCTATCGGCTCTTAATGGGTAAAGTATTTTTTAAAAATTTTAGTTTTTCCTTGAAGATCTTTTTAATAGCTTTAAAATGATATCCATATTGATATTTAAACAGTTTAACAATTTTTAGAGGCCCACAACTCGGAAAATATAGACGAGTGCCAATTTTTTCACGTGATGTTTTTTTTTTAATTCTTTATTACCCCATATATTAGTTTTTTCATTGTTCCAAATGAAATAGAAAAATTAAATGTAGGCGTGCCGTTTTGCCCTCTGCCTCGAACGACATGGATCGATCATGCTTATTTCCAATGGCACCTCTTGCGACACTTTGTCTGATCGATTGGCGTATTAAATTTTCTCTAGCTGATCTAGCGCCTTGGCAAACTTGATTTCAACACTAACACGAACGGACATACAGACATCGCTTGATCGAGTTCGCTATGCATAAGGCATCAGAATATAATCCAGCACGCTGTAAAGAAAATATAGCGGCCGTCGCTTAGAGTGTACACGAAGACTGTGGAGACTCGATTCGGCGCTGTTCGCAGCAACTTGGACTTACTTATGGAACGGCTTGGCGTATTTTACGTTGAAATCTTAAACAGAAAGCGCTTGTGCAACAACTGAAGTTTTAAGAAGATCTAACATTTTCGAGGCAAATTTTGTTCAGCTATGAGGTCCATTTCTGTCTCAATAGATATGTAAACAAAGAAAACTACCGCATTTGGGACGAAGAGCAACCTGATGAGATTCAAGAACTGCCGCTTCATCTAACAGTTTGGTGTGGTTTTTTGAGCCGGTGAAATCATCGGTCCATATTTCTTTAAAAATGATGCAGGTGCGAACGTAACCGTCAATGGCGACCGTTATCGTGCCATAATAACCTTCTATTTGATTTCAGCAGGACGGCGCAACTTCCCACACATCGCATCAATCAATGGATTTATTAAGAGAACACTTCGGTGAGCAAATAATTTTAAGTTTTAGGCTGCTCCAAGACCGCTCCAAGGTCGTGTGCTATTACAAAAAAAAATTTAATAAATTATAACCCTAAATTTTCTATAAGGATTTTTTGTTACGCTAGAGATGATTTGAAAATTATATTTTTCTTAATTAGGTGATTAATTCTTTATTTATTTAAAGTTTTTCTAACAAAAAATCCAAAATTCAGATAAAAAATTTATGTTTAATTTCATAAATTCATTTATATGAAAAATTGTGCAAATGAGGTTTTTAACTTCATCCAATGATATGTTATCGTGGAATTGATAAACATAACTGCGTAAGATGAATGGTATATGGCATTCGATAACACCAAAAATAAATCTCTCAATATTATTAGATTTATACAACGATAAAATAAAACACCACGAAAGTATAATGTTTGCTGGTTTTATGCGAAACATTTGTGTAAATAGGAATTTCATTTATTTATTTTTCTCTCAAAAAACAAAAAAAAAATGATTAATTAATAATAAAATTATTTAGCATAAATCTGTTAAGAACGTGGGTGAAGGCAAAAATACTGTGGGCTTAGAAAAGGACAAATAAACATTTTTTTTCAGAGAAAAAAATGCAGTCATAATTCCTTAATATTACTTTAAATACGGTTAGATTAGTCAAATATTTGACCAAAAAGACGTAACCACTAAATAATGGAAACAAATGTTTGTCCTTCTCAAACACAAAAGTGTTTAAATTAATCGACATTCGTAATGATACTTGTCAGCGAAGATTGAATAAACTTATATTAAAATAGAAATTATGCTTTTTTGGTCAAATATTTGACTAATCTGACCGTAACTTTACTTGCATTTTTAGAAATAGTTACATGATCACATTCACAGTTAAAGTTTTTTAGGGTTTTGTACTCAAAAGGAAAAAAGGTAGCGCTTTAGTTTTCGCTATAATGTCTGTCCATCTATCTCTAGAACTCTAGTAAATGGTTACAGAAGGTGTAGTACTTAAGCCGTTATAACAATAAATACTAATAATCAAAGGGTGAGCCGAAAGTGACGTGATGTTGTTCGAAATATTGCTATTTTTACTGTTGATAGGCAATCATGTCAAATTTATAAATTTAAAAGCAAATTGAACTAAAGGGTTTCCCAATAGTGCCGCAATTTTCACGTAAGTATTCAAGTTTTTGCACTGCAACAGGCAGACACTTTAAGTATTTTTATGTTTGCTACAAGAAGAAGTACATAAAAATAAAACTGAAACATAAAGGGTGTTCCTATAGAGGCGTAACTTAAACATATATAGTTTTAGTTCTTCAAGCGTTGCAGTCATGCATTAAGAATTTATACAGAATATTTACAAATTTGTCCTCTATAAATATAAGTGCAAACAATAAATTTAAAAATCAAAGAGTGTCCCATAGAGACTGGGATTTTGACAAATATAACCTTGTCTTCTTAAGTGTTATAGGCAGACGCTTGACATTTTTACACAGTTTGTATTGCATTGTCTACTAAAAGGACAATAAGAAAAATTTTATTAAATGAAAGGTGTCCCGATAGTAACGCAGTTTTAACGCATATGAATTTACGCAGAGAATATGTTTTTAGTTTGTTTGTATAAAAAATTATATTAAAAGGTGCCCCAATAAGAACGTTATTTTCGCAAGGCCTTAATCAAAATTAAATGAAAAGTATTTATAACTGTTTCCGCTATAAGAAGTTTAAAAATAAAACTAAAAACTATAGAGAGGCCCACACTTGTAGGGAATCCTATATGCCCATCACTTGGTAGATTTATTGAAATTTTGGGAAAATTTTCTAGATTATCAGCTTTAAGGAAGCCTACTTCTTCAATAATAAATTTCTGTTAAATAAATTTTTCTTCAATAATAAATTTCTGTTAAGGTGGCCAGCAGCAAATTATTAAAAACAACTTGCGTATATTTTTGGTTGCTAGTTGACTGCAGCATTTTGAAAAACGATAATTTGGAAAATTTTTTGTTTGAGCCAAACGATTTTTTGATGAGCTGTAAGTCATGACGTGCCGTCATACTAAAAATCTTAAGCAATAAACAACGACATATCTAGCAAACAACGTTTACAAAGCAGTGATTTTTAACTGAACGTAGTGTTGTTGTCATGAGAAATTCTTACTATACAAATTTTATATATTTTAATTTGGAACAAAACAATTTTTTTTTTCTAAAATAAAAATTTATGAACCGTTACGACTTTTTTTGGACAACAACACCATGATATTTCATTTTAACTTGCACAAACGGTTTAGACTGAATAGCAGATCTGTACAAAATACTCTAGAAATTCATTGCCAAATAAATAGTTTTAAGCCGGCTTAAGTTCACCTATACTTTGATTTCTAAATTTTTTACGAAAGAAAAATTATTTAAAAATTTGTTATACCCTTCACCACAAAATACAATATCCGATAAAGTCATATATTCTAAATTCTTATGCATAGTGAAGTCGATTAAGCCATGATCGTCTGTCCGTCCATATTAGTGTTGAAATCAAGTTTGCCGAGGCACTAGATCAGCTAGAAAAAATATAAATATGGCAATTTACCAGACAAATTGTCGAAAGGGGTGCTACTGGCAATCAGCCAGATCGGTCTATCTCCTTCGACGCAGCGGGCAAAACACGACGCCTTCCTCTAATTTTTCTATATCATTTGGAACAATGAAGTTACTCTCATTAAAAAAAAAAATTGGCGCTCGCCCATATTTTCCAAGTTACGGGTTTCGGAAATTTTCAAATTTTTTAAAATATCAATATGGGTATCATTTTAAAGCTTTTGAAGAGATCTTTTAGAAATGCTAAAATATTTTCAAATGCTTAACCAATTCAGAGCCGGTGACAATTTTGTGTAAAATTATACTTTTTTTTCATATTTTCTGATGCTTTAATACTTGTTTTTATAATAGAAGCTTCATCACTAAACTACATTTACATACCTGGTGAAGAGTATATAAGATTCGGCATAGCCGAATATAACGCTCTAACTTTTTTTATATTATTTTTTGAACAACAGGTAAAATTAGACACAGACTAAAAATTTTGTATTTATCTATTACCTGAGATTAGCTTAAACGAATTTAGTAGTTTTTCAGAGTGTTTAGTAGCCCTCCGAGCGTATACTTTATTTTATTTAGAACAATATATTTTTGTTCTCATTAAATCCTTAATTTGGGCTTTTAATATTTAATTTTATATATAATTAAGTAATTAATTTTATTTAATATTTAGTTTAATGTTTGCAAAAAAACTTCTAACAAAAAACTTTTACTTTTGTAAAGTAACTTTTACTTTGTTCTTTTAAAATCTCCTTAAGAAGAATAATAATATTTAACGATCATACGTCCCATAGGAAGAAAATGTTTAAACTTTGAGACTTGTTTTTATTTCTTATGAGTTTATATTTTACATTTAAAAAAGAATTAAATACACACATTACTATTATATAATCCAGCGATGGAAAACGTAGTATTTATTTTCTATTTTTTTACGGGAGAAAATCCAAGTTCGGTTTTTGGGTGGCATTTATTTTTCTGCAAGCAAGTAAATATGGATTCTAGACAAAATTTCTTTTACAAGGTACTGCATCAGTTACACAATTGCATTTTTAAATGATTATGAGTAAAGTTCCATCGATTTTGTTTCATATATGATTTTTATTAATCATAACCTTAAATAGCCTGTGCACTATAACTCGCCGATCACTAGAAAATATATCGTAAGTTTATTGATGATTTCCACAGAGTAATCGCTGCATTTCAAAATCCTCAACAAAGCTCCTTATTCGATAAAATTTGGAACATTTTAAACCAATTCCTTGATTAATAGAGTTTTTCTAAGCACATAAACATTTCCGTGCGCACTCTTTTATTCTTTTTAGATTTCTAAAAGTGTGTGTAAAGTATTTTTCTCTTTTTATAACAAATCGAAATTTATTTCTTTTTATTCAATTTTTAAGCTCCCTATTATGTCTTAATCCTTTTAAAATCGTTGGAATGTCTGACCGTCTGTCTTACTCTTTGTCTGTCTCTGAATATTTACAGAAGGTGTGCTATTCCTATGGCCGCTAAAATATAGATAAAATTTAAAGTGTGTCCTCATAAAGTGTCTGTTTGTGTTCGCATCACGTAAAAACTGCTGTATGGATTTAAATAAAATTTTGTGAGGAGATCCCTTCGAACCTTGGTTTAAATATAGAAATTTTTGTTTTTGGTAAAAATAAGTCATTTCGTAGAAAATCTCCCTAATGAACACTCTTGTCTTTTTTTTAAACCGTAAAATCACAAATAAAAAAATATTAAATTAATAATCACACGAAGGGCCATGTTGATGTGCCTTCGAACCGCAACAGAACTAAAATTTACATACCATTCATAACGTGCATAAATAAAGTGTCCGCCATCTTAGTTTTTTTCTTCTGCGAATATGGTTGTGTATACGCTTGAACAAAGCTGGGAAATATTGCAAAATTACTTTGAAAATCATGGTAATGTTGCAGAATGTGTGTGCGAAAATTGCGTACGGATTTTGGAAGAAGAGAAACACCGTCAGCTCATTGATAAATCAAAGCGTGAAAAGCCAAAAACAGTGCGTACACCCAAGAATGTTGCTGCTGTGGCAGAAAGTGTGCGTAAAGCGCCATCAACTTCAATTCACTGTCATTCTCAACAATTGAACATTTCGGAGACATCATTGAGACGAATTTTGCATAAAGACCTTGATATGACGCCATACAAAGTTCAATTGGTTCAGGAGTTGAAGTCAACTAACCATCCAATGCATTTTCGCTTCGCTAAGTGGGCCTGCGATCGACTTACAAAAGATGCCGATTTTGCAAAAAAAAAAAACATCTTTTCAGATGAAGCTCTTTTCGATCATGGCGGGTATGTAAAGAAGCAAAATTATCGCATTTGGGGCACAGAAGACCCGCACGCATACATTGAAAAGCACCCAAAACGAGTCACTGTTTGGTGCGGATTTTGGTCCGGAGGCATAATTGGGCCATTTTTCTTCAAAACTGAGCAAAGAGTGGCCGTTACAGTTAATGGCGATTGTTATTGGGCCATGTTGAACGAATTTTTGTTCACAAATATTAAATAGGAGGATATTGGCAACATTTAGTTTTAACAGGACGGCACTACGTACCACACAGCCGAAGCTAAACTCGATGTTTTTCGCCTGTTTTTGAAGATCGCACTATCAGCCGCAGAGCTGATGTCGTTTGGCCACTTCGGAGCTGCGATTTGACGCCGTTGGACTATTATTTGTGAGGTGCCGCCAAAGATTAGTGTTACGCCGACAAGCCAGAGACAACTGACGCTATAAGAACAATATTCGTGAAGCCATTGCTGAAATACAGCTGCACATAATCGATAATGTGCTTAAAAGTTGGACCGATCGTGTAGGCTACTGCATGGCCAGCCGAGGCAGCCATTTAAATGAAATTATTTTCCATTCTTAAACGGAAGGATTGTACTTTCAAATTAAAACAAATTTGAGAAAATATTCAGTAGTTTTTTTATAGCATTTTTAAAAAGAAAAATGTTATTTGGCGGACCCTTTAATAAAAATTAAAACTTAAAGGGTGTCCCCATTTAATACTTTATTTTTACGTACATTTTTATGTTATTACCGCAATAAAAAAACAATTGAAATTTTCAGCAAGGAATAACAAAAACAAGAAATAAATATTAAAGGGTGGTCCATACATGGCATGAACTTAGCTGATTTTTTGGAAAGCGTTTTCATCTCCTCGCTTGACCGTTTGGGATAGTGAATACTTGGAGAACTAATTCGTCCTCCAATCCAAAACTACGTTGTATTTTTTTTTAAGGGTTGTAGCATAGAAGTCTTAGACCTGCAACAGAGTCCTTTTAAAAAAAATTCTAGGGTAATAAAAAATAAATAATATTTTGAATCACATTATTTTTTTATTTAACGTAAAAAATATAAATAAAATAATTTAATTAAAATTCTGGTTACGTTTGGTTTTACTGTAACACTTGTTTTTTATATTTAGTTCACAAATTATGTGTAAAAGTATGTTTAAAAATATTTGGGTTACAACTTCTTTTTAACGAGAATATAAATAGTAACAAGAATAAATTTTGTGAATGTATGTGAGAATGTTTTTGTTTTAATCTTTGATGCTGCTAATGATTTGTGTGTGTGCATTACGAATACATACAAACATATGGCGCCATACTCTTCTTTAAACAATAATAACAGCTATAAAAATAGTGTTACGAGCCATAGTAGTAGCAACAAAAACTCTACAATAAAAACAAATATAAAGCAGCAGCAATAACACTTATGTTTAAGTAGTCGTCAGTATCGTTTTACTTTTTAACAAATTTTGTATTGTTTTGTTTTGTTTTGGTTCTTTACTTTGGCCCCATTAAAACCAATATCTCGGATAAGGATAAAATATATAATTCGTTAAACAGTGATTAAATTCATGGCACTGTTGGTAGTATTTGTTTTTTTGATTATGTGTGAGTAAAAATGCCTCCATTAACAAGTCGGGGTTTATGTTGTTTTAATCGTAATTTTGTAGTTTTGTTGTGATGATTTTTTCTTCTTTTTGCTTCATACTCCAGCGCACTAACATCGTTCTTCTCTCACTTATCCCTTTTGCTCATTTAAATACTCTCAGAACTTTTATGTCACTCTCTCAGTTTATTAGTCTTTCTATATTTTTTGTTATTCTCTTTTATTCTTGTTGTGTTGTTTATAATACTTTGATGGCAATAAAAAAGCAAAGCGATGCCACCTGGTTACAAAAATGAGCAAAGTAAATGTAGCATCATAACATTTAATAAAGTGTACAAGATTAGAAAATACTTAATAAAATTTGGAAAATGAATTTAATTTATTTTAAAATTTTGAAATTTAGAGACGATATGCTTTAGAGAATTATAAAAGAATGAAAGAGTGTGCAAGAAAGCAGATACGTCTTTTCTAAATTAAAGTTATAAGTAACGAAAAGGTATTTTCTTGAAATTTATGAAATTATTAATAAACTAATAAATTAATATTTTATTATATTATATATTTATTTCAATTAAAATTTACTTTTTCGGCTTTGGTTCATTTTTTAATTTAACTTCTAAGAAAAATTATTTTTCAAACGCGGACGTTTTGCAAAGAAAACAAGAAAAATTAGACGCAGAATGTAATGCCGCATTTTCAGGACCGCCAAATCCATCATCAGCATTCTTTGCATCCATCACCTTGAGTTGCGTATATTGTAAATATCATTTATTTAACCAACTAATCAATATTAATTTGGTTGGACGAAATTCACACACAACTCAAAGCGTTTCTTTGTTGTCTTCTCTACAACACGTCTTGTACATTTGTTGCAATTTTTTTACTACACCTTCGGTATAGTCACGAAATGTAAATTTTATTTTTTAATCATTTATTTATTATTTTGAATAATTTTATTATTTTAGTTTTATAGCAACGTTTCATTTAAAATTTTCTGACGACGCTGTTGATAACAAACTTAAAAAAGGGGACAAAGCCAAAACCTAATTTTAATTTTTGAAATTTTTTCTCTTATTATTGGTAACTTAATTATAAATTAAAATCCCCATATCACCAAAAAAAATATTATTTTGCAGCATACTTTAAGGACTCACTGAGCTTATTTTATAATCATAAAAGCGATTTTTTCACGACTCGCTTGAAATAAGAATTAAAGACTCGTACACGATTGCTTTCGGAGCATCGTAGAGGACTCTTACGGAAGAGTCGCTTTCAGGACACAGTTTCTCCCGTTATACTGAACTTGCGCGATTGGAATACGACATCGCTGGCGATTAATTTAATCGTCTACATCGATCGTGGAAGAGTCTTTTACGATATTGATCATATTCGAGTCTTTTTTGGATCTTCTGCGAGATCCTAAAAATCGCCAATGCGCTCGTTTTTGAGTCGAAAATTATTGTTTTGTCACAAGAAAATGGTACCTTAGCCGCGACCTTAGACGAATCTTACCGAAGAGTCGCTTTCAGGACACAGTTTCTCCCGTTATACTGAACTTTCGCGATTGGAATACGACATCGCTGGCGATTAATTTAATCGTCTACATCGATCGTGGAAGAGTCTTTTACGATATTGATCATATTCGAGCCTTTTTCGGATCTTCTGCGAGATCCTAATAATCGCCTATGCGCTCGTTTTTGAGTCGAAAATTATTGTTTTGTCACAAGAAAATGGTACCCTAGCCACGTCACTTTTAAGCGAGTCCTTTATGTCTTGCGCTTTTGACTCCATTTTGATACTGTTTGCAATCGTACTTTTAATGAAATACAAAATTTTTTAGAGTCATCTTTTAGTGATAATTCTAGCGGTATGCGAGTCTTCTTCTAATCATATTATACGAACATTTTAAATAGTATTTGTTTTTTTAAATCAAACATGACACACAACAAAAATAAAAATAAAATAAAACAATCACATTTCGATCCTTTACATGATCACTTAATGATTGCACACATTCTTTACATTTTGTTATTTAAAAAAGTCACTTTCTTGTCGTCTGTTGGAGTTTTGTTGGAGTCTGTTTTAAAACGCCAACTGATTAATCAGTTTAAGGTCACCTTGGGTAGTCGTAAAAGACTGATATTCGTGATTTTTGTTAAAACAATCTTTCAAATGATAAGTCCCAATTCGCACGATGCAAGAAAATTAGACTGCTTATTTTCATTTTCTTCTTTAAACTTTCATTGGCGTTCGCACAGTACAAGTCTTATTGCTTAAATTGTTCAGATTTTTGCATTAATACACACACACACACATCTGTGTTTTTTGACATTACGAATATGGAAGCAAAACTAATTGCAAGTACAAGGAAGTCTGTACTCATTTAATTTTGCCTCACCCCGTTGCCTACAACTTAATCAGCTCAGCTTAAATACTTGCATCGTGCGAATTGGGACTAACTAGGAATTAATTACTTGCTATCAGTTCACTGTGAATTTCAAGTTTTTAAAATAAAACATTAAAATCCAACAATAATTATTCTTTATATAATTAAAACTGCGCTATTGAAATATAGAAATCGAAATACATAAAAACAAAAACATTTTATTCTTAAAATATGTTTTAGATAATAAATAACTGGCAACACTTGAATTAAACTATAATTAATGTTAAAAATCGCTTGAATCGGAATTAAAATTTCCAATTAAATCGAAACATATTTTTTTGTCAATAAGAAAAGGGATTGTGGAAATATTTTTAGGTTTCAATAGAAATTACCTTTATCTCTTTAATTAAAATGCAAATGGTTTTTTTAAAATGAATTAACACTGATGACAGATTTCTGTCTGCGATTAACAGCTTCATATTTCGACCTTCTGTGAACACTTAAATCGCTCCAAACAGCAATTTAGTAGTCCAATAACTTGACTTTCAATACAAAAACGTATTTTGTAACTTTTTTTTCTTCAATTGAATTTTTTAACAAGAATTTGTTAATAAAATTATAAATTTGTTTGTTAATTTTTACGAACACCTTAAAATTTAAAAAACAAAATCTTAACATGACTGCGACAGACAGACAGACACACTATAACGAGTTTTAATTTATTGAAATTTATACAAATAAATTAATTATTCGTACAAATAAACAAAAATAAAATACTTTTATTAAACATTAAACAATTTTATGAGTTGTTCCTACATTAATGACTGACTATAAACAATTTTGTAACAATTTGTTTTAATTTGATTTACAAATAATCAATTTTTACGAACCGATTAAAACAAACTTAATTTTGGTCGTTTACAAATCTCTTTGTATTCGAAAACATTTTATTTTGGTAATTTCCCATTTTTAAGTAAAATTAGCAAATACAGACACACCGACAGACTGTTTAATTTAAATAAGTTTGTTGTGAAAAAAAATAATAAATTGCTGGAGAGTTTTGAAATTTTATTATTTAATTATGAAATCTTTTTAATGAATTTGTTAAACTGTGACTTAAAGGCCATTTAAAAGATAAAATAAGTAGCAGTTAAAGTTATTGCATCTTCTATATTCTTCGCCACAGTGATTAAACTGATTAAAAATATTAAGATATTCTCGTATTCACAATAAATTTTGATCGACTTAAAAAAAAGAAGAGGGTTACTAATTCGCTTGTTTTTTTTTATATTTATGCCAACAGATCGCAGTCATTTTTTAAGTTAAACGGTAATGCTTATAGATTGGTTCATCTTCAAAAAAAGTTCATAATATTAAAAAGTCCATTAAAATTAAAGGGTGCCCCTATGCAACACATGCGGTTTTAACATGTCTGTAGAACCGTTACGGATACCCACATAAAATTTTACCAAAGTTGGCATCACTATAGATTAAAATAAAATAAAACATAAAAGGGTGACCCCATAGGTGACAAAATTTGACTAATATAACTTTATTTTCGGAACCGCCGGCGAATATGAAAATGTGTACTTTTATGTCTGTTATAAAATTGGATATAAAAGGGTGTTCCTATAGGTGGACTTAACTTTACTATAAAGGTATACAGAAAATCACAATTTACACAGAAAGCCTTAAATTCGGTAACACAAACACGTACAATTTAAATTTTGAAATTACAGGGTGTGCCAACGATGACCCAATATGACATATATAGCCTTATCTTCTAAACCACTGTAGTAAAACTTGTGAAAATTACATAAAACATATACTTTTATGTCTACTGTAAAATTGAAAATTACAGGGTGTACCCATAGGTGATTTTTTTTTTGTTAAAATATTTTAAAACGTTATAGACAAATAGTTAAAAGTTTCACAGAAATTGTATTTCTTAATCCGTTATAACAACTATGTAAAATTTAAAATCGGAAATTACAGGGGGTGCCTCTAGGTGACATAATATGACTAATATAGCTTTAGCCTCTGAACCATTTTAATCAAACACTTAAAAATTTTAAATTTTTAAATTTTATTTCATGTCTGCTTTAATTTTGAAAATTAAAGGGTTTCCCAATAGGTAATGTTGTTCGACGTATATGGGCTTAATTTTTAATCCATAGTAGACAGACGGTCACACTTTACACATAAAGTTTAATATTAAATCTGATATAACAACTACGTAAAATTAAAAATTTTTAATTACAGGGTGGGCCTATAGGTGTCATAATTTGACTTATATAGCCCTATCTTCTGAACCATTGTAGTCAAACACTTAAAAATTACACAGAATATTTACTTTTATGTCTACCAAAAAATTTAAAATTAAAGGGTGTCCCAATAGGTAATGTTATTAGACGTATATGGGCTTAATTTTTGTTCCGTAGTAGATAGAAAATCATAATTTACACAGAAAGTGTAGTTTTAAATCCTGTATAACAAATACGTACAACTTATATTTCGAAATTACAGGGTGTGCCTTTAGATGACATAATTTGACTTTTTTTAGTCAAGTACTTGAAAATTACAAAAAATATGTACTTTTATGTCTGCTATAAAGTTGGAAAATAAAGGGTGTCCCTATAGATGATGTATTTTGATGTTTGATTTTCAACAAAAAATAGTTGAAATTTATGTAGAAAGTGTATTCTTAAATCCGATATAACAATTATGTAAAAATGAAACTAAAGGGGTACCCATAGGCGATGCTATTTGAGGTGTATGGTCTTATCTTTTGAACCATTAAAAACAGACTGTTATGATTTAAATAAATTGTGTAATACTACGATCACAATAATACTAAAATGGCCTTTTCTTAACCGACTTAAAAAAAAGAAGGAGGTTATCAGTTCGACTGAATGTTCCCTCATTATGTCTGTGCCTGCAGAATTCAGTTATTTCTGAACTGAATTTGAAAACTTTTTGTTATTTGATAGATTATGCTTACAGATTAGCCCCGTTTTAAAAACAGTTCACAACCTTAAAAATTAAAGGGTGGCCCCATAAACATACATGTTTTTTTTAGTGCATTATAGCCCTTTAAAATTTAAAAAAATTTGTATTACTATAGCTCCTAATAGCAAAAAGTAATACAAAAATAAGTCTTAAAATCAAAGGGTGTCCCCACAGCTGAATTTAATACTCCTTTTTTTAAGCCAGTATAGGCAAACGCTTGAAAATTGGATAGGATGTCGATTACTATGACCGTTCCGATAATAAGTATAAACATTCAAAATTATAATTTAAAGGGTGTCCCAATAGTTAATGTAATTTGATGTATTTGGCCAAACTTTTGAACTTTTATAGCCAGATAGTGGAAATTTGCAAAGAACCTTTATTGCTAAGTCCACTATAACAAAAGTATACAATTTAAGTTTAGAAATTAAAGGGTGTTCCCATATTAAAAGTAAATTAACCTATAAGGCTCTATCTTTTAAACCGTTTTTTACAAACACTTGAAAATTAAACAGAATATCTACTAATTTGTCTGGTATATTAAGAAGTATAAATATTTAAAATTATATATGATAGGGTGTTCCAATAGTTGGTGTTATTTGCTGTATATGACCAAACTGTTGAACAGTTGTAGGTAGTTGGTGGAAATTTGCACAGAACCTTTATTGCTAAGTGCGCTATAACAAGTAGCAAACTTGAAGTTAGAAAATAAAGGGTGTCCCTATAACTGATGTAATTTGACCTTCATGGCCCTATTATTTTAACCGTTACAGACAAACTCTTAAAAATTAAACAGAATGTCCTTTAGTATAGCAAAAGAATAATAACAACTATAAATATTTAAAATTAGAAATTAAAGGGTGCCCTAATGGTTGTAATTTGATGTATATGACCAATATTTTGAACAGTTACAGAATAACGCTTAGAACTTAAACAAATTTTGTTTTACTGTGTCAGCAATAAGAAGAGTAAAAAATAAAGGGTGACCACTTAACTGCTAAATTTTCTTGTTTAATCGGCATTTATATTTTGTTCTACAGCAAAAAAAAATCCTGACGCAATCTTTCTTGAATATAATAGAATATAATTAATATATAATTACCATCCTAAAGAAATATGATTTTAAGTTTGTCTGTTTTAAAGTCATTTTTTTTTTTTTTTTTTTTTTTTTGCAAGAATTATTAACCATTTTAGTCAAACACTAGAATATATAAAATTTGTATTTATGTGTCCGCTATAAATATTTAAAACTCTAAATTGAAGGGAGTTCTAACATGTGTTGCAACTTGTCTTATATTATTCTATCTCCTGAATCGTTTTATATAGAAAACTGGTTACAAATTTTACTTCATAATGAAAACCCGGGCGGGCAGAGGGTTTTCTTTTAAGAATTATTTGTGAATATGGTAATTTTTTATTTAATGTTTACAATTAATTTAAACAAAGCTATTCCAACATTAATTTAAGACTTTCGAAAAATATGTTTTTTATAATTATTTCAATTTATTTATTTATTTTTTTTATTGTGTAAAATATGAATTTTTTGGTAAAATTTATATTTCTGATTGAAATCTTGGAATTTTTGAACACTTTGTTATAATTTTGGTATAAGACTTATTTTTACCTTGAACTTTAATTTTTTGTATAATTACACCTCAAATTTATATTTGCCATGAAATTTTTAAATTTTTGTACAATAATCTTATTATTATTAAAATAGCGATTTTTATGGAAAGATTTGGATATCTGGAAATCTTAATTTTTTTGCAAAATTTTGTTTTTTTTTGTTTTGTCTATAAAATCTAGATCTTATTGTAATACGTATCTTGTTTTTTTTTTTGTTTGCAATCTCTTGACAAAATTTAATTGTTTTTGTGAGAATTTTTCTATTTGTTTCTATTTTTTGTTTTTTAATTTTATAAGTGACTCTTCGATTATGAGGTTAAATGGAATTTTAGGCTGAAGTTGCGGATAGTGAATGTGTTTTTTTTTTTAAAGTTCAGACCTTTCGGTACTTTTGTTTTTAATAACGGATTCTTTAGTAAAATTAAGACACTTTATCTGTGTTTGAAATATTTTGTTTAGTAAATATTTTTAGGTTTATTTTTTGTGAATTTTTAGATTATTAAAAATTTTCAGTTGTTTTAATAAAATTAAAAATTTTTTTTCGCGGAGTTAAAGTTATTTTAGACAATTTTCAGTTTTTTAACATTAAAATATTTGTAGAATTTTACTATTATACCTTAAACTTGAATAAAGAGAAGTTAAATATTCTTGTTGAAATTTTAGTAAAAAAAAATTGATTTTTTTTGTGTTTTTTTTTTTTTTTTTTTTTTTTTGTAAAATATAAGATTTTGTTTTAATTAATATATTGTATGTTAAATCCGTTTTGTTGTTAAAAAAAATTAAAGAGTATTTTTAGCTTAAGATTTTTTATAAAATAACTTAATAAAAACAACTCAAGTTTTTTACATTAATTTCTTACTTAACTGAACTTGGTGTAAATTAAAAATTTTTCGTAATTTTGATTTGGAGCGCATTTTCAGTTTTTTTTTTTTTTTGGAAAACAATTTTTTTTTTGTTTTTTTTTTTTTTTGGAAAACAATTTTTTTTTTTTGTTTTTTTTTTTTTTTTTTGGAGAATTTGATTGGTATTTTAATTCACTTTTATAAAATGAACCGTTTTGTAAAATTCAATATATTTAAAATTTTTTTAAAAAAAACTGACACGTTTTGTGTTAATATTTACAGTAAAGAAGTCATTTTAATAGTATTAAAATTCAAATTTCGATTAAATTAAACGGCGGGTGCAAAGTAATATGTAAAGTTTACCCTAAAGATAAAATCTCCTTAAGTTAAAAAATTAAATAGAAAAAATCTAACATTTAATATTCCCAAAAAAAGCCCAAAATAAGAAAAACTTTTAGAAATATTTTTTATTATCGACTCGGCACACAAGTCAATAGTTTGTATAGAAACTATTTGTAAACATTTTTTACTACCAGCCCTACTGTGCGCTGTTACACAAGAAAAAAAAGCTGTTCATGTTAATAATTTTTATTTAAAAAAAAAAACATGTTTTTTAAAAACCTTTTAAATTTATTTTGATTTAAAAAAAAAACAACAACAAAAAACTTAATAAACAAATCATTAAGACAACAACTAATTTAATTTAAACATTTTCTTCATAAACCATAAAACATGTTAAAAGTACAAATATTAAGTTGAAAGAACGAACAACAAATCTCCACAAATTGAAAACTGGAAATTGTTTATTTATTTTAAGGCATCATTTTTTTATTTAGATCACGAATTAAACAAATTTACACTTTTACTTCTGCACGTTTACACTTACATGACAAGGCTTGTGGCAGAGGGGGAGTAGCAGTAGCAGCATCAGCAATAGCAGACGCAAATAAAACAAAGGAGTTTTATTTTTATGTTAGGGATACAATTTGTTATTTTGAAGATTTAAAAACTTTTAATCAATATTGTTTATAGTAAATGTTTTTTTTTTTATGTACAGCTTTTAAAGAAAAACAATAAAAAAAATACAGGCTAATTTTTTAATGTTTGGTTTTTAGTACAAAAAAAAAAAAGAATTTCAATTAAACTGTCAAAACATTTTGTTTAGAATTGTTATTATATGTAAATTTGGAATATAATCCGTGTAATATAAAAACAGATTTGTCGATTTTTTAATCGATAAAATTAAAACAGTAGCGCGGGGAAGTTTATTTGACGATGATTTTTTTTGTTTAACATTTTTTATTTCATATTTATCATTTAAAAAGCAGCCTTATTTTGTAAATCGCTTAAGCTTAATCTCCATTGCTTGAAATCCAAAAAATCTATTAAGCGATTTTTGGCTACAAATGCTATACTTCAACACTTTTTGCCGTAATTTAATTTAAAATTTTTTGCAATCGAGTTTTAAGATTAAGCTACGAGAATTACAGAATAAGACTGCAGGAAAATATTTAAGCCAGCAAGTCTTTGCTTACAGAAAGTTCAATATTCATATTACTTGACTTTTCTAAGGGAATCATAAATGTAAACTAAGCCAGTGTTGCCAGATTAGGGATTTTGATCCCAAAATGGGAATTGGGTATTTTTCTGTATTTAATTTTTAAATGATTTGCTTATTTTGCGGGGATTTATTTTGTATTATTTCTAGCAATTAATTTTTAGTCAACCCTAAGATTCAATTGACTTAGATTATATTTTTTTGAGGAAGGAATTAATAAGCAGAGTACATGACTTTTAAATTAAAAAATTATTTGCACCAAACGTTAAAATGATTTCCATTAAATCTTTTTTTTTTTTTTTTTTTTTGAAAGCACATAAACAATTTGCCCCAAATAAATGGTTCGCTTCAAAAAATAAATATTTAGCGCAAATTTCTGTGTGTGTACATCAAAAAGCTAATGAATTAACACCATTTAAAGACACCTGGTCTTTTTTAATAACCTACGGGAAATGATTGAGTAAAACACCTTTCTTTGACTTTGACAACAAATATGAACAGAATGAGAATTATTACAGATTTCAAAATTTTAAAATAATATTTTTATCTTAAATGAGGATGTTCGACTTGAAAGTAATCTGGCAACCCTAAAAAAATCATAAGCAGTAATAATTATAGAAATTTAATAACACTAAGCAAACTTAGAAAGGATAAATTTTTTATGGAGGGAACATCGACGGTAAATGCAAAGGTTGCGTTCAGTTGACACTCTAAAAGCAGCTTTTAGACGCCCAAACTTTGCATGTGACATCGGTTTGTTGACATGCCATCGTACTCGTGTTATAGGTTAAAATTCGTGTATGTCAGCAGCGCTGGATGGATTTAAAAATTTTTTGATTTTAAAACTTTCTCTCTCTCTCTCTTTCTCTCTCTCATCAAACCGCTTTCATATACATGGTTTGACCGTCTAATAGCCGCCAAAAAAACGACGTATTTAATTGCCCGGAACACACCACTTACGAAGTTTAATTAACAATAAAGTTTATCATGATTAATTCTTTTGATTTGGGAAGTATTTGACTTTTCGAGTTCGTTATCCAAAAGGTTAAAAACGTGACTTTAATAATAACGCAATAATGAATGTCCGTCTCTAGTAGGCCTCTAACTCTAAGCATTTGAAATTTTTACAAAAAAAAATAATATGAGGTAAAAATAAAAGGGTGTCCTTATAAACACCCAAAGCATGTACTAAACAATAAAAATTTCTAAAACTTAAATTAAAAGATTAAAGAGTGCCCCACATGAGATCTTACTTTAACGTACATGATTTGTGTTATGAACCCCACCATACAGACACAAAATGTGCGCTTGCTGTAATAATCAATAAAAATTAAAATTTAAAGTGTGTCCCTATTGAATATCTTGTTTTGACGTTTTTTAGCTTATCTTCCAAATCATACTTTAAAAAAGAATTTTTTTAGGATTATTTTCTATTAAATTTTTAATTGAATTTATTTATTTCTGTAATCAGAAAATTGTTTTCTTATTTTTTAATTAAATTTATAATCAATTTAATTAAATATTTAATTAGAAAATGATATTAATATTATTTTTCAATTAAATATAAAATTGTGCTAATTAAAAATTCAATTAAATTTCAAAATGATATCAAATAAAACTTTTATTGGATTTGCACCTGTTACAAGTTTTTCTTATTTTTTTGCGTATACGTAAACTTTTATAAAAAAAATAGTAAAAAAAATTAAATTTAAAAGTGGCACATACAAACATGGTACAGTGTGCTTCCTAAGTAAATCCAATTTAAATTAATTTTATTAACTGCTCACAGGGCTCCTTGCATTATCTTATAGTTAGACTTCTCTTTCTTTCTTTCTTCCTTTCAACTTGGAAACTTCGAAATTTGTTATAAAAAAAGGTTTTAATTTTGGCAAAACGTAAGAAATAATTTTTCAAATTATTTTGTTTTTAGAAGGCAACGGCTCCAGTTCCATTAATTTTTATTTCTTTCCTTTTAAACCTTGAAAAACATATTTTTTAAGAATTCAAGTTTTAAGCTAATTTAAGCGTAATTTGTCTACTAAAATTTTGAATTGTGTTTAAGACAAACTGTACTGAATATTTATTATTTTCACCACTAAAAAGTGTGGTATATGAGCGAATGATAAAAAAGAATAAGAGAGAAAAATTTTAAAACAATTCGAGCAGTCGAGGTGGCTACATTTATTCAAGTGCCTAATTGATTGGTTAACAAATAGAGAAAACAACGAGTTCAAATCCCAACAGAACCGGCAGTATAAAGATGGATGGGTTTTTTAAGGCGATTACTAGAGAAAAATAAAAAATGGCAGAAAGCAAATAATTTATGTTTTGAACCATGAAGAATTCTCAGGTAGAGTACTATGAAAGAACAACGTAACATCAGTGTGTAGCAATAAAGGCGGGGTTGATTGAATGGCTTGATTGGTAAATGGAAAATTTTGAGTCTGAATTTTGACGTATCCAAAGTTTATGTGATTTGTTAAGACGCATGTTTAGTCAACAAAAAATCTAGCCAGGGCCACTGTGTTAAAAATCTAAGATGAGAAATGGAAGAAAAGACGGTCAATGAAAGAATCCGGTGCTGTGGCGATAAATGATTCATGCAAGTTAATAGTTTGTTTCAAAAACAATATAAAATGTTATTTAATGAAAAGGAGTTTTTTTTATCAAATTAATTTTTTATGAATATTACACATTATTATTTTAACATACCCTTTACACATCCCCTCTATGATCTTAAAATGTGACTGACTTACTGACTAAATAAGTACCTTTAAATAAATACTGCCATCGAATTAAACCCAACCAGTCAACCCTGTCATTTATATAACGAGTATTAAACAGCAGCCCAATATAAATCTGTATATACTTACACTCACACGCACACACATGTAAATACACGAGGGAGCAGCCTTCCTCCAATCAGCCAACTTAGCAAGAAGAATAATATTAATCAACAGACAATTCAAAGAACAAAAAACAAAAACACTATATCGCCAACATCACCATCCTTTTCAACCTAAAACCGACGAACACGACTTATTTTTATAAGTGCGATTTGGCAACAGACAGACGGACAGACAGACAGACAGACAGCAACAAAAGAAAATAAAACCAATCACTTTAATATGTTTAAATGTGTGTTTGTATATTTGTTTTTAAGGGATTTTAAGAAAACAGATAAACAACAACAAGAAAACACATACAAACAACAACTCAATTGAAAAAAAAATAAACCTAAAAGGACAATGTTGAGAATGGGTGTTGCAGGAGGTCATAACATAAAGCATAAAAAGACTTTGAAAAGTTAATAGTTAAAAATTAAAATAGAAAAGGGAATAGAGGGAGGAGATCCAGCAAAGTTAAAGTGTTTTTATTAAGAAATGCTAATGTAGTTTGAATTTAAATTCAGCACGCTGTTGTTATTGTTGTTGTTTTTTTCTGTTTTCTGTTTACTGTTTGCTGATATTCTCTTTTATATAAAATTTAATATACTATAAAACAGAAATAAAAACAACAACAACCAATAAAATTTATAGTTATACACACCTACTGTCAAAACACAGAGATGATAATTTTAGTACTATTTATCTTGGCAATAATAAACGTAAAATTAAAAGGTTTTAGTACTTAACATTGAAAAAGGGCGGGATTCTTTCTTTTCAATATTAAATTATAAATAATATATTAAGAAGTTAAAAAAGATGTAAAATAAAAAAAGAATTACGTCAATATCCATTAGAATAGCAAACAAAATATGTGGGATATTAAATTTTTTTCACCTACTCTATAGATTCTGAATTAATAAGTATTGACAAAGAGATAAAAAAAGCACATATGTATAGAGCAATAAATGGATTGAGTCTAAGCTTGTGCCATATAGATTAATTTAGTGATCGCTCTTTTTAGTTCAAAATTTGAAAATGAACTAGTTCAATATTTAGTTCAACGGCTCTCTTTAGTTCAAAATCTCTCTTAGTTCAAATGTTCTGTTGACGTATTGTTCGTACTTCTCAACTTTTAATTCATACGCTTTCTTTAGTTCAAAAGTTCTTTGAGTTCAAATGCTCGGAAATACAAGGGCTGCTCTATATATTTCTGGCCTAATAGTGAAAATGCGAATATTTAAATTCAAAAATGATTTTATTGTTTTTGAAAGTATTCTCCAGCATGATTTATACACTTTTGCATGCGCTCAAACCAGTTGTCGAAACACTTTTTCCACTCCGATTGAGACACCTCTAAAACATGGTTTTTGAACACTTCAACAGCTTCTTCTGGCGACGAAAATCGTTGACCACGCATTTTTTTCTTGATGTGCGGAAACAAGAAGAAGTCATTAGGTGCCAAGTCAGGGCTGTACGGCGGATGACCCATTAATTCGCATTTTGACCGGTCAAAAACGCTCTGGTTTGAGCCGATGTGTGAGAGCTCGCATTGTCATGGTGAACAATGATTCGTCTTCTCTTGTTGGTTTTTCGAATTTCTCCGATGACTTCAGGCAAACAAATTGTAGTGTACCACTCAGAAGTGACTGTCCTACGTTGCTCAAGCGGAGCAGTCGCCACATGGCCAGTTTTGCCGAAGAAACAGGCGACCATTTGCTTCGAAGTGCTTCTTCCACGAACAAATTTCGTTGGATTTTGCTCGTCTTTGAAGACCCACACGGTCGATTGTTGTTTCGTTTCGCTCATACGCATAGATCCATGATTCGTCACCTGTGACGATCTTATAAACGTCTTTTGAAGCACCGCAATCGTATTTTTGCAAGATTTCTTTGCACCAATCGACACGAGCCTTTTTTTGAGCGACTTTCAAATTGTGCGGGATCCAACGAGAACAAACCTTTTTTACGGGCAGGTGTTCATGCAGTATCGAATGTATGCTGGTGGAAGAAATGTCCAAGGATGAGTTCACGCACGGCATCAAGGTTCTCTGGCACAGCAGCCGTTTTTGGACGAACTTCACGGAATTCGCCTTTGAGCGAGCTTCGGCCACGATTAAATTCATTATACCAATTTTTCACAGTAATATGGGATAGTGTTTCGTCGTCATAGAAAGATTTAAGGTCATCAATGCACTCTTTTCGTGATAATCCACGTCGAAAGTTGTGTTCACGAGTTAATTCAATTTTTTTCTATATTAAATTTTTTAGGTCACTGTAAACAACTCAAATAATGGTCATCCGTCAAAACGTTTTGAGTACGGTTATGCTTAAAAATGACAAATTTTCCAATTGAAATGTTAGATTGCACTTGCCAGCGCTCAGTGTGCCAGGCCAGAAATATATATAGCAGCCCTCGTAGTCAACAAGGAATTAAAGACATGGATTCTAGTTCATCTTGTCTAATAGTTCAAATACACAGTTTAGTTCAAAAATGAACTAGGTGTACTTAAAAGTTTGAACTAGTTCATGAACTAGTTCGTTTGTGAAATACACAAGTCTAATTGAGTCCATACAGCACTTCATCTTTGTTAAGGCCACGACTGACTATCAAAAAAAAAATCGTACGATTCATTCGCAAGAAAATCTAATGGAATTTCATCCTACGTAGAAAAATCCACAAATGCCACAAAAAAGAGCCATTTATTGTCGTATACAAATCTTTATTTAATAGTTCATTTATATTAGACCGAAATGTACTAGATCTAATTTAAAAACTTTCTCAAAATCTAGTTTGTTTACATTATATTTTTTGACAACACTAGCAAAATTTCAATTTTCAATCAGAAAAGTAGGTATACAAAAATAATCTAATGCTAGGAACATAACAAAAACGAGCGATGCATTTCGCCGAGGGTGACGACTTGATCGGCAAAACATCGAAGTGTAAATACGTCGCATGAAGCACAATAAAGACGAAAAAACTTAGCTCATGGTAAAGTTATAACAGGAGCGACTGTTAGCTCCGAAGTTTGGTATTTTTATTTTTGTTCTGAAAATGTCAAAATTTTACAAAATATTTCAAAGTTAAAAAAAAGGTAGCAAAAATTATTTTAAATTACGAATTCGTTGGGTTAACTTCTTTTTTCTTTGTGGTTTAGTCTGCCTTTCTGGACACAGTGAGTCCAACAAGAAATAATGAATTTTCCTTGCATAAACCTCGTTAAATGTGCCTTGACACAGCTGTTGTAATTTTGAAAGTTGTTTACTGTTTGTAAGCTGACAAGATGAAAATATAATACTTTAAAAAGTAGGAGCGCTATGCCGAATCTTATATACCGTTCACCATATACGTAAATATAGTTTAGTAAAGTAACTTCAATCCAGATACAAAGATTCGGTTGACAGAGAAGAGAAAAAAGGAATACTACATATATAAAATCTTATGTAAAAATTAGTTGGTTCTTAATGGGTTAAGCATTTTTTTAGTTTTGGTATTCTCTGAAAGATCTTATCAAAAGCTTTTAATTGATACCCATATTAAAATCTTAAAAATTATGGTGCAAATTCGTACTTTTCTATTAAAAGTTCAGAGACTGATAACTCGGAACGCGAATTTTTTTACTTGATGTTTTTTCTTTCTTATTTTTTAATTCTCTATCGCCTCAAATATTTGTTTTTTTTTTTCTTTGATTGGAGTTAACTAGTCTTTTTTAAATGATATGAAAAAATATGAGGGAAACGTGGAGTTTTTCCCGCCGCCTTGAAGAATATGAGTTGATCTTCCTGATTTTCAGTAGCAAAATTTTGGAAACTATGTCCGATCGATTTGCGTGCCTAAATTTTCTTTAGCTCGTCTAGTGCCTTGGCAAACTTAATTTTAACACTAATGCGGATGAAAAAGTGGACATCTCTCAATCGACTTCGCTATGCATAAGAACTCAAAATATATATACTTTATGGGTTCACAAATTACAAACGGAATAAAAAGCTAAGATATGCCCTTTTTGTACTTTTTGTGGTAAAGGCTATAAAATTTTATCAATTAATAAGATCACAAATAAAAGCAATATCTTTGTTAGACCACTAAATATTAAAAAATAAAAATAAATTAGTTAATTCATTAAAATAATTTTATTTTCTAAAATACTTCCAAACTAATGCCTAACTACTAGTCACTTTGAACTGGATTGCTCGTCGTTCGCCGGCGTAAGAAATAGAAATAAATCTATTATGGAGTTAGCCGCGTATAGCAAATTTCGATCGACATCGTTGTTGTCTACATTTTTAAATATTACGATTGATATATTTTTTTATCACTCCTATGATTTTTTTTTTATGTAGAAAAATTATAAATGGTTGGTTCTAGTGAATAACAGAAGATGAATCGTTCACTTCAGAAAATATTAAAGAATTAACAATAGAGTAAAAATGGGAAAAACTAATTGCAGTTGAGCTATCCTGGTTCGCGTATTATTAAACGCAGAAGTCTAGGGTTAGGGAATATACAGCCCATAGACTGCATTCAAAGATTAGTCCTAGAACCATTCATAACCTCTAAAAAAGGAATCAATCATACGTTATTTCAGCTC
Source organism: Cistogaster globosa (assembly GCA_937654795.1). NCBI lineage: Eukaryota > Metazoa > Arthropoda > Insecta > Diptera > Tachinidae > Cistogaster > Cistogaster globosa. The sequence goes on along the minus strand of OW569403.1, from coordinate 13,340,865 downwards.
AGAAATATCAGACGGACCATCGATGCCACTCCGTTTCAGGTGCGGGTCACAATTATGCTGCAAAGCAGGACGCAAGAAGAGATGTGTAATAATTTTTTTTTCACCCTAGGAGCTTCTACAAAAACCATTGTAGGCAAAACCCATTCTAAATGCGTTTTTCCCCAGTCTTCAGCGTCCAGAAATCATAGTCTCCAAGTTAAGCATCTATGGCACAGAGATTCTTTGCGGTTACATCGTTTTATCTGGCTCTATTCTGGCACAGATCAAATGTGCAGTCAGGCATGTTGGCTCATAAGACCATCAATTCTGAACCAACCCTGAGCATATGGTTACTAATTAGGCTCTAAAAAGACCCAGATAAGGGTGAATCTTGAAGGCTCCACCATTCTATTTAAGGATCTGAATAGTGGCTTCCAAAAGTCTTAATAAAGGAAATATTTTTTAAATCTCTTTCTTTTTAGTTGTTATTAGTCGATGTACGAAATTAATCTGTTGAATCGGCCAAGCATATCAAAAGGAATTTCACCTTGTTTTTAGTTAATCATTTGAGTTTAATTTACACAGTCCCTTTACTCAATCTAAATAATTGAGCAGTAAGAAAAAAAATTTAAAAAAAAAAGGTTTTTACAATCACAATTTTACAAAATTTATTTAAATTTTTAACCAACTCAATTAAATATTTAATTAAAAAATAAATACAAAATTTTCTCATTAAATAATTAATTGAATTAATTAAAAATTTATAAGCTGTTTTTGTGTTACAGGCGATCAGCTCGTCTGAAAGTAACACAAACAAATTTTTCGAACGAGTTGATCGCTTGTATTACAGAAACAGCACATTAAAAAAACTTTAATCTAAATTATGAAAAACCTTTAATAGCAGCAAAGACTTTTTTGTGTTACCAGATTAAAAAACAAAATTTTGTAAATAATCGATAATTTTCGTTACATTGAAAACATTAATTGCGACTATCGATTTTCGATTAATCATGCAACCACTAGGATTTTATAAAATAATTATTATCACCTACTCTTTTTTAGCTCCTTTCCCCTCTTCTACTCAATACCTTTTTAAAGAAAACATCACTTTTAATTAATAATCATTATTTAAAAAGTCAAAATAACATTCAGCTGATGAGATTCTGTTCACTGTTTTTAAAAATGGCCACGGAGTTACCATTTGGAAAACACAACTCCTTAATTTTGCGTCGGGGAAATGAGGATCGAAAAACTTTTTTGGGAATATTAATATCTTGACGAGTTTTTGGAGATTTATATTTTCTATTATTTCTATTCTCTATTTTTATGGCCACAAAAAGATTACATAAGATAAAAGTATAAAAATAAAAAGTCTTGCAGAGAAAATTGAATCAATGAATTGAATAAAGCCTCTTTGCATTAGATTCAATGGATTTAGAATCATAAATTCTGTAGCTTGGGATTTTGGAAAAAAATTGAAAAAGGTTAATCTTAACCTTTAGAAATAATAACAAAATTACATACCATAAAATTGATTTGAAAAGCGAAATAGAGGAATGAGAAATGTGTAATTTTTAGTTTTGTGAATCTAAGTGAGAAGATATTTAAAGCTATTTCCATATTTCTTTAAAATTAAAAGGATTGTGTAGGGAGACATGAAATGAAAAGAGAATCATTATTCAAATTCAAAAAACCTCTTTGAAGGGTTTATTGCCAAATGAGGTTTATAGTGTGATCTTGTCAATTTCTAATTGGAGAAAGTTTAAAAATTTACTAGTTTAAATTTTAGTTCAAAGGCTCTCTTTAGCTCAAAATCTTTCTCAGTTTAAAGGTTCTGTTGGCGTACTGTTCGTACTTTTCAACTTTTAGTTCAAACGCTTTCTTTAGTTCAAGGCTCTTTTAGTTCATTTGTTCTTTTCAAAATATGACGGCAACAGTACCGTAGCATTGCTAACACGAATGTTTAATAAAATGCGTGCCAGCACTAATTTCATGTTCGAAATGGTCAACAAGTAAACACAGACATGGATTCTGGTTCATCTTGTCTGGTAGTTCAATTACAAAGTGTAGTTCAAAAATGAACTAGGTGTACTTAAAAGTATGAACTAGTTTACTTAGTTCAATCGATGGAATTGTTTAAATGAACTAGTTCGCTTGTGAACTGCATAAGTCGACGAAATAGTGCAGTTACTATAACACGCAGTCTGCTAATAAACGAAGCTGTGAGCCATGCGAACTTGTACGACAAGGTGAAGATATTTTCTGAAAGTCCCAGTGAAAAAGTTGTCTTAAGATATATGGACCGATTTACGCTGGTTAAAAAATCGTCATTTTATAAAAAATGTGCTGTTTGGTGACATGGATACAGTTAACAGAAAAAGGCTGCCTTGGCTAGGACAAGTTTTACGAATGGATAAAAATGTTGCAGCACGAAAAGTATTCCAAAATAACCTCGAAGAAACTCATAAAAGAGAATGTTCGTGGATTCATTGGAAAGACCAGGAGACAAATTACAGCAATCGATATCGTTCGAAATAAACATTTAAAATCTATCGATCGTTATTGGGTGCCATATTTTGCCCCCAGATATAAGAGGGTCTATGAAATACGATTAAGGCGCTAGGAATAATATTTTACACTCGGGGATAAGGTAAAAAATTTAATATAGGACAAATCAGAAGAAGAAGAAAAATCAACTTAACTTATAATTCAAAATAAAATTGAAGACAACACAAATAAAGTATTTCTATTTAAAGTTTAAATTAGATTTGCAAGCAGACATACGAAAGATGGTGTCTAAATTCAGCCCCTTTCGATTACCTCGAAAACAACAGAAGAGAGAGTAATAAAAGAACTAAATTGAGAGGGAGAGCAAATCAAAGATATTGAGAGATATGAACGATGCGTGGAATCCACCAGCTGATAAACAGCTGAAATCTTACCAGCTCCGCATCAGAGATTCTGGAGAGACTTTAAAGCTCCGGTTCAGATCTTAATAATTAAAAAAGAGACCCAGAAGATAAATAGTAACTTTGGGGAAAATATGCCTTCGATACCTACAGCCTACTGCAGCACAACCCAGTCCGGGTAAGATCAGTCTTATGATCCCGCAAGTAGACCCACTTTCCGCTCGTAGCCAGATAGTAACTAGGAATCTCATTTAGGAACTGGCAGAATGCTGCAGAATAATTTAATCTCAAATCAAAATCTTTTGAAAGATATAAATTAAAATATTATTTCTTTCGAAACGAATATTAAAAACTAAAAAAGAATTAAGAAATCCGGACTCTTATTTTTGATATTTTTATTACGAATAGCACTCAGGGGATGACTCCTACTTATGCAGTGTATTCTGCCAGAACTAGGAAATTAGATTGTGGGAAGGTGGACATTTGATTTGAATCTTTGCATTCTGAAAGTGAGAGGAAAGACCTCTGCATGGAATTTATTCCACATGCAAACTGTTCGGCTAAAAAACGAATTTTCTCTCTGTAATGCGTAGTGCGATTCACTGGCCAATCGACCACAAAGAAATGCCCTCTTGATACAAAGAGCGTTGCGTGAAATTACCAGATCTTCCTAATCTTATAAGAGCACATTGCGTTGAAGTAACGATATAACAACGAAACATACTTCACACTGCGTTGATACTCCAGTGAATCAATAGGGCAGGATACATCCTACTTTCACCGATGAGCTTTTTCGCTCTCTCCTGCACGTGGCTGAGTAACTTCACCGTCGTATACATGAAAGTTGTATTCCATGTTTGGTCTGATAAAGACGTAAAAGATAGCAAGGAGATCAGATGGAGTGGAAACCTAGACATTTGAATTCTTCTTTCGCGAAGTGAAAAATATGCTTGTTCCAACGAACATCATGCATTGAATTTTCATGCCAAGAACATCAAGAGCTTCTGATTCCTTAATATCTATATCATCCATAATTTCAGATGAAGTAGCACAAGCGCTAAATCCTGTTCGCGATTAATGGTATCGTCTATGGGTTTTCGCATATCTCCAATTTCTGGAAGACTTGGCCCATTGCAAAATAAATATGAATGGCGTAGAAGAAGAAATATATATTAGGACTTTCCAATATTCTTCTTGCCGGAAATGAAATTAACCATTGGCGAATAAAAAGCTTGTTAGGCTGTGTTTATTGATTTCCTCTGGTGCGCTTGATTAAATTCTTAATTCTTTTTTAAAAATTAGACAATTTTAGCGGTAAAAATATAATTCTTAAAGAGTACTTTTTTCAATTTAATATTTAGTACCATTTGGAATAAGGAATGCAGCAAAATGCAAAATAAAAGAAATAAAATTTTGTCATTTAACTTAAAAAAAGACTAAGGATTTCCAAATTTAATAATTAATTTTAATAAAATTATTTTTTTTTAAATCAAACAAAAGTTATTGTTTTGAAAATTTTTTTCAAAGATGTTTTCTATTTTGTTTTGTTAAGAAAGTTCTTGAAGTTTTAGTAGCAAAATATTATTTGATTTTCTACTTTTTTTTATTAGAAAAATACTTAAAGAAAATATTTCTGGATATTATTTTGTCGTAAGGTTTATAATTTATTATTGTTTTTATTTTTATTTTATTTTATTTAACTTTGAAGAAAGGTTTTGTAGATGAATAAAATTGTTTGTTATTATTTCGTGGTTTTACATAATTTTAAAGCTTTTCAATTGATATTTTATTATTTCTGTTAAAAATCAATTATTTGATTTGTGTTTTTATGTTAAATTATTACAGAAATTAAAAAACATAATTTTTGCACTTATTTATAATATGTGTGTGTGTGTGTGTGAGTGTGTATGCGTAAAATAATATATATGTAGTATATACACATTATTTCATTTTTTTTGTTGATGTTGTTTTTCATAATTTTTCTATATACTTGAATTTTAAATATTATTACCATTTTTACTGCATACATGTATGTATGTATGTGTTCATACAGCATTTATTATTGTATGGTTGTATGTATTTGTATATACATTATTTTAAACTTAAAAAAAACATTTTTTTATATTAATTCACTTTTTTAAGGGTTTCTTTTGCTGTTTAACAATTTTATTGATTTTATTTCTTTTTGTTTTTTTTCTCCTTTTTTTTTTTTTTTTTGCTAAAATAATAACTTTTTGTTTTTTAAATATTTTATTTTATTATTATTATTCTTGATAGAAAAATTTCTTAACTTGAATGTTTCTTTTTTTTTGTTTTTTTTTTTTTTTTGGTTGGTTGACAGTGTATATATCTACTTGTATGTAAAGTGTAGAAAAAAAATATATATATTATGTTTTTCTTTTTTAAAAAACGCGCGTCCCGTTTTAATTAAGTGGAGTAGTATTTGAACGTTTAGCGTTTGTATGCGAACTATTTTGGCCAATATCATACAGATGCTGAGGATGCTTTTGATGGTTGAAATGAAAAAGAACAACAAAAGAAAAACATACAAACAAATTCCTTCTCATAAAAGAAAAATCATTGCTCTCATTTCTATTTGCTCATGTATCTCTGCTAGTTAATTCATGTGGCTGTTTATTTCTATGAATTCCAACACACAGCTTTCGTTTTATCTAAGAGTGTGTGCGTGTGTTTGTATTTGTGTTAAGATGAGGGGGAAAATTGTTTAAATTTTACTTTTCTTTTTGCTTTTCCACATGGGGCTGTCAAATATTTGTTGATGTTTTTTTACTATTTACTCTGTTGTATTTGGTGTTATTGTTGTTGCTGTCATTCACAACTCAAGAATCAAGAGAGCGCAACTTTTCTGTTAACAACAATTTAAAATTAACAGTTGCTGAAAAATGTAGTTTTTCTTACAATTTGTTTTAATAGTCAAGACGACACTGACAAAAATACTTGATTTAGTTGTTAAACAGAATAAAATATGATTATAACCCAATTATATTATTGTCGTTGGAAATCATTTTGATGATAAAAGATAAGACAATTGTGATCAAATTCAGTGGTTCCAAACGTTTATTTTTCATAACAGCTAAAAAAGCTACAAACGGGTATAACTTTAACAAAAAAAAAGTAAGAGTAAGAGTGCTATATTCGACAATGCCAAATCTTTTATATCATTCACCATTTACCTAAATCTAGTTTAATTAAGCAACTCCAATCAAATAAGTAAATATAGAGGCAGCAGAGAATTAAAAAATAAAAATAAAAATATTTCACAAAAATGCCATCGGCTCTTAATGGATTGAGCATTAAAAAAAAATTAGTATTTCCTTAAAGATCTCTTAAAAAGCTTTAAAATGATACCCATATTGATCATTTAAAAATTTTGAATTTTTTAGAGGCCTAACCTCAGACAGACGGACATCGCTTAATCGACTTCGCTATGCATAAGAAGTCAGAATATATAGACTTTATGGGATCGGAAATGGAAATTGTCGAATTTACAAATGGAATGACAAAATTAATTATAACTCTTTTCCACTTTTTGTAGTGAAGAATATAATAAATAAAAAACATACAATACAAAGTGACCTGTGGCAAACTTTGTTTTGCCCAAAATAATTTTTTTGGTTGATTAATTTCGAGCACTCGCGATTCGAATCGAAATTTATTTTACTTTTCTCTATCGAAAATTATCTATCGTTAACAGATGACGCAGTAATAAAATTTCCAATTCAATCAAATACAATTTTCAATATTTAAACGAAAATCTGACACAGCGGACTTCGTTCAGTCCAATATCTGGCAAAAATATAAAAAATTAATAGAATTTTATTTTAAGAATAGAGCAGAAATTGTATTCAATTTAAGGCTGCTTGATAGAACACATTTTTTTGTTTGTCTTCCGCTTCAGAACGTACATGAAGAGTGAGAATGGTTTTCCAAGCCGGTAATGTGCATTAAAAAATTGTGAATATTTTAGAATTTTATTAACTGTGACGTTAGAGCTCAAATTATCTTATCGAAAAGAACATATATAGTGACCTGTCAAATGGCATAACATCCTAAAGCGCCACCTGTTGATCATTTTCAAATCTTCTTTCTTTCTAAAGGCCGGGGAAGATAGAATCCGTCATACGTGGTACTTTGATTTATTCAACTAAAGGCAAAGTAATGACAGATTTGGTTGGGAAAATTAGTACTTTGCTGACGGATATTTAACCAAAGTTTGCTATCTATTTTTATTCACTTGTTAATTTAATTTGTATTTTATTTTTTGCCACCAAAATTATTTTATTAAAACCACAGAGTACAATTGAAATAGAGCAGGAGTTAAAAGAAAACAAGAAGAAGAAGAAGCAATTAATAGCTGTCAAAGTATTTAACGTTCGTCAAAAGTTGAACAACTTTCGTACTTTGCGTTGACGTCACGTACTGATTGTGACAATGCTCTTAAGAAAACATGTATTTTAACTGATTTGTCAGTTAAATACGTCAAAGTTTAACGTAGAACGAATTCTATATGCCTCGACCTTAAACCTTTTACCTAGCAATCGTTTTTTTTTTTTTTTTTCTTCTTAAAATCACTAAAGAGGTATTTGCTAATTTTTATTAAAAAAATTGGCAAAGGCCAAAAATTAGCACATTTGGCAGCCCTGGTTATGGATTCTACACAATTTTTCCAAAAATTCGAAACCAATTTTTGTTAAATTGGTTTTAAGCTGATGGTTGCATCGGGAATATTGGATTTTTAGTTTTAGTTTTTGCTACACAACAACACTTCTCCTTTTTGTAATGCATGTTTTATAGCCTCCAGTGTTAGTATGCTTGAACTTTCTCGTCGTTTTCGATCACTTCTGAAGTTATTTTATCGGTTTTTTTTTACTCCGCTTTGCCTTGGTTGTCTGCCAGCTTTTTTTTTTAATCTTTTCCAATGCTTTCTTTTTCACTCTGCAAAACTATTGAGTGACCACTTTTTCTCTTACTTCGTTGTATCGGTTCCAAACCTCTAAAATTAGTAGCCCTCTTTCGTCCCTGATTTTTACACACTCAGGTAAGACTTTGTATCGTGCAACTTGTATCAGTTGTAGTTTCGATCATTGGCACAGACCTTTCCATACTTAACTAAACATATCCGCCCATTTATCCATTTCTCTGTCTCTCTCTCTCTTTACGTTCTTATGACTTCGATGATATTTTGAATCTACATGCCATGACTTTTAGAGAAAAAAGTATCACCTGCACAGAACACAAGTCTGGTATCCGCATCTAATTCCTCGGTAGGCACCTATAGTATTTGTTGTTACACCCTGAATTAGAGAGATATTTTAAGAGAGCCGATACTCTCAATACACCCTACTCAATATTAATGTCATGTTTTGGCAAATCACAAAGAAATTAAGTTTTTAATTGATTTAACTGGATTATAATATGAAAAGAAATAAGAAAACAAAGTTTATTCGCCGGAAAAAAAAGAGATTATTAAGAGTTGCATTCGTAGTTCGATCTGCGCTGGCTATTGAGTACCGAATATCAAATTCGTTCCAAGTACAGTTACTGCTACATCCTTTATTAGCCCTAATTCATTTTTGAAACATGTTTTTAATATACCTGCAGTATTATTGAGCAAACCAAAACATTTTATGACTGACAAAAAGGGGTTTACTCGTATTTTTTAGTGCAAGAAGAGCAAAAACGTTGAAAAGGTGAAATTTACAAAAAATCGTACAAAAATGACGCAAGAATGCGCAAAGTTGTTTTTCAATTTTAAAATGATTTTAGTCATTACCACGATTGCGACTGCCTTCACTCTCAAAAGCCTTTTCATATTTTTTTACGAAAAAAATAAACAAAAAAATTATTTTTTTAATTTCGAACGAAATTTTTTATCATTAAAATTTCAAATCAAATATTTCTAAACAAAACAAAATCTATACAAAATCTTTATTCGTTTAGTAACAAAAAAAAATATATTGCAAACCTCTTAAAACCGTAAAAATCGAATAAAAAAGTATGCAATTTACTGAACTTCCCTGATTTAAACAGTGTCCCAAAACGACAAATCTAAAGCAAAAGACTTGAAAATGCATGTGTGATATAGAATTTTGCAATCTATGAGCTGGGTACTTAAAAAATTTATATTTATTTTATTTAATTTTTGGCCTAATATCTGGCTAGATTGGCAAAATGCCCCTATGTGCGTCGTGTTAATTAACAACTAATTCTATATTTTTAGTTTTAAAATTTGAGTTTTAGAACAATTTCGATAAAATATTTACAAAATTCTCTCCTTTGAGCATCAAAAAGATTTCCATATGTTCTGAAGTAGACTTGGGTAAGTTAAAAAACGAACTAGTTCATTTTAATGATTCCGTTACTTGAACTAAATGAACTAGTTTAATCTTTGAAGTCTACGTCTGTTCAAACTACTTAACAAGATAAAACAAAACCCAAAAACATTTGTTAGGATTCTTCAAATAAGCAACTGATTACGTTAGATGATTAATGAATTTAAATAAAATTTTATGATACATAATACTACCCCTTGTGCTGCTTGTAAAACTGACAGTTAGACTTGTGCCATATAGTTCAATTAGTGATTGCTTTTTTTAGTTTAAATTTTGAAAATGAACTAATTCCATATTTAGTTCAATGGCTCTTTTTAGTTCAAAAGCTCTTTTAGTTCAAATTTTCTTTTCAAACAGTGATGGAACAACTCCGTAGCATTGCAAAAAACAATGTGTAATAAAATGCATGGCAGCACTAATTTCATGTCGGAAATAGTCAACAAGGAAATACAGACATGGATTCTAGTTCATTTTGTCTGGTAGTTCAAATACAAAGTATAGTTCAAAAATGAACTAGGTGTACTTAAAAGTAAGAACTAGTTCAATTAGTTCAATCGATGGAATCGTTTAAATGAACTAGTTGCTTATGAACTACACTAGTCTACTGACGGTTGTTGCTGTCAAACAGATTATTGCCAGACAAGAAACTAAAACAGAAATTAAGTTTTTGTTTATATTTGAGCAAATCTTCAAAAACTAAGAGCTCATATAAATTCAAAGAGCTTTAAGCCAAAAGATGCTTTTAAACTAAAAGCTCATTTAAACTGAAAGAGCTTTAAAACAAAAAATACATCTGAAGTAAAAATTAAATTATTTCATTTTTAAACTTCGAACTAAAATTGAATTTAACGAAAGCAACTGAATGACACTGTGTCACTAATTAAAGAATATTACAAATCAAGCAATTACGCCAAAAATCACAATAAAGAAAAGGAAGTGTACTTACGTCAACGTAACTTGGAATTAAGGCATAAAAACAAACAAAACGTTTAACAAACGTTTTCTGCAAGTACCTAAGCTTTTTGAATGACAAAGAGCACAAATGCAACAAATTGCGTTTCGCTCATCGACTTGCTTCGATCAATGATCACCAAAAAAGCCTGCGCGGAAAAAAAGTCCTAACGAAGAGAGCAAATCTCATTAAACCCACATACTAGCTCTCAACACATACGGCATCTTAAAATACACTACTATTATTACTACCTGTTCTTGCTTTTACCGTTAATAATTAAAAAAATACGCACTCAGTTATTTAATAAATAAATCATTAAATATTTAATATTTTTTGAATTTTTTATACCGAATTCACATACGTCAATTTTTCTTGAAGCAATTCTGAATTTTGTGGAAGAGAAGGGAGTGCAAAATCATTTCATTACTCTTTTTCTCACCCACAAAATTAAGAATTGCTTCAAGAAAAATTAACGTGTGTAAACTCGCTATTAGTGTAAAACAATATGACATTTTAGTCCTATAAATTATAATTTAAACGAAGTAATCTTTTTCGGTGCAAAACTACCACCACATTCTCATTTTAAGCAGACTTTCTGAATGGCGACCTCTGCTTTGATTTACCAACACAATCATGCAATTGTGTTAAGTATTTCACTAAGAAATAAAACTTTCTTTTGAATCGCTCATGAATTCTTTACTAAAATGAGCAAATCAATCGACAAACGTTTGCGTAACGTTTTTGCGGTTTCGCACCCAGACAAAAATATACTAAAAGAACAAAGAACAATGGAACAATGAAATAACTCCAATTAAAAAAAAACAAAACATGGAGCGATAGAGAATAAAAAAATTAAAAAAAAAAACACATCAAGTGAAGAAACTGGAGTTCGCCCTTATTTTCCGAGTTATGGGCCTCTAAACTTTTCAATGGAGCACCATATTTTTTTAAGACCTCAATATGGGAATCATTTAAAAGCTTTTGAAGAGATCTTAAAAGAAATGCTATTTTTTTAATGCTCAACCCATTAGGAGCCAGTGATACTTTTGTGTGAAATTATACATATTATAGAATTTTTATATCCTTCACCACACAAAATTGGAAAAAGGGTATAACTAATTTTGTGATTCCGTTTGTTATTTCCACAATTCGTCCGTGTTGCCGTTGGAATCAACTTTACCAGGACACTAAATGAGCCAATCGATCAAACTTAATGTCGAAAGAGGTGCTATTTGAAATCAGCAAGATTTGTCCATGTTCTTCGACGCAGCGGGCAAAACACCACGCCTGCTTATAATTTTCCGAGTTACTGGCCTCCGAAATTTTCAGAGTTTTTTTAAAATATCAATATGGGTATCATTTTAAAGCTTTAGAAAAGATCTTTCAGTAAATACTAATATTTTTTTTTAATAATTAACCCATTAAGAGCCTGTGACATTTTGATGTAAAATAATATATCGTACTTTTTTTTTAATTAGGACCAGCACTCAGGGGATGACCCCTACTTATGCAATGCATTGTGCCAGAACTAGGAAATTAGGTTGTGGGAAGGGGGATACAGGGAGAAGTGACTGTAGACGTTTGATTTGAATCTTTGCACATTGAAAGTGGCAGGAAGGACCTCTTCAGGGAGTTTATTCTACATACGAACTGTTCGGCTAAAAAACGAATTTTCTCTGTAATGCGTTGTGCGATTCACTGGCCAATCGACCGCAAAGGAATGCGCTCTTGATGCAGAGCGCGTTGCGCGTATGAAATTATGGTTTTCAAGAACGAGTTCCCTGATTTCATAAGAGCACATTTCGTTGTAGTAACAATAAAACAGTGAAACACAACCCACATTGCGTCGATGCTCTAGTGAATCAAAAAATCCAAAATATACTTTGAAGCACCGGCCCATACATGAGCGTTGTATTCCTTTTTCGGTCTGATAAAGGTGACATATGTAGTAGGGAGATCAGATGGAGTGAAGTATTTCTTACAGCGTTTCAGAAAAAATACTCACTTGAATGCTTCTTTCGCGACATGAAAAATATGCTTGTTTTACTAAAACTTCGCATTGAATTTTCATGTCAAATACATCGAGAGCTTCTGGTTCCTTAATACTTATATCACCCATAATTACAGATGAGGTAGCATGTTTAGCAGCTGTACGCCTGTGCAAAAGCACACAGCACTGAGTTTTATGAGCGTTAAACTGAACCCTATTCGCCAGGCCCCATTCGGAAATTACCAAAAGGTCGCGATTAAGGCTATCGTCCATGTGCTTTCTCATAGCCCCTATTTCCCGAAGGCTTGGTCTATTGCGAAACGAAATGTATGACATATGCTACTGTCATCTGCAAAAGAATAGATAGGGTTGGAAATCTGACGTAGAAGGTCATTAAGAAAAATAAAAAAATAGGGTAGGGGAAAGAACGGAACGTTGCGGTACCCCTGAATTTACCTTAAACTCTTTTGATGAGATCCCATCTATAACAACTCGTATAGTACGATCCCTGAGAAAGCTCGATATAAGTCGAGTGAAGCTTTTACCGAAACCAAAAGCAATAAGTTTTGATGTGAGTGCACCATGAAACACTTTATCAAACGCTTTGGAAAGGAAAAAGTATTTGCTGTTTTTTTTTTTTTTTTTATAGGAGCTGCTTCACTAAACTAGATTATTTTTTAATGAGTCATTTTCATTAAGCATTAAAATTAGTGGAAGTAACGCTAAAAAATTCTTAGCATTACGAATAATTAAATGTTATTGAAATTGGCAGTAATTAATTCCATTTAATTAACTACTTCCATGCATGAATATTTCTATATTTTATTTTTTCTTTATTCAGTAAATTTTGGATGTGGCAAAATTAAATAAAAAAATTTCTTTTCAAATTATTTTAAAGTTGTTATTGAAATCTGATTTTTAAATTGTATTTTATTCGATTTAAATTCACAAATGAATAACTATTTTTTAGTTGGGCTTAAATTCGTTATTAATTATTTAACTTGAGGCTGCTGTAGTCTAAGTGGTAAACACGTTGGCTACAAGCCTGGTTGACCAGGGTTCAACCCCTGCGGCAACCAAAAATAAAAAATGTTTTTTTCTGTTTAATGGTATAAATACATATTCAGAATTAACATTAAACATGCAGCCTCCTTCGTCGGTACTTCTTAATAGCATATTCGCCGGCGAAGTAAAATAACTAATAAATTGGCTATATCTATCTTTCTCTTTTCACCACCTGTCTTATCTTTCCTCTATCCCGTTCCTAAAGAATGTAGCACGGTTACAAAAATAACTAAATAGGCATTATTGCCTGAAGTGCTACTTCTCTTTAAAAAAAAAAAAAAAAAAAAAAAAAAAAAAAAAAAACTATAAAAGCAGCTGCAAAGTGAAATGCATGTTCTAGTTTGCTATAATCTTTTAAAGAGATCTTTTAGAAGACACTAAAATTTTTTTAAAAACGCTTAACCCATTAAGATCCGATGAGATTTTTATGTAAATTTTTTTTTTTAATTCTCTGTCACGTCATTATTTGTTTTTTTTATAGAGTTACTTCATTAAACTAGATATCAAGAAAATCTTAGCTGAAAGAAACTTTTAAAAATTAGACGGATCTTAGCTTTGAGCAAGGAGTATCTGAGAAACAAAGGAGAATTAAAAAGAAACATTATTTGTCTGCTGGTTGTGAGTAAATTTCAAAATGAACTAAATATTCAAAAGACACACATTTTTCTAACCCTTGACAACAAAACTTAGAGATATTTTTGTTTTCATAAATCAAATAATCACAAAAGCATATTATGGATCACAATGAATGTAGTAACACGAAAAACAAAACACACATGTAAAGTGAGTACAATCCCACTTAGTGGTTTTTGTATCACGTGAATACAAACAACAAATTCATTAAAAATAGTTTTGTGTTTTAAGCGATTAATTTCGAAACCACGTGAACATTTTGTTTTAATCTCATTCTATACCCGCTTAGTCTCGAGACTAAGCTATACAAGTGCAACAACAAAAACTTGTTATCAGTATTTAAATACCGGTGGTTGATGTTGTTTACATTTGGATTATCGCTTTATTTATGAAATTTTCCAAAATTTTCAAGATTTCGGTATAAATAGCAGTGATAGGGAAAATTATATGTCAGTGCTAAAGTTGATGCTGTTCGGATTGCAATAAAACTTTCAAACGAAATCAAAATTTGTTTTTGTTAAATTTTTCAATAAAATGCATTTATTTTTGAATCAATTAATAACTTTCGTTTTGTTAACATGTTCTGCCGCTGAAGGTAGAGGAGGTAAGTTTGGAATTTAAATTTTATTTTTAAAATATCATGGGAGGGTTTCAACCTCTACCTTTCAATTAAGCATTTGTTTAATTCTAATTTACATATATTAAATTTCAAAGTCATTAATTAAAATAAAATAATGAATGCACATTTCTTTTGTATTTTTTTTTTTTCGACAATAATTTTAGTTAACAAATGTTATCTTCTTAATAAAAAAATCAGTTTGTTATGATAAAATCTGTTTTAATTTTTAAATCTTTTCCAATCTAGTTTTTACAACAACAACAGTAAGCGATGATCATCGTATGCATCCCACATTTAATTTTAATCGTCATCGTCTTCATAAACGAGCCATGCCTTTGATACGTTTTGAGTCACCTAAACCTGAAGAGGATTTCTCTGATTATTGGAATGAAGTGGGCCAGAATATTTTAGAAAATCAATTGAAGAGCAAAAGCAGTTTAAACACCAACTTGGCTAAGAATATCATCATGTTTTTGGGTGATGGTATGTCGATACCAACAATAACAGCTGGACGTGTTTATTTGGGCGGTGAAGAGCAACAATTCTCTTTTGAGAAATTTCCCTATGTCGGTTTGAGCAAGGTGAGTTTTAAATAAGTTTTAAGAAAAGTGTGTTTATGTGTGTTTGTGTGAAAAATCAAAACAAAGCCCTAAATGTGATAAGTTCTAGTTAAATAAATTTTTCTTCTCCCAAAAAAAAAAAAGAAAATAAAATAAATAAAAATTTATTTTAATTCAAACGTTTTTTTAAAACCAGTAATTTTCATGGGAATTTGACCCCAAAAATTTGCCTGAGAATTTGTTGCTTTAATTTTTTATTTTTTATTTTTTTTTGTTTTTTTTACACAAACTGAGTCCAGCAAGAAGCAAAGAATACGCCTTAAATTTAAATAACTTTTCTTGTGTAAAAACACGATTATTTAACCGAAGTTTAAGTTTTTTCCATTCAGTAATTATTTTTATAGTTCCCTACACAAAGTGTAAAAACGTTGCCCTATTGTTAGCGTCACAAATATCTGTCCGTCTATAACAGTTCTCTGTCTCCACAGCTCTAATAGTAGATGCTTGAAATATTAATTAAATAAATATTCATAAAAACTTTCTTAATTTTAAACTGTTATAAGCAGAAAGGTGAAATTTGCACAGTTTCAGTAAATATATGTGCTGTAAAGCAAAGGGTAAGAGAAATAAAACTAAATTAAAGGGTGTCCCGATATTTACATGAATAGTTTTTTAACCGTAGCAAGCAGATATTTAGAGTTCATAAATAAATATGTCCGTTATAAAAATAAATTATAAACAAAAAAAAAATAGAAATTAAAGGGTGTTCACAAAGGCTATTAATTTGCGAATAAAGCCATAACTTTAAAACCGTTATAGGCAGACACTTGAAATTTGTACGGAGAATGTACCTCCATGTCTGTTGTAAAAATAACTGCAAAAAAAGTAAAGTGCAGCAAAGGGTATCCCAATAGTAACGTGATTTTTTCTGTATGGCTTTATTTTTTAAACTGTAAGAGATTGAGACTACAAATTCATGCAGAGTATGCGTTGCTAAGTCGCTATAAAAACAAATTTGTGTTATTAGAAGGTGTGCTAATAGAAACGTTATTTTCACAAGACCCTTATTTTAAATTTACCCAAAGTATGTTTAACTCTGTTCGCTGCAACACGTTTAAAAAATAATTTAATAATTTAAGGGTGACCCATACATGGATGGCGGATTTTTTATTCTCTACAAGCGTTCAAACAAAATTTTGATGTTAATAGCCATTTTGTCTGCTTGATAAATAATTCTATATTTTTTATTATTATTTTTATTGGTAACTATAGTATGCAAAACCATTTATCGGACTAAAGCCAAGTTGGCCTTAAGAGGTAAAAAACACACAAAGGGAAGAACAAGGCGAATCAATTTACCAGGTGGCAGCGTAGGCGAATTCAGTATGCTTGCTGGTATACACCACTGTCAAACTCCATATATAAAAAATATGTGTACATTTTTTATATATGGAGTTTGACAGTCGTGTATACCAGCCAAAAAACACTGAATTCGCCTACGCTGCCACCTGGTAAATTAATTCGCCTTGGCGAAGAACGTTTAACTATGCTACAATTTGCCTAATTTTTTCACATTTGCAGGTAGCATGGCGAAATCATGTACCAGGTGGTGGCAGTGGCGAATTCCATTCATTTTCGCCGTTGCAGAAAATTTCAAACTTCATATAAAAAATATTTTCGCTGATTTTTTATATATGGAGTTTGACATTTTCTGCAACGACGAAAATGAATAAATTCGCCACTGCCACCACCTGGTAAATTATTTCGCCATGGCAGGTAGTGTCAAACTCCAAATATAAAAAATCAACATCATGTTTATTTTTAATTGAAGTTTGACGCCGAAAATTAACGAATTCGCCTTCGCTACCACCTAATACATAATTCGCCTTGATTAAATACTAAGCCATGGCGAAATCATGTAACATGTTGTGGCAGAGGCGAATCGGCGTCAAATTTAATGAATTCGCGAAAATTAATGAATTCGTCACTGCCACCACCTGGTACATGATTTCGCCATGGCTTAGTATTTAATCAAGGCGAATTATGTGTTAGGTGGCAGCGAAGGCGATTTTAATTTCCGGCGTCAAACTTCATTTAAAAATAAACTTGTCGTTGATTTTTTATATTTGGAGTTTGACATTTCCTGCAACGGCGAAAAAAATGAATTCGCCACTGCCACTACCTGTTACATGATTTCGCCATGGTATGCATATTACTTAATTGAAAAAATGACGACAAGTTCACATGCTGCTTAAAGTTTTAAATCCAATTTATTATCAAGGCGAATTAAATATTTGGTGGCCGCACGGCTACAAAAACAAAAACGTAATGTAATTTTGTTAATGCAGAGCACCACATTGATATTAAAATTATCTGACTAAACAAACGGAATCCGAATTTAATTTATCCTTCTAATATCATTTGGTACTTTAAATGAAGTTGTACGAGTTGCTATCTTTCTAGTGCATATCCAATAATATTTCCTACTTCATTTTTTCATTTTAAAATTTAATTTTATAAAATATTCAAATTTGTGAAATTTTTTTACTTTTAAAATTAATTTTAAAATTATATAACAAAATTGAACATAAACAAAAATCAGCTGGGCTAATAAAACCACCTGTAAATTAATTCGCCTTGATTTAATACAAAAAATTAATCGAGAAAAAAAATTGCAGTTATTTACACTCGAAAAATTTTATATCGTCAACATTTTATTTTATATATTTTCAGACATACTGTGCCAACACGCAAGTAGCTGATTCAGCCTGTACAGCTACCGCTTATTTGGGTGGTGTTAAAGCTAATTACGGCACATTGGGTTTAACGGCCTCTATCGATTTAAATGATTGCCAGGGTCAAAATATCACCGAACATCATGTAAATTCTATAGCTGCATGGGCTCAGGCACAGGGTATGGCCACAGGCTTAATAACAACCACATCGGTAACTCATGCATCTCCAGCTGGAATATATGCTCATGCAGCAAATCGCGATTGGGAAAATGATGCAGAAATATTAAAAACACAAAATGATCCTAATGTGTGCTTAGATATCGCCACCCAACTGGTGCACGGTAAAGTCGGCCACAATTTAAATATTATATTGGGCGGTGGTCAAGAGCATTTTCTGCCACGACACCAAGAGCCCGGCAAACGTTTAGATGGCCATAATCTTATAGAGGAGTGGCAGCAGAAAAATGGACCTAATGCTCATTATGTCTCAAATAAGAAGGAACTTTTTCAATTGCCCTTAAACACAGAGAAGGTGATGGGCTTATTTGCCGCCAATCACAATCCATTTCATTTAGATGCTGATCCTGCCGAAATACCCACTTTAGAGGAAATGGTTCAAGTTGCTCTAAACATTTTCGAAAGGCAAAGTCAAGGTAAAGGCTATTTTCTATTCGTGGAAGGTGGCAGAATTGATCATGCCCATCATGACACTTTGGCAATGAAAGCTTTAGACGAAACAGCTGAATTTGGCAAGGCCATAGAATATGCCCGCCAAAAAACTAGCGAAAACGATACTCTTATCGTTGTTACCTCTGATCATTCACATACCATGTCAGTGGCTGGGTATTCTAGTCGTAAAAATGACATCTTTGGTGTAAATAATGCTCAATTGGCCTTGGACCAGCTACCTTATGCCACTCTTAGTTATGCTAATGGTCCTGGCTTTGAAAACAATATAATTCATCACAGTGCTGGAGTTAAGCGCCGAAATCTATTAGAGGCCAATATGAAACATAAGAATTATAAATTTCCTTCGACTGTACCCTTAGAATCGGAAACTCATGGTGGTGATGATGTGGCCGTTTTCGCAAGTGGTCCTTTCGCACATCTATTTACCGGTGTCTATGAACAAAATTTAATACCCCACGCCATCGGTTATGCCTCGTGCTTGGGCAAAAGGAAAACAGCTTGTTCTGATGGTATACATCGGTCTAGATTTTATGACAAAGCTTAAATACAGTATTTTTATAGTTATGGGGGGTTATTAGAATATTAAGGGGTAGTTTTATAAGCAAATGCTTTTTTTACGATTATTTTTTTTAATAAAACCAGACATTAATGTAAATTATAAAAATGTTTATCTAAGTGTTTTAGTTATTCTTTTATTCGTTAAGACTTTTAATTTAAAATTTCAATCTCAAAATTTATGCTAAACGTTTGTTTTATTGTTCTCAACAGAAAAGTTTTGGTAATTTTCTATCTATTTTTATGGTTGGCCCATATATCAAGGAGTCACTTAAAAAATATTTTGTTATTTTGATACTTATGTTATTCAAGTATTAATTAAAAATTCAAATTAGTACAAATTTCTTTAATGCGTAACAGTTGAAAAAAGTTTAAAGCTGGAAATCCAATATTAATTAATGCTAAAAAATCCCTGGCTTACGGGATTCAAAATTGTTCGTTTGGCATCCCTAATAAAGAACTTAGTCAACTCTTTATAATAACTCATCACTAGGGTTGCCATTTAATTAATTTTAATCGAAATGGGTTATTTTTTTTTGCTGTGTACGACCTCAAAACAAGAAGGAGGTTATCAATTCGTCTACATTTTGTTTTTTAAGTTTTTGCCTGCATTATTCAGTCTTTTCTAAACCGATTTTGAAAAATTTTTCTTTATTGAAATGGTTATGCTTAAAGAATGGTTCCATTTTAAATACAGTTCATAATAATTAAAAATTAAAGTGTGTTCTTATACAATACGAGGGTTGTATATTTCTGGCCTGGCAACACTGAGTGCTGCCAAGTGCAATCTGACATTTCGATTGGAAAGTTTGTCATTTTTAAGCATAATCGTAATCAAAACGTTTTGACGTACGACCATTATTTGTGTTGTTTACAGTGACTTGAAAAAATTAATACAGAAAAAAATGGAATTAACTCCTGAACATTTTCGTGCCATCATTTTTCACAACGAAGCACCATCCAATTTGTAGAATGAATTTAATCGTGGCCGAAGCTCGCTCAAAGACGAATTCCGTGAAGGTCGTCCAAAAACGGCTGTTATGCCAGAGAACATTGATGCCGTGCGTGAACTCATAATGCAAGATCGACATGCGACATACCGAGAGATAGAGACATCCTTGGACATTTCTTCCACCAGCATAAATTCGATACTGCATGAACACCTGGCCGTAAAAAGGGTTTGTTCTCGTTGGATCTCGCACAATTTGAAAGTCGCTCAAAAAAAGGCTCGTGTCGATTGGTGCAAAGAAATGTTGCAAAAATACGAATGCGGTGCTTCAGAAGACGTTTATAAAATCGTCACAGGTGACGAATCATGGATCTATGCGTATGAGCCCGAAACGAAACAACAATCGACCGTGTGAGTCTTCAAAGACGAGCAAAATCCAACGAAAGTTGTTCTTGGAAGAAGCACTTCGAAGCAAATGGTTGCCTGTTTCTTTGGCAAAACTGGTCTGTGGCGACTGTTCCGCTTGAGCAACGTAGGACGGTCACTTCTGAGTAGTATACTACAATTTGTTTGCCTGAAGTCATCGGAGAAATTCGAAAAACCAACAAGAGAAGACGAATCATTGTTCACCATGACAATCCGAGCTCTCACACATCGGCTCAAACCAGACCGTTTTTGACCGGCCAAAACGACTTGGCACCTAATGACTTCTTCTTGTTTCCGCACATCAAGAAAAAAAATGCATGGTCAACGATTTTCGTCGCCAAAAGAAGCTTTTGAAGTGTTCAAAAACCATGTTTTAGAGGTGTCTCAATCGGAGTGGAAAAAGTGCTTCGACAACTGGTTTGAGCGATTGCAAAAGTGTATAAATCATGCTAGAGAATACTTTAAAAAACAATAAAACCATTTTTGATTATAAATAGTCGCATTTTTACTATTAGGCCAGAATTTAAAAATTAAATGTAAAAAATAAGGGTGTCTCCATAGGTGGCGGAAATTGACCTTTATAGGCCTATCTTTTGAACCGTTATAAAAAATGCTTGAAAATTAGAAAAATACCGATTACTATAAACCGTCATAACAACAAGTATAAATTTCTAAAATTATAGACTAAAGGGTGCCTCAATAGTTCATTTAATTTAATGTATATGGCCATAATCTTGAACAGTTGTAGACAGATAGTTGAAATTTACAAAGAAACTGTATTGCTAAGTCCGCTTTAACAACAAGTATAAAATTTGGATGTGGAAATTAAAGGGTGTGCCAATAGTTAATGTATTTAATGCTTGACACTTAAACCGCTTTAGATAGACAGCTAAAATCCATTTTGAAGTCGGTTTTATTTGCTAGAATTATATGTGCTAATTTTCAAACATGTTTGAGATGTTTACGATTTGAGTGATGTAGCTACGCTTCAAACATAGAAAACATTTTTTATATCAAAATAGTAATTTCGAGTATAAAAATTTAAAATCAATCTATCGGTCCTATAATCCAAGCATTAAAGATGAAAAAAGCCTTTACAATATTTAATTTATTTTTTACATATAAAATTTCACAGTCGCCCCTTTCTTTTTTTTTAATTTTTCTTTACAAAAGCACCACCCTTGGATCAACTGTATAGCAAATTTTTGTCTTTAAATTAAAAATATAATTAAAAATTTCAAATTTAAAAATTATAATTCATGTTAATTATTTTTTTTTTTTTTTTAATTTTTTGGTCGCGGCAACTCTGCTTATAATCCATAATATTGCTAAAAAGAACTGTTTTAATAAAGATAATATAATATAAATAATTTATAAAAACAGCTTAAAGAACTAAAAAGAAACGATCGATATTTCGAAGACAAATTTTCAAGGCGAATTTATAGCAGATACTTAAAGCGAAATCATTGTTTCTCACTGGACTGTATAAGTCAACAAAAAAAAAGAAAAATAAATTTACGAAAGAAATTCGTAACCAATTTCCGAAAAGCTTATTTTAAATAAATTTAAAACATTTTTTACTACTCATTTTTCAAATCATAAAAATTTTTTGCAGTTTTTGGCAAGAAAAAAAATCTGCTGTACTAATAGTTACACCTGATATAATCTCGCCGTGGCATTTGATTAAAGCAAAATACGCCCCTGCAAAATTCGGCTCAGTTGACGAACAAGTACAACACAAAAGTACATAATTTTGATATATCCAAATACAAAAGGGCGCATGATCTAATTCATTCACCATTTCTCGATTACCATTTTTTAACACACACTATTCTACATTGTGAACACACATGCCATTTTTGGTAGATCTAACAAGTTAATTTTATATTGTATCACAGACTTAATCCAAGTGCGTTTCCGGTTAAGAAATTAAATAAAGCAGGAATAACACCGTAAGTTTTTTTGTTATTCTCTTAATAAAATTACAAACAAAAAAATTCCACAGATACAATTAACTAATAAAATTAAGATAATAGTATTTTATTAGAAATATGTGTTTTTTTGTTTGCCTTAAAAAGAATCATTCGACATTTTCCAATTTTATATTTACGTTTACAGAGACAGTGGCTTATGTTAACATTAACGGCAGGTATTAAAATTATGTAAGTTGACAGCGTTGTCTAAATATGTATTAAAACTTTTAATATAAAAGTTTTGCTTATAATTGGATAACATATACATAGAGTCTGGCAAGCTTAAGTTTGAAATTAATTTAATAACCGCCTTTTTTATGAGCGCAAGCAGTTTAGTTTTTACTAAGCTAACTTTTTAATATTATTTCAAGAACTTATTATATTTATTATTATACCAATAATAGATGCTTATATTATCAAAATAAAAAACTCTAGGCAGCTTGAAGGCACGTTTCTCATATATATATTTTATACTTATTTTGTAGCCGTATCAAAATGTATGCAATTTCGCCACTAATATAAAAACCAGCGATAAACAAACCACACTAATAAAACATAAACTACGCGGTAGGATATTTAAAAAATATGATAGATGGAATCAGTTGCATTTAAGTCCACGTATTTAGATACTTAAACTACCAGATGTTCAATAGTTTAATTTTTTGCTTAAATATTGTTTTTAAAAACTACATTACGTTAATCTATTATAATTTGTTTTATATTTTTTAACATCCCTGTTAAAAATAGCACACTATATACAACCCTTTTTATGTGATTTATTTTTCCAACCATTTATTACATACAACTGTGTACAAAAACAAGAATAATACTGAATAAAAAACTTTGGTGTGAAATTTAGCAAAAAAAATATTAAATTCTGTAACTTTTTGCTATATAAAACTATTTTTTTACGTTTAATAATTCTTAATTTTGTCGCAAAGGTTTTAAAAGATCAACCAAGTAAGTTTTATTTTAAAATTAACAGAAAAATTATAAAAATAGTTTGAAACTTTGCACGGATGTGGTGGAATGAAAAAGTTTTTTTTTTTTTTTTGATACTGTTTTATTACACACATTTTTTGCCATCAAAGGGCAAGGTTTCAAAATGTAATCTGGTCATTGTAAACATAAAATCATTTAGGTTTGATAAGGAAATATACAAACAAAATTCCATAGTATTTGAAAAGTGTCATAAGCAAATCCTCTGCATGTTAAAAGAAAAAACATGTACCTACATAGATACGTAGTAGGTTTCAAAAATTTTGTTGACGACATACATTTTAGGCTTCCTGCTAGTTAGACACTATTTTCATATAAGAGTGTAATATTTAAAAAAAAATCATATGTGGTTTTGTGGTCTATTTTGAAATTTCATGTTTTTTTTTTTTCTTTTTAGTCCTAGATTTTTGTGTATTTGTTAAGACTATTTTCGTTTTCGTTATTAATACCTGGCCGTCCAGTAGTGTTTGATTTTGCAAAAATTACATTTATTTTGTATGCACTTGCTGCGTTAAGCGTTTACATATTTTATAAATCTATCATAGCACGAATAATTCACTAACGCAAATATTACTTGTGCCTACATAAGCCATTAAAAATCTAACGGAAAAAACGTTGCAAGAAAAAAATATTTATACAAAAATGTGATGGCCAACTTGGCTAAAGTTTTGCATGATAATAATAACTTAAACGAAATATTCAAAACATTTGCTAAAATTTATCTAATCTAAAATTTCTGATTTAAAAAATTAAAAAAAAATTTGATAATCTGATGACGATGAAAATAGTTTTAAAATTTAAGAAAAAAAATTTAGGGGGGTTAATCTGTATTTTGTTTCAAAAAAAAATCATTCGAATTTGTATGTCTTATACCTACATTGTGTTTCGAACTTCTTTTTTTCGAATTGAAATACAAAGTGGGCCCCCTGATTGAAATGCGTTTATTGTAAAGTTTGGATATGAACGATTTGTTTTAAGTTTCTATTTAGGGAGAAACTGAATAGAGGCAATCCATAACACCCTTTACCCAGCTGGCTACGAGGAAGTTATAACAATTAAAAATTGGTTCCGCCAACTTTCAATAATTGTCATATAATAAAATTGTCACAAGATCATTTCTGTACATGAAATACTTTGTGAAAATTTCGATGCTGGTGTAGATAGTAATCGATATGAAATACAAAAAACCTATTCATGGAATTTTTTTCACTCTTTCTATGTTCACATCGCGTAAAAACTGCTGGGTGGATTTAAATAAAATTTTATGAGGAGGCTTTTTTTTTTGTAAAAATATAGCATTTCGTAGGAAAAGAGAAAATAGAAATACAAAAGTGAAAGCACCAAATTTTAATGGCCTTAAAACAGTTGTCAAACATTTTAATTTTATAAATGAAAAAATTTTAACACTGTTTACACGGCTCTGAAAGAAATATTTAAAAACACACTTTTTTAAATTTTAATATTAAGAAAATTAGAAATGATACGCAGTCGAAGTCATGCTAGTCAGTATAAAAAGTTATCTGCATTAAGTACACATTCAAAAAAAGAAAAATGGATAACTGTGAAGAAAGCATATTATTATGGCCATTTGACTAGTGCTTACCTGGTTCATCAATATATTTTTCCAAATTTTAAATAGAGTCCAGCCCTTTCAACTCAATCTTTAATTGACTTAATGACAATTTTATTCGCCAAAAAAAAAACTAAAAACACAAAATACTAAACAAAGTAAAAATAAAATAAGTTTATTTTTCTACATTCAGATTCACAAAGTTGTCTTTGAAAATTTATAAACAATAGAAAAATATTTTAACAGAGCATTTTTGTTTTCATAATTTGTACAAATAATGATAATTCGTATAATTAAGCACTCGTTGTATACACCCGATTCAATATTTTTATAGCGTATCAGTGACCTTTAAACCAATTAATAATGTTTTTCTTTTTTCTTTTATTTCACACTTAAGAAAGATGTCGAAAAAAATCTAAGTACAAAATCATTTTATTTATTCAATTTATAATTTAGCTCTTAATATAAATTTATAGTATGAATGTTTTTGTATTTTAATATTTTGTGCTCTCTGTTTTATGCATCGATTAGCTTTTAATAACAAAAAGTATTTTTGCTACTGTGACAGTGTTCGGTCATTGCTATGATAATTTTTAATAAATAATAATTAAACTAAAAGCTTCGACTATAAAATATTTAAAATAATAAAAATTAATATTAACTCGTGCAGTCTTTGCCAATACAGATGTATTTTTGCAAAGTTCGTGTTTGTTAAACCTAAAAACAACAAGATTTCTGTTAAAATTATCGAAAGTATCGAACTGTAGTACAACGTGGAATTGTGTCGAAACACAGAAAGCTATAAAACATTTTAATAACCATTGCTTTACCGCCAAAAAATTTGAGCACAAATCTATTAATACAGATCTAAGAAGGCTGAAAATTCGGTTTGTTTCAACAAACGATACAAGAAATTATAGGTGGATTCACCCATTTTGTCCGAATAACATTTTTTTATATGTAGTTTGACATTTCTCTCAGAGAGTGAGAAAATTGATTTTGTTCAGACAACTCTCAGTTTGATTTGGCTTAATTTTTTTCCGGACAAAATTTAACTAAGTTGCAAATAAAAAAAAAAATTCAATTTTTTTTTTTATTTTTTTAAACTGAATTCTCACATTAATAAAATAATATAGTGGCATTTGTCTTGTTTGTGTTCATAATAAAGAAAACGAATATAAGTAGACTATAAAAGGTCTCAATAATTTAGTTAAAAAAGTTCTTCAGGCCTCAACTGAAAACACCGATCCTTTCTTATGGCCTTTAAAGAAGAGTTTCGAAAAGTACCAGACAATAAAAAAAGCGCTTTAAAAATAAACTACAATAATTATTCCACATCATTTAAGCGTATCTCATTGCTCTTCTGTGCTTTAATATTTTTTACTACATATCTCTTTTGCATTTTCTTTTTAAAAATATATTTTGCAGGTAAAAGAGTTTTTTTTTAATAAACAAAATATCAAAATGATAAAAAATATAAAATTTCACACCCAGAAAACACGTTGTTAAATGATATGACTTGTTTACTTGTGTATTCATATGGCAGCTTTTTTTGTCCGGACAAATTTTTCCAAATGGGTCAATCCACCTTAAAACTATCAAACTATATTTTTTCAAGCTCTCGGCAAAAAACAACTTTCTCATTGAGCAATAGAAACAAAAAAAAACTCTGAAAACTATTTGTTGTTGTGGTAACACTTTGGCTTATGCTGAAAGTTCTATAGGAAGAGGAACGTGTCTTAGGTCTTTCCGGACCGAAAAAACAAATCATACGTAAAGCAAGTAAGAGTGCTTTAGTCGGCTAAGCCGAATCTAATATACCCTTCACTATATATGTATAACAACATATGCCATATTGCAGATTTTTCATTGAATAGTTTAAATAATAATCAGCATAGAGAATTTTTCGCAAACAAAGTTTTTCTGCTAAACGCGTTTTTTTTTTCGAAATATAAAGTTTTGCTTAGAGTTTTTGTCTCAGCTTGTGAAATGAAAAGTTTGTTGTATCAGTTAAAAAGCTTACCAATGTTTTCATACTGTTTTGTATCATAAACACAACCACCTGCAGGAATTCAAACGAAAGTTAAAAAAAAAAAAAACATGGACAAATTAGAAGCAGGCCTGGTATTTTGTCTGCTGCCTCGAAGGATATGGACCGATCTTGCTGTTTTTTAGTAACAAAATTTTCGAAATCATGTTCGATCAATTGGCGTATTTAAATTTTCTCTAGCTCATCTAGAGCCTTGGCAAAGTTGATTTCGACACGAACACGGACGGACAGACGGACATCGCTCAATACACTTCGCTACGCATGAGAACCCACAACATTATACATTATGGGGTCAAAAATGGGTACTAACTGAATGTTAAACTAAGAGACGAAGGGTATAAAATCATGACGTCTAAAAGGAGTGTATGGGCAGTCGTGGCTGAGTTTTTTCGGGTTCGGGTCTCGCGTTGGCTCAAAATGTTTTCGCTTCTATGACTGTGTGTAAACAAAAGATGGTGCAGATACAAAAGAAAAATGCACTAATATTTTTGCAATAGCAAGCTACGTGAGATATCGTTGGAATTATTCGAAAGAAAAATTTCTCATTTTCAGAATTCATTCTTTAGAAAACTATTTCCTAATTCTTGTTATGAGAACAGGAGCAAAAAGAAAAATTATTATTTTAAAATTCATTAATGAGGAAAGGAAAGGGAAATAAAATATGAATTGTTTTTTTTTTTTAATACAACAACAAGTGAGACGTCTCAAACTATAATATTTATTTATGTATTTTATTAAAAGCTTTTTTGTTTCTTCTCATTTTAATACTTCTAAAACATTTAACAGTTTGCTAAACGCTTAGTTGCCAATGTATCGAGGTATTATGAACAGTTGTTTGTTCGTCCGATTTTAAACGATCGGTTTTTGTTTAAAAAAAATTTTCGTTTTTCTTTCTCCTTTTTTTTTTTTTTTGTTTTCTTTTTTGTGTGTTTAATGCATTTTAAATGTATTTAAATTATTTCTAGTCTGTGCGTTTTGTTTAATCGTGCTGTTTCTATTCGTTAATTTTATGATTTTAATAATTTTATGATTTTACATCACCTCTAGTTTTACCTACCGGAAGTGAACAAAATATCAAAGGAATTATTACTGCAATACAATTTTAATAAAATCCCTCAGTGAATTAATAAATATAAGCAAAATTTTATTAAAATATCTACAAAACAAGGCCTTTGTTGAATTCAAGGTTCAAAGTTTTTTTTTTAAATTTTTTTATTCGTAGTACATTATTTAAAAAAAATGCATATTCAAAGTGAAAATTATATTTAAGTGGAATTCATATTTTTTTTATTAAAAGTCATATTCATATAAAAAATTAATTGTGATTTTTGAAAATTTCCATACAAAATGAGTTTATTTAATAAACCTTTTTTTAAACCAAAAAAAAAATATTATTATTATTACCCGCATTAATTTTGACAAAAAAAAATTTTAAAAGAAGCGAAAAAATATTGTTTTCTTTGAATATTTTAAAATAAAAATTAATTTATTTCTATCTAATATTTTCATATAAAAACAAACAAAAAAGGCATAATAATTTACATTTTTATTTATATTTATACAAGTTCGCTTAATTATCATCATGTTATTGATGTTTTTAGTTTTGTGCAATGTTTGGCTCATTTTAGCTAAAAATTTGTCTTGTTTGAAATTGAAATTGTTGTTGTTTGAAATTTTAAAATTTTCTCATATTTTCAATTATTTAAATAAATTTAAATTTCGTTTTATTTCAATTTTTGATATTTATAATGAAAAATTACGTAAATGAACAAATTCTTATTGCAATGAAAATTTTTTTATTTGTGTGTGTATGTGTGTGTGTGTGTGTTTGTTAATTATTATTTTTTCTTTTCATTTGCTAAATGAAAATTTCAAGAAAAAATGATTAATATTTTTACACAACAATTTAAACTATTTCAAGTTTAACAACGTACAGTGGAACAACAACCCAAAATTTTGAAAAAAGAAACATAGATCAGACTAGATCGATTGAAAAAAAATTTCATAAAATGAGATATCAGAGTGTTAGCTTACACTATCTATGTGAATATCTTTTAATTTTAATTTATTACAAGCCAGTTTATTATTAGTTGTTGAAAATTCAAAGTGTCTGGCATGTGTCTGGCATTGATGGCCATACGTTACGAATAGCACGAATAATGTTGGCCTCCAAGGCATCGGTTTTTGCTGGTTTATTAGTTAGTGACTTCATGTGAACCCTCAGGAAATAATCAATAAGTATGGCCAATTGACAGCTCTATTTTTCAAATTCAATTTTACGCCAAAATTTGATTTCATTAAATTTAACAAAAAATCATCGATTGTGATTCTATAAAGATCTCGATCGACTGTGACACAAGCTTAGGCTTCATTGTGAAAAAAAGATTTAACGATGCCAGCGTGTAAACCGCCTCAAACGGCGCAATTTTCTGGATCTAATAGAGCCTTTAGAGTTGCGCAAATTTGTGACTGATGTTCAAGCTAAATTTGGATAATTTAGCGTTATTCAAGAGTCAATATATTCCGGATTATTTGTCACATTAAACCGATCATAAATCTTAAAAAAGTGAGCGCACTTAAGTTCTAAAGGAGTTAAAAAAAAATTACCCCAACTAACGAGTCACACCAGTCATTTAGAAATCTCTGATTTATTTCTTAAATATTTTGTTTCTGCTCCACAGTGCAAATTATTAATCTGTTTCTGTGTACTGTATGTTCAATTGTTTTGAAATACCCAAATATCGCTAGCCAAAAATTCTATTGATAATAATGAATTATTAAACAAATCGAAGGAAAAGAAAAATTATGTTTATCGTCATATATTCTTAAGTATTACGCATTTATATTAAAGATATCAATCGAATTAAAAAAAATACGATTAAGAATGTATAGAAACTTTGTCTAATCGAATAAATAAAACAATTGTTTCATCAATATTTGACGAATAATTGGAAATAAAAACAAAAACTTGAAGTCGTTAATAAAGAATAAAAAGCTTATTTGAATAGGATGTGCAGAGGTGGTCGGCATATAAAGTCCTTTGCATAACAAAATTTCAAATAAAAAATAAATTTATTGATATAATTAATGGCGAAATTTGACTATTTGCTAATCGGGCGTTACTAAAACAACACATTTGTTTTTTTTTTTTTTTTTTTTAATAGAATTCATAGAAATCCATGCTATGGAAAGCTTTTCGTTGTTTGCAAGAGTTCCCTCTTTTAATGTTCAAAGTTTTTTGTTTTTGTGTAAATTGTGCCAGTAGGATTGAGAACCAGACCGTCTAAAATGGATTTCTTTTTATCGCTAAATGAACAATTTTTTCTACTTCATATGATTCTTTGCCAAAAAAAAAATTAAATTCTTCTGATGTTGGGTATTTAGTACGTTAAGCAGAGCTTTCATTTTAGAGCAAAAATTTTTTTTAGAACGAAAAGTGATTTTTATCGTTGGAATGTCTTAAGAGTTCGATTAAAACTTTTTTCGGTTCTTTAATTTGATTTCAGTTTTTTAAAATTATAGACATTAATCAGATCTGCCAAAATTTTTTTTTCGCAACTTTGAGATTTGCAAGTTATTGGTCTTTAAAGGAGTTGTTTTACCGCATTCAACTGTTTTCCACTAACCATTAATAAAGAAGAGCTTAGACACTAAATTTTACAAATTGTGATTTCTTCAAAATGCTCAAAATGTTCGATAAATGTTTTAAAAGCATCAAAAATTCCAAAAGAAAATCAAATATAGGCGCATTTTAATCAATATACATTTTAATCAAAATACAAACAACAAATAATAAACAACATCGATACAACTATTTTGCAATCTAATGATTTACCATACATACAACAGGCTGTGAGTTTTACGATTTTGTTTTTTTTAATTTTTTTTAAGTGTTTAAAATTATTTCAAACGAAGTATTACCGGTGAGCTTTCAATCCAGCCTGTTTATTATTGATTTATGTCCACTAATGTTTCCTAAGTAAACGACAACCACTTTTCATGGCTCTACTGACGTTTTGGAAGTCAGTCATAATTTTAATTACAAATTACATATAGTAACACAATGATAAATATTACTTTGGCACGCCCAAGTAAAATTTCAAAAAGAAAGAAACTTTTTTTAACAACCGCATTTTTGATAACAAACTGAAAATTACAAGAAGATCGATCCACTGGCGTAGGCAGCTATAGCTTTCCGACGAGCAAACAAACAAACACTCTTTGTGTTTTCAATATACAAATTCAAAACGATTTTACTTTGACTTTTTTAACTTTACTTACCTTTCAAAATCAGCAAGATATGTCCATGTTCTTCAACGCAGCGGGCAAAATACCACGCCGTCCTCTAATTTAATTTTTCGAGTCAAGGGCTTCTGAAATTTTCAAAATTTTTAAAATATCAATATGGGATTCATTTAAAAGCTTTTTAAGAGCCGATGACATTTTATGTAAAATTATATAAATGTATTAAATATTATTTTTTTTCGTTTTTAATTTTCTGTCACCCCAATATTTGCTTTTTTGATTGGAGTTACTTTACTAAACTAGATTTACATAGATACTAAAGCGTATCTAAGTGCACTTACTTGTTTTAATTGCTTTTTGGTTGGTTTTTTCTAGATTTTATCTATTTCTATCTCTTAAATAATAAAAGAGGTTGTTTATGGACTTGTACTCGATTAAAATAAAACTCGGTTAACTGATCACTCTAGTTTTTATACTTGTGTTCTCGTTGTTCATATCACGGTTCAAAGTTTATTTAATTAATTTTATTCATATTAATTGTAAAAACAACAATTTTATGAAATTGAATACATTTTGTGTATATCGATATCAGGTTAATACAAATATGGATTTGATTTCTTTTTTTGTGATTGTTTACAATTTAGTTGGTTGAATAAATAACTATAAAAACCGTATAGTTGTATTTATGCGTTTTTATTTTTTATAAATTTATTGTGATTATTTATGTGAATAAAACAGTAACCTCTAAAAAATACATCTTGATTTGCTAAATTATGAAAACTATAAAACAGCTAAATTGCCAAAAAAAAAAAAAAAAAAAACAGTTACAGTTACAGTTACAGTTACAGTGGGCTACAAAATGAATATATTTTTAATACATAAATCAAAAAATTTACGGCAGATTTAAAATGTCACGAATTGAATGCTTTTTTAAAGCTACTAGATTTCAAGAAGAAAAAAATTTCATCTCTTTGATTTATAATTCATTTATTTACAGAAGATACATTCCTTTTCCTTCTACAAGTCAAATCTATAGACATAATGAACAGAGTAAAATTATTTTTTTTTAAATAATTCGTAATAACAATTAAAGCTTTTATGGGGAAAAAACCTTTTCTTTTTTCATTCTTAATCGCTTCTCAATTCTCCATTTCCAACATGGGCAAGTAGAAGGGCAATGAATTGAGAACATCACTTGCCGCTTGTTCCCGTGGTGCATCAAAGTTCAAGGCATGACGAGGTGAGGTCATTAACTGGCGAACATTAAAGGCAATATCTTCAAAACTAATACGTTCACTGGGCTCCAAAGTCCAGCAGTTTAATAACATTTGATAAAGATCCTCAAAAACAAATGCGGGTTGAGCTGGTCTCGAGCCACTCTTGAGAGCATCTAAAATTTTATTTGAATTATTTATTTGAGCATAAGGAGTGGCACCTAGAGAACAACATTCCCAGGCTACTACAGCAAAAGACCAAACATCCGACTTGGAAGAATAATGTTGATATCTTAGCACTTCTGGCGCCAACCATCTAGTAAGATCAATTTTTTTCTGCTGATTTACGTACGGAGTGGGACCAAAAACTGATAATTTTAATTTCATTTCAGTCGTGACATAAATGCAATGTGATGATATGTGTTTATGAATAACTTTAGATTTCGCTAAATAATCCATGGCACTGGCAATTTCATAGATCCATTGTAAAACTAATTGTTCCGATAAAGTTGTAATTCGTTGCATAACAGCTGAACTAGGAGCTCGTCGACTCTCTATAAGTCTACGCTTTAGTGTAACATTTTGATGTTCGAATATCAAATAAAACCAATCGGTACTCGATGACACACCACAAAAATCTAAAACATTTGAATGTTGTTGCAATTTGGTTAAGTTACGAAATTCCTGCAGAAATTTGCCCTGGCCGCTGCTGGTCAGTTCATCGAGAGATAAAACATGCAGTTGACATTCTGCACTTGATTCCTCTAGATTATTGTTGATTAGTTTCCCCGTTATAACTTCACCATAATGTCCCTCAGCTATAACGTCATTAACATTAATGCGCAAATTGTTACGTGGTATTCTTTTATTGATATCTAATTTCTCCACCAGAGCATTTAATTGTTCTTTGAAACTTTCCACATTTAATGGCATTTCATCTTCTACAATAAAACCATTATTTTCTCTTTCTATTATCGGTTGTTGCATGGTCATTTCATGTGAATTTGCGCGTGCAGAACGTATTTGATATTGTTTGTAGCGTAAATAAAAATATGTTATGACAGAGAGTATAAAGCATATGCCGAAAATCGAACATGTCACACTTAATGCTATTATCGAACTTTGTCCTGCCTCAAATGTTGAATAGGTAAAATTATCTATAGATGGTCCATGTTGATCATGTCCGCTGCGGGTATACAAGGTCTTGGTGATGCCATTTAAAGTGCTTACCTAGTTAAGAAGAAGAAAAGTACATGTTATCAATATTTTCACTAGACGGCATTTATACGATGATTTTTTTTCGTGATTTTTTTTTTTTTTTTTGGTAGTTTGTCGACAAATGGGGTGAAGACAAAGTCTAGTAATGTGTAATATATGATTTTTTTAGTGCCAGAGTTGACTAAAATTGTGAGTTTTTTATACCAATATTTTTAAAAAAATATAAAATTTTGAAAAGTGTAAATAAATCTTAAAAAATGTGGAATTAACTACTCGTTGAAAATTTACTGTTTTTGATTTTGTAAACTTTTATAATTTATTTTTTTTTTTAATCAAATTTAGTGTAACTAATTCGTCCGTCCTCCTTATGTTTGTGCCCGCAGAACTCATTCATTTCTAAGCCGATTTTTTGCATTTTTTTTATACCTTTCACCACAAAAAGTGAAAAGAAGGTATAACTAATTTTGTTATTTCTATCCATTTCCGATCCCATAAAGTAAATATATTCTGAGTCCTTATGCATAACGAAGTCGATTGAGCGATGTCCGTCTGTTCGTCCGTGTTAGTGTTGAAATCAAGTTTGCCGCGGCACTAGATCAACTAGAAAAAATTTACATATGCCAATCGATCAGACATAGTGTCGAAAGAGGTGCTATTGAAAATCAGCCAGATCGGTTCATGTCCTTCGACGCAGCGGGCAAAACACCACGTCTACCTCAAACTTTTTTATATCATTTGAAACAATAAAAGTAACTTCAATAAAAAAAAAACTAATATATGGAGTGGTAGAGAACTAAAAAATTGAAAAAAAACATCTAGTGAAAAATTTGGCGCTCGCCCATATTTTCCGAGTTACGTACGGTCCTTTAAAATTTTTAAATTTTTTAAAATATCAATATGGTTATCATTTTAAAGCTTTTAAAGAGATCTTCAAGAAAATTCTGTAATTTAAAAAATGCTTAACCTATTAAGAGCGGATGGCATTTTTATGTAAAATTATATATCGTACTTAATTTTCCTTTTTTCTTAGTTTTTAATTCTCTGTCACCCCAAATATTTGTCTTTTTTTGATTTACATACACACATATATGGTGAAGGGTATATAAGATTTGGCATAGCCGAATATAGCACTCTTACTAGTTTAATTTAAAAGTGATGCTTACAGACTGGACCCATTTAAAAAAAATTCATAATTTTGAAAATTTACCTGTTGAATCGTGGCGGACATCTGTATAAAATGTTAATAAAAAAATACAAATTTAAAAATAAAGGGTGTGCCCATAAGTGACCTATATTGCCCTATCTTTTAAACCGTTATGGTCAAATGTGTAAAAATTACACAGGATATATACTTGTGTAGCCGCAACAATTGTAAAATTTTTTATAGGCGGTGTAATTAAATGTATATAAACTTATTTAAATTTGAATTTCAACAAGGAGTGTTTAACAGAGACTTTTGTCTCTGCTTTGGAATCAGTTTTATTTTTCTGTCAACATTTTTGTAACGAATGAAAAGCTTAAAAAAAATTACCATTTACATGACAAAAAATAAATTAAAAAAAAAAAGATTTTTAATAACACTAAAACTTCATAATGAAATCAAAAACAAGAAAACGTGTCTTAAAAATTATCGTGTAAATCCTTCTCCCATTACTACCAAACACTTAATAGCAAATGTATAACGTTGCAATATTTTGCAAAATGAATTTCAATTAATTACTCACCACACCCAAACTGATATGAAAATCTGAATTTGTAGTATTAAGCGGAGGATTGATGTAACGGCCATAACGTTTACCATCTCCCACGACGAATTTTCTTGTCTTGTTATCGCCTGGACGATCATAATCTAATTCAGCCGCTATATAATAAGGTAAACCATCCTCATCCGCCTGTCTCCAACTGCCTAACAATGTGACATCAAAAGGTTGTGACAACGACGCATCTACTCTTTCCACAATGACTAAGATTTTTGTGACTGGACCATTATCGTTTTTTACTGGCTTTATTTCAATGGTTATGGTGGTGTCTGTTGTTTTTAAGACCTTTGGTTGGTCTGGCTTGGGACTGGGCTCTGCCACTAATGTAGTGCCAATCGTAGACGAAGAGCCACAACTTTCCGACTCTCCCGTTAAACTTTCACAAATGGAACGCACAGTTATATTGTATTCTGTTGCTGGCAATAGATCTGTTATTTCCAATTTATTTTCCGTTCCTTGTACAACAAATTCTGGTTGTGCGAAAAAGGTTTGCGAGGAATACGTATGCAAACGTTGTATTTGTATTAAATAGTGAGTTATTTTTAAAACGGGTGGAGCTTCAGAGCCAGCTACAAATATCTTTTGTGGTTCGTAAGGTTGCCAAATGAGGCTCAAACTGTTTTCACTGCTATTTTGTAATTTTAAATCTTCTGGTGAAGCATCTCTGTAAAAGGTATAATAACTATGCACTCCTACGCCACCACAACGCTCTGACTTTATAGCCACACACGGTGTATTGCACAAATTGTCATCTTGTCTGTCTTCGATCACAATGTCATTGGAACAATAACACTTTTCTGCTAATAGAACGGCATAAACATAACTTTTTAATTCACAAATTTCCACACAAGTCTGTGGTATTTTGGCATAGACTAATTCAGTTAGAACTTCTGAACGTTCTGAAAAACAACCCACATAATAATAGGGGGAAAACTTCTGCCTTAAAGATTCTTCAGCCTCAGAGATTTCTATAGTCCAGTGTAGCAGCAAAATTAGAAAACATATTTTTACTATTCCAAGTTTAGGGCGGTGGCCAGTTACCACCACTGCACTGATGTTTTTTAGTTTTCCAAAATATTTATGAAACCGTTGTGGTGCCATAATTGTGTGTTTTACTCTGCAATTACATTATCTAAATGTGAATTCAACTATTCTGCTGTTCATTCATAAACATTTTTTTTAATAAAATTTTTAAAAATTTTACCTTGTATTTGATTGTTGTTGGTTGGTTGTCTTTGTAGTTATATTTTCCTGTACTTTATAGCTCTTATTTTTGTTGTTGTATTCTTTGCTATTTAGTAGTAAATTAATTTTTAATTTTACTTTTCTTTTTCATATTGTTTTAATCGCAAAGGGGCTTTAGTCTTCATTCTTTTTTTTTTTAATTATTTGTATGAAACCAACATAGATGTGACGATCAATCACCAAAGAACCAACAACAGTGGAAGAATCAACAGCAACTTTTGTATTGTAGTGAAATAATAAAACATTTTTACTCTAGAATCTATTAGCAGTTCAATATTATTTTAACTTCTCTCTTTCTTGCTTTGTGTTAATTCACCATAGTTAACAAATGTTTTTTGTTTTATTCTATTCAGAGCCGCCGTTAGAAACAAATAATAATAATTTCTATTGAACATTATAAAACAAAACATATTCTATAAGGGGTTAAACTTATTTAAGTCTTTAAAGAATTAAAAAACTCTTTTCAATTTTACACATTTTCATTCGTGCAGTTTTAAACTCAACGGGTTAACTATGACTAACTAAGCTAAGTTTAACCTCTCTTTTTTTATTCTCCTACTCTAATTTGATCTTTTTTTTTTTCTTCTTTACACCTTTGTATAATTTTGTTAAGGTAAAAAGAAACAAATATTGTTTTACCAGGTTTTGTTTTTGGCCCAGACACAGGGATGGTAAACGAAATTTAAAAATTGTACCAAACTTGCTAATTGGTACTTTTCGAACTTAAAAGGTACTTAACACGTTACTCTTATGAATATAGTTTTTTACGCTACCAAACACGAAGTGTAAAAATGTAACCCTATTGTTTTCATCGCAATGTCTGTCCGACCGTCTGTCACTGCCCTCTATCTCTAGAACTGTAATAGGTAGACTCTTGAATTTTCATATAAGATGTATAACCATCGCCGCTTTAAAAACAAATAATAAAATTAAAAGGTGTTCCGAAAGTGATATAATGGGTAGACACTTTAAATTTGCATTCTGTTAGTAAAATTATGTGTCCTATAGCAGCAAATAGAAAGAGTAAAATTTTCAGTTAAATAGTGTATGTAGTATGCAACATTTAAGGGTGTTTTCAAAAGGCTACGAATTTGACCAATATGGCCTTCTCTTTTAAAACGTTATAGGCAGACGAGTGAAATTTGCTCAGAGGATGTACTTCTAAGTCTGATATAGGATTAGGTAAAATATTTTTTTTTCGAACCGTAATAGGCCGAGACTACAACAACAAGTATAACAAACTAAAAGGTCTCCTAGTAGTAACGTTATTTTAACAGGATCGCTTTTTAAATTTGCCCAAAGTTTGTTGTCCACTGTAACAAGTTTAAAAAATTAAATTAAAGAGTGACCATGGTTCGGAACCCTTCTTGTGCGAGCCAAACTGACACTTGGCGAGTTTATTTAAACTTTCATATGAAGGGCACTTTAGTTAAAGTTTTCGCAACCTGCCTTAATAATGGCATGGCCAGATCAAAACTCATCGTTTATGGTAAATTTGAAATTGACAAATCTAGTCGAAACTAGAAAAACAAGAAAAATTGGCATAGTCCACTTGATGACAAACCTTGTTTACCGCCACTCAAAATGTTCAAAAATATACTTTACCTCGTTTATGTAAAAAATTCGTAATGTACTTTCCATTATTACTTTTTATTAAAGTTTTTCTTCGAATTTTTCGAAATCGAAAGAGCAATTGCGCCACCTATCGGTTTAATCTATTAAGTCGATGACCTAAGGTACACAAAGGCAAAATTTTATTGAAATTGAAAGGCTGTTTTGGACAAGCGTAAGTAAATGTTGGTAACATGGAAAATTAGTTGCTCCTTTTGCCCCT
Source organism: Cistogaster globosa (assembly GCA_937654795.1). Taxonomy (NCBI): domain Eukaryota; kingdom Metazoa; phylum Arthropoda; class Insecta; order Diptera; family Tachinidae; genus Cistogaster; species Cistogaster globosa. The sequence goes on along the minus strand of OW569403.1, from coordinate 13,302,342 downwards.
TTTTCTTAACTGTAGAATCTTTACTGAGAACCGCATATAACACCTTCTGTCTATCTTTCAAATTTCAGTGAAATTGGTTAAGCTGTATTGGATCTTAACTTTGAATTATAAAAGATAACCTGTTGCGCCTTCTAGATGGTGTTCTTTTTTTTACGTTTAAAGTGTAATTAAAATAGGTTCGTTCGTATAAAAATTGTCGTTTTTCCCTCGTTATATCTCTTCAAGGTCCAAGTTTAAAAAAAACGTTTACTGCCGTATTCATAAAAAATTAAAATAGATTTTAAATGTATTTTAGGCCAAATTAAAAAATATTAAATTTATATTATTTTTTATAAAGATGGCAGTTATACTTTAAATAAGGTTTGAAAGAAAGCAAAGACTATTGTATCCTCCAGATAATTATCTGTATAAGTTTCGGTGCGTACAAAGAGTTTTATAATTTATATTAAATAATATTAATTTTGCTTTTCAAATATTTCAAGATCATTTTTTATCAAACAATTAGTACAAGTGTACAACATTACCAGCCCTGTTTCCCTACACTTTACTCGTTTTCTCCTACACTCTCTTTAGTTACTCTCCAGTCTCATATCGTATTAGTGTTTATTTACTTATTTGCTTTATTCATTCTACCTGTTTCTTTTGCTTAAAAAAACACTCAAAGTGTGTTAACGTGTTTTCTGGTTTTTTTTTTTCGTGTTTTTGTTTATGACAGTTCCAAAAATATTTTAGTGTTGTGCAACGTTGCTAATAAAGATTATTTGACATTTGGAATAAGAAAATCTTTTTACTTAATTTTTAAAATATCTATTGAACGTAGTTTTTTTTTAAATAAAGTTTAGTGCAGAATTAAAAGGGATTTATAAACTAATAATTGCAAATTGCTTAAAACTTGCAGTTCACAAATGCAAGAAATTTGGCGATTTCAAAGTGAAGTGAACTTATGAGATTTACTTAAAATAAACCTTAAAACAACAACAAAATTATACACAAAGTAAAATTAATATGATCTCTTTTATTTTTAACAAAAACTATTTTTATTTTTACACAATTAAAGTCGTAAATAATAAATTACAAATATTTTGTTTTGTTTTATTAACTGTTTGTTTATTTGTTGTCTTGAGCACTGACGATCAAGGTACATTTATTTTACTAGGTAGTGTCGTCCGCCCAGCTGGTTTGTAGTTGGACATGTCAAAAGTTGTTTATATTTTACAACTTTTCCTTATGAATTTTAAAAAGCACCTACAAAAAGAATATGTAGAAAATAGAGAGCATTTGTTTTTAGAGCAATTATCTCTTATTTTCTCTTTCTATTTTTGACATTTCCATTCACAAAGCAACAATAAAATGCCATGTTGTTTTTACAAATTTTGTATTTGTTGTAGAGCCGCTATTACCTAGTAAAATAAATCTACCTTGCTGGCGATTTCGTAAAAACAGCTGTTTTACTGATGGTTGAAAATTTATTTGATTAGTGGTATTTAACGTATCATATAAATCAAATAAAATATGCGTTTATTTTAATTTTATATTCTTATAAAAATATTCGGCGCTTTTTAATAGATTTTTAAAAATTTCTTTTGGACAAACTGAGATCCAAACGTGGATGTCATAATAAACAAAATAAGCAAATATGACTTTTTAAATACTGATTACTAACGATATCTGTAATATTTTACTTCAAAGATGCTAAATGCAATATTACTAATGGAATGTATATTTGCCCACCAAAATATTTTTTACTTTGTTTTATTTTTAAAATTAAAATTGAATTAAAATAATCTCAGTAATGGGCGTCCGCTTTTTAATTCGTTCTTTTTTTAATTGCATTTTTTTAAGAAATTAAACTTAACCAGAAAGCTGCTGGCATTTTGTTTTATTTTTTTATGCTTTTTACTACAAAATCATGCTTTTATTTTTCGAATATAAGTTCGAAAAACAGCAAAACGCTTGAGTTCCAAAACATGTAAAACAAAATTTGGCGTTTTTCAAATCACATGCCTTTTCAAAAACATGTGAGTGTTAGAACATGCCCTGGTTATAAATGCATGTTGACTGATCACGTAATTGATTTCACCGCTGCATTTTTATAATAAAACAAGAGTGTTATAATCGACTATGCCGAATCTTATATACCCTTCACAATTTATGTAAATCTAATTTAATAAAGTAACTCCAATCAAAAAGCAAATATTGGGGTGACAGAAAATTAAAAAATAAGAAAAAAAAACATTAGTCCAATATATAATTTTTCATAAAAATACCATCGGCTCTTAATGGGTTAAGCAATTTTTTTAATTTAAGTATTTCCTTAAATATCTCTTTAAAAGCTTTTAAATAATAACCATATTGATATTTTGAAAATTTCAGAGGACCGTAACTCGTAAAATATGGGCGAGCGCCAAATTTTCCATTTGAGCTTTTTCTTATTTTTTAATTCTCTATTTCCCCATATATTTGTTTTTTGATTGGAGATACATCATTATTTTAAATGATATAAAAAAATTAGAGGTAGAAGTGGTGTTTTGCCCGCTGCGATGAAGGACATGGACTGACTGATCTTGCACCTCTTTCTTTCTTTCACTATGTTTGATCGATTGTCATATTTAGATTTTTTCTAGCTGATCTAGTGCCTTGGAAAACTTGATTTTAACACTAACAAGGACGGACAGAAAGACATCGCTCAACTGAATTCGCTATGGCTAAGAAGTCAGATTTTATATGTCTTATGGGGTCGGAAATGGATAAATGACAAAATTGGTTATACCCTTTTTCCACTTTTTGTGGTAAAGGATATAATAATTTGTTTTATAATTATTAGCATAATATTTAAAAAAAAATATATGATTTAGTAAAAATATTGGAATTTTTAACATTTATTGGCGAATTTTTAATACTTTTTAAATTTTATGCGAAACTAAATTTTTTCTTCCAATGTTTATTGAAATTTCGGGTTTTTTATTTATTCCTTTGTGTTTTTTTTTTTTTCGATAAATTTTTAATTTGAAGGCAATTTTTGTGTGCATCTTGGAGTTATTTAAATTTAAATCTTTTTTGATGAATTTGTTTGCGAATCTTTGATGTCAAGGAGAATTTTTTATTTATTTTTTGTAAATTATTATTCCGTTTAGTTTTGCTACTTCTGTTTAAAGTGTCAATATGACTTGTGAATATCTTTTCCATCTGTTTGAAATTTTTTTGTAAAATTCTAGCACAGTTTTCTACTAAATAGTGAAATTATGATTTTTAGTAATTTAATATATATTTTTTTAACTTTTGATTTCGTGCTATTAATAAATTTTTATATTTATCTTCAAATGTTTTTTCTCGTTGTCTTGGCAAAGTTATTACTTTAATTCCTAAAATATTTAAAGTTTGTTATTTCAAAAATCGTTATAAAATAAACTCTCACTCATTCGCAAAGCAAAGAACACTGAGTTGTTTTCAAAAATAATTAACCGGCCTTTAAAAAAAGAGAAAAAATAAAACAATGTTATCTGGCATATATGCAAATATATTTATATATATATTTCTTTTTTTTTAACTCTCCACAAATGATCACATCGATTTATACGTTACGTTTTATATTAATTTGCATATGTTTCTGTGAATATGTATAACCAGTAAACATTTTTGACTCGCCGTTTTTGTATTCGCTGTCTTTTAAATAACCCCTCGTAAGTATACAGGTGATCTGGAAAAAATTTGTGCTTCTTGTCTGAAAAAATGCTTGTTAATGTTCTCAAGGAATTTTCGATATTTCAGTTCTTCTTAAAGGGCTGCACGAATTAAGCACAACTGCGGACTATTCGATTTTAAAATCTTTTAGCGGTACAACTGATGAGGTTTCTTAGAAAAGGATTGCATTATTTTTTACTTTAATATAATATTTTCGTATAACTTTTTTTTTTTTATTTAGTACGCAACTTTTTAAACGAATTTGATGTAATTTGGAATTTCCTACTATTTATAAAACTTTTTATTTATTTATTTATTTTATACATACTTTATAAACTAAATTCACAAAGTATACTGTAAAGGCGCCGGGTAGCTAGACCATATGCGCACAGGAAAAATAAAGTTTAATTACAATTTAAAAATATAAATTTAAATGATTTAAGTTAGATATTAAAATTAGAATTTGGTTAATACAAATCAAAAGTACATAAAAAATAATAGCAAAATGGATAATGACTAAACTTCACGGATACCATGATGTTGCAAGCTGACCCATATTTTTGTAAGATTTTTGTGAGTAGTGCAGTCGAGAATATCACTTAATGGTAAACCAATTCCTGAAACTGGGCATTCCGTAAGGATGTGCGGCACAGTTAGAATAACGTTACAAAAGCTGCATACACTCGGGTTCGACCTATCATAGTAATGCTTCGTAGTGAACAGTGTTTTTCCCACTCTTAAACGGCCTAACATAATACACTGCGAACGTGTAAGATATTCGCTATACTTAGGTCTTCTTGTTTCCGGGTACTGTTGTTTTCTTATTGCCCAAAAAGGATTCGAAATAGCTTTGGGAAAGCAAGGAATAAAAGTTATTTCATTTAAATTGAAAGCATTCTTAGCGGCCCTATCCGCGACCTCGTTGCCAGCAATTCCAATGTGCGCAGGGATCCACAATAATAATATTTGAGTACCAAATACGGGAAAGTTAATTATGTCATCATAAATTCCTTTGTGGTTGACTTTAATTGCCTTTATAGCACTTAGACTATCAGAGCATATAATGGTCTTTTTTCCTTGTTGCAACGCATAACTCACTGCATCCTTAATTGCAGATATTTCAGCTACAAAAACACCAACATAGTCCGGCAACCGTTTTTCAAAAATTACATTAAAATCCAGGTTATCCTTGCTTTCAACCATTGAACAAGTTGATACACCATTATGAAAAGAGCCATCAGTAAATAAAAGCAATTTAGGTGAAAAATTAGCTATAATCTCCCTCATCATTTTTTTGAAGCAAACAGAATCAGTGGAGTTTTTGCTGTAAAACGAAAGACTATCATCAATTTTCAAAATATTGCCAGAAAAAACAGAAGTAATAGGTTTGGCCGGTATTAGGACAGCAGACTGTCGTAAAAGATTGATTATTCTTCCTATAGCAGTTGGCGGTATCGTTGCCAACTCTAGGCTTCGCCAAAAAGTGCTATGCAACCCATCACTGCTGTTTGTAATAGCTTTTGAGGCCATAGCTACTGAACTTTTATCAAGAAGAGTTTCAAAGTCCTTAAAATCAGCTTCTACTCTTAATAACTTTAATGGTGTGGTTCGAAGTAAACCTGAAGCAGTTCTAAAGCAGTTGTTGAGAGCGACATTTAGTTTGCTTATATTTCTCTTAGACGTCCATCCATATAATGTTATGCCATGTTGAACAATGCCAACCGTAAGAGAACGACAAATACTCAGAGCTGTCTCCATGTGCGGACCCTTGTTACGGCAACATATCAGCTTTAAAAGATTATTCATTTTTGAAAGTTTGCTGGTCAAGTATTTAACATGCATATTCCATAAAAGATTTCTGGTGAAATATATACCGAGTATTCTCATTTCCTGGGTTATGTTAATGTTTTCTTCCCTTATGGAAATGAAACTGTCATTACAGTTTCGTTGTCTGCAAACGTGTAATATCTCTGTTTTATCTGCAGGTACAACTGCACCTGTTGTAGATGCCCAATGGTTAATTTTGCAATCCAGGTTTAAAAGGTTTAGACGTACCCTCTCGGGTTCCCCAGAAGCAACAGCAAAAATGTTGTCTGCATAAATGGCAATGTAGTCAATACCTGGTAAATTTTCTACAGCCTTTGCCAGCGAATTTGCGTATATTGCATAGAGGACTACCGATAATGGCGAACCCTGAGGTAAACCATTATCAAGTGAGTAGGATGATGACAGGAATCCATCAACTTTAACTTTGATAGCACGATTAACGAGGAAAGATTTTAAAAACTTCATAACTTGTAAAGGCATTTTCCAGTCACTTAGCTCAAGTAATATGGTTGTTAATACCACCCGATCAAAAGCTTTTTCAAGATCTGACGACAAAACCAGAGTGTGCTTTTTATGTTTTAAATTCATCCGCAAAATCTCCTCTAATTGATGACAAATAGAGTGAACACCTCGTCTTGGTAAAAAAGCGTGTTGCATAATATTGAATTTGTTCCAAGAGAATCTCCAAAATCTTTTGGAAATAATCTTTTCTAAAACTTTGGAAATGACTGGTAAAAGTGATATTGGACGATAGCCCTCAAGTCGATTGGGATTTTTATTAGGCTTTGGAATTGGTGACAGTGTGGCTATTTTCCATTGATGTGGAAAAATCCCATTTGCCAATATAATATTAAACAAATCACAAATACGCATTTTTAATTCAGCTGAAGAATTCTTAATCATGGAATAAGTTATTTTGTCACTTCCTGGCGTCGACCCTTTAAGTGTTCTTAAAACCTTGTTTAATTCCCAAATTCCTATTTCACCAACCATTCCATTAAACTCAGAGTCAGGATGAGACAAATTAGCTAAGTCCAAATTGATTTTACGTGATATAACCTCCAAATCAAAAGCATTATCGGAACTCACCGATGACCAGAAACTACCAAAACAATCTGCTATTTGCTGTGGGTGTGAAAAAATGTGTCCTCCGATAAAAATTGAGGGAAAACTGTCGGTTTTGTTAGTTCTTAAACTTTTTACTTTACTCCACAAATAACGAACATCCATTGATGGGTTTAATGAGTTAAGAAAATTCTCCCAAGTACGTCTTTTAGCTGTTTTACACTCTCTTTTAACTCTGGCACATGCCCTTCTGTAATCTAGAGCATTTTGTTGGTTACGACACCTTTTAAACATTTTCCAGGCATTTTGTCTGAATCGAATTAACTTAGAAATCTCGGAATTAAACCACATCGGGTTGTTTACCTCCACTGGCTTACGGTTAAGAGGAATAGATTCATTAGCAGCACTTCTTAGGATACGATTTATTTGAGCCGCTTCTCTGTTTATATTTGCTGATTTTTCAAATCTTTCATTAAAAAAAACAGTCTTCTTAGAAAAAAGTACCCAATCAGCCTTTTTATCATTAAAGCGGGGAACAAATTTTCTTGCTGTTTGCTTATTTGTGTTGCTTTTAATTATAACAGGAAAATGGTCACCAACCTCTGGCAGAGGTAAGCAACTCCAAGATAAACTAGGAGCAATGTCCACACTACTCATTGTCACATCAACTGAAGTTAAAGTATTTCTTGTATTGAATAAAGTAGGAGATCCATCATTAAGTATAACCAAGTCTCGATCATCCGCAAAATTTTCCCACAAGCAACCACTAGGAGAGTTAACAGCAGAACCCCAAAGGGAATGTTGAGAATTAAAATCGCCAAGCACTAGGTGACTACAGTTATTTCTAAGAGAAATGTTATCAACCATTTGATTATTTAAAACAATGTCACATTCTTTATAAATGTTTGTTATTTGTAGATCTATTTTACATTTAATCAATATAGATTGAAAAAGAAGATCGTTATTTGAACGAAGATGCAATGTAACATTAATGTTGTTCTTAACGAAAATTGCTATACCCGATTTAGCATACGTATAATCCTTGTTGTGATGATATATCTTAAATCCTGGAAGATGCAAGAGGTGTAAACTATTCTCAGTAATGTGTGTTTCTTGCAAAACTATAATGTTTGGCTTATGTCTAGCCACTAATAGCTCTAAGGCATATTTGTGAACTATAAATCCTTGGATGTTCCACTGTAATATACTGATATTCAGACCAAAATCCATTTTAACTATCTTAAAAAAAATTATTTTTTTTTTACTATGTTTCGGAAGAGTTTCTTTAAACGTTTTTGGTGTAATAATAGTACTTAAAGCAGGAAAATTTTCATAAAGTTGAGAACAGGGGGACTTATCTAAAAAATTAACTTTACCATCTTTTGTTGGAGTAGAAAGTCCTAGACCCTCAGAGATATCAACTATAATCGCTTCTTCACTTATGTTTTTGTCGGTCATCATATATGTGGTTGTATCATCATAAAGACTGTTTTCACAGCCAATTAAATTTTCAATGCTTGAAAAAATTTTTTGATTATCATTAGGATTAAAAGAATTTATTTGGTTAATAGAATCTATTGAAGAGCTGAGCGAAGAGTGTTGAGTTGATTTAAAATTTTCATTATCATCGGCTACTGTCGAAATTTTATTTTTCTTAAGATTTGACTTGGCTGGTAAAATAGGTGTAATTGAGTTTTCATTAGTATTAATCCTTGGAATTATTGTAGTTCTGTTATTATTAACAACGGCTGCCTTATTACGCTCGATGTCATTATAAACGTTTAAGGAATGATTTTTTTCTGAACAAAAATTTTTAACAATCTGTGAATAGGATATTTTATTTTTCTTTTGAATGGGTTTGAGTGTATTGATTGATGGATTATCATTGAAAATTGTCCAAGCTTCTCTTGTTGTGCACCTTCGCGTGATTCTTAAGTAATTCACAGATTTGTGTTTCCAAAAAGTAGGGCACTCTCGATCGTAAGAAGTGTGACTTTCTGTTTGGCAATTAACACAGAATTTTCGGGAACACTGCTCATGTGGTGGGGAAAATCCGCATTCCTTACATAGTTCAATATTTCGGCACCTTTTCTTTGTATGGCCTAGGCGCTGGCAGTTTAAACATCTCATAGGATTAGGTATAAATTCATCAACAGCAACTAATTCCCAACCAAGTTTTATTTTCTCCGGTCGTTGTAATAGATCAAAAGTGACAATAGCAGCACCAGTTGCTACTAATTTATCATCCTCTTTCCTCATAATTTTATGAATATCAACAACTTTCTGGTCTTTAAGTGCCAACAATAACTCATCTTGTGGTATGTTAATAATTTTTCTTGAAAAAATTCTACCTTGTATTGTGTTTAGAGTTTTATGTAAGGAAAATTTAACAGGAATACTATCAATATACGTTGCCTTTAGGAATTTCTCTGCAGTTTTGTTATCAGCTACTTTAATTAACAAATCACCACTTTTCATTTCACTAACCTCAAGGCGATCAGATGAAATAAAGTTAAGACCCCTTTCCACTCGAAAAACATTGTATGATGCCAGCGAAGGAGATGTGCCGTTTTCATTCGAATTTATAGCCGTGGCAACAAGGTAACGAGGCATGTTGCGTTCACTTGAAGTTGTAGGTGATAAAGGAACAAAATCGTCCGGGCGTGGCCGTTTGTTCCTGGTAGATTTTTTCCCAGGGGAGCTTAGCTCCTGGAAACGGTTACTGTTCGGGGGGTGAACCCCGTTCATCCCGAAAAACGAATAACAGACCAAATACGAAAAAAAAAATTACACCAAAAAAACAAACAAGGAAAAAATTAAATTTAATTTTTATGTATCTATAAAACAAACAAAAAATTGAAAAATTGAAATTGATACACAAAAACACAAAAATAACCGACAAGAGACAAATACGTGTATACTCGGCAAGAACGTACGTACGAATATGAAAAACTTTTTATTTTAAAACTTTTTCTGTAACAAAATGCTTAGACTTTTAACCTTGTTCGCTATTTCCTTTTTAAATTTAGATATACAAAATTTTTATATATTTTATATCAGCTAATTTTAAATGACTGGTTTCTTAAATGTTTTCGGTCTTTCTGTTCCACTGTGTGGAGTTTCAATAAACAGTTTAAAAAAAAATTGCAGACTATTTTTTTAATTTTAAATAATAAACAAAAATTGTTTCACGACAAATTGCCGTCTAGCGATTTTTTTTTAAGAAACAGCTGACAAAACAGTTTAAAACATGGTACGAAAGGCCCAAAAGTATTAAAAAAAAATCTCAATCCGAATTCACAAAGTCAGCTTAAAAAAATAAAAAGTATAAACACCACAGGCCACATGTTGACAACCCTTAACTCGCAAAAAATCGAAATTTTTTTTTAATATTTTTTAATAAAAAATAATTTCAAAAGCTTTGTTTTCTTACATCATCCCACACTAAATATCTCCTATTATTTTTTTTGTTCGTATTTACGTCTAATACGGTTTAGCAACGGAGTAATAAGAAGTACAAAAAACATATTAAGAGTTGTTAACCTGTGACCGACGATATCTTTTTAAATTGTCTGCTGAATTTTCCGACTTTTTGTTTTTTTGCTTTGACATCAGACAGACATGTCATTAAAAAAATATGTTTTGTCCTGGGTATTTATAGCAACATTTGTTTCTAAATTTTACATACATAATTCTGATATTAATCCTTTTTTTTTCGTTTTGTTGTTGTTATTTTTGTAGTTTGTTTTCTCTTGAAATGTATGAGAGCATACTGAGATTTAATTTTATTACTCGATCGTTTGTATACATCCAACTAAGTTCAAATGTGTGTATGAATTGTATATAAATTTGTTTCTAACTATCCGTTCATACCGCATCCATCCGTTCATCCATCAACGTACAGATGTATAAACACACTATATATTAAATATGAGACATACATACATTCATACATACATATGTATCGTGTCATCTGGTGGATTGTGTGTTCATGTATGACACAAAACACTAGTCAAAAGCACAAGTTTTATAAAAACCAATTTCATTGTTCATTGAATGACTGGCTCTATTGGTGGCTTACAATTCTGTTATACTCGTATTCATACAACGACAACATCAACAACAACAAAATAGTGCGACTTAAAACAAATTAAATTATTTTCTTTTAATAAAGTAACGAATAATTAGGTGAATTTTTAATTAAAAATACTTACATAATAATAACAAAAATAACAACAACAAAAAAACAAATAGAATTTGAATTTTATATAAAATCTGTGTGTGTGTTTGTGTGTGTGTGTTTGTGCTTGTGTTTAAGTTTTTGTAAAAGCTATTTATTCTGATCGATCCTTAAACTGTAATTTGATTTATTTTGTCTTTGTTTTTATTTTATTTTTTTAACAGAACAAAAATTAAACAAAAACACACACACACAATTGAATTGAAAAATAATACTTATTTAAACAAAAATAAAAATGAATGATGCAAACGTCACCAAAGTCCGTGCTTTGACTTAAACAAAATTACGTTTTAATTCAATTTTAATAATGTATTGTGCTATTTTTTATTTATATAAATAAATTTATTTTAATTAATTACAGTGTTCAAAATAAACTTAAATGTTTTTATATCTACAATTCCCTGCATGCTGTGTGATTTTAAATAAATGAGTTTTGTTTGTTTTACGCACACGATTGTTAAAAATATTTATTTGTCATCTTTGTTTTGTTTTGCTAAATAGAATATTTGAAACCCGTCATGAAACCCGTCTATTAAATTCCATTTTTCGAAAACCAGTTATTTAATGAAAGAACAAAGAACAATGCACTCAGTATTTAGGACTGTTTGTATCTGGTAGATATAAATCATTTTTTTTTTTTTTGCTTTAGAATGCATTTAAATTACTTTTGTGTTAATTATGCTTAACATTCAAAAAAGTATTTATTGTCAAAGAGTATAGAAGGTTAAAACAGAAAGTATTTTTTTTTTCGATTTTTTTTTGCAATTTTTTGCTTGAAACAAAAAAATTTCATCATTGGAAAACTGTTCCAAAAATAAGAACTAAAAATACGAACTGAAGCCTAAACATAAAAGTTATTTTTTGGTTATTTTTTTAGATAAATTTTTAACTACAATGTGTGTGCTAAAAAATGAATGCTTCAAGCTCTAGTGCTTAACATCCCATTTCAAACCTAGAAAAATAGTTAAAGTGGCCATTAAATTTAAAGAAAAAAAAAATTGTTTTTCTAGCACTGAAAATAATAAAAATAAAAAAAAGTTTTATCTCTGACAATAGAAATCTGTTGAGAATAATTTAAAAAAGTCTAGTGTGTTGAGCTAAGAAAAAAAAACAATACTGAAAAATAAATTTTGATCCAGCTAAAAAGTGTTTTTTTTTTCTTCTTTTTGTACAAAACTTATTATATACTTCCACTCTCAAGGAGTCAATATTTAAGAACCAAAATTATAAAATATATCCTGTTCAGTTTAGCTGTAGCAAAACTAAACATTGTTGTATAATTAATGCAAAAAAAAAAAACAACTTTAAAGCAGACGGGCGGTTAATAGTCTTTGAATAAATTTGATTCGACTATTGTGGCACTCTTTAATATTAAACTTGTGCCATATAGTTCAATTTAGTGATCTCTCTTTCTAGTTCAAAGCTTCAAAATGAACTAGTTCAATTTTTAGTTCAAAGGCTCTCTTTAGTTCAAAATCTCTTTTAGTTCAAATGTTCTGTTCTGTCCGTATTGTTCGTACTTCTCAACTTTTAGTTCAAACGTTTTTTTTAGTTTAAAAGCCTTTTTAGATCAAATGTTCTTTTCAAAATATGATGGCAACAACACCGTTGCATTGCCAAAACGAATGTTTAGCTAAATGCGTGGCTGCACTAATATCATGTCCAAAATAGTCAACAAGTAAACACAAGTATGGATTCTAGTTCATCTTGTCGGGTAGTTCAAATACAAAGAATAGTTCAAAAATGAACTAGGTATACTTAAAAGTATGAACTAGTTCATTTAGTTCAATTAAGGGAATCGTTTAAATGAACTAGTTTGCTTATGAACTACACAAGTCTATTTAATATCTAATATTTTATTTAGCGGATACACTAACACATATTTTAATTAACTGTCTGCAACGCTTCAAAAGATAAATTAAATAACGCCATCCATAGGGACACTCTTTATTTTTTAAGTCCAGCTTTTCTAATTGGGAGCTATAACGTTTCACACTTTGTGAAAATTTGAAAATACTTACTCTTACCGCTCAAAAGATACCTTGAAAATACGATATATAGGGACACCCTTTATTACTGAAATTTAAAAAATCTTTTCTACATAAATTCAATCTATAAGCAAAGTCTTTTACTTAAAAAAATTTTAAAAATTTATTTACGAAAATAAAGACGAATTGATAACTTCTTTGATTACAACTAAACTCAGGGTCTGTTGTGAAAATCATGTTGTAAGTTTTTGCTGTTAAACTCCCACGAATGGCAGACTTAAAAATTATTTTATTTTTAAACACAAAAGATGTAAATATATTTTAGTTAATTAATAATTTCCCTTCTATAATTTGAGCCGTGCTGAAGTAGCGTTTCTCCAAAAAAAAAAAAAATACTGTTGGAAATTGAATAGAAAGCTTTAACAGTAAAAACATCTGAAGTTATGACAAATTTTTTTTATTTTAATTTTTTATGGCCTTTTTCTCCTCAAGAAAAAACCCATTTTATTGTTAACATCATTTTTTAAGTTATGACTAGGGTTTGGGATTTCCTGGGATTTTTTATTTCCCGGGAAACGGGAAAAAAAACTATCGCATTAGTATTCCCGGTAAAGAAAAAAACAATTCTTGAGAAAGACAAGTTTATTTAATGAAATATTAAAAAATTCCTCACAACACAAACAATAAGTTTAACAGTTTGTAAAACAAAACAATTTAGGTGACAAGACAACAAGAGATAACAATGATAAAAATACTGAAAAAGTATTTTATTAATTATTTTTTGAAATATATGATTTTATCACTGCATTTAACTATTCACTAGACATACTGTTCCTTGCTTTTGTTACAAAATTTCCAACAATAGAAAAACCCCTTTCACTTTCTTTTGAAGTAGGTTTTATTGTCAACAATGCGTTATAAAGATTATCCATGTTCGTGTTTCAAATGTTAGTGGCTTCGAATAACTCAAATTTCTTTTTAAACAAATTATTGACCTTTTGGTTTGTTTTATATCTTACAAGCAGTGCCCACGACTTCGTCCGCGTATCATTTCTTATTATCTTAAAATTAAAATTTAGAAAAATTATTTTTTAAACATTTGTTGTAGAGTTCTGTAAAAACTTCTGTTAAAAACTTTCCACTTATAAAAATACAACGTACTGACAATTATTCTAATACCATTAAACCGATAAAATTGGGTGACTTCACATTTCTCTACAAAATGACATATTTTTTGTGAAATAAAAAGTGTTTTATATTCGAAAAAAGGTTCTAAGGGACCTTCTCACAAACTTTTATGCAAATCCGAACTGCGAATTTTTACGGGATGCAAACACAAGCAGACAGACAGACAGACAGACAGACAGACAAAAATTCTCAAAAAATATTGCATGTGCAGATCTAGTGAATTCATACGAAACGATATATTCAAAAATTTATAAATGTCACAACCAAAATATTTGAAAAACAATCAGTGTACTTTTTTAAAATGCTAATGGTTTTGAACTTCCCGTTTTCCGGGAATTTAGCCAAAAATTCCCAAACCCTTGTATAGTATACGTAAAAAAAATAAATGTTCTTTCACACACACACATGAAATAGAGCAAAATTTTTTTTCCAATTAAAACAATTTATATTTCTTTCTTCGCATATCCACCATAATTGTCTCAGAAGCCATAAAACATAAACAACTGGTTAGTACCCAGATCGATAGATCTGGATAAATTTGCGATTTTGTGATATATGGATGCGAAGATAACTTTCAGGATTTAATAAAAACTTATAAAAATGTACTAAAAATAACATAAGAAAGATTTATACATGACATAAACCTTTGAAAATTATTTTTGACATATGGCCGCCATGTCTGTTCTTCACAAAACGTATTTTGGACGTCCAATTATACTTTGGGCGACTTTTTCGAGCAATCCTGGTCTACAAGGCGTAAATTGTTATTGTTGTTTTATAAGCATTAACCCTTTACCTGACGTGGTCCCACAGAAAATAAGCGGTTTTGGAAATAAGACGGCGGTTGCGGTTGCTGTTTGGTACTTAGCGTTATGCTGTTGAAAACACATTTCGTCCGGATCAATAGCCATGTTTGCAAACAAAAAATCATTTATCACGGTGCGGTAACCATCTCTATCGACTGTAACGAAAGCTCTGGTTTTATTTTGGAAGAAATAAGGTTCAGTGATGTTAATGAACAGCGTGTAAACCTTGGCAAACGGTGAATTACTTTGGATGCAATGAAGTTTGACTTTAATCTGTTGTGGATTACTTTCACTTCATATTCGGCAATTTTCTTTATTATTAACAAACCTTTTAAGCCAAAAATAAGCCTCAATGATTTTCTGGATGTTGTGGCATCAATCTAATCATGACGATTTGCCAGAGTACACTGATTATTAATTTCAAAAAGTGGGGGTAACAAAGCAGCTCGGGCTTAAAAACATAAACATGATATAAAAGAAAATGCTTACATATATATATACTGCCAACAACTATTGCGTAACAATTGTAGAAGCAGACGACTTAGCACTGGGGTTAGGAAAACGGAAATTTCCGGGAAATTGTAGCCAGCACTTTAAAAAAAAACACTGATTGTTTTTTTAAATATTTTGGTTGTGACATTTAAAAATTTTCATACATCTCGTTTTGTGTGAATTCTACTACATCAGTACATGAAATATTTTTTTTTTAAATTTTGATGTTAGTGTAAATAGTTATTGATATGAAATTTTTGTCTATCTGCCTGTCGCATCACGTAAAAGCTGTTGGATGGATTTAAATAAAATTTTGTGAGTTGGTCCCTTAGAACCTTGATTAAAATTAAGAATACTTATTTTCTTAAGAAAATTAAGTCATTTCGTAGAGAAACTAGAGATCCAAATGTGAAGTCACCCAATTATATCGATGGTATGCTACTAGAGCAGTTGTAAGTACATTTTATTTTTGTAGATGGAAAGTTTTCAACACTGTTTACAGAACTCTACAAAAAATTGTTTAAAAACACATTTTTCTAAACGTTAATTTTAAGATAATTAGAAATGATTCGCGAACGAAGTCGTGGGCACTGCTAGTAAGATATAAAACACAAACCACTAACATTTGAAATACGAACATGAATAATCTTTAAAACGCATTGTTGACAATAAAAGCTACCTCAGTAGAAAGTGAAAGGGTTTTTTCTATTGTTGAAAATTTTGCAACGAAAAAAAGAAACAATATGTCTAGTGAATTGTTAAATACAGTTCTAAAATCATATACACTAGAGCCCCGACTTGCATCGTCCCGATTTGCGTCTTTTCGACTTGCGTCGCTTTTTAAAAACTAGAAAAATTCGATTTGCGTCGTTTCAATTTCAAGTTGCGTCGTTTTTACCCCGATGTACATTTTTTTCTTTCGATTTTATCGTTTTTTTATTATTGTTATCTCTTGTTGCCTTTTCACCTAAATTGTTTTGTTTTACAAACTGTTGAACTTATTGTTTATGTTTAAAAAAAAAAAAATGAATTTTTTAATATTATTTCCTTGAATAAACTTGTTTTTCTCAAGAATTATTTTTCTTTACCGGGAATACTAAGAAATCCTATGAGTGCGATAGTGTTTTTTTCCGTTTCCCGGGAAATAAAAAATCTCAGGAAATCCCAAACCCTAGTTATAACCTAAAAAATTACGTTTACAATAAAAATTATTAATAAAATACTTTTTTAGTATTTTTATCTTTATCACTTGTTATAAAATTAAGACGTGCATATGTAGGTCTTGTCGCCTGAATTTTCCCGTTGCCCGGGAAATAAAAATTCCGGTAAATCCCAAACCCTACTCAGCACACATACAATAAGTTGTGAACTGAACAAATGTTTTCAAAAAATAATTTATAAAGATAAATTATAATAATAATAATAATAATAATAGTAGAATAGAAAATAAATTAATTTGGTTACTTTATTTTAAATTATTAAAATTAAAAACTCAATTGGAAATGGTGTAATAGTGAGAGTTAGGGCAGTAGCTCTCAAAACAGTTTTATAAATAATCAAAAAAAAATAAAACAAAAATATACACAATATTTAAAATAATTTTGCATAACGTAATTAAACGATCAACGTATACATTCATACATACATATGTACATACATTCACATGTATTTTATGTTAATTTGAATTTCTATGCAAGACACTTCCATATTCATGTTTGATAACAAATCTTTTCATGGCAACTTTTTTTTTATACATTAAATTTATTGATGCTGAAAATATTCCAGCCAAACTGATTTAATATATTTTTATTTTCTTTTACAGAAAAAGGCCTTGATTTTTTAAAACCTTTATAGATTTCTGGTTACAATATTACAGACATACACACACAAACATAGGCACACACATCCACACTAACAGACACATACATAACTAAGCCATAATAATTGTGTCGTCGCAAAACCACCGTTGTTTAAAGCCAATAATACTTTTTAATCAAAAATAAAATAAACAAACAGTTTTCAATATGCCGGGAGAGGCGGTACAAGTAATCACTACATCGACGGAACACACATTCATACTAAATGAAGACAATTTAAGTGAAGTGTTGATGCGAGAAGAGGTCAAAGATCGTTATGTGTGTGTGGTATCAGTAGCGGGAGCATTTCGTAAAGGAAAAAGTTTTCTTTTAGATTTCTTCCTGCGTTATATGTATTCAAAAGTAAGTTTTCTCAAATAATATCGAGCCTATGCAGCAAGAGGATAAATACTTATTTTAAAAATGAAAATCTCTAAAATATAACTTTATCTTTAAACGTGTAAAAATTCTAAAGATAGAAATGTCTTAATGAGCTCATTTGTTTCAGTTTTTTTTTTTTTTTTTTGTGAGATAAGTCTCTCTTGCAGCAATGGCCCGATATGTTTTTTTGCTGTCATCAAATTTAATTAAATTTTTATATTTTTCTTTTGTTTTTTTTTTCATCTGTTTAGTATGTCCGGCATGATGTCAGCGATTGGTTGGGGGATGAGAACTCACCCTTGACGGGTTTCTCTTGGCGTGGCGGCTCTGAACGTGACACGACTGGCATTCTGATGTGGTCGGATATATTTTTACACGACTATCCTAATGGTGACAAAATAGCCATCATTCTGTTAGATACACAAGGAGCCTTCGATAGCCAAAGTACTGTACGTGACTGTGCTACAGTATTTGCTTTGAGCACCATGTTATCATCAGTTCAGATTTACAATTTGTCACAAAACATACAAGAAGATGATTTACAACATTTACAACTATTCACAGAGTATGGGCGTTTGGCTTTAGCTGATTCTGGTAAAAAACCCTTCCAGCGCTTACAATTTCTAGTGCGTGATTGGAGTTTTCCCTATGAAGCTGAATATGGCGCCGAAGGTGGTGAACAGATCTTAAAGAAACGCCTGGAAATATCGGACAAACAACATCCTGAATTGCAATCGCTTAGACGTCATATTTCCTCGTGTTTCCAAGAAGTTGCCTGTTTTCTAATGCCTCATCCTGGTCTAAATGTAGCTACAAATCCCAAATTTGATGGTCGTCTCAAAGATATTACGCCCGAATTTAAGCAAACACTTAGAAACTTAGTGCCCATGTTGTTGTCGCCCGATAATTTAGTTTACAAAGAAATCAGTGGCCAACGGATTAGAGCAAGAGATCTTATACAATATTTCCAATCGTATATGACAATTTATAAAGGTGATGAATTGCCCGAACCTAAAAGTATGTTGGTAGCAACAGCCGAAGCTAATCATTTAACAGCTGTAGCGGCGGCGAAAGAATTATACAATCAATTGATGGAAGATGTTTGCGGTGGCACAAGACCGTACTTAAGCACTGGCCACTTAGAAGCTGAACATTTAAGAGTTAAAGATAAAGCTGTTTTTCAGGTCAGTTGTTATGGTGAATTTTTTATTTTTGTTTTCCTTTTTTTATTTTTAATATATAAAGAAAAACTGAAGTGGCAAATTACGGCAGGCGGTCGCTATCGAATGCAATAATTTGGCCATAGAGTTGATATAATGTTAGTCTAAAGGTGCGGTCAGATTGGTCACATATTTGACCAGAAAAGCGCAACCAATATTTTTACAAATATTTATTCAATTATTTTCTGGCTTGTATCTTTGCCAATTAAAATTTATGATACAATAAATGTGAAATCTTTTAACATTTAGTAGAATATTATATTTCTCATAAAGTATTTGAGACAGACAAGAAAATTTTTTTTCCATAATTTAGTGGTTGCGTCTTTTTGGTCAAATATTTGACAGATCTGACCCTACCTGCACCTCAAATATAATCAAGTCAACAAATTTTTATCTGCAAGATTAAGTTTCTTTACTAAAAAATTGGCTTGATTCCCTCTAAAATCGAATTAAGAAAACAATAACAATTTTATAGAAAATGTTAATGCGAATCCAAGACCAGAATTTAATATTTTTAGTTTTTCAAAATAATCTTAAATATGTGTCTGAATATCGACCAATATTTTTCGTGTTCCTTATCCAGAGGGTAAAAACGTAAACTTTTTAATATTGCGACACTATCTGCTTGTCTGTCCACCTGCTACAGCCTCTATATCTAAAACCTTAATCACTAGACGTGTGAAGTTTATAAAATGAAGTGAATGGATGTCCCCATGAGACGTGATTTTCACGTGCATGGCCATGGTTCATTATAGAAAGACACTTTAAATTTATACAGAGTATGTAGCACTGTGTCCACTTAAACGTCAAGCATAAAAACATAAAATTAAAAACTAAAAACTAAAGGGTTCCCCATATGAGATGTGACTTTAATGTATGTTGGCTTATCTTTTAAACTGCAACATTTAGATCTTTAAATTTACATTTAGTGTTGCCCGCTATATCAATTATAACAAATAAAAATAAAACTTAAAAGGTGTGCCCACGGAACACCAGATTTGATAATTTATGTTTTTATCTTTTGAACTGTGCATTCAAATTTTAAGCAATATTTAAAAACAAAGGGTGGCCATACATGGTACGAAACCCTTCGTTTGCAAACCCAAATCGCACATGGTGGATTTATTAAAATAAATTATTATTAATTTATTAATTAAATTTTTTTATTTACAATAAAGAACTTAAGCCGGATTAGCTTTTACATTTTATGTAGAATTAGCAGAGCTCATTACTTCGTCACCCTGTCATTTCTAATATTCCTAAAATTCAAATTTATAAAATTAAATGTTAAGTAATTATGTAGTGTTAAAAATGTTCCATATACAAAATAAAATGTTTGACAACTGTTTGATTTTGATTATACCGGTGAATTTGGGTACTTTTACATTTGAACCTCTACATTCTCTACGAAATGACTTATTTTCACCAGAAAAAAAAGTTTTCTATATTTGAGCCAAGGTTCTAAGGAACCTCCTAACAAGATTGTATTCAAATACATCTAACAGTTTTTACGTGATGCAAACACAGGCAGACAAACAAAAATTCCGTAAATAGTTGTCAACCGATAAAACGGCATCAATTCGAGTGAATGCTGCTTTCTTATGTTTGTGCCTGCCGAACTCGGTCATTTCTAAACCGATTTTGAAATTTTTTTAAATTGATAGATTATATTTACAGATTGGTCCCGTTTTAAAAACAGTTTATAATCTTTAAAATAAAAGGGTGACCCCATACAACATACATGTTTTTTAAATGTATTATGAACCGTAAAGCGCCCTTCTTTAAAATTAAAAAAATCGTATTACTTTAGCTTTCAATAGCAAAAGTAATACAAAAATAAATCTAGAAAATGAAAGGGTGTCCCCATAGGTGACGTAAATTGACTTATATGCGCTTATCTTTTGAACCGCTTAAAAATTGGATAAGATGTCGATTACTATGACCGTTATAATAACAAGTATAAACATTTAAAATTATAAATTAACGGGTGTCCCAATAGTTAATGTATTTTGATGTGTGTTGCCAAACTTTTAAACTGTTACAGCCAGATAGTTGAAATTTACGAAAAAAAACTTTATTGCTAAGTCCGCTTTACCAACAGGTATTAGATTCGTATTTGGAAATTAAAGGGTGTTTACATAATTAAAGTAAATTGACCGTTATATTAAAACACTTGAAAGTTAAACAGACTTTCAACTACTTTGCCTGGTATATTAAAATGTAAAAATATTTAAAATTATAAATTATAGGGTGTTACAATAGTTTCTGTTATTTGATGTATATGACCAAACTTGAACAGTTGAACAGTTGTAGACAGTTGATTGAAATTTGCACAGAACTTTTATTGCTAAGTACGCTATAACAAGAAGCAAATTTGAAATTAGAAATTAAAGGGTGTTCCTATAACCGATGTTTTTAACCTACATGGCCCTATCTTTGAAACCGTTACAGAAATTAAAAGGTGCCCTTATGGTTGTAATTTGATAGCCAACCTTTTGAACATTTAACGAATAACGCTTAGAATTTAAATAAATTTTATTTTACAGTGTCAGCAATAAAAAGTGTAAAAAATAAAGGGTGACCACATAACTGCTGAATTTTCTTGTTGAATCTACATTCATATTTGTTCTACGACATATAAAAATCCTGACGCAATCTTTCTCGAATATAATTTAATTAATGTATAATTACCCTCCTGAAGAAATATGATATTGAGTTTGTCTGTTTTGAAGTCGGTTTTTTTCAAGAATTATTTTGTATTCTATATCGATTATTGTCTACACCAACGACAAAATTTTTACAAAATATTTCATATACAGAAATGACCCCGTTACAATTTTTTTTATATGTTTAGATATAGAATTATTTAAATCCCCTTCACGGAATATTGCAAAGGACTTAATTCTTTCAGATAATTTGCAATTACTTGTCTGCACAATGGGGACAATAGCTCAACCATATTTTAGCCCACTTTCGCTTTCAAAGCGTTAAAATAAGACGGATTTCTAACATTTACTTGTAGACTTTCTGTGCCCTGAAAACGAATTTTTTTGCTTGTTGTCACATCCATTAAGCAAAAAAAAACTAAATACATCAACAACAAAATCGTACATAATAAAGAATCAGCATAATATTATGAATCACATTTTTGTATTTTAAAACGAACGAAATGAACATAAAAACCTAAAATTTTTAACATATTCCAACATAAAAAATAATAATAATATGTCTCTTTACAGTTTCTTGCCAAACGTAAAATGGGCGGTGAAGAATTCACAGAAAAGTTTCGTCAACAATTAGACACTGATCTTGAAGAAATATTTGTCTCGTATAAAGCGCACAATGAAAGTAAAAATATTTTTAAAGCCGCACGAACACCTGCTGTCTACTTTGCCCTCGCTGTTTGCTTTTACATTCTAAGTGGCATCTTTGGCCTGTTGGGCATGTACACCTTTGCCAATTTTAGTAATTTAATAATGGGCGTTTCCTTGCTAACCCTCGCATTATGGGCTTACATAAGGTAAGAATATATTAATCTTTAATATTATAAATTATTTTTTTTCTTATTATGCAACACAAAGATAAAAATATTTTAATAATAAAAAATATATGTCTTTTTGCTAAATTGAAGAAAACTTATTTAAAAAACACACAAGAAAGAAATAAAGCCCGAACTAATCATGCAGGCTCACTCATTACAAAATTTTTTATGTTCACGTAAGTGACACAAAAACATAATTACGAACACACATGATTACGCTAATCTCGTAAGCAATGCTCATTTCTTTTTAAATTTAGGGCCAGATTCACAGTATCACCCAGTTCACACAAGTCAAGTTTTTTTGCAGCAATTCTGAATTCTGTGGACGAGAAAGAAGTGCAGAATCATTTTATTTCTCGTTTTCTCACTTACAAAATTCAGAACTAACTAACGACATCGGCAAGTATTTTTAAGCATCAACTCTCTGATAACTGATAAGCAATTATTGAGATCCTTAGTTAAACCACAGTGTTATTTGTAAGAATGTCTCGAAGCGTTTTAATTTTGTGCCAATTTTAATTCCATATTTTATTTTTCAAAAAAACAACCATGTTTTCAAGATCTAATTAAATTATGCAAATTTAACATTTAAGTCAAAAATAAACGTAATGAAATTAAAAAAAATACATGCATGAGGTATCCATCTTTGGTGACCTATGCAGAAGCCCCCCTTTTGGACGACCGTTTGTAGGTTCACTGAGAGACAACTCTGATTTGCCTCTTTGAAATTTCATTAAGATATCTTAAGTTTCTTATGAGATACCGAATAATATTATTCAAAATAAATCATTTTTAAACCACTGTACTGTGTTTTTTTATTATTTCACTAGCTGTATGACCCGGCTTCGCTTGGAAGCTGTTTGCTAATGATTAATATTTCATATGGAGTTTATAAATTGTGACAGTATTATCTCTAAAAAAAATCTGACAGCTAGTAATGAATTAAAAAAATCTTCAAACAAAAAAATACATGCATGACTGTTGACATGTTAGAACAATTTTTGGTTTGACCTAAGTTGAAGATGTTGCTTTTCTTTATTTGGTGTTTTATTTTATGTTTATCACTTTTGATTTGATCTACGCGTTTTTTTTTTTTTTTTTTTTTTTTTTTAAGAGTAAGCTAAAAGTGTATAAGTGTGTTAGCTTGTATACAACCTCATTTAAATGCAAAATCGTGTCCACAAACAGTAAAATTAAAAATAAAAATGTACAACTTACAACCACATAGCTTCGTCAAACCAGTTCGAACGAACATGCCGAGCTGTTTATAACGTATTTGTTTTTAGAACAACAAAAGCAAGCAAAAAATTAATAAATGTTTTTTCTGAGTTTTCCGGAAAATTTTATAATTTTTTTTCATACAAACCATCTCCTAAAAATTTGGAATCGAATAAAAAAAAAATCAGCCAAACCGCTCCACCCATTACATTATGCCTACAGATTGATTGCATTCAATGTTTATTTCATACTCTGGCCGTCTGTTCTAAATTCTGTTTTTATATCCTTCCCGAGAAGCGAGAAATTTAAAATCATTCGCACTTTAAAAAAATACACTGATGGTTTTTAAATATTTTAGTTGTGACATTTATTAAAATTTTTAAATAGCTCGTTTCGTATGAATTCACTACATCTGCACATGCAATATTTTTTTAAAATTTTAATGCTGGCGTATATAGTAATCGATATGAAATACAAAAACAGCTATGTTTAGAATTTTGTCTGTCTGTCTGCCTGTCTGTCTATGTTCGCATCATGTAAAAACTGCTGGATGGATTTGAATAAAATTTTGTCAGGCTACTATTTTTCATAAAAATATGTCATTTTGTAGATGAACTAGAAAACCAATGTGCAGTAAACAGTTGTCAGCACATTTAATTTTTGTAGATGGAAAGCTTTTAACACTGTTTGAAAAACTCTTTAACAAATCTTTAAAAACACATTTTTCTAAATTTTAATTTTAAGATAATAAGAAACGATACGCGAACGAAGTCGTGGGCACTGCTAGTAAAATATAAAACAGAACAAAAGGTTACTAATTTCTTAAAAAAAATTTTGAGTTATTCGAAGCTACTAACATTTAAAACATGAACATTGATAAAACAGTTTGTCTAGTGAATTGCTAAATGCAGCTCTAAAATCATATATTAAAAAAAAATAATTATTATTAAAATACTTTTTCAGTACTCTTAACCCTTTTATTTATGCCCATTGTTGGCTATAGGCAACATTGCTTTTATATGCTTTTTTTGTTTTTTTTAACTCACTACAATTGACACAACGGTGCCTAATTTAAAATAATAATTCTATAGTAATTTAAAATACTTTGAATACCGAAGACTGTGTTATTGACGTACTCTTGCGCATTTGATTATAGTAGCATTCTCGGGGAACTGTTTGAATCGTATGTCAAGGCCGTCCGTCACAATTGAAAGTATTCTGAACTTTTACAGGGCACTTCTTTAAAGACTACGCAAACATTTTTATCGGTTGCCGCTCTAAATATCTTTTCTCTGTTACCACATTAAACTTTTATTTATTTTTTCTTTCTGCAATTAAATTAGAC
Organism: Cistogaster globosa; assembly: GCA_937654795.1. NCBI lineage: Eukaryota > Metazoa > Arthropoda > Insecta > Diptera > Tachinidae > Cistogaster > Cistogaster globosa. Next base: position 13,277,494 of record OW569403.1, on the reverse strand, counting down.
ATAAAAAACAATATCGTTTTGATAAAAATTGCACACATTAATTTCGTTCTGTAATTAAACACTTCTACTCAAAACGCAAAACACCACTTAAATATTAAAAAAATTTATTTGCGAAATTTTTACAAAATCAATGTAATATTTATTTTACAAGATTTAATAAGCAATTCCGGTATTGGTATAGATCCAATCTAGGTAACTTGTAACACGGGTAAAGACAGATGGACGACCACAACCATCCTCACTTCCAAACGTAGTTACACCAATTTGAACTTTCTCAATTTCCAAAACCAAAGGACCACCAGAATCACCAGCGCAGATTGATGCGCCCCCTTTAGAGGCGGCGCAAATCAGTTGTTCGGTAATAGTTTCACCATAAATCGACTTACAAGCTTTATTACTAATAACTTGCATTCGAGCATATCGCAGTTTTTCGGACATGTGTAGATCACTACCAGATGTTCTGCCCCAACCAGACGCAATAACAGATTTAGTTTTATAAACGGAGTGAGAACTGGTACGGGCCGGTAATTTTACCACCTGGATTTTTCTAGTTAAGGACATCGTTGGTATTTTTATTAAAGCGATATCATTCGATGCGGTTTGTTTATTCCAGCGAGAATGGATTATAAAATTTCTTTTTAACACTTTAAACTTGAATTTAGATTTTGTTCGATCAAGACTACCCAAGTGTACGATAACAAAACGTACCTCAGCAACACAATGGGCAGAGGTCAAAACCCATTCCCTACCAATCAAGGAACCTCCACACCATCTTTCAAAATGGTTTTCCAATGTCGAAACCACAGCAACTTGATAAGGAAATTGACCCTCTGAGGCAATGTTGCCATTATAAATTCGACCTTCTTTTTTTATAGCTGGCACCACTGCACTGCTTGAATTAGTTTCGGCTTCTAGTAAATCAAAAGCTGAAGCGATTGTTAGAACTAGATTCAAAGCAACTAATAATTTCATGCTGTTGCTACAAAGAAAAATTATAATAAAACTGATGCCTTTTTTAAAATCATTGGAACTTTTATAGCAAATTTGTTATCATACTGGTCGATTATTTATGATAGTTTTTATTAGATTTGCTTCAAACTTGTCACCTAACAAATTTTAAAGCCTATAACGCATAATAAATTTCTTTATGTTTATTTAGCCTTCTCGTTATTATAAATTATTGTGGATTTTCCAAATATATTGATAAAATCAATGATTTATAATTTGTTTGATTTTATCTACAAAGTGCTTTAAACGAAATAAAACTATTATTTAACGATAACACAATGAAATTCTTAGTCGTCGGTTTGATCTCCTTCTTTTTGTTGCTGTAAATTTAGCATTTAACAATTTTCCTGTAAATGATTTATTATGAAAAGAATTAACACCCCATACAATTTAACTTTTATTCCTGCAAAGAAATTTTAAAAAGTTCTCGTCTTTTCTCTTAGCCAATAGATATTCTTCAACCATTTAAAGTTACAATTTCTTCTATTTTTTAATCGAATAACGATTTTCGGCACGAAAATATATTCTGTGCGTTAAAGATAATAATCGCAGTAATAGAAGCTAAGAAATCTCTTATCGTTGCTTATTAAAACACATGTATGGATTTAATAAAAAAAAATGATTTTCTTATAGCGCTTAATTTTTTTCCGAAAGATCAATCAATTCATGGCAATAACATTTGAAATAATTTTCGGGTATAAAAATACAAATAGAAATGAGCGTAAACTATAATTCAAAGAAGACTCTCATAAGGCTAGTAGTATGACTAAAGGTGCAGTCAGACTAGTCAAATGTTTGTCGTATAGTGTCTATAAGTGTTCAAACTTTTCTGACATACAGTTACGGACAAAAAAATAGGGTCCGTTAAAATTACTTCAAATGCCGCGGTATAAAAACTTCTAGTTTTAAACATTTGTCTTATTTATTTATTTATTTTTATTGATATATCATATGTTGTTTATATATTATAAAAAAAAAAGTAATAATAGTTCACTGATTAAAACAGAGATCGAAAAAATTCATCAGGTTCATCGACTCCCAAGGGACAAAATAATAGGGTCAAACAAACAGGTCAAACAAATTAAAAAAAGTCGAAATTTATCTACTTAAACCCTGAAAGTTACTAATATTTAGTAGCATAACCTTTGTTTTATATGACTGCCTTGCACCTTTTCGGCATTGAGTCACAAACTTTTAATTTTTTCCCACAATTCCTCTTTATTTCGTAATTTTATTGGTCCAATTTTTTCCTTTACTATCTTCCACAAGTTTTCTATTGGATTTAAATTCGGTGATTGCGCCGGCCATGTCATTACATTTACATTATTGTCCAAAAAAAAAAACACTTTTTTTACAAGCAACGACGTGTGTTTAGGGTCGTTGTCTTGCTGGAAACTCCATATCAAGGGCATTTCCCAGTCTGCATAGGGCAGCATTACTTCAGTGAGGATCTTGCATTATAGATTTTTATCCATGTTTTCTTTAATCCAAAATATTAATCCATACCACGATAAGCATCCCCAGACCATTATGTTGCCTCCACCATGTGTTCGAGTTGTTTTGTAAAAGAGAAGAACACTCTTTGATTTATTTTATAATTTTATTTATTTATATAACCTGCAGGGTCCTGTGGGAATTTTAGGTTATAAGTGTTTGTTCTTACTTCTAGTTTACAATTCCCTTTTTAATTATTTTTCATCCCTATTTATATTAAATTCCTAACGCTAAAAATTCTGATTAAACAGAATCAGCATTTTTTTAAAATAAATATTTTAAATAATTAAAGTGCTGACTTGCCAAAAGGAGTCATATTTCATAAGTACACATTTATTAATTTTGATTAACTTATAACTAGAGTTTAAAAATACGAGGGTGCCTCTCAACACATGTTTAAATGTTTTGGTTGTGTATCGGACACATAATTCTTTATTCTTTGGACGTCTAACCCATGTTTTTCCATCATTTCCAATCAAATTGATTTTGGATTCGTCCGACCATAACACATTCCTCCACTTTTTTTCAAGAATTTAGCCATCCCATTGTGCATGTTGTTTTGCAAATATTATTCGATTTGGTCGATGTTTTTTCGTAAGCATTGGGACTTTTCTGGAAGACCTCCCAAATAAGTTTTTTTCCACCAATCGGCGACTAACAGTCCGATGGTAGAAACATCAAGTCCTATTTCACTTCTAATTGCTGCAGCAGACTTGAAAGGGTCACGGGTTGATACGAGGGCTGCTCTATATATTTCTGGCCTAATAGTGAAAATGCAAATATTTATAATCAAAAATGGTTTTATTGTTTTTCAAAGTATTCTCCAGCATGATTTATACACTTTTGCATGCACTCAAACCAGTTGTCGAAGCACTTTTTTCACTCCGATTGAGACACCTCTAAAACATGGTTTTTGAACACGGCGGATGACACATTAATTCGACGTTTTGGCCGGTCAAAAACACTCTGGTTTGAACCGATGTGTGAGAGCTCGCATTGTCATGGTGAACAATGATTCGTCTTCTCTTGTTGGTTTTTCGAATTTCTCCGATGACTTCAGGCAAACAAATTGTAGTGTACCACTCAGAAGTGACCGTCCTACGTTGCTCAAGCGGAGCAGTCGCCACATGACCAGTTTTGCCGAAAAAACAGGCGACCATTTGCTTCGAAGTGCTTCTTCCACGAACAAATTTCGTTGGATTTTGCTCGTCTTTGAAGACCCACACGGTCGATTGTTGTTTCGTTTCGGGCTCATAGGCATAGATCCATGATTCGTCACCTGTGACGATCTTATAAACGTCTTTTGAAGCACCGCAATCGTATTTTTGCAACATTTCGTCTTCTCTTGTTGGTTTTTCGAATTTCTCCGATGACTTCAGGCAAACAAATTGTAGTGTACCACTCAGAAGTGACCGTCCTACGTTGCTCAAGCGGAGCAGTCGCCACATGACCAGTTTTGCCGAAAAAACAGGCGACCATTTGCTTCGAAGTGCTTCTTCCACGAACAAATTTCGTTGGATTTTGCTCGTCTTTGAAGACCCACACGGTCGATTGTTGTTTCGTTTCGGGCTCATAGGCATAGATCCATGATTCGTCACCTGTGACGATCTTATAAACGTCTTTTGAAGCACCGCAATCGTATTTTTGCAACATTTCTTTGCACCAATCGACACGAGCCTTTTTTGAGCGACTTTCAAATTGTGCGGGATCCAACGAGAACAAACCTTTTTTACGGCCAGGTGTTCATGCATTATCGAATGTATGCTGGTGGAAGAAATGTCCAAGGATGTCTCTATTATGAGTTCACGCACGGCATCAATGTTCTCTGGCATAACAGCCGTTTTTTTTTTTCGTTTAAAAATAACAAACTTTCCAATGGAAATGTCAGATTGCACTTGGCAGCACTCAAGGTTGCCAGGCCAGAAATATATATAGCAGCCTTCGTAATAACTTAATTAAATTGTCGTCTTTAGAAGAAGTTTTCCGCGGTCTACCTCGCATTAAATTATTTTCTTTATATCGTAGTGCGTTAAATACGAAATTCTGGGATCTTTCAATAATTTTAGCGATCTGCCGATGACTGTTAAAATTTTTTATGATGGACCTCTCAGCATCCGTACAATGCGTTGCGCGACCCATATTACTAGTACGTATAGTATATATAAAAAATAACTTATATTAATAATTATCAAGCCACAGAAACTTCTTTTTAAAACTTGTTTTTCAAATTTTAAATAGTTTTTTTAGTAAATTACCGTTGAACCTATTTTTTTTTTTTTTTTTTTTTGTCTTTAGTAATGGTTGGCATTCCTGGTTGACGGCAGCATGCCATCATGGCGCAACAATACCAGGTGAATGCAATACCTTTTACGTGTATTTTGTTTTTGTAAAAACTAATTCGAGCTGTCAAAAATGTCTGGCAATATGTGTGTATGTATTCTAATATATTTTTAGTGCTTTCTTATTTTTCACAAATACATACACACTTTACTAGACGTTTTTGACAGCTCGAATTAGTTTTTACAAAAACAAAATACACGCAAAAGCTAAAACATATGATGAACACATGATCGGATGCAGTCACCTGTTCGATGCGCCTTGCATGCCATGTTATATTTATTTGAAAATGTTGCCAGATAAAAATTCGTATAAGCTCTATAAACGTGCGATGATTTTTTAAGAATAAAAAAGTAAGTGCCTTAAGGTACGGTCAGATTAGTCAAATATTTGACCAAAAAAGCATAACCACTATTTTTTACAAATGTTTATTCAAACTTTTCTGACACAATGACGATTTAAAATATAATAAGTGTGATATCCTACTTCTAGTATTAAGTAGGATCTTATATTTCCTATTAAGTATTTGAAAATGAGAAAATATTTTTTCTATAAATTAGTGGTTACGTCTTTTTGGTCAAATATTTGACTAATCTGACCGTACCTTTAAACATTTTGGCAGAAATTTTCGACTTTATATGACAATAATTTGTGACCCTATTGTTTTGTCCGTAACTGTATATCATTCCAATATTATAATGAATCACGTTTTATATTGAGGGGGATCTTATATTTCTTAAGGCCAGGATTGACTATAATACTCAGTAGTACGATCTGTCAAAAAGTGCTTGCGTGCTCAAAAAGTATGATAGTGTGGATTGAAAGTGTATGTGTGTGACAGACTTTTTGACAGATCTGTACGATTTTATAATCTTTTGAAATAATTCATAAAATGATTTTTTCTATGTGATCAGAGTTGATTTTTTTTTTTTTTTTTTTGAAGATGATGATGAGAAAGCACCAACAAAATATTAAAAGCGTCTGTTTTTTGCATCTTTTTTGTATAATTGTGTGGCACCTACGATGCCATTTTGAAACGATTTTTAAAGTAAGACAGAATTATTTCAAATTTTTATGTAATTAAATCGTACGATTGTGTATGATAGTGAATCCTGGCCTTTAATAATTATTTGAGAAGGACAAAATTTTTTTTCTGTAATTTAGTGGTTAAAAGACTCGAAAAAGTTTCGTAATTGATTAAAAGTAAGATTGCAAACAGTATCGAAAATGAGTCAAAAACCCGCGTCATAAAAGACTCGTTTAGAAGAGACGCGGGTACCATTTTCTTCTGACAAAACAATCGTTTTCGACTCAAAAACGATTATTATAATCGCGCAGAAGAATCAAATATAATCAACAATTTAAAAAAGTTGGTGTAGATAGTAATTGATATGGAATAAAAAAAACACCTATTTTTGGAATTTTTGTCCGTCTGTTTGTTTGTGTTTGCATCACGTAAAAACTGCTCTATGGATTTGAATAAAAATTTGTGAGAAGGTCCCTTAGAACCTTGGTTCAGATATAGAAAACTTTTTATTTCTCTATAATATGCCATTTAGAAGAGAAAATAAAGATACAAAATTAAAATCATCCAATTTTAGCGGTATAATGGTGCTAAAACAACTGTCAGCACATTTTATTTTTGTAGATGAAAAATGTTTAACATCGTTTACAGAACTCTACAATAAATAATTGAAAACACTTTTTTCTGAATTTGGATTTTAAGAAAATTAGAAATGGCACGCGGACAAAGTCAAGGTCACTGCTACTAATTAATAACAACGACTCTGCAGAGATATAAATTTATTAAAAAAAATACAACGTGAAGGAATTTAAAATTACTCATATTCTATATCTTCTGAACAGTTGCATTATTAGAAAATTACCAATTGATAACTAGCTTGTAGATAGATAAAGAAATACAATATCCATTTCCGACCCAATAAAGTATTTATAGTCTGACTTGTTATGCAAAGCGAATTCGATTGAGCGATGTCCGTCTGTCCGTCCGTGTTAGTGTTTAAATCAAGTTTGCCGAGACACTAGATTAGCTAGAAAAAATTTAAATAGGCCAATCGATCAGACATAGTGTCGAAAGAGGTGCTATTGGAAATCTGCATGATCGGTCCATGTCTTCCAGTGCAGCGGGCAAAACACTACGGCTGACTTCAATTTTTCCATGTTATTCGGAACAATGAAGTAACTCCAATCAAAAAAAAAAAAAATTATGGGGCGATAGAGAATTAAAAAATTAAGAAAAAATCATCAAGTGAAAAAATTGGCGCTCGCCCATATTTTCAAAGTTACGATACTCTGAAATTTTCAAATTTTTCAAAAATATCAATGTGGGTATCATTCTAAAGTTTTTCAAGAGATCTTAAAAAAAAATACAGAAATTTTTAGAAATGCTTATCCCATTAATAGCCGATGGCATATTTATGTAAAATTATAATAGAATTTGATTTTTTTAAATATTTTTTAAGTCTCTGTCATCCCAATATTTATCTTATGGATTTACATATACGGTGAAGGGTATAAAAGATTCGGCATAGGCAAAAATAGCACTCTTACTTGCCTTTTTTTTTTTTTGCAATAATTATAAGCAATCATAATATGGTTACAGTCCATTTATTTTAACTTTTTTAGTCATAAATTTTTGTTTAATAATTTTTTGTATATTATTTTCTTATAGATATAGCGGCGAATTAAGTGATTTTGGTGTTAAATTAGATCAATTTGCGACGTTTCTATGGGAGAACGTAAGTAATCTTTGCTAATAAAGGTTAAAGAAATTTCAAATTTTTTTTTTAATTTTTCTTGTAGTTTATGAAACCGATTTATCAGGGTTGCATGGAAAAAGGTATACAACATGTTGCCACACATGCTGCTGAAGCGGCAGTTGGCGGTGGTAGTCGCACATCACAGAATGGCAAAGTGAAAAGTTCATGAGAATACGCCAATAAGCAAAATACTCATAATGATTCAAGTGGCTATAAAAAGCCAAAGGCAACAAATGATAAAGAGTCATTGTCTTTATCATCAACGGCAACAATACAACAGAAACAAAAACAACAACAGCAAAAAATGGTAGTTAATAATAGTAAACAGTTAATAAAGCAAACAACATCAACGAATAACAACTACTTAGGTCATAAAGTAAAACCACAGCAAACAGAAACCACATCCTCAAATGCTGCCAGTACAACATTATTTGCCTCCATATGGAGTAAATTTTCTGCCTACTGCAATGAAGCCAAACAACAAACAATTTTACAAAAGCAAACTTCTACAACAACAGCAACAACAACATCATCGTCATATTCAGCAGCAACTTCAAATGGCAATGCAAATATTAATAATGTTACTAGTCGTAAAAAAAGAAAATCGAAGAAGAATTCTAATTCATCTTCGAATGTGGCAAAATGAATTAACAATGTTTTCTTTTCCCACAAAAAAAGCCTTTTACCTGTTTATGTGTCCTCTTATAAATTTTCCCATCAACCTCTTTTAGTTCCAACAAATAAATTTATTATTTTTTTTATTGCCTTCAAAAATTTTAATTATGAAAAAAAAATTTTTTCTTATATATGTTGTTTTTAAACATAAAAATCTTTAATACTTCGTAAATTAATATTTAATAAAATTACAAAAAAAAAAAAAAACAAATTAAGAAATATTTCTAGTTTAAAAACTTAAATTATGCTTAAATAATAATTATTAAATTAAAAAAAAAAAAACATATTAATAAAGTCATAAATAGAAAAATTAAAAGCCAAGCCCAGTCCTTATAAGGGAACTTTTCAAATAAATAAGTGTAGACATACCACCTTTCGGCGCCTCAATTTATTTGTATTTAAAATTAATAAAAAAAAAACTCAATTTTTTTAAGAAAATTTTTGTTCTTTACTGTTTTTCTAAATTCATTTCCTTCTTGCCAAAAACATTCATAAAAATTACAAAAGAAATTTTCTATTTCCCATAAACTTTATATTATTAAAACATTGGCAGAAATATGTTGATTTTAATTTTAGGCGGATGCAAAAAGCATTTGCAAAATTGTATTTCTACACTAAGTCTCACAAAATTTTTTATACAGGGGTTTTACTAATCAATTACTGACAATCAGGTATGTAATGGAAATTGATCGTTTTAAAAACGATTTCTATCGCATAACTGATTATTATTTATTTTAATAAGGCTTTTTTGTTACAAATATAACACAAACATTTCCTACCATTTTTTTTTTTTTTTTGCAAAAAAAAAATAATAAAGTTTTGTTGTCCACTTTTTGGTTTTAAATCATTTTAATGTGTCATTAAGTCTATTTTTATATTTTAATTTGTTTTTAATAAGAATTTTATTTTGTATATTTTTTTCATTATTTTTTTTTTTTCTGTTAATTTAATGCATTATTGCTTTTTTATAAATATAAAAAATATTTTTTTTTTAAATATGTATATCCCTTCATGGTTAAGGTATATAAAAATTTACCGTAAGAAAAAAATTATTGAATGGAAAGAAAGCTGAAAAATGCAACAGTAACTGATGCAATGGATTTAGTTAAAAATAGTTTTACTTGAAGTTTAGTAATAAAAAATACAATAGAAATTAAAAAAGATTTAAAATTAAAAACAGTGAAAGATTTGGTTTTATTTTAAAATAAACTTGGATGACATCAAATGGAATTTATGGAAAATGAATCATGTGCATTCTGTATGTAAGAAGTAAAATTTAAACTCGAATAAAATTGTCATTTCTATCGAAGTGAAAATTGTTGTCAGGAATTTACCTTGAAATATTGCTCCCCTCACTTATTTGCTGTTTAAAATAAAATAAACTGTCAGTGCACATTAAGGCTAACTTTCAAAACGTCAATTGCTTTGTATTCGAAAAAAGTATAGTGTTTCATAATGCCGCAGTGCAAAAGAATGAAAACGGTACGACAAGTATTAAGGCCGGGGCCAAGGTACATTTATTTTACTAGGTAGTGTCGTCCGCCCAGCTGGTTTGTAGTTGGACATGTCAAAAGTTGTTTATTTATTTATTTTATACATACTTTATAAACTAAATTCACAAAGTATACTGTAAAGGAGCCGGGTAGCTAGACCATATGCGCACAGGAAAAATAAAGTTTAATTACAATTTAAAAATATAAATTTAAATGATTTAAGTTAGATATTAAAATTAGAATTTGGTTAATACAAATCAAAAGTACATAAAAAATAATAGCAAAATGGATAATGACTAAACTTCACGGATACCATGATGTTGCAAGCTGACCCATATTTTTGTAAGATTTTTGTGAGTAGTGCAGTCGAGAATATCACTTAATGGTAAACCAATTCCTGAAACTGGGCATTCCGTAAGGATGTGCGTTACAGTTAGAATAACGTTACAAAAGCTGCATACACTCGGGTTCGACCTATCATAGTAATGCTTCGTAGTGAACAGTGTTTTTCCCACTCTTAAACGGCCTAACATAATACACTGCGAACGTGTAAGATATTCGCTATACTTAGGTCTTCTTGTTTCCGGGTACTGTTGTTTTCTTATTGCCCAAAAAGGATTCGAAATAGCTTTGGGAAAGCAAGGAATAAAAGTTATTTCATTTAAATTGAAAGCATTCTTAGCGGCCCTATCCGCGACCTCGTTGCCAGCAATTCCAATGTGCGCAGGGATCCACAATAATAATATTTGAGTACCAAATACGGGAAAGTTAATTATGTCATCATAAATTCCTTTGTGGTTGACTTTAATTGCCTTTATAGCACTTAGACTATCAGAGCATATAATGGTCTTTTTTCCTTGTTGCAACGCATAACTCACTGCATCCTTAATTGCAGATATTTCAGCTACAAAAACACCAACATAGTCCGGCAACCGTTTTTCAAAAATTACATTAAAAACCAGGTTATCCTTGCTTTCAACCATTGAACAAGTTGATACACCATTATGAAAAGAGCCATCAGTAAATAAAAGCAATTTAGGTGAAAAATTAGCTATAATCTCCCTCATCATTTTTTTGAAGCAAACAGAATCAGTGGAGTTTTTGCTGTAAAACGAAAGACTATCATCAATTTTCAAAATATTGCCAGAAAAAACAGAAGTAATAGGTTTGGCCGGTATTAGGACAGCAGACTGTCGTAAAAGATTGATTATTCTTCCTATAGCAGTTGGCGGTATCGTTGCCAACTCTAGGCTTCGCCAAAAAGTGCTATGCAACCCATCACTGCTGTTTGTAATAGCTTTTGAGGCCATAGCTACTGAACTTTTATCAAGAAGAGTTTCAAAGTCCTTAAAATCAGCTTCTACTCTTAATAACTTTAATGGTGTGGTTCGAAGTAAACCTGAAGCAGTTCTAAAGCAGTTGTTGAGAGCGACATTTACTTTGCTTATATTTCTCTTAGACGTCCATCCATATAATGTTATGCCATGTTGAACAATGCCAACCGTAAGAGAACGACAAATACTCAGAGCTGTCTCCATGTGCGGACCCTTGTTACGGCAACATATCAGCTTTAAAAGATTATTCATTTTTGAAAGTTTGCTGGTCAAGTATTTAACATGCATATTCCATAAAAGATTTCTGGTGAAATATATACCGAGTATTCTCATTTCCTCGGTTATGTTAATGTTTTCTTCCCTTATGGAAATGAAACTGTCATTACAGTTTCGTTGTCTGCAAACGTGTAATATCTCTGTTTTATCTGCAGGTACAACTGCACCTGTTGTAGATGCCCAATGGTTAATTTTGCAATCCAGGTTTAAAAGGTTTAGACGTACCCTCTCGGGTTCCCCAGAAGCAACAGCAAAAATGTTGTCTGCATAAATGGCAATGTAGTCAATACCTGGTAAATTTTCTACAGCCTTTGCCAGCGAATTTGCGTATATTGCATAGAGGACTACCGATAATGGCGAACCCTGAGGTAAACCATTATCAAGTGAGTAGGATGATGACAGGAATCCATCAACTTTAACTTTGATAGCACGATTAACGAGGAAAGATTTTAAAAACTTCTTAACTTGTAAAGGCATTTTCCAGTCACTTAGCTCAAGTAATATGGTTGTTAATACCACCCGATCAAAAGCTTTTTCAAGATCTGACGACAAAACCAGAGTGTGCTTTTTATGTTTTAAATTCATCCGCAAAATTTCCTCTAATTGATGACAAATAGAGTGAACACCTCGTCTTGGTAAAAAAGCGTGTTGCATAACATTGAATTTGTTCCAAGAGAATCTCCAAAATCTTTTGGAAATAATCTTTTCTAAAACTTTGGAAATGACTGGTAAAAGTGATATTGGACGATAGCCCTCAAGTCGATTGGGATTTTTATTAGGCTTTGGAATTGGTGACAGTGTGGCTATTTTCCATTGATGTGGAAAAATCCCATTTGCCAATATAATATTAAACAAATCACAAATACGCATTTTTAATTCAGCTGAAGAATTCTTAATCATGGAATAAGTTATTTTGTCACTTCCTGGCGTCGACCCTTTAAGTGTTCTTAAAACCTTGTTTAATTCCCAAATTCCTATTTCACCAACCATTCCATTAAACTCAGAGTCAGGATGAGACAAATTAGCTAAGTCCAAATTGATTTTACGTGATATAACCTCCAAATCAAAAGCATTATCGGAACTCACCGATGACCAGAAACTACCAAAACAATCTGCTATTTGCTGTGGGTGTGAAAAAATGTGTCCTCCGATAAAAATTGAGGGAAAACTGTCGGTTTTGTTAGTTCTTAAACTTTTTACTTTACTCCACAAATAACGAACATCCATTGATGGGTTTAATGAGTTAAGAAAATTCTCCCAAGTACGTCTTTTAGCAGTTTTACACTCTCTTTTAACTCTGGCACATGCCCTTCTGTAATCTAGAGCATTTTGTTGGTTACGACACCTTTTAAACATTTTCCAGGCATTTTGTCTGAATCGAATTAACTTAGAAATCTCGGAATTAAACCACATCGGGTTATTTACCTCCACTGGCTTACGGTTAAGAGGAATAGATTCATTAGCAGCACTTCTTAGGATACGATTTATTTGAGCCGCTTCTCTGTTTATATTTGCTGATTTTTCAAATCTTTCATTAAAAAAAACAGTCTTCTTAGAAAAAAGTACCCAATCAGCCTTTTTATCATTAAAGCGGGGAACAAATTTTCTTGTTGTTTGCTTATTTGTGTTGCTTTTAATTATAACAGGAAAATGGTCACCAACCTCTGGCAGAGGTAAGCAACTCCAAGATAAACTAGGAGCAATGTCCACACTACTCATTGTCACATCAACTGAAGTTAAAGTATTTCTTGTATTGAATAAAGTAGGAGATCCATCATTAAGTATAACCAAGTCTCGATCATCCGCAAAATTTTCCCACAAGCAACCACTAGGAGAGTTAACAGCAGAACCCCAAAGGGAATGTTGAGAATTAAAATCGCCAAGCACTAGGTGACTACAGTTATTTCTAAGAGAAATGTTATCAACCATTTGATTATTTAAAACAATGTCACATTCTTTATAAATGTTTGTTATTTGTAGATCTATTTTACATTTAATCAATATAGATTGAAAAAGAAGATCGTTATTTGAACGAAGATGCAATGTAACATTAATGTTGTTCTTAACGAAAATTGCTATACCCGATTTAGCATACGTATAATCCTTGTTGTGATGATATATCTTAAATCCTGGAAGATGCAAGAGGTGTAAACTATTCTCAGTAATGTGTGTTTCTTGCAAAACTATAATGTTTGGCTTATGTCTAGCCACTAATAGCTCTAAGGCATATTTGTGAACTATAAATCCTTGGATGTTCCACTGTAATATACTGATATTCAGACCAAAATCCATTTTAACTATCTTAAAAAAAATTATTTTTTTTTACTATGTTTCGGAAGAGTTTCTTTAAACGTTTTTGGTGTAATAATAGTACTTAAAGAAGGAAAATTTTCATAAAGTTGAGAACAGGGGGACTTATCTAAAAAATTAACTTTACCATCTTTTGTTGGAGTAGAAAGTCCTAGACCCTCAGAGATATCAACTATAATCGCTTCTTCACTTATGTTTTTGTCGGTCATCATATATGTATCATCATAAAGACTGTTTTCACAGCCAATTAAATTTTCATTGCTTGAAAAAATTTTTTGATTATCATTAGGATTAAAAGAATTTATTTGGTTAATAGAATCTATTGAAGAGCTGAGCGAAGAGTGTTGAGTTGATTTAAAATTTTCATTATCATCGGCTACTGTCGAAATTTTATTTTTCTTAAGATTTGACTTGGCTGGTAAAATAGGTGTAATTGAGTTTTCATTAGTATTAATCCTTGGAATTATTGTAGTTCTGTAATTATTAACAACGGCTGCCTTATTACGCTCGATGTCATTATAAACGTTTAAGGAATGATTTTTTTCTGAACAAAAATTTTTAACAATCTGTGAATAGGATATTTTATTTTTCTTTTGAATGGGTTTGAGTGTATTGATTGATGGATTATCATTGAAAATTGCCCAAGCTTCTCTTGTTGTTGTTGTTTATATTTTCCTACTTTTGTTTACGAATTTCAAAAAACACTAACAACAAGCATATGTAGAACAAAGAGAGCGTTTGTTTTTAGACCAATTTTCCTTTATTTTCTGTTTCTATTTTTGACATTTCCACTCACAAAGCAACAATAAAATGCCATGTTGTTTTTACAAATGTTGTATTTGTTGTAGAACCGCTTTTACCTAGTAAAATAAATGTACCTTGGCCGGGGCGCATAGAATCCGTCATACATCAAACTTTGACATATTCTACTGACAAATCAGTTAAAATACATATTTTTTTATGAGCGTTGTCATATCAATGCGTGTACGTTAAGGCAAAGTATAAAGGTTGGTCAACTTTTAACTTTTGACGTACATTGAATACTTTGACAGCTATCAATTGCTTCTTTTTCTTTTCTTAACTCTTGCTGTGTTTCAATTGTACTCTGTAATTTAAAAAAAATAATTTTGATGCCAAAAAATAAAATGCAAATTAAATTAAATTAAGAAGTAAATAAAATACAAATTTATTTTAAAAGCGAATAAAAATAGAGATCAAACTTTGATTTAACATCCGTCAGCAAAGTATTCATTGTGCCAACCTCATCCGTCGTTACATTATATTCAGTTAAATACGTCAAAGTACAACGGATGACGGATTCTATGTACCCCGGCCTTTAGTAAAAAAAAGCAAAAAAAAGTAAAAAGCAATTAGAGCATCACTTTCAAATTAATGCTTTGTTTCGCAACTTTGCATACGTACATGAGTTAAATTCAGTAGCACAAATGTATACAAACTTTGTAGTGATACCTTTTGCATGTTAAGCCTGGTACTCTGTTCGTATTTGTGGAAATTGTTGAGCAACATTGAATATTTCATGTAAAAAAATTTGACATTTAAAATGTGGTGGCGCGATTCGGAAGAATTTAACATTTTATTGTTTTCACGTATTTTACATTGTTTTAGAAATGTAAAAAATTCCCCATGAAATAATGCCTCTTTAATTTATTACACAGCTTTTATAAAATGTTGCCAAAAACATTTGATATGTTTTTCTACAGTAAAAACCGAGTACTACTTCTGCAACATTTTTTTTTCATACAAATTTTTTACGTATGTAGTTTGACAGCATTTCACATGAAAAACTAAACAGAGTACCCGGCTTTAGCCTGTAAATGTAAGTATGAGGAATAAGAAGCGCTGTAAAAATTGTTAAATTAACACAAAAACCAAAAAATCGATCGATCACATACCTAATCGATTTAGTAGTTCTGTTTGGGAGAAAAAAATTATAATCAATTAATAAAAAGTATACAGCTCATACTTGGAATATTTTTATTACCATTGGCTTTATTTAAAACAATTATGATGGCAAAAAATTAAATAAAATTTATTGATTGAAATGAAATAGTTTTATTACTAATTACAATTGGATAAAAAACTATTATAATCGAAAAAACTATGCATTCAGTAAATAAATCTTACCCTCTCAAGTTTTCAAGTTCTTGTGATCACTTAAAAATTTTAGAAAATGGTCTTTTAATCAAGAAATTCAATTTTTGGCCATAAAAAAAAACTTTTTTATATGAAAAAATTTAAAACCCAATTTTTTCAATAACTATGCGTCCTGGAAGAAAAAGTGCTTTAATTTGTGATCATTAAATTTTCGATTTTTGACAAAAAAAAATAATTTTTTGAACAAAAATTTAATTTATTAATCGTGCTTGATTTCTTTAAATATAAACATTTCATGACATTCTTATGAAATATTTATTATTTAAAAACAACAAAATGAAATGTATTAATGCGGGAAAAGCATTTCATGAGAATATCATGAAATATTTATATTTGAAGGAATCAGGCACGATTGAAGTAAATTCATATAAAAAAGATTCCGAATAATAAATTTTCATATTAAAAACTTAATTTTTTATATGAAAAACCAAGGTAGATTTGTTTTACTAGGTAATAGCGGCTCTACAACAAATACAACATTTGTAAGAACAACATGGCATTTTATTGTTGCTTTGTGAGTGGAAATGTCAAATATAGAAAAAAAAAAATAAAAGAGAATTGGTCTAAAAATAAACGCTCTCTTTGTTCTACACATGCTTGTTGTAAGTGTTTTTTGAAATTCGTAAACAAAAGTAGGAAAATATAATAACTTTTGACATCTCCAACTACAAAGCAGCTGGGCGGACGACACTACCTAGTAAAATAAATGCACCTTGTGAAAAACCTTAAAAAATGGTTTTTTGAACAAAAAATTCAATTTTTACCCATAAAATTCAATTTTTTTATATAAAAAACTTGAAAGCCAATCGCCTCGTTGACTATGCGTCCTAGAAACAAAAGGGCCTTTAATCTGTGATGACTTAAAATTAAAAATCGGTCCATGTCCCTCGAGCCAGTGGGCAAAACACCACTCCTGCCTCTATTTTTCTATCTCATTTGAAACAGTGAATCCCTTTTTTTACGATTAGCAAGTTTATTGTGAAAGCTGATTTTTAGAAACTTTTGCTTGATAATAGTTCTAAAAGTTAAATGTGCTACGGTGTAGCAAATTTCAGTTCTATATATTTTGTTGTTGTGTTGTTGCAAAACATGTAACATACAACGCTTGCAAGACCTGCAAGGTTTACAATAGCAGTTTGCTACGAAGCGAGAAATCCGCTAATAAATATGTTTTCCTTTTTCTTATACTTTGTGCGCAGAACACTTTTTGCGTGATCTAAAATCTCTTTAACAACAATTGATTTGCAGAACAAGTCTGATAATTACAAAACTGATTGTAAAATATGTAGTTTCACAAAGATGTGAGGCACCAAAACCAGGATTCCATATGCGCAACGATACGTACTAAACTTTGAATACCCGGTCTGCGTCAACTGATTAAATCAGCTAAAAAGACCATGTCAAGAATGTATGAATAGAAAAGAAGTTCCTAAATCCCTATTCATGGGGCAATACCCAGTAAATAGACTATCACTATACGTCAGGCCGTTTTTGTATACGAACGTTGACTATATTGGGCCTTAAACGGTATCTATGGGTCGTCGTTTGGAAATGCCAAGAGACCTATAAACAGATGCCGCCAGAAATTTTTAAATCGATGCGCATAAGAAGTGATAGGAGCACAAATTTTATAGCTGCAAATAAAGAGGAGTTCGTTTAGATTGTAGAAGTTAAATTAAAAGATGAAAGCAAAAAAACGCAGTGTAGAAAGGGTTTTCAATGCTCTAAGAAATCCCCTAGTTACTGATGCATGGTACGGATTATTAAAAACGTTTTAGCGGTTACATCAAAGGAAAATTCATCGCAAATTGAGACGTTTCGAAGCTTGTTATTAGCAACAGAAAATTTGGTGAACTCCCTTCCTCTTATATATCTCGCAGTTGAAAGATCAGGGGGCAAATTATGGCATTCGATATCGATCGAAATTTACATTAAAATTCTATTGAAATTTCGTTCGATATCGAGTGCCGTAATTTGCCCCCAGTGTGTGAACCTCTTACACCAAACCATTTTTTAATTGGTGATCCAAATATCGTGAAACTGTGGCTGTAGAAGAAAAAATGATCCTTAAGAAACAACAGTCGAAGCGAAAAGGTGGCTGCTTGAGTACCTCATTGTCTTCGGATTTTTTAAACAATAATGTCAACTCCAGGGAAGAAGCCAAGGAGAGAATAAAGTTTATATTTATCGTCGATATAAAATTTTTATTTAGAACTAAAAAATTTTAGTTTTTTATACCCTTCACAACAAAAAGTAAAAAAAGGGTATAAATAATTTTGTCATTTCGTTTGTAAGTTCTACAATATCCATTTCCGACCCCATAAAAAGTATATATTCCGACTTCTTATGCATAGCGAAGTCGATTAAGCGATGTCCGTCTGTCCGTCCGTGTAAGTATTGAAATCAAGTTTGCTGGTGCACTAGATCAGCTAGCAAAAAATTAAAAACGTCAATCGATCAGTCGTAGTGTCGAAAGAGGTGCTATTGGCAAGATCGGTCCATGTCCTTTGACGCAGCAGGCAAAACACCACGTCTACCTCTAATTTTTCTTTATCATTTTAAACAATGAAGTAACTCTAATTAAAAAATAAATATATGGGGCGATAGAGAACTAAAAGATAAGAGAAAAACATCAAATGAAAAAATTGGTGCTCGCCCATATATTCCGAGTTACGGGCTTCTGAAATTTTCAACATTTTTAAAATATCAATATGGATATCATTTCAAAGCTTTTGAAGAGATCTTTAAGGAAATACTAAAATTTTTAAGAAATGCTTAACCCATTAAGAGACGATGGCATTTTTATCTAAAAGCGGTACTTAATTTTTTTTTATTCTCTGTCACCCAAATATTTGTTTTTTTGATTGGAGTTACTTTATTAAATTAGATTTACATAAATGGTGAAGGGTATCTAAGATTCGCCATAGCCAAATATAGCTTTCTTGTTTTTGTTTTAGAACTGTTTGTATTCAGATTTTTAAAGACTAAACACTCAAAAAAGACTCTTTTTCGCCCCTCGGTGATAAGCAAAATTTCCACTAAGAAGATCGACATTTTTCCTTAACAAATTGCTCGCACAACTCTGCCGAGCCCTGATTATGTGTTCTAAATTTTTGCCAGACTGCACGGTACTTATATACGACTAAACTTCCCGTTTCATTGTTTATTCGGCTTTAAATTTCTACCTTTATTTTGTATTAACTTCTTCGTCTGTTCACCTACATACAGGTGAAGTCAGTTGGACATCACTGGTCTTTTTTTGTTAAGTTTCTTTGTTTATCCCTGCGCAGTGACGAGATTGGGACATTAGTAAACGTCGTAGACAGTACTAAGCAGCAATTGAAGAAAGATTCCTTATTTAAGTCTAGATATTTCTACTTGCAATTGTGCAGGCCATGGCATTCCACAATCAACTTCTTTGGTCCGACATAGTTCGTTCCGCCAACCTTATTTATGTCTCTCGTTTAAGGGTTTTAAATCAATAAAACAGTTTTATCTAATCCATAATTAATAAATTTTTTTCGCTTTATTTCTTTTTACTCTTTTTATCCATTCCAATTGTTTATTTTTTCTTTATTTTATTCGCCTTTTGTTTGCTTGCTGCAACAGGATTTTTCACTTTCGCCTTTATCCTTTTCACTCAACATACAATTGCACTTGTTGCCCTCAGCGCATTTGCATCGTTCATCACATTTAGTGCTGGTGCATTTGCAATCTTTAAATGAAATTTTTTTAAAGGTTTTATAATTTTAATATTTAAAATTATTTTTTTTTTTATTTTATGTCATTTATTTTTATGTTACCATTTTCACATCCTTTGCAAGGCATTTTTATGCAGTTAATCCTTTGAATGAATCAGCGACTTGGCAATTTGTCATTGATGTATTAAATTTTGAAAATGCGTCATGCGCAATAAATATGTTATCGATGAAATCGATAAAATGTGTTGCCACAGGTGAAAAGATTTTATGTTAGAGAAAAATTAAAATTATTTTATGTTTTACTAGCCAAATTCGGGCAGACGTTTTCCTGCTTCTACGCACCTCTTTATATATAAAAATGGATGCCTGTATGTGTATTTAATCAAGAATCTTGTATTAATATGAATCTATCGTAACACGAAAGGATACACAATATTTTTGGGCTTCTCGTTTGGTGCGTAAATGTATAGATTTTTCGGCATTTCAACTCGGGAGCAAGCGACGTAGACTTGACCATAAAAAAAACACGGATTTTCTATATTTAAACCGGTAACTCGCAGCGACTATTCTTGGAATTCGTTGATTGTCATTGCGAAAGCGAAACGCACGGGAAACAGAAGTCGCTTGGATGTGAAGGGCAAATCAGTGGGGATCATTGGAATGCGCGGAAGGAGCACATCCTCTCTTTTACATTTACCACTGATTATCGTCACTTCTACCACATTTGGCATCAAGTTTTTTACGGAAAGTCTGATTCCATTGCACAATTTGCGAGTGTTGAGGTTCCGAAGAAGCAATATTGGCGAGCCAACTTTCAACGTCAATTCATGCTGTAGCATTCCAGGAGGCTCCAATGAATTGAGAAATTCGACTGGATAATTGATAGCTCTGTGTGACAATAGATTTTTATTGCGCGACCGCTCCAAGAACTTTCATTTGAAACTTAGGATTGATGCGGTTGATGTTATCATTCTTCAGAACTAAGATAGCTCTCTTGCAAAGCCAGTCGTGATTCTTGAAATTATAACAATATCCAGGAAAACTATATTTTCAAGATCTCTAATTGATGCCTGAAGTTGAAAGAAGTTCGCTAGAATCACAATTTATTATTGAGAACAGTAAAAATCACTAATTATTTTCTGTTGCCGTCGAAATCAGTTTTACGCTGTTCGCATTGACGAAGGAAGCCCTGGGGTCTAGCACCCCAGTTCCCCCGAGTTTTTCTTTTTTTATGAAATTTTTAATACTTGAATTAAAATTTATTTTTAACTAAAGTTCATTTTTTTATGCTGGATTTCATTCTTCTGGTGTCTATCCATTTTATCCATTATCAACCCCATAAAGTATTTATATTCTGACTTCTTATACATAGCGAAGAGCGATTGAGCGATGTCCGTCCGTGTTAGTGTTTTAATCAAGTTTGCCGAGGCACTAGATCAGTTAGAGAAAATTTAAAGACGCCAATCGATCAGACTTAGTGTCGAAAGAGGTGCTGTTGGAGATCTGCATGATCTGTCCATGTCCTCCGGAGCAGCGGGTAAAATACTACGGCTGACTCCATGTCATTCGGAACAATGAAGTAACTCCAATAAAAAAAAAAAAAACAAATAAATGGGGCGATAGAGAACGAAAAAAAAAGAAAAAAGCATCAAATAAAAAAACTGGCGCTCGCCCTTATTTCCCAAGTTGTGGACCTCTGAACCTTTCACAGAAAAGTACGATTGTGCACCATATTTTTGAAGACATCATTATGGGTATCGTTTAAAAGCTTTTTAAGAGCTCTTTAAGGAAATACTGCTAAACCCATTAAGAGCCGATGTCATTTTTATGTTAAATTATAATGGTGCTTGTGAATAAAAGAAAATGCAACCCCGAAGAAATTTCTAGTGACACTTGATTTTTTAATATTTTTTATTCTTTTATTTTATTGGTTTTTTAATATTTTTTAAGTTTTAAGTGTCGAAAAAGTTGCCATTGGAAATCAACAAGATCGGTCCATGTCCTTCGACGCAGCGGGCAAAACACAACGCCTTTAGTTTTTCTATATCATTTGAAACAATGAAGTAACTCCAATCAAAAAAACAAATATATGGGGCGATAGAGAATAAGAAAATAAAAAAAATCATCAAGTGAAGAAATTAGCACTCGTCCATATTTTCCGAGATACGGGCCTATAAAATTTTCAAAATTTTTAAAATATCAATATGGGCATCATTTTAAAGCTTTTGAAGAGATCTTAAAGAAAATGTTAAAAAATGCTTAACCCATTAAGAGCCGATGGAATTTTTATGCATTTTTTTATTTTAAATTCCCTTTCACCTCTATATTTGTTTTTTTTTATTGGAGTTACTTCACTAAACTAGATTTAGATAAATGTTCTTGTTTTCTTTGGAAAAACGTCCGCACTCATTTGTAAAGTAGTTTTTTTTTCTAAAAAAAAGTTTTTAAAAATTAAAAAATGAAGCCAAAAATAAATTTAAATTAATTTTTATGTCTACAGTTCAACTCCTAATTTCTTAAAAAATTAATTTTTAATACTTGACATAATTTTTCCCTTCGAAAAAAGCTTAAAGCACCCTTCGGAAAAATTTTGTAATTAAGCTTATCCCCACATGTCATCGAGTAGCGAGGAGCAAAGTAGCTCTCTTTTCAACTTTCTTCAGTTTGCAATCAGCTTGCAAATTGCAAAACAAACTTGTTTCAAGCTCCATTTTTATAGGCATTTCTTAACGCATTAACAAATCCAGAACTTATTTAATTTTAATGGATTTTAAAAAATCATGGCATTTGGTAAAAATTGTGGACTGCGAAGTGACATTTATTTTCAATTGTTCACCATTTTTTGATATTTGCTACGGTACGAGAATAAAAAGATAACGAAACTTTGGTTTTGTTTTTTTGTATTGAGTAAAATAAAACCAAAACAGAAATAATTCTTGCAAAAAAAACCGACTTCAAAACAGATCTCACCTGTCTGACTATAACGGTTTGGCGGTGCGCAGATTTCCTCCTCTATGGTGTGACCAACACCGGCTTCGCTTGCCAAAGATTTCTGCAAGCCAATTTATAAAAACGTTACAGGCCATGGACGTTATGACTCTACGTTTATGGACATTATCAGGTCTGTTCTGAAAATCACGTGATTTCAAAACACGAACGGTTTTAAAATCACGCCAACGATTTGGTGCTGTTCTGAAAACCACGCGATTTTCAATTTTTCGGCGTGGTTTTAAATGTTCAAAAACAACTGATTTTTTAGATTTGTGTTTTGTTTTTTTATTTTTTTAATTCGTAACATAAATATTATTGGAAATTCAATAAAGTCAAAATGCCTTAAGCTAAAATAACAGGTCTGTTCTGAAAATCACGTGATTTCAAAACACGAACGGTTTTAAAATCACGCCAACGATTTGGTGCTGTTCTGAAAATCACGCGATTTTCAATTTTTCGGCGTGGTTTTAAATGTTCAAAAACAACTGATTTTTTAGATTTGTGTTTTGTTTTTTTATTTTTTTAATTCGTAACAAAAATATTATTAGAAATTCAATAAAGTCAAAATGCCTTAAGCTAAAATAAATAAGAGAATTTTTATTTGTTTATAGTAGTACATATGTTTTTACTTTTATTTCCTTACTGAAGCTGATTGAATTGCTTAAAACTCGGCGGCAAATGAAAATTTGTAAAATAAAAAAACGAAAAAAAAATTTTTACATTTCGCACTTATTTTTTTTTTTTTTTTTTGCAAATTTAACCCAAATATTGATTTTTATTAATTTTTTTAACAGCAATGATCAAATTTTGCGTTAAACTTATGTGAAAAAAAGGATGGTTTTAACACTGTGTTAATTGGGAAAAATTAGAATTAACTTCCAAAATCAAAAACTAACTGCTAAGAGAGAAGAAATCACGAGCATTTGTTGAATAAGCAAAATTTTTTTTATAAGACATGCAGAGTCTTCAAGATTTTATAAATAAATTCGTTTTTGTTTGTATAAAATCTATTTTTTTCACAAAAATAAATAGAATATATAGTATTTAAAATAAATATAATCAATATTTTTATATTCTAAACGAAATAATTAATGAAAATAGGCCAGTGATTTCAAACCGGCAGTCATTTAGTTAACCGTTTTTAAATCACGTGATTTCAGTATAATTTGTAGGCAGAACACCTTTTACGTGATTTGAAATCACTTTGACAAAAAGTGATTTACAGAACAGACCTGTAAATAAGAGAATTTTTATTTGTTTATAGTAGTACATATATTTTTACTTTTATTTCCTTACTGAAGCTGATTGAATTGCTTAAAACTCGGCGTCAAATGAAAATTCGTAAAATAAAAAAACGAAAAAAAAATTTTTACATTTCGCACTTATTATTTTTTTTTGCAAATTTAACCCAAATATTGATTTTTATTAATTTTTTTAACAGCAATGATCAAATTTTGCGTTAAACTTATGTGAAAAAAAGGATGGTTTTAACACTGTGTTAATTGGGAAAAATTAGAATTAACTTCCAAAAACAAAAACTTACTGCTAAGAGAGAAGAAATCACGAGCATTGTTGAATAAGCAAAATTTTTTTTATAAAACATGCAGAGTCTTCAAGATTTTATAAATAAATTCGTTTTTGTTTGTATAAAATCTATTTTTTTCACAAAAATAAATAAAATACATAGTATTTAAAATAAATATAATCAATATTTTTATATTCTAAACGAAATAATTAGTGAAAATAGGCAAGTGATTTCAAACCGGCAGTCATTTAGTTAACCGTTTTTAAATCACGTGATTTCAGTATAATTTGTAGGCAGAACACCTTTTACGTGATTTGAAATCACTTTGACAAAAAGTGATTTACAAAACAGACCTGTATGTCTGTGGATGTTATGAGATGCCACCTTTTTAAACTTAAAATATTTACAGAGGGGAGAGACTCGAAAAAGGTTAAAATGCCTGAAAAAACTTTATAGATTGGGGACTGCGAGCAAAAGTAGTAAACCGAATTAACACTTCGGATGGTGGAATAGAGTCTAACAGGAAATATCTTGTCAATGCATATTTTTCATGTCGCAAAAGAAGAATTCAAGCGCCAAGGTTTTCTGAAACGGTGTAAGAAATACTTTACTTCTATCTATGACACCTTTATCAGACCGAAAATGAAATGCAATGAGCGAAAGCTCATCGTTGACAGTAGGGTACCCAGCTCTATTGACTCACTGGAGCATCGACGCAATGTGGGGTGTGTTTCACTGTTTTATCGTTACTACAACGGAATGTGCTCTTATGAAATAAGGGAAATCAGGTAATTTCACGCAACGCGCTCTGCATCAAGAGCGCATTCCTTTGTGGTCGATTGACCAGTGAATCGCACTGCCCATTACAAAGAAAATTCGTTTTTTAGCCGAACAGTTTGTAAGTGAAATAAACTCCCTACAGAGGTCTTTCCTTTCACTTTCAAAGTGCAAAGATTCAAATCAAATGTCCACAAGCACTACTCCCTCTATCCCCCTTCTCACAACCTAATTTCCAAGTTCTGGCACAATGCATTGCATAAGTAGGGGTCATCCCCTGAGTGCTGGTCGTACTAAAAAAATACTTCTGCTTGATTGAAAATTATGGAGAACTAAGAGAATATGGGAGGGGTTTGCCGGGTCTCATATGATTAAGTGTGTATAAGACAAAAACCAAACTGCTTCTGGGTTTGGACAGGAGAGTTCTGACGGTCCTGGTATCGAAAGATTATATATTAGATTTCACGATAGGCTAGGCGACATCGCTTAGGGATGTCAGATTACTAAAGTATGAAGGTGGAAGAGAGTTAGTAGCTCTTAATTTAAAAATCTAAAGAGAATCAAAATGAACACTATGAATCTTCTAAATTACAAATTTTACTTTTTATTTACAAAAGGGATAAATGTGAATGTCATTTGAGTCATTCTAAAGTGTTCTAATTTGCAATTCTGTTAAATAGTAAATTTTTAGAAATTAATTTATTAAAAAATATAAATGTAAATAATGTGATAATTATGCATTTATTACTCTTTTAAATATTAAAAAAAAATATATCATTATTATTAATAATAAACAAAAAAAAATTAAATAACTTTTTTCTTTAAATGTTTTCTATAATAAAAACGTGCTGTTATTTTAATTAACCCATTAAAAATCGTCTATTATGATCGTTATCTTTAAGAATCATTAATAACATACATAAATAACTTTTATTGAAATAAATTTGTGTAATTGATAAAAGAAAAAAAATTATAAAACATAAAACAATGAAAAATTATATTATTAAAAAATCATTAAAAAAATAATAAAAAATGTTTTTAACAATAGCATCTATTTTTTGTAATTTTACTTGTCAGTTTGTAAACTCTGCTTAAATGTTTTCTGAAAGCATTTAAGAGTAATGTTTTTTTATTGAATTCATTAATATTTTTTTTTCTTTGTCAATTTTTTGTTTATAGATTTATTTATAAAATCATTTTTTGTTTTCTTTTTTTTATTATTAAATTTCTTAATTTTTAACTACAAAGAAAGTTTTTGTGTTTGTTTTTGTCTATAAAAAAATGTGTGAATTTGTTTTTTCTTTTTAATTTTAATGAATTAAATGGGTGCACAGTAGGAGAGTGATTTTTTTTTAGTTTTTTTTTATAACTTTTATTGGTTGGTTTTAGTTTTTTTTTTCATTACATTAAAGAATTAATTATTTATTATTTTAAGTAGAGGGACTTTTAAAGTTAAGCCTATTTTTAAAAATTTTTAAAAATAGTCTTTTTATTAAATTATTTTTTTTAATTTATTGATTTTCTAAATAGTTTTGCTTAAAAAATATTTTTTTGTTTTTTGTTTTAATGATGTTTAATATTTTACTTTCTTTAATATAAATATATATTTTTGAATTTTATTAATTTCAAAATATTTAAATAATAAGAAAACAATATTTTCGTAAAGGATTTTTCTTAATTTAATTTTGAAATATTTATAAATATAAATTTAATTAAATAAATGAATGTGTTTATGTATTAAAAAACAACCTTAGGTTGTTTCATTTATTAATAAATATTTTTTATTTTATTTTTTTTTCGTTTTTTGTTTCATTTAAAACTCACTTCTTTTGCATTATTTTTTTTTTATTTATTTTTTTAACTTTAAATGTGTTTATGATGGCCTAAGGCCGGAAATTCTGTAACTTATACAAAATGATTATTAAATTAAAAAAAAAAAAATAAATAAAAATTAAAAGACGCATTTACAAAATAATAAATTTTCAATTATAAGAATTTAAAAAAGTAGGAAATGAGAAAATAAAGAGAAGAGTAACCGAAGTTAAATATACAAAAATAAAATTAATTTTAATGTAAATGTATAAATCAAAATTATGAACTGTAAATGTAATTATATTGAAATTAAATTACTTTACGAGAAAATTCATTATTAGAGTTAGAATTATGTTCAAAGTTAAGTTTAATAGAAGACTTTATATTATTTTTCCCCTATTTACCATCCTTAGCTCTTCAGTTATTTTTTTTTTTTTTTAATTTGACAAAGAACTTGATTATTTTTTAGTTTCAAATGAAAAATTATTCCAGCTCGAGGTCAATTATTTAAATTTATTCTTTTATTCTTTATTAAGGCAAAATAAAGAATAAATTTTAATAATTGACCGCGAGCTAGAATAGTTTTTTATTTGAAACTTAACAACAAACAAGTCCATGACAACATTAAAATTTCCAAAAAAAAATATTTCATTTACAGAAATAACACTGTTACTGTTCGTATAGATTTCATGCTGATTCAAATACAACCAACCAGAGTAATTGTGAACACTCTGTTGTAAAAAATAAAAGCAATAAAACTCTAATTAAAACAAAAATATTAATTTCAAATATTAATTTCTAAAACATACAGTGGACGGCAAAAGTCTACGTACGACCACAATTTTTGACATGTTAGAAGTAAAAAAACGCAGTTTGTTTTCAAAACTTACTTTTTTAATATACACAAAAAAAATATATATTTTCCAACATAAACTTAAAAACCATTTTAGAAAAACAATTTAAATACGTTGACAAGAGTCAACAATTTCAAGCAATTTTTGCTGTTTTTAAATACTAACAGGATAGTGTCGTTATTTATTTTTTAACTTTCTTATTGCGTCAAGGGATTGATTTAAATTTATTTTAGATGTCAATTAGAGTGATTCAGTAAATATTAAAACGGAAAAATGGCTTGTCGCAAAGAAATTTCAGTTGAAGTACGAAATTTAGTTGTAAAGCATAGAAGAGAGAAAAAAGTCATTTGGTGAAATATCAAGGCTATTGAATTAAGTAAATCTACTGTTCAAACAATATTTAGCAATCTAAAGACACTGATAATATTGAATGTAAGCTAAGCAGTGGCCGTCCAAAGAAACTCAATAGAAAAGACGTTAGCTTTTTTTTTAACAAGTGGGCAAACAGCCTAAGGTGAATGCTTCGAATTTGGCCGAAAAGCTAGCCAGAAGATCAGAAATTATTGCACATCCACGAACCTTAAATAATAACGGTTACCACACATAGCAGAACTGCTAGAAAAGGAGTTTGCTAAAAAGCATATTGAAAAGGGGTTTGATTTCTGGAAGCGAGTATAATTCACTAATGAGTCCAAATATAACATATTTGGAAGTGATGGCAGAGATAAAGTTTAGCGAAAAATTAATACAGCGATGGATCCTAAAAACTTAGTCAGTACAGTTAAATACGGCGGAGGTAGCGTATTGGTTTCGGGTACTCTCGCTGCTTCTGGAGCAGGAAACGTAATATTTATTGAAGGTAATATGGATCAGTATTAGTACAAATGCATTCTGAAACAATCGGTTAATATCTAAAGTCTTGGTGGAAGTTGGATATTCCAACAAGACAACGATCCAAAGCATACGGCCTTACCATGCTCCACGACAGTTGTACACACCACCACAAAATCCGAACTTTAACGTTTTTTAACACGTGTGGGAAATACTACAAAGAAAAATATGGAAATACAATATTACTAGTGGCCCAATGCTAAGACTTAAGCTTTAGGAACAATGGCAAATTATTACTTTTACGGAGTTAGAAAATTTGTTAATTCGATGCCCAGAAGGTTATAAGCAGTTATAGATAGATGCCCATGGTGGCCCAACTAAATATTAATTTCAAAAATTAGTGGCAGTTATTAATACTTGAATCATGTTTTTATGTTGTTGTATGTAGACTTTTGTCAACGTATTTTAATAATAGTTTTTCTTGAATAAATTTTTAAGTTTATGTTGGAATTTTTTTCCTTTTATTAATAAAAAATAAGATTTTAAATAAAACTGCATCATTAGAATTTTATTTACCGTTTTTGGACTTCTAAAATGTCAAAAATTGTGGTCGTACGTAGACTTTTGTCGGTCACTGTATATGTTCCCAAATATATTTTCAATGAACATTTAAAAAAATCTTGTAAATTCTGTACCAACATTTATTATGGCAAACTGCACAATTGTCACAAATATTCGTTGGAAGTTTTAAGAAAGAATTACGTTGTTTTAAGAAAAAAAAAACAGAAAAACGGCAATGTTGTCAAAATACATTGTATAAAAATATTTAAAATAAATTTTGTCATGAAAAAATTTTGCAGAAATTAAGGGCACTTATTGCATGTGGAATTTTTAAGAAAAGATTTTGTATCTTTTTTATTTGTAGTTTCTTTAAATTTGCTTAAAAATTGTAAAAAAGAAAAAAAAATTAACCAGAGTTTGGGCTCTTTATATTTACATTCTGCAATTTTGGTGCGTAGGTTTTTAAGCTTTTTATTCCGTTTGTAATTTTTCTTCTTCGTTCGTGACGCTAAAATCATTGCTTTGAAAACTAGCACATCCCTTCTTAAAAGGCTGAACTATGGATAATTTTTAATTCTTTTAATTTGTACAGAAGATTTATCTAGCAGGCAGGTGTATCTTAATGTAAAGCAGAGATCATTAGAAGATGCAATGAATCAATGGCATTTAGGGTGACCTGTAAATCCCAAAAGGCGCAATAAACCGCAGGAGGTGGCTGGCTAGTGGTGGAAGGTGGGCTAAAATATTGCGTTTATGTTTTTCATGTTACGTTTTCCTTGGTTTTGATATGGATGGAAATCCAAGGCAGCAAATAACCAAATAAACATTTGGCTAAAAAAAATTATTCTCAAAAAAATTTATATTTTTTCTCTCCATTTTTATTTTTTTTTTCAACGAAAAATATAATTTTTTCGTATCGGAAATTGCATAACAAATATCAGTGACAGGTTTAAATCAATTACCAACGTGGATCGTATATCGCAATTAAGTTTTAAACTAGTTATCACCCGAAATATAAGGTTCTATTTGGAGGCTGTTGACAAGAGTTTGCGCTATAAATGATGGCACTATGCTGTGAGCACTACAATAATCTCAAAACTACGGCCGGTTTTCTTTTCTGATCCTCCCTGAAATGGCACAAAGGGAGTATATTTTTAGTTCGATTAATGGTACGTAGCGTGTCCAGCCTTATTCCAATCTGCCATACCACCATCACACAAATAACAAATTGAAACGTTTGTAGAGATTAAGAAAAATAAAATGAAGTCGTTTTTTGAACCATGTGGGGATTTGCGCGGTAGATTACGAAAAATAAAATGAAGCCAGTGTATAGTTAATGTGTCGGTCTACCAAAAAAAACTAATATTAAACTTAAAATCCTTTTAAATATTTTATGATTAAAAATATTGAATAAATCGAAAGAAGAAAAAAAAAAGATGGCGCCAAATAAGAGAGCTGTTTTACACTTTTAAATAAATGCATTTACAACGTCTACTACAGTTTTTAGTGTTGTAGATTATAGTAAATGTTGTAAACATAGTAAATGAATGATGTATGCATTTTGTTATTTTCGTGTTTTAAATTTATTAGGATTTACTAAAGCTACAGGATGTAAAACGTTAGCAAACCATGAACTCCGTTAATGTGCTTTTATTGTAAACGTTGTAAACATTGTATTAATTACAACGACATTTTTAACAATTCCATACGAGCATACTTTTCTGCCAAACGTTATATAAATACGTTAAAACTTATCGAAGTCAACAGAAGAATTTATTATCTTTTTTGTTTTTATTTTTCATACAATATTTCGAGTAAAAAACATTTTTTCCTAATATTTCAAACATCTATCTATACAATCAATATTTATCAGATTTTAAACATAAAAACAACAAAGTGATCTTAATCAGGTTCTTTAAAACATTTGAACATTTGGATGTAAAAGAAAACTTAATTGAAAGAGTCTAACTTATTAAAGCTTAAAAGAAAGCAGCTAAAAAAGGAAGATGGGGGGTGGGTTGAGACAAAAAAATTATCCAAGGAATAGGAATGGTGGATAGAAAATGATAAAAGTAATAAAAATAGAGAAGAAAAACTTAGAGCTAAAAGTAATCATCGATATAAATAATGAAAAGGTGTGCTTAGCACTGCTAATCTAGCATTTTGCCAAAAAATAAAATATTTAACAAATCATTAAACGATAACTAAATTTGCGGCATATTTGCAGCCGTGGACGTTGAGGCCAAATTATTATTAGTGGGAGAAGTACAAGTAGTTAAATCATCACTTTTAGCTTTTTGTTTTTGAGTTTGTGGGGCATCGCTTTTTATACCATCAATATTTATTTGTTCTTTATAGTCTTTGTCAGTTGAAGCTTTAGCTGTTTGGGCCACTTGTGCTGTAGAAGAGTTAGGTTGATCGTCTACATTATCATCATCGTCATTACAAACTTTTGTTGGCCTCTCCTTTTTCGGCTGTTCTTCTGGCTGGTTTTGTTGATCAGGTGATGGCGATGAACAATTGAGATTAAAAGCACTGCATTGCGAAGCATTATTACCTCCGCTACCACCTTCATCACTACTTTCGGGTACCGGAGTGGTATTTTGTTCACTTTCATTAGCATCATCCACCATGTTGAGCTGTGTGCTGGTTGTAGCATTTGGAGAACAACTTTCATCTTTTTGCATTAAAGCCAAAATACTTTTGATATACGTTTCCATGGTCAGTAAGAGCTTAATTCGTTTTTCGTGTTCTTCCATTAATCTATCTTCGGCAGTTTTTTTATTTGCACTTTTGGGTGTTGTAGTAGCGTTGGTGGATGTGGTTGCATGGGCGCCTGCCCCTGTAACCTTTGGCGCAGATGTGGAACTTGTTGGTTCAATTTTGTTTACATTCGCTTTGTCTTTAACAGGCGATCTTAAGGGTTCTGCTTTCGTATCTTCATCTCTATCTTTTAACTTACCACTTTCAGTTTCCGACTCTTTGTTGACAGCAGAATTTTTCGTTTCATCCATCTCTTTTATTGCTTTAGAGTTTTTCATATCTATATCGTTGCCTTCTTTTTGCTGGTCTGCTTTTAATTCTGGTGTTTGACGGGCTGCTTGTTCTTCGGTTTTCTGCTTTTTACTGTCATCTTTAACGTCATCTTTGTTAGTTGTATTGACCAGTTCTTTTGTTCGTTCCAGTACTTGCTCTTCATGTTCCTGTTTTATTGATGCTACTTTACTATCATCTTCGGACGTTGGAACATCAGACTTTTCCTTAGTTGCATTGTTATCTATTTTCATTTTTTTATTTGGAAACAGTTCTGTAAAAAAAAAATACGCAAAATTATTTTGGCATGAAATTTATCTTAAGGAATTTTAAGGAGAAATGTAATCTTAAATTTACATGAATTTTTAAAGTAAAAAATAAATTTTTAATAAAAAATTGTTTTTTCTTCTTTTTGTAATACAAATTCAAATCAGTTGTAAAGAATTTGTATACCCTTCACCACAAAAAGTGAAAAATGGGTAGATATATCTAAGTTTGTAATTTCTACAATATTCATTTCCGAACCCATAAAGTATACATATTCTGAGTCCTTATGCATAGCGAAGTCGATTGAGCGATGTCCGTCCGTGTTAGTTTTAAAATAAACTTTGCCAAGGCACTAGATAAGCTAGAGAAAGTTTTTATATGCCAATCGATCAGACATACTTTCGAGAATTTTGTTGTTTTTTTTTACGAGGGCGGCTATATATATTTCTGGCCTGGCAACACTGAGTGCTGCCAAGTGCAATCTGACATTTCGATTGGAAAGTTTGTCATTTTTAAGCATAATCGTACTCAAAACGTTTTGACGTACAACCATTATTTGTGTTGTTTACAGTGACTTGAAAAAATTAATATAGAAGAAAAATGGAATTAACTCGTAAACATTTTCGTGCCATCATTTTTCACAAATTTCGACGTGGATTATCACGACAAGAGTGCATTGATGAACTTAAATCTTTTTATGGCGATGAATCACCATCCTATAGCACTGTGAAAAATTGGTATAATGAATTTAATCGTGTCGATTGGTGCAAAGAAATGTTGCAAAAATAAGATTGCTGTGCTTCAAAAGACGTTTATAAGATCGTCACAGGTGACGAATCATGGATCTATGCGTATGAGCCCGAAACGAAACAACAATCGACCGTGTGGTCACCTGTTTTTTCGGCAAAACTGGTCATGTGGCGACTGTTCCGCTTGAGCAACGTAGGACGGTCACTTCTGAGTGGTACACTACAATTTGTTTGCCTGAAGTCATCGGAGAAATTTGAAAAACCAACAAGAGAAGACGAATCATTGTTCACCATGACAATGCGAGCTCTCACACATCGGCTCAAACCAGAGCGTTTTTGACCGGCTAAAACGTCGAATTAATGGGTCATCCGCCGTACATCCCTGACTTGGCACCTAATCACTTTTTCTTGCTTCCGCACATCAAGAAAAAAATGCGTGGTCAACGATTTTCCTCGCCAGAAGAAGCTGTTGAAGTGTTCAAAAACCATGTTTTAGAGGTGTCTCAATCGGAGTGAAAAAAGTGCTTCGACAACTGGTTTGAGCGCATGCAAAAGTGTATAAATCATGCTGGAGAATACTTTGAAAAACAATAAAACCATTTTTGATTATAAATATTCGCATTTTTACTATTAGGCCAGAAATATATAGAGCAGCCCTCGTATAAAGAGAAGTAGCACTTTAGGCATTAAAACCTATTTAGTTATTTTTCGTAACCGTGCTACATTCTTTAGGAAAGGGATAGATGAGAGATTAGATAGATGGTGAAAGGAGAAAGATAGTTATTTTACTTCGCCGGCGAATATGCGATGAAGAAGTACCGACGAAGGAGGCTGCATGTTTTTAATGTTCATTCTGAATACGTATTTTTACCATTAAACAGAAAAAAACATTTTTTGTATTTTGTTTGCCGCAGGGGTTGAACCCTGGACAACCAGGTTTGTAGTCAACGTGTTTACCACTTTGACTACGGCAGCCTCAGCAATATCGGTTCATGTCCATCAAGGCAGCGGGAAAAACACCAAGCCTGCCTATAAATTTTCCATATCATTTGGAACAATGAAGTAACTCTAATAAAAAACATCAAGTGTAAAAATAGGCGCTCGCCCATATTTTCCGAGTTATGGGCCTCTGAACTTTTTAGAAAAATGTTTGGTTGTCAATATGGGTATCATTTAAAAGCTTTAGAGGAGATCTTTCAGGAAATACTAAAATTAAATTAAAAATGCCCAAACCATTGAGAGCCGATGACATTTTTATACTACTATTTTTTTTTCTTACTTTTTAATTTTCTGTCATCCAAATAATATTTGTTTTTTTTTAAGGAGCTACTTTACTAAACTAGATTTACATAGATGGTGAAGGCTATATAAGATTCAGCATAGCCGAATATCTTTCTCTTAATTGTTCTCCTTTATTTTATCTCCTAGAAAAATCAAATATTATCTTACCATTTTCAGCGATTTCTTGATAGCGTGCACTCTTATAAAGCAAAGCCTTAAGAGATCCCCTTAATTGTTTGCGCACCGATGTCGGTATGCCAGTACATTGAGCAATTACACGAATGGCGAATAAATCTCCACATAATTCATCTAGATCTTCCTTTGAATGCATTGAATAACTTATAGAATACAACAAGCGAGCAATGGGCAGTTGAGAAGAAATCTAAGGAACAAAAGAAAATTAAATTAAATTAACAAAATAAAAACATATTTATAACAAAACATGCAATTGCTTATTTTTTTCTTAATTTTTTGCTTCATTGCTGATTTATTTATTATAAAATGTTATGAGTCGTAAGTAAATTTCCTCAAATATTAAAAAAAATAAAAAAAAGTTGAATTTCAAGTAAAATTTTTGCTCACCACCTTAGGATAATATATTTCCAAAAATGCTCTTATATATTGATCACTTAAAGAAACTCTGCATCCGCGTAATATAATATGGATGTATTCAACTAAGTACTGATTATTAACTAATAGCTCAGCATATCTAGAATAAGACAAATAAAAATTTAAACAAATTTTATTAATTTATTTAAAGCAAAGTGTATTAATTTATGTTGAACAACATACTTGTTGGTAGTTTTATTGTTATAAATGCCCACCCAGAACTTTGGGAAGAAATTAAAGTGCAAAGGTGCCGCTTCTATAGCAACCAGACATGACAACTTCACTAACGTATCGTTCAATTGATTTGTATTAACAGCCATACGCATCATAACATCCAAAAACTCATGGTAGGGTCTGTAGAAGGCGTCAATTTGAGCATCGTATTCAGGATCTACACCACGCTGAACTTCCAAGAATTCACTGTGGGGTATACACATTTGTACCATGGGTCTGGGCGGCCTTGGCATATTTTTCGTTATCGTTGGCCAAGTTGTTTTACCCCTACGGGGAAAGTAAGATCCTATAGTTCCTATAGCTGTGGGAGCATTTGCAACCGACAAATGACAATTTATTAGGATGGGTGCTAAAATAGAGGTTACATCCAAATTAGGATTGCGTACTAATTCCTTGAGCACTTCCAGTGAAAGTCTACATATTTCGGGAGGATTGTAAGTATTTAAGAATGTTGCCAGTCTTTTGACGGCGTCTGGTAAACCTTTCAGTAAAGCCGTCTGTTGTTGGTGTTGTCTTAAAAAGTGCTGTTGTTGCAGCTGCTGTTGCATTTGTTGTAATTGTATTTGTTGCATTTGTTGTTGTATTTGTTTCTCTTTTTGCTGTTGTGCTGTCTGTTGTGGCGTTTGTGGAGATTGTTGCTGTTGTTGTTTCAACTGCTCCTGTTGCTTTTGCAAAAGCTGTTGATGTTGTTGTTGCAACTGCTGTATCTGCTGTTCCAACTGCTGCTGCTGTTTCTTATTAGTGGGACTATCTAAGCGAGTACTTAAACGCAAAGTACTCAAAAGTAGGACCATTTCACTAAGCAATTCCTGTAAATCACCCGAAACATGGCAAGCAGTGGCTTCATGATGCATGGAATGTAGTGTGTGCAAAGCTTCAAAACACATTTCAATGCCGCCATTGTAAATAACGAGAAGTCGATCTTCATCATTGTCGACTAAAAGTAAAAAAAAACGGAATTTTATGATTTATTTTAATTACAAAACGTTTTAAGAGTTTTCGACCCTACTGGAATTCTTTAAATACCAAAAGAAAGAAGAATAGCTTGGAGATACTAAAACAGTAAATAGTAACTCTGCAAGGTTAATCTCTGGAAGGTTAATCTCTCTCTCCTTTCGAGCACTCTGTGTATACACGGATGGCTCTAAGATAGGGACCAACATTGTAGGTGGAGTGTATACTGAAGAATTTGAGATAAGAATAAATTTTGGACTCCCAAATGACTGTAATGTTCTACAGGCAGAAATATCTGCTATCAGAAGTGCGGCGTTCTGGTTAAGGTACCATGTGTTTACCACATCTAAACTTGTCTCTGAAAGCCTGACATCCCTGAACGGAATTGCGGAGGTTTCAGGTCAGTTACCCTGAAGTGGGTGAGGAGACATTGGACCAACTTGGACAACCATGTTGTTGATGAACTTGCAAAATAGGGGACAATACTTGAAGAGGGGTGCCATTGACACCTTTTTTGGCATACACTTCTCTGGTTGCGGACAACGTATTAACGCTTCTCTATACGATCTGGCTCAGGTCAGATGGTCTAACGAGTCGATATGTCCAATCGCTAGGACAATCTTGTATATTTGGACCGGGGGTTGCACTACTGCAGTTACCGAGGAGTCGATTAGGCGACTTGGTGGCTGCGATTACTGGTCACTATCTGCCTGGAGAATGGGTCTCCCTTTTAATGATTTCTGTATAAGTTGTCAGGACGAAGAGGAGATGACGGCGAAACACCTCCTCTGACTGTGCCCCGCGCTAAGGTATATACGCCTGAGATACTTGGTTTAACGGTACTACAGAACCTATCTAGTATATCATTACTGAGACCAGGTAAGATCAGTTCCCTCTTGAGGTGCAGTGGGTGGTTCACAGACTCTCACAATCAGACATTGTGACTCAATCTGTAGAATGAGCGCACTCTTTGGCCAACGGGCCTATTCGGCGGGGTCTTCTCAGCATTATTTATGCCCACAGTTCCTCTATTCTTTCTCTTTTCCTGATTGCTTATCCTTATCTCTTTTTTCTACGTTCTGACTTCCTTTTCTCGCTCTTTTTCTTCTTTCAGCAGGGGGATCAATCAATAGACCCAAGTGGGCTGTGGCAACACAGCTGCCTGCTTAACCTACTCTAGTCATAGTTAAGTTCTTGTTGTGTCTTTAAAATGACGTACTTTGAACAAATTATAATTTTTTTCATTTATTTCACATATTTTTTTCATTTCATGCAATTAAATCGTCTAGAAAAATAAAAAAAGCAACCACTGGATTTTTTTGAAAAGGAATTAATTGTCTATCTTTATAAACAGCAATTTGTTATTTTTTCGATTTGATTTATTCGCGTTCTATTATTTTCAAAAAATTTAAATTTTTTACAAAAAATGTGTTTTTGCTAATAACGTTTTGTTTCATAACCGTTAGAGGTTAAGAATAATACCTAACTAACATGTGTGCTGTTCGTTTTTCTTAAGCTACTGAGTGTTAGGGCCGGTTTTTCAACAGTTTACTTAAATCAAGGCAAGGAAAAACCAATTGAAGGGAACCACAAAAAAAGTTCAGTTCTGCAACAAGTTGCAACGCCTGCACTTGAACTTAATATGCTTAAGGCAATTAATCGTTGAATTATTTATTTATTTACAATATATTCTGTAAATAAATTTACAAAATATACTCAAGGCGCCGGGTGACTAGACCATGTGCGCTCATTTTGTAATACAGTAGGCTTTATACAATTACGTTAAATCTATGATGTAAGGAACATTAAAATTATAAATTTAATCAAATACCAAGGTTAATGCAAAGTTATTATAAAAGGAAAGAGAACATATGTCAATCACACAACTTGAGTATTGTGCTTCTGTAGGCTAGTCTTGATAGATGGTAAGAAACTGGTGGTGGTGCAATCAATGATTTTGTCTAAGGACTCGTCTATCTTAGAAATTTCGCATTCGGTCAGTATATGTGGAATGGAGAGGGTGACATTACAGAATGTACACTTCGCCTGGTCAGTGCCATCATAGTAATGCTGAGTATTGAATCTGGTTTTATTTACTCGAAGTCTGCTTAGTAGTATGCCATCGCTTCTTGTCATGTTGATGTTAAATCTCGGTCTAAATGAAACGGGATGAAGTCTTCTCTGTGACGATCGATATTGATTATAAATAATTCTTGCTGTACTAGAACTTCAGTGATGTTAGGTAAATTTTGGGCTTCTTTGGCTGCTGCATCAGCATGTTGAATTATATTTTTAACTTATTTTTTTTTTTTTTTTATTAATTCTAACAACTTACCTAATATTCTAAAAGCATTTATTAGTGTTCCCCATGAGACTCTGGCATCCAGACCGGTTAAATATGCCGACAATGTTGTGCGACGGAATGTGGTAACTTCATGTTTTTCTTGTTCACTAGCATCAGAATGGCGGGTGGCAAACAAAGTCATTAGTTTAAATAATTCATCAACAGCAGCCGCATATTGTGTAGGATGTGGTGTGATATTCTTAAAGGCCCACTGTAAATTTTGATGAGCGGCCAGTTGGCGTGTTAAGCTACGACTCTGTTCACAACATAAACGCAATAAACCATAGTAGGCGGGTAGCATAGCACGATTATAAGCCACAATTTCTGAATCATCATGATCGGCCCTAAGAGATGGTGTTTTAACAAAGACAAAGAGTTAAAAACAATTCCGTTAATATTTAAAAGTTGTTTTGAAATCTTACAAAATATAATTAAATGCAATATTTCTTGTTATTTCTGGACAGTTGGCAACTATTAGAGCATTCTCTGGACAATCAACAATGGTATGATGCCAAAATGCTAATAGAGCATGTTTATTATGATGAGCTGGTACGCTAGGCTCTGATAGACGAGGATGAAATAGATCCCATAAAGCACGCATGTAGGGTCCCATCTAATGGCGACAAATTTATTTTTTTTTATCATATTACAATTCATTTATATTATTTTACAATAGCAAAAGTGGAAAGAAACATACCATAACTTTTTCAGTCTTTGAAACCATGCAATAGCCCAAGAGGCTGAAATAGGATGTAAGCTTAGTGGTGCCATGGACACCAATATCGGCATAGGCGCGGGCAGCACGAAGCAACCTCAGCAGAAGATTGATAATAGTGTGCAATATAATTTGAGCATCGTTGCTAAGTTCACTGAAAGGTGAGTTGTAATTTATTTAATAAATATCGTTTGTGTACTTTTATTATTAGTTTAACTTACCGAAAAACATAGGATGAGACAGATGATAATTTATGCAAAGAATGTGTTCGAAAATTGGCTCTAAATGGCTGTGACGGTACCAAAGAAACTAATAAATAAGCGGCAGCTAAACATAATAACAAAATGTTATTTTAACATGACATTGATTTTATAATTATTTAACCCACCGTTACGAACTCTAGAGTTATGATGAGCTAATAAATATTGTTCTACCCAAGTATCAGCAGATTGTAGAATCCAAGCATGTGCTATTTTGTTTTTAGGCGCTTGAAAAGCCAACCAATCTAGAGCAGACTGTGGACAATATTCCGCAGCATCCCAAACGCGCTGTAAAACTAATTGCGAAAAACAGGGCAAGCCCGAAGGACCACCTTGAGTTTCGGTCAGTAGTGTCAGCAGCTTAAAAAAGGGTCCACACAATTCGGTGTGTTTAGTAACTGAAGCAAATAACATGGTTATTATTTGATTTGCTAAACGTTCATCCCAACGGCACAAAGCATGAATTAAGTGTTTTGTTTGGTGGGGATTAATATTATCCTTAATTTGTTGGTAAAGAAATGGAAAACCCTATTGGTAGATATGAACAAAAAGTTATAAAAAAAAAAAGTTTGTAAAAAATTACTTTTTGACAAGATTTACCTTTCCGCCTGCAATTGCATTATAGTCTTTAGTAGATAATTTTAATCTTAAATCTTGACCTCTTGATCTTTCCACTAAATTGGCAACTAAAGCAATCATTTTATCCAACGATGCTGGTCTTGTTTTATCCACCGATAAAGCTTCATCGGAAGAGTTATCTTCGTTATCAGAACCAACTTCCAACTGTTTATTATAACAAGAAAGTAAAGATAAAAAGTGAGTTTTAAGCTTTAAAAGAAATCTTGTTTAAATAATTACTTTTAAAAGATATTTTTTGGCTTACAAAGTGGTTGTTGTCTAAGTTAAGATTTTTCTTTTTTAAATTTAATTCAAAAATTCCTTCAAAATTTTTTAATAATAAATAATTATTTCACTTGTGATGTTCTTACAAAATATTAATTATTAAAAATAAATGGAATAGATTGTTGTTAGCATTTCGCTTTTTAGTGGTTTTAACTATAAAATCTAAATTTTTATGCCTCAAACTTTATTGACTAAATAAAAATTACATAAAACTACACGTTCTTAAAAAAAAAACAAAATAACCATACAAAATATTTTTAATTTTAATTTATTTTTCTACATTATGAATTCCATTGTTCCATCATTCATAATGCTTGAAAAAGAATTAATTAATGAAATATTTAATTTTTAATATAAAATATGATTATAAAAATCGAATGCGAAAAAGTCACAACAATTTTTTTTTAATATTTGAAATTATTAGTCAAACTGTTCGAACGTAATGTAGCATTTAATAGTTCGCTACAACCGTCATTAGCATTCTTTTTTGGTTTAATAAATAGTAATTACAACGTATACAACTCAAAATCAATATATGCGAAGAATGCTGATGGCGAATGGAGCGATTCAAAAAATATTCGTATCTTACTTTCCCTGCTTTCTTTAAAAAACGTCCTCAATCATTTGTAAATAATTTTTCAATTTTTTTTAATATAAAATTATTTGTTATAATTATTCTTACATTATCATGTGTTTTATTGCCCAGATAAAAGTCGGCCACACTTTTTATAACACCTATCCGAAGCAAAAATACCGTCTCTTCGTCGCCCATTCGTGAGAATTCAAAAAGCAAACCAAAAAATTCTGACAAATGTCTCAAATGAGCCTTAGCACCATGTTCCATTAGGAGTATTAAGGAACTTATAAATCGAGTAACACAAGAGGAATTACCCATAATCTCTTTACCATCGTTATCCGTTTCGGTTTTCAAATACAAATGTGAATGCGATGAACTGCAAGAAGAAAAAAACAAATAAAAGTATTTAAATAATTTTCTCCAATGGATTTTGAATTAAAGATTATTTATTTATTTACAAAATATTTTTCAAAAAAAAATTCATAAAATTCTTGCAAAAAAAAAAACGTTTTCAAAAAACTTAAAATCATATTTCCTTAGGAGGGTAGTTATACATTAATTATATTATATCCGAGAAAGATTGCAGATTAAACAACAAAATTCAGCAGTATTGTGGTCTTCCTTTATTTTTTAAACTTTTTTTTTTTTTTTGCTGACACCGTAAAACAAAATTTGTTTAAATTCTTACCGTTCGTCTATAACTATTTAAAACATTGGCCATATACATCAAATTACATCTAATATGGCACCCCTTAGTTTCTTATTTTAAATATTTATACTTGTTATTATACTTGATATAGTAATGGACATTCTGTCTAATTTTCAGGAGTTTGTCTCTAACGGTTTCAAAGATAGGGCCATATAGGTCAAATGACATCAGTAGGGACACCCTTTAATTTCTAACTTCAAGTTTGCTACGTGTTATAGCGGACTTAGCAATAAGGGTTCTGTGCAAATTTCAATTAATTGTCTACAACTGTTTTAAAATTTGGCCATACAAATCAAACAACAGCAACTATTGTATCACCCTATAATGTATAATTTTAAATGTTTATAATTCTTAATGTACCAGACAAAATAGTGGACATTCTGTTTAATTTTCAAGTGTTTGTATATAACGGTTCAAACTAAGAGCCATTTAGGCCATTTTAATTTACTTCAAAAATAGGAACACCCTTTAATACAGGTTTCTTGTAAATTTCAACTGTTTGTCTATAACGGTTCAAAAGTTTAGCCACATACATCAACTATTGGATCACCCTTTAATTTATAATTTTGAATGTTTATAACGGTCATAGTAATCGAAATCCTGTCCAATTTTCAAGCGTTTGTCTATCACGGTTTAGAAGATAGGAGCATATAAGTCAATTTACGTCACCTATTGGGACACCCTTTAATTTTTCAATTTGTTTTTGTATTGCTTTTTGCTATTAGGAGCTATAGTAATATGCACTTTTTTTAATTTTAAAGAAGTGGCTCTTTACGGTCTATAATATACTTAAAAACATGTATTTGCATGGGCATACCCTTTAATTTTCAAGATTATGAACTGTTTTCAAAACGGAACCAATCTGTTATCATAATCATATTTCAAAACTCACACTAAAAAATTAAAAGTAAATAATAATTATATAAATTACTAAACAATGAATATAACACAACTATTCCTCTGACCGTTTGGTCGTGATTGTGGAACACTGTAGAAAAGTGACGGAAATCTATACAAACGGAACTCTGTACTAAAATATTTTTCCAATCGATATGGAATATAAAACACCAATCTGTCTGTTTGTTTGTGTTTGCATCACGTAAAAACTGCTGGATGGATTTAAATAAAATGTTGGTGAAGAGGTCCCTTAGGACCTTGATTTAAATATAGAAAAAATTTTATGTATAAAAATATGTCATTTTGCAGAGAAAGTACGCAAGGGTACTCAAAAATTCTACAAAAACTCTACAATAAATATTTAAAAACATATTTTTCCAAGGCGAATTAATTTTACCAGGTGGCATCGTAGCGACAGCTGACAATTTGTTGTAATGTGTAGAATATCTTTTAAAAGTGACTCCTTTTACATTTCAAAATTTCTTTTTTTATTATTGTTTAAAAAAGAATTGTAAGAAGAGTTTTAAATCAATTTAAAAAATCGAATCTTAGTAATAACGTTATTAAAAAGAGTAAGAAAAGAGTGCAGTAATTAATTGTGTTCTAAAGTTTACTTGTTTTTCTGCCACCTTGTGTTAATTCACCTTGATATTTTTCTAAATTTGAATTTAAAGAAAATTAGAAATGACCCGCAGACGAAGTCGTGGGCACTGCAAGTACAATATATTTGTACGACCAGATGTATCACAGCAATACAAAGCTTATAAAAATGTGGCAACCCTGTTATCAGTAAGAAGACAAAAGGAGGTGCAACCTTTGCTTAATAATGAATAATGGGGATTGATGTCGTAAATATTGTCCAAAAAGGTTAATGCTATGAAATGGTGAATTCCTTAAGGAAGATAAAGCCTTGATCGAAAAAGGCGGCATTAAGAAGATGTGTTGACCACTTTCTTAACACGGACAGGAAAAAGAAAGAATGGAAAAACTTTAATGTTGATGGACAAAATTTCTAATTTACTAGAATTGTGAAATACAAAAACAGATCATAAAAAATATATTGTTCTTAAGTAGCCGCAAGAGAGAAGTTTGTAAATGGCGAATAAATAGTGCAAACCTTTACGAGTCTCGTTGTATAGCGGCCGAAATGGTAAAAGCCATTTCGATAACAAGTGAAATAACTCCAGTAAAAAAAAAAAAAAAAACAAAGTTTGGGGTGAAAATAAATTACAAAATAGGACAGGAAATGTAAGTCTATGTATAATAATGTCAATCAGCTCTTAATGGGTTAAACATTTTTTTTTAATTTTAATATTTCCCTAAAGATCTCTTCAAAAACTCTTAAATACCCATATTGGTATTTTCAATAATATGGTGCACAATTGTACATTTTTCTATTAAACGTTCAGAGGACCATAACTCGGAAAATATGGGCGAGACAAAATTTTTTCTTAAGTTCTTTTCTTAAGTCTTTTTCTTATTTTTTAATTCTTTATTGCCTAAAATAATTGGTATTTCTATTGGAGTTAATTAAATTTTAGAGGTAGGCGCGGTGTTGTGCCCGTAAAGTAAATATTTGTTGCTATTTTCGTTTGCAGGACAACCACTTACCGCAGTCTCTGTATAACATGTATAACTAAACGCTGAAACATTTGACGAACCATTTGATTAGGACATTGTATTAAAACTTGGACCGGCCACCAAGGTTCAACAGACATATGTGTGAGAAACCATTCACAGGCCTCCTGACTGGCGTTAAATTGTTTTGTTAATAACTCCACCCAAGGTACCATTGTTGGCTAAAAAATAAAAAGACGAGAAAGTAAGTTTCAGAAATTCTTAAATATAAATTCTAGAAAAGTAGCAATGCAAGTAACTGACTATATAATAGAAAATTTTCTATTAAATACGAGTACTTACCTTTTCTTTGGCGTGTATAAATGTTTCTATGAAAAATGAAACCGATAATTTGGCAGCCATGCAAGTAACGTCTTGTTGTGCTATTAAAGTTTGTGGTATATGACCACAAATTTGCCACATAAAGCTAAAAATTGAAGAGGACAAAAGAAAAATAAATATTAATTTTTGTAAAAATTTAGAAATAAGAAAAAAATAATAGCTTACTTG
Organism: Cistogaster globosa; assembly: GCA_937654795.1. Classification (NCBI taxonomy): domain Eukaryota; kingdom Metazoa; phylum Arthropoda; class Insecta; order Diptera; family Tachinidae; genus Cistogaster; species Cistogaster globosa. Next base: position 13,232,901 of record OW569403.1, on the reverse strand, counting down.
AAATAAGTATGTTCGAAAATGTTACGATCCTGTAAAAATTGTCTATTATCTTGCCATATCCAATCCTCCAATTCTTTGCTTAAATGTGGTCTCCAAGGATTTTCTGAATGCGGAGACGGTGCATTTAAGGTCGTAATTGATGTTCCAGCCGAAGTTGAGGCGGTCTCCGTTTCTAATTCTAGCTTTTTAATTTCTTTGTTATCATTTTCCTTAAGTAATATCGTCTCTTTCTGCTTTTCCTTCTCCTCCTTTTCTTTTTCATTTTTATTAACCTCTTCTTTTGTTTCTTCCATTTCTTTATCTAATTTTTTCTCATTTTCAGTTTTATTTGTTTTATTATCACAATGTGCTGTATTTGTTTTATTCATATCATTATCCTTGACATCTACATCCATTTTTGAGTTATCATTTTTCTCACAATGTTCTTCTTTATCATCTATTAAGTTTGATTGTTTGTCGGCTACACTTGGTTTTGTCATAGAAGTGCTGATGGGAGAAGCTAGAAGATGAGCATGTTTCTCTTTTAAATGCTCTGGCAAACGTCTTTCATAAAATAACATGTATGCAGAATTAGTCTTTTCAAAACTAAAGTCCAAATATTTTTCAGTCACAGAGTCATAGGTTTTGCTCTAAAAAAATGTATTTTTTTATAATTTAATAATAAACAAAAAAAAATCATTTGCTTATTTAGTACAAACCGTCATTTCGCCTCCAAAACATTCGGCGGCAATTTGTGAAGGGTCAAATGGTTTGACCTCGGCATCATTAAATAAAAACCATCTGTCATGTTGCATAGCAGATTTATTACGTTCTTTAATAAAACTGTAATAATGACCTCCATCAGCTGTGCCAGTGTGAACTGTCACACCTACCAATTCATATCTAAGACAGAAATAAAATCATGTAAAATAAGCCCAAGTTTTTCGTTTCGTTAGTACTTACTCTAAACACTCTTCTAAGTCATCTTCAAAATCATCATCATTTTTATCACGTTCCATTTTACGTTTTTCGCGATCCTCTAAAATTGTATTTAGCCATTATTAAACTTAAATTTTTTTTATTTTATTTTTATTACTTACCCTTGTACTGATGCGGCATAAGTGTCTTTTCAACATAATCGGACATATTTAAACGCATGGGAAAAGAAAAGTGAGTATTAACTTTCTCTTTTAGCATTGTTACCATATTGAATGTGTAGCGCATTGTATTAAAGCATAAAATCTGTGGTAACTTCTTGAAACAAGCTCTCTTTTCAGCCCTTACTTTTTTGCCACATTGTGAACATGTGTACATGTTATCACCCTCTAAAGTATCCTTGACGGTTACTTCGTCCAATGACTCTTGTAAATTTCGCATATCAGCCACTTGGCAACGCACTGTATAGAATTCTTCTGCTGTGCGAGAAACATGTTCACAGTCTAGTGATACCACATTGTTGCTGAGAGTGCCACAGAACAAACGTTTAACTAGATCTTTAAGATCTGGTGTCATTTCTTCGAGTTTCGATACCAAATCTATAAAAAACTCAGCCATATCTTTTTGTTCTCCCGTATTTAAGGGCTGATGATCCATTTGATAGACCCTGCAAAAAGAACGTGGATTATAGGCTTTTCGTTCGGATTCCAAAAGATAAGCAAACATTCGTTGCAATTCCAGAAGAGTCGGTGCATGCTTCTGAGCTTTATTGGGAGGGATACGTAAAACAGCTGCTCTGGCTTGAGGCATCATATAAAGATGCTGTATGCAGGAAGCCATATAACAAGTTGCACCCAAATTCGTAAGACCCACATAGCCGCACTCCGATCGGCCCTCATCCCTAGGCCAATAATCCCAAGGATATGGGGGCTTTGGTCCAGGGGTATGTTGTGCCAATAGTTTGCTGTGCAGAAATGTATAGTTTTTGGCACAGTTTTTACACAATTCCACTAACAGATCATAGGCAGCCGCTCTTGACGTTGCAGATTTACACTTTGGCTTCTGACGATTGTGTGGTGAAGGCATATCGAATAAGAACTCAAAAATTTGTTCTATAAACTGTAGGGCCTTCGAGCTGAATTTGAATGTAGGATCATATTTTACTAAATTCGACATGAGATTAATTAAACCGACTAAACCATCGTCTTGCATGCCATAGCGGGTCTCGTAAAAATCTCTAGTCAATATACTTTGGGCCACCGACTGGCAAAGTTTTTCTATGTCTATTGCCTCTTCGTTAAACGATGAAGACTCAAGAGACGATTTAACCATTTCGGGTGACAAGGTGTCCACAAGCCTTGCTAAGAGCCAAAAGTAATCACGACAAGCTGGTCCGTAAGGTTCTTTGCCATCATCACTTAACATATAGGGATTGTGATGGCTGTATGAAGTCATTTTCTCTGCCACAGATAGGAAGGATATTAATTTCCTCAATAGCGGAGCTAAGAGCAGCTGATATGATTGTGAGTTGCCTAAGCAAATACGATACAATCCAGCACATATTTCACGTCTTACAGCCGGTTCGGGATCTTCCAGAATGAATTTTTGTACCCAGTTGCAATATTCCGGATGGGCCCACAACGAGCAACGTGCATCCGAAGAAGCATGAACAAAACTTACCATAATATTCATAGCGAATTGTACTACCTGAGCCCTTCCCCAAAAACCAGTTCTTAAATGATGGTACTGATAGGCGGAGGTGGTAGCCAAATAATTCGAATAGGCCTCATCGTTTAATATTGCCGACAATCGTTTTAAGCAATCGTCAACAGACATCATATCCAACATAAAATCTTTAGGTTTCGATATAGAGACCAACATATCCTCATGAAAATCTTCTTCAAAACCCAAAAGCCAAAGAATACGCAACAGACTGGCCAAACAATCGTGACGCCATTCATTGAGCAGCTCTTTGGGATAAGAGCTTTGCTGCAATTTACCGGATATAAATATATCATAGAGATGTTTGAGACCACCACATTTAATAAAAGTTTCACTCCATTTTGTATCAAATACTGAAGTGTTGAACAATTCCATTTGCGTTACCGAAGAGTGAGATGAGACATTGCTGGATTCAGACTTTTTATGTTTTTTACCCACTTTAGCGGGTTTATTCTCTTTGTCATTTACCCCTCCAACCGCATGATCACTATGTTTTTGATGTTCACCTTCAGAGATCATTGAAGAATTGATTTCTTTTTGAGTGGTTGAATCGAACGAATCTTTATCTTTTTGATGTTCAATAACACCATTGCCAGATTTTTTGGTTTCGTCCTTTATACAAGATAAATCTACACTTAGGCGTCTTCGACTACTGTTGCTGCCACCGCTGCCGCCACTCCCACTACCAGAACCTGAACTACTTCCACTACTTCCGCCACTATTTCTCTTATTTTTAGCTACAGATGAACTTCTGCCGTGTTGTTGGTCAATGCTCATTACATTGCCATTAGACCCACCGCAACAGGACGCTCCACTCTGCTGGAAAACACTATTCAATGCCAAGCTCTCTACTATGTGCAAGGAATACATAAATTTCTGTAAATTAGTAGGATCCAAGAGTTCGCCTATTTTCTGTTTTATTTCTTTACGTTTATTAATTTTTGCATCTTCGGTTTCCAATTGCTCACTTATAGCCAAGTCGTGTGTCAAAGATTTAAAGGCATCCAAAATCATAGGATTTGTAGGCAGAATTGCCAAAATGTCCCATACTCTGCGAGACAACAGTTGAGCCTTGGTGTGCAGTTGCAAATTGTTAGGCTGTGGCCTCATATCACCCAAAGTTTGCATAAGACAAAAAAGTTTTTCAAAATATTTTGCTTGCAGCAATAGCACTGTTGGTAAGCATTCTTTTGGTGGTGGCGGTTGCATGGATGGATGATCAATATTTGTTTCTTTGCGACGTGCCCCACGGCCACCCAAAGATACGTAAACAATCTACAAAAACACATACATATTAAGTAAATTTAGTACGTTATTCTGCAATTAGTTTTATTGACCTGATTATCCTTAAATCCAGCATCACCCAAACTTCTTTCATCGTATTCCGATGTCAATTCCTGTCCTTGTGTTATTATGCGCAATGGACCCTCACTTAATAAGAGACCCAAAACTGGAGCTGATACTCCCGAATTCGAAGTACCTTGTAGATTTTCCCACCTGTAATTTTTAATTTTAAATTTTAATTTAATCCAAATACTTTTTAATTTCGTTGACAAGTTACCATTTTGATATTTCAGCTTTTAAGTCTGCTATTAAGTCGCACGCATGCATGTGTAGTATAGATTTTTCCGACAGACCAGCTGGTTGTAAAATAATGCGTATAGCAGGACCAGAACCTTCGTTCTTTAAATTACTGTGCGATCCAATTCCCTGTCCCTCTATAGCCCATCGACGCAAATGAAAAGCATATCGACGGCGAAAAGTTTCCAAATGTGTATTTAGGAGCATCAAACCACGTTGTACACACATTAAAGCATTATCATCTTCATTGTTGCTAAAAAAAACAACACATCAGCATTTTAATTTACAAGTAAATTAAACAAAAACTGATTTTTTACCATTCGAGAGCATTAGCTGCCTGCACAAGATTCTCCATACACTGTGAAACAAATTCTTTTTCTAAACGTAATTGTTGGCCCATATAGTACATGTTAATGTATTGTATGGCCGCTAATGATACTTCCGTGTTGTGAGCTCTTAAGGCTATCTTCCATAAATGAAACATGCCCACAATATTGGATGAATTTGTCGATATAGAATCAGTTTGTTTTTCATAATGAGCAATAGCCATGCGGGCCATACTGCACAGCTGCTGGAAAAGGCCCAAACCAACCATAGAAAATTCTTCTGGTCGCAGTTCCGGCAATTTCTTTAAATACAAATGTTGGAGTGCTTCTAAGCCCAAGGCATGTTGATCACCTCCTTTAGCTTGAGATTGTAGCCAAGAGAAATAACAATCTGCACATTCGGGATCATGGGCCAACCACTCCCACAAAGAATCAACCTGTTCTAAGCTTAAGCTACAAAAAAAAAAAAAACAAAATGACATCAGTTTAAATTTCTACTTCAAAATGATATTTTTTCTATTTTTTTGCCAACCGGAAATTTTTCGGTGAACCCATTGATGAAAAGATGGAAGACAAAAACTGTAAACGCACCGACACCTGCGTCTTGTGAGAATACAGTGATAAATCGGTTTGTTGATAGTCATTTCCTTTACACGACATTAACTCCATGTGTCGCTTTGCATAATATTTAATATTATTAAAGAAGTGATACATCATTCGGTGTTGACGTTCGGCCCACATTGTTACTTGATGCGTATCGGTTGGGCGAAACTGTTGAAAGGATGCAAAAAGTTTTGGCAATAGACGTAAGGAAATAATGACGCTTTTGTTATTAGCCAAGTTTTGTAAACAACCTTCAATGAATTTCGTACGCAGCTGACGATCATTGCTAAAGCATAAAAGTGTAGCTAAAGCCTTCTCTGCCTCCATTGCTAAGGATTCACCAAGTTGAGTCTGGAACCAAAGCAAAATAAATAAGTTAGGAATCTTAAAGCCGTATTAAACAAGTTAAGAAACAAGTTTCATATCAAACTTTTTATAGATTTTTAACTAGTTGGTACCTCTTATCGAAGCTAGAATGGGAAAATTACTTATAAGACCAGAAGGACCAAGTTTCAAAGGGGCTTTGAAAATGATTTACAGTTTGATCTTCATAGCCGCAAGAAAATCAAATTTTTCTTGACTATCTTTTAGTTTTTGTTCATGCGAAGAAGCAGCGGTTCTTTTATTTTACAATAGATATTTTGACAGTGACAATAAGCTGCCAGATCATTCCATATTAGAAGAATCTAGACGCTTAAACCCGCCTATAAACAGCTAACGCAGTTGCAAGCAATATGACAGCATTATGCAAATCGTTGAACAAAAAAGTGTGTGAGCTACTTGCTTAGCTCAGTGACTATTTGCTTTTTGCTCATCTTTTTTTTTTTTAAGAGACGCCAATCAATCAGACATAGTTTCGAAAATTTTGCTATTAAAAATCAGCAAGTTCGGATTCCATCCTTCCAGGCAGGGGCAAAACAGTGCGCCTGTCTCTAGTTTTTCCATATCATTTGGAACAAATCTAGTTTAGTGAAGTAACTCCAATCAAAAGAACTTGGAACTTTTCATAGAAAAGTACGATTTTACACGACATTTTTAAAATATCAATATGGGTATCATTTAAAAGCTTTTACGGAGGTCTTTCAGGAAACGCTAAAATTTGAAAAAAAAAAATCCTAATCTATTAAGAGCCAATGGCATTTTGTGTAAATTGTTTTTTTTTTACTTATTTTTAATCCTCTGTCACCCCAATATTTGCACTCTTGTTATCTGATGAATTTGTTTTTACTTCTGTTTAAATAAGATATAAAAATAAATATAAATTTTAATGGAATAAAACGAACGCTTATGGTCTGGTGAACGGCGCCTTTTAATAAGTATTCATTTATTCAATACACAAAGTATAAAAAAGTACACAAGTGCAAGGTGACAAGACCACATTGAGCATTTAAATGACATTATCTTTCATTCAGAGAATATAAATTAAAAATATGCAAAAGAAATTATTTTAAATCTTGATTAAAACAAATTACCTGAAATCAAAAAAAAAAAAAAAAAAATACAAAAATTTCAAAGAAGTAAAAACAAAACAAAAATTTTAATTAAAAAAGTTACTAAAATCAAAATACAGATCTTTAACACGTTCTTCTCAATATCAAAGATATATTACATTGCCAAAAGATTTTAAAATTTGTGTTAACGAGGTTTCGTCATGTGCGAGAAATCAAATTTTCAAATTTATTATAACCCTAGCCATATTCTGTAATGCTAACAGGGCTATGTTAATCACTTAACATAACCAATGTTAACACAAAATAAGAAAACCTGAAATACGTATTTCCCGGCGATATGTAAATAAAATTAAAGTGGACAGGCAATTAAATTATTTTAGAGCAGTCCTTTGTTTGTCTATATAAACATTAAGTTTTTTTTTAATTATGGATATTTTTTCAAAAACACCATTTTTGAAATCTAAAAAGGACTTCGAAATTAGAAGTGGGCGAAAAAAATTTGTTGGAGGGGACTTTTAGTAGTGTCTTTTTTAAACTCGAATGCTTGTATAAAATATTTAGAAATTTTTACAATACATTATGTAGAATGATGGGAAGTGGACAACTTAATTGACTTAATACGGCAAAACAAATTGCTTGATTTATACAAATAAAAGAAGACATTTCTTTACATAAAAAATAACTAAAGAATATAACTCTCGAACTCACAATTTTATCATCCTGCAACAAGTCCCACAGTAAAGTGTTTCCCGGTTGGCAAACATTATTTATTTTAAATGTTGGCTGTTGGGGGGAGGACGAGCAAATATTTTTATTAATCTCCTTTCCACCGATATTGCTTATATCAACAATGTCCCCATCATTATTGTGTTTGACATAACCCGAAATTATTCCAGCTGCAATGGCTTTTGCCACCATTTTATTGGCATTTTCTTGAAATTCCTCCAAAGTTTGAAATTTAGATTGGCCGGCCATATTGACACTTGCGCGTCCCTGATAATCCAACAGTGTTTGTTGAGCATTATCTGTAGCTACGGCAGCAGCGGCCAATGCAGCTGCAGCAGCTGCTACATTAGCTTCTGTCTTTTGCATAGACATTGCAGTGTGAGCGGCAGCCATAGCTGCAGCAGCTGCTGCAAATGCTGGTGGCATAGTATTTTGTGCGACACGCTGATTATGCACATTAACCAATGAAGCAATTTCTTGGGTATGCGTATCCAGATCGTCCAAATTAACAAATGTTGTTATTTTGTCATTGTGTTGCGGTACACGCAAGGCATTTTGTGGAACGCGCTGATTTTGAAAATTTACCAATGAAGTAATTTCTCGATTGTGCGTATCGAGATGTTCATCCAAGTCAGCGAATGTAGTAATTTTATCATTGTTTTGTACTCGCTGATTCTGTTGAGCAATACATAGTTGTGCAATTTCATCTGCATAAATATCATCCACATCAAAACCATCTAAATTTTCCGATTTGTTACTTATAGGCGATGAGTAGCTGCCCTCATTTTCAGCGCCACTTAAAAGTTCACTAATATTTGTTTCGGCTATAGCTCGTATATAAGGGCCTTCACCTTGCAAATGTTTGAGCACGGCACTAGGTACTTGACCTGGATCGCTACATTCGTCGCTATCATTAAGAAGCTCGCATTCACCATCACCCTCGTCGGCATCATCAGCGTCATCACTAGAGGCTTCATCTTCACCTCCATCACATATAGCTTCAACAATTTCATACGCCAATCGTGTTAGCGGAAGATTGTTGTTATTTTTGCGCCGCTTACGGGATTTCTTACGATGCATTTGTATATTAACGGAACCTTTTTGTAAATCTTCTTCACTGCTCGAATTGTCAATTATATTAACAATACGATGATTCTTTATTCTGTAATGTAAATTTTGTTACATTTGATACAACGTTTGTAAATATTTGTGCTTTACAACTTACTTGATATCAACTTTCGAATTAATTATATTGATTTCCTCCTCAGATATTTGTTTACCCTTTTCTGATGTTGGGTCACATACATGACGCCTGCGCCTAGCCTGTTTGCATGGTGTTACCCCAGTGTCAGATGAGCAAACATTTTCAATATCTATGGGACTTTTACGGGCACTAGCTAAACTACTATCATCACCATTACCCTCATCGGAATTGCTGCCATCCATACTACCGCTGTCGGAACTAGTACCAGCCATTATTTCACTTTCCAGACTCATTTGTGAACGGGTCTTATCGCGTGACCATATCAGCTTTGTCAAAGCTGACGCTATATAAATACTCTGTTCAGTGTGTTCTTTAGGATCCATGCGACACAAAAGAGTATACAAGTACATTGCTGGTTTAGGAGCCAGATTTTTAACTAAAGATGGTAGGATATCGAATATAGTTTTGGAGCAGTGTTTTAATTGTTGTGTGGCTTGCCATATCAGCTTAATGTGTTCTTCAGTTATTTGGTTTTCCATGGCCAGAAAATTTAAAACAACATGTGCCTGCTTTAAGACTTCGACATGAAGATTAGGACCAAATAAATGTTGAATTATTTGATTTTCTGTCAACCAGTCTCCGATTTTTTTTGCCACAACTTCGACTTCACCCACCACAGACTCAATTTCACCAAAAATATTAATATGAGCATTTATTTGAGCAATACCTTAATCGAAAATTGAAAAAAAAAATATATATTGTCTAAGAAAAAAAGGATACAAATAATAATTTTAATCATTTTCAACTTACCAGCTAATCTCATTGTCAGTGTAGTCGATGTAAAATACTTAAAAGCCAATGCTAAACCTTCTACATCAAAGGTTATAGATGCGTCTAGAGGATCTCGAACAGCAGACCATACAAAATCGGCCATTGCCCGTGTGGCTGCAGTTCTAAGATTTTGATCAGATAATTTACACATATATTGTAAAATTTTGCTACGCAGCGGCACAAATAACTGTACAACACAACCGTAATGTAACCAAATTTTTATATTCGACACAGTTGCGGTTATAGCATGAGCTGTAGTTACTGGTAAATCGGACTGATCAAAACATAACATTACGGCTGCAAAACCATTCGAATTACAAAATAGGCTTGTGTTCCTTAGCAAGTAAACGGGTATTTCATTGTCATGAAGATCGCAGAATATTGCTAAATGTTGAGCTTCCTCGGCGGATATGTCATCCAAACGTGCATGAGTTCCGTGTTTGTAAGCGACGTATAATGGAAAATTAAGCAAAAATGCTTTGGATACAAGTAACAAAAGTTTTTCGACTTCGGGCAATATCCAAGGCTCTTCAGTGTGTTGTGATGTAGATAGGGATGAGGTGGATGATGCTGTCAATGATAAAGATGTTGGCGATGATGTCGAAACAGAACTTTGAGAGCTCTGTACCGAAGATGCACCAGATGGTGATGATGTCGAAGCTGTTGATGTACTATTATTAGCATTATCATTTTCTGGTGATGATGCATTACTACTGGTCTTATCAGTAGATTTTTGAGATTTATTCTCTTCTTTTGTTTTATTTTTTTCAACCTCAGAATCCTTTGATTCGATTTTATTGCTGTTTTCTTGACTGGTTGTCGGAGTTTTTGAACCAGTTGGACCTTTTGTTTCCTCTGGGTTTTCTGATTGAGCTTGGACCGCAGATTGTGCACTGCTAGATGTTATTCTTTTGTAATCCTCAATAAGCTTTTTAATGTGTTTTAGATGATAAACAGCCAAATAGATCATAGATTGTACCACTAAATTAAAACGCTCAAAATTCTTAACATCCCTGTATAAACACATACACTGTCGTTGAGGCCAAGCTTGTATGTATCCAAAAGCAGTTTCGATTTCACTCTTATACAGAATCGCATGTTTGGCGTCTTGATTGATAATGCGAGCCTCATCTGCAAAAAATTTCATTGAAAAAAAATTTATTCAGCAGTAAACAGTGTAATTTATTAAAAAAAATTTAGATTGAAATTCGTATTCAAAAAATCCACATAAATTAAAAATGTGTCTAGTTTTTAAATCTTGGACGATTATTATAAGAGAACTAATTTAATTTTGTTCATTTTGTTATTTTTTAATTACGAGGGTATGTTTCTAGTGTCCATTAATCGGTCCCGTAAAAGAAGAGTAGAACCAAAAAAAGGAAGTGTTTTAGCCGTCGAATTTTATATACCATTCACAACGCATTAAAAATAAGAAAAGAATTACATAAAAATATAATCGTTATTTTTAATTATTTCCTGAAAGATCTCTTCAAAAATATGGTGCAAAATCGTACTTTTCTATAAAAAGTTCAGAGGCCGATAACTCTGAAGATATGGGCGAGCGCCAAATCTTTCATATGATGTTTTCTTATTTTTTATACTCTATCGCCCCAAACATTACGGAAAAATTAGAGGCAGGCGTGGTGTCTTGCCTGCTGCCTCGAAGGACATGGACCGACCTTGCTGATTTTTAATAGCAAAATATTCTAAACTATGTCTGATTGATTGGCGTATTTAAATTTTTCTAGCTGATCTAGTGCCTTGGCAAACTTGATTTTAACACTCAAACGGGCAGACAGACGGACATCGCTCAATCGACTTCGCTATGCACAAGAAATCTGAATATATATATTTTTTGGGATCGGCAATGAATATTGTAGAAATTACAAACGGAATGACAAACTAAGATACACCCTTTTTTACATTCTGGTAAAGGGTATTAAAAGAAAGAAGCAGAAATATTTTCATGGAACTTATGCTTTGTGAGACACATATCAGAGAGAAGACAGGCGTTAGTTGCATGATTGGGTAAGAGTATATTTTAAATAGAAAGAAGAACAAAAAAGTTTAAAAGCGAAGGACAGCAAAAGACGTTGTTTACTAGGGCAATTGGTATATTTTATTTATAGATTCTGTAAAATAAATTTTTATAAAATTTCTGAAAATTTCTATGCACAGAGGATATAAGTTTTCAAGACAAAATCAATTTCAGTAAATCAATGACAATTTCATTTAGCTGGAGAAAAACAAATTAAATTTATTATTTATAAGGATGACTAAGCTTTTAAACATATCGCACGTTATTTTTTGTTATTATTTTAAGTAAAAACTTTAAAGTGATCTGTTTTATTCCAAAAAAAAAAAATAAAATGAAAACAATTTTAATTTTCCGCTAAAAAATTTTTATCTTTAAATTGTTTTCCCAATAGTTTTTTACGGTTTGACTGATCAGGGTCTAAATACATATACATATCCAAACTTTTTTATAAGAAAATAAATGAGACCAGAACTCAGGGCATAACCCCTAATTACGCAACTCATTAAGCTGGAATTAGAAAATGAGGTTTGGAATGGAGAGTTTAGGATAGAGGAAATAGTGCTTGAGGACATTCGATTAGAATATTTGCTCTCTAAATATAGCAAGAAAGACCTCCGCAAGAAATTTATTTTTAAGTACAAACTATCCCGCCTTAAAAAAAAAACTTGTTCTAAAATGCGTAGTACAATTCACTAGCCAATCGACCACCACAAAAGGATGCGCTCTTAATGAGGAACGTATTGCGTGTACAAAATTACCGTTGTTTTTAGGAATATGTTCGATGATTTCATCAGAGCAATTTCAGTGGTTCAATAGTTCTTAATACTCTACTGTCAACGAAGGGCTTCATCGCTCTCTCCTGCTTGCGGTCGAGTAACTAAATAAAAGTTTCTAAAGCAACGGCCCTTACATGAGAGTTTTATTACATTTTCGGTCTGATAAAATTGACATAGACAGAGAGAGAGATTAGATGGAGTAAATAATCTCGTGGAACAAAGTCACTAGAATGCTTTTTTGCGAATTGAAACATATGTTAGTTCCATCAAATATCGCATTGAATTTCCATGCCAGGAACATCGAGACTTCAGATTAATTAATATATATACCTATCATAACAAGATCCTATAAGATGATTTCGAATATCTTTTACTTTTAACAATAAATATGAATGACATATGCTACGGTCATCTGCAATAGAAAGAGTTGAACGAAGCAGGTAGTTAAGAAATATAAGAAATAGGATAAAAAAATAGACGGAACTTGTTTTTGTAATTCATAGTTATTTCTCCAACTCGTATTGATTAAAAAAAAATTAAATTAAAATCAAATTTATTTTGTCTAATACTAGATACAATTAAGTCTTAGAAATCTTAAAAGACTCTAAATCTTGCTTGTATATTTTTATTTGAGCTAAGTTAGACTGTGAGAAAATTTGAAAAATGAATATTTAGTCTGATTTAAAATTTCTCGTTTATAACTTTTAAAAGATAATTTCGCATCGCCACTAAATCCAAAAGTTTTTAAAATTTTAGTTATATAAAAAAATCGAAAATTTATGCAAATTTTTTACCGGCAATTTTTGAAAACAAAAAACCAAACCCCTCTCTTCCTAATGCCACCCACTTTAATATAATAGTTGTACACAATTTTGCAGTTACTTCACTATCAACCGTTTAGGCAACCGCCAGTCAGTCAGCAACATTTAACACATTTACTTACACGACTCCAATAATTGTTGAAATTCTGAACATATATCACACATGTTTCTTGTTTAACTATTATTTTTCACAAAATCCTTTCCTAAACAGCTGCTCGCCTTAGTGTGCCAACTAGTAGAAAACTTTTGTTGAAGTTTCCTTTAGACTTCTGGCGTTTCAGGTCTTGTCTTCTTTTCTACTTCGCTGCTGTCGTCGTTGTCTATGTCGTCTCGCTGTCTTCTATACTTCTTCGTCGGTAACTGCATAGAGGTTTTTTTCTTTTCTTCCATTCGATCTTTCAGGTTTTATCGAAAACAAAATCGTTTCTTAAGTTTTTCTATATTCTACATTTATATGCTTTATGTCTTTACTTTAACACAAATTTATTGAATTTAATTCACAATTTTCCTATATGTATTTATTTTTTTTTAAATTTTATTCTCTCACACAGATTTTTTCTTCTAACAAACAGTGCAATAGTGATGTAAAAGTATTAAGTACTTGAAGTATTAAAACCCAGTACTTTCTTTTCTCATTCCTGGATACTCATTACTTAGCAATACACTTTCAATGTTGTATTTTTTTTTTTTGCGTTAAAGCGCAAATTAACTTACGAAACGAATAGAACTAATTAGTTAACATATATGTTTAGGAAATAATTGTAATTAACAACATTAAAACACCAAACCTGGTACCCAATTCAAGCAATGCAAACAACCTAATGGCAAAATTAGTCTTTACTTTCCGTTCCGTGACGAACCAGCAGATCAGTTTCTGATAAATAGAAAGTATGAATTTGTGGTTTTTTATTACTTTGACTTTCTGTTCCGTTCAAATCAGTAAAAATAGAACCAAACCTTAAGTTACTTGAAAGTCGTTCGGTAAAGTGAAAAACGTCTGGCAATACGCGTGTATATATATGTGAAATTGACGAATGTTTAAAACAAGGCGAAGGCCTTGTGTATCAGCAAAGTGACATATAATAAGAAAATACCTTATTGTGTTTCTTCAAAGCTTTGAAATATGGTGTGCCTCTAGAATTGTGTAAAAGCATTAATTTTCTTCATTCGTCACGTAGTTTACAAATTTATATACCTCGTATTAACTATAAATTTTTCGCAAACTCATTTCTGGTAAGAGTGGCTAGATCTTGGAATGTATTTGTTTTCATTTGGCGGGTAATTTTGACCAGAAGTCAATAGAAAAATTTTCTAATCTTTTATGATCCGTTAAATACTTTTTGATTTTTGAATACTAACTCATTGAAATTTTTAAACTTACAGTATTTATTTCAACTTTAAAAAACAAGAATCTTTAGTATATATGATCAGCATTTCATAAGTTTTACTTCAAGCTAAGTTTATTCAGGGTCTCGAGAAACTGCTAACTGCAGTCACTTTTTACTAAACAGTTTAATTTTTACAGTTACATGTTAAAAATTATTGACTGAATTCAGTTATTCATCTTATGTCCACCTAAAATAGTTTAACCTAAACACATAGTCCTAAGACCATCAGAAATCAGGCAACTATTGCAGCTTGTTTTTTTTTAACATTTGCTTTATGCATTTGATTCAAATAAATTACTATTTTACAATTGCTGAAATAATAAAGAATTTGGATTTTATTTTTTTTTTCATAAGCAGCTGCAAATTTTTGCTTAATTTTGTTTTGTGTAGAGTAGCTGTCAAAAGTGTGTCATTTTATGATTAATTGTGTTTTAAAGTTTATCATACACTTAAGTGCCTATTTTTCCTTTTATTGTTGTAGCGGCGTTGCCATCTTATAAAAATTCGCCTTATAAGGTTTTAATCAAGGCGAATTGACAACAGGTAACTGCCAAGACGAATTAATAACAGTTGGTCTTAACAGCCTAGATGACTCTGTGAATTTTCCTTCTTCGAATGCCAAAAGTTAAAATCTTTAAATTCTACTTTGTTTTTTGATAGCCGACAATGATTTTTATAAAAACAAAATGTACTTATTTCTTTTACAGTGTTTTATATATTTTCGCCGTGAGTATTAATTCGCCTTGCGTAACTGCATTAAATTTTATGTGTATTTTTATTTTGTAAAATCTTGTTGAGCTGCCAATAACGTCCGGCAATATTTTTGTATGCATTTGTGAAAAGTAAGCAAGGTCAAAATAAATTAAAAAACGTACACACACGTTTTTGACAGCTTAACAAGATTTTATAAATAAAAAATAGACGTAAGAACCTAAACATATGTTGACCACATGAGCTAATGCAGACACAAGTTTAATTCGCCTTGGTTTTAATATTGGCTGTTTCTAACACGAATAAAATGAAGTACATGATTATTCTTAAAATAGTGTGGCAACTCAATTCAACTGACATTTCTTATCATAATTACAGTAATGGCCATAAAAATCATTTTGTAAAATTTTCTACATAATGACAGGAAAATGTATCAGTTTGTCTAGAAATATTGTATTTTTAATAATATTAACATTATTTTTAATAGAAAACACAGGTAATGTGCGTAGAATAAAACGTTTCTTATTATAATCAATTAAGTTTTCGAAAAAAAAAGATTAAACAGTTTGGTAGAAAACGGTTTTTGCAAACGTAAATATGTAAACCATTTTTGTTTATCAAGTTATTAAATTATTCAAGTTATTTGAAATAAATTAATTAATATTAAATTTTATAGATTCCCTACATCGCGTGCTTAAACACTTTGAATTAATTAACAAAGATGATGTGGAACATCGTATTGTTAAGAGGGGAGTTAAGCCCAGCAGCAATCCCTATAACACAATAAAAGAAATAAAGTTTAAAACTTTGGGTAAAAGTTTTCGTTTAATTTTGCATCCACATCGGGATGTACTCCACAGTAAATTCAAAGCATACACAGTGGACGGAGATGGCAATGAGACAATAGTTCATCTGGGTAAGTTAAGTGACTGAATTTATTGAACAAATAAATTAATTAAAATGTGTTCTTTTAAGATCACGACAATTTCTATGCGGGCCGTGTTTTTGGGGAAGTCGATTCTTATGTTAGAGCACATATAGAAAATGGTTTAATGACAATGTCTATCAATTTACCAGATGAAACTTATCATGTAGAGGTAAGAATGATTGTCTATATGTAAAAAGTTAATCCTACATTTGATTTGTTTAGCCTTCTTGGCGTCATTTGCCAAACGCTAAAGAAAATACCATGTTAGCTTATCGTTTATCTGATGTTAAGATAAAACATCCTCATGACAGTAAAAACGGTGAAGCCCCTTTAAAATGTGGTTATATTAAAGAAGGTTTAGGTAAGTGCTTTTAACTTTGAAAACAAGCTTTATACACTTAATAAATGTATATTTTTTTAAGAACTTGAAATAGAAGATGACGACGAGGAAAAATATAATAATTTTAATGAAGAAAGTCGGCAAACACCTATAAATTTATTGCCATTACCTCAGAATGAATCTCACAAAAGAATCAAACGCCAAGCTGATCAGTATGAGTATACGCCTACAAAAACTCGTTGCCCTTTGCTTTTAGTGGCTGATTATAGGTTTTTTCAAGAAATGGGTGGTGGTAATACTAAAACCACTATAAATTATTTGGTTTGTTCTAATGTTCCACTTATGCTTCTGGTTAATGGTTTTAAAACAGTTTCTTTTTTTTACAGATAAGTCTAATCGATCGTGTTCATAAAATTTATAATGACACTGTTTGGCAAGATCGTTCAGATCAAGAGGGCTTTAAGGGTATGGGATTTGTTATTAAAAAAATTGTGGTGCACTCCGAGCCAACTCGCTTAAGAGGGGGCGAGGCTCATTATAATATGATAAGAGAAAAATGGGATGTTCGCAATCTTTTGGAGGTAAGTTTTTATTTTTTATATTTGAATATTATTTTATCAATTATTTTTAGAAAATACATTTTATATTAAAAAAAAACAAAATATCAAGTACTTGTGCATTTAAATATATAAAATTCATTTTTATCTTTTCTTTCTTAACAATTTCATTTGTATGCTATTTAAACAATTTAGGTCTTTTCACGTGAATACAGTCATAAAGATTTTTGTTTAGCTCATCTTTTTACGGATTTAAAATTTGAAGGCGGTATTTTAGGTTTGGCTTATGTTGGCTCACCTAGACGTAATTCCGTAGGAGGCATTTGTACACCAGGTTAAACCTACTTAGATTTTATAATTCATTTTGCTGTTTATCATCTTTTCATATGAAGTTTTTCTTGATTTTGTTAATTTTTTTTTAGAATTTTGTTTATTCATTTTGAAGATTCTTTATTTTGTATAATTTTTATTCAAAAAAGTTAAGCTAACAATTTCAATGTGATTACTTTTTTGGAAGGTGTTATTTGCATTTACAATTTCTTAAACAAAAAATTTTTTTCATAAAAATATTTATTTAAAACTTTAAACAGTATGTAGGTTAAACAAATTCAATATGTCTAGGATTTTTCTTATTAATGTCATAAAATTTGTAAACTTTTATAAACTCCATTTTAGCGTCAAAATCTTTTGGAGGCCCGCAGTAAAAATTTTACTTGCAGATTAAAAATAGTCTACGATCCCCAAAGTAACAGTAAATAAAAAGATAAATATAAAACACCAAAATTGCCAAAAACATTAAAAATTTAAAATAAATTTACTAAATGCTCACTCACGAAAAAACACTAAAATTAATAATTATTTAGTTTTTTCGCACGTACTAAATTTTATAAAAAGTAACATCTTTAGTTATTATGAGTAGTGCTCTGAACTCATTATTAAATATATCTGAAATAAATGTACAGAATATAAAGCAGCTTTCTATAATTTGCATCTTGCAATAATAAATTTAATTTAAAATAAATATTTAATTGATAAAATAATAATAAAGATAAAGTAACTTTCCATTTCGCTATTTTTAAATTGTTACAAAAAACAACAAAAAACATTTCGTGAACTTTTTAGTGGAACATTTAAAATCAATTTAACTACAACCTAACTTTTTTTTTTTTAATCACATCAAAAATTATTTTAAAATTACTAAAGACCATAAAAAAATTTAATTTGAAATAAAATTAAGAAACTTAATCAGACCAATCCCGAAATATTCTCATCGAATTCCTTTCTCACGAAAAAAATTTTTCTCTAGAAAAGATTCCACCAATTATGAATTTTGTGTGAATAAAGAAATAAAAAGGTGGCATCACCGTAATTTGAAGGGATCTATTTTCCTTTTTTGCATATAACTTCTCTTTAATAATACCTATTTTTTCCCCCGAGTTTTTTTTCGTTTCCGTAGTCATTAAAAACTGGAACAAATTTATAGTAGTAAAAAAGTGTAAAAATTCGCACGGAATTTCTGTTTATAATCGGGCTAAAATTTTCTGCTCCAAGTTAAATTTGTATAAAAAAAAATCTAAATAAATTTGAACAATAAACATGAAGAAAAATTAATTCCAATGGAAAAATATATAAAATAAGAGCTTCGTAATTGTTTAAAGTAAACTCGGAAGGTAAAAATATCAAAATCGACAAAGCTTTAATGTATTGCGATCGGCTTAATTTTTGGTTTAAACTTTAATAATTAAACAAATTTTTGTGCACCGAAAAAAAAGAACAGCAACACTTGGAATAGTATTTTAACGCAATTCCCAAGTGTTAAAATACAAAATTAAAAAAAAAAACATTCCTCAATTAAAATCGCATTAAAAGAAAAGTTATTTTCAACGTTTGTATTGACAACCCTTTACACTTGAAAAAGAACCGTCAATTTACGTCACCTATGGGGACACCCTTTAATTTTAATATTTTTGTATTACTTTTTGCTATTGTAATTCGCATTTTTTATTTTAAAGAAATGCGCCTTACGGTTCCTAATATTCTTAAAAAAACTTGTATTTGCATGGGGACACCCTATAGTTTTTAAGATTATGAACTGTGAACGGAATCAATCTGTAACCATAATCTATCAAATTAAAAAACAAAATTCAAAATCGGTTCAGGAATTACTGAGTTCTGCAGGCGCAAACATAAAAAAGCAACATTCAGTCGAATTGATAACCTCCTTCTTTGTTTAATTTTTAGCGAGAATTATTGGAGAACGCTCAGATTAGATGGTCAATGTGGTTACCAAAACGATATTGATGTTTCTACGGCTTCAGTATGGCTGCAAATCGGTTGGTTGAGAAAGTCTCGAAGACAAATGAACTCACTAATGCTACGATAGTAAATTTCCCATAGAACGATTTTTTCATATGTTCTTAAGATGAGAAGTATTGGGAAACAACACCAGCTGTTTCATTTTTCTTTTCTTCACAATCCTGGCCTGCAAAAACATTGCAGATCTTTGGGACCGACATTACTTATTTAATATAATTTTTCCATGTGTTTAGTTCGGCAATAGATCGAGAGTGGATTTTTAGGAACCGTAGGGATTTTTTTCACATCACTCTTTAGGACATCACAGTTGCGCGCATACAAAACTGTCGATCTGTGCAGCCTTAACAACGGTTCCCAAAAAAAGCGTACAATATAATAATTTTATAATTATTATTATTATTATTATTATTAATTTTATATTATTGTTATTATTTTTATTTTTTTATTCATTTAACAATATGCAAATCTTTACTTTAATAGTAATAAAAAATGTAAATAGAGTATTAATTTGAAGTTTTAAAGCAAAAAAAATTTTTGAAACATCCTATCCTATAGCTTTTTTTTTAGAACAATTGAAAAATATATAAATCAAACAAGTAATAGTGCTATGTTATTACATACCCCTCACCATATATGTATAACACAAGTGCCATGCTGCAGACTTCCCATTGAATAGTTTAAATAAAATTCGGCATAAGAAATTCTTTCAAACATCTTTTTTCAAAACTTTTTTTTGTTTAAAATTTTAAGTTTTGCTCAGGGTTGTTGTCCCAGCATGGTAAATGAAAAGATTCTGTATAAAAAAAAGCAAATTTTAGCACCTTTTTCAATTTTTATCATAAAACGCAACCATTTTTAAGAATACAAACGAAAGTTGAAAAAAAGATAGAGAAAAATTAGAGGCATGTGTGGTGTTTTGCCCACTGCCTTGAAGAGCAGGGACCGATCTTGCTAATAGCAAAATTTTCGAAACTATGTCTGATCGATTGGTATATTTAAATTTTCTCCAGCTCATATAGTGCCTTGGCAAAGTTGACTTCAACACAAACATGGACGGACAGACAGACCGACATCGCTCAATCGCACAAGAACTTGTAAATGGATACCGTAGAAATGACAAACGGAATGACAATTTTGAATTTACTCTTATCCACCTGTGGTGAAGCGTATAAAAATGAAATTTAAAATTTCTTATTAATACTCTATTGTTGAGAATGTCCGAAACGAAATTTAACAAAAAAAAAAAAAAAAATAAAATAAAAATAAATGTTTTTCTCTATTTTTATTTAGAATACTTTAAAAATGGTTACACACTGTATTTAAATTCTGGTTTAAGTAGTTCTCGTAATCATTATGGACAGCGTGTTATAACACGTGAAGCCGATTTAGTCACTGCCCATGAATTTGGTCATAATTGGGGTTCAGAACATGATCCCGATATACCAGAGTGTTCACCTAGTGCCTCACAGGGAGGCAGTTTCTTAATGTATACTTACTCTGTTAGCGGCTACGATGTCAATAATAAGGTAAATGATGCAAATAACATTGAAAACATTTTTAAAAAACTTTAAAATTGTCGATTTAGAAATTCTCTCCCTGTTCTTTACGTTCTATACGCAAAGTTTTACAAGCTAAATCGGGTCGTTGCTTTTCTGAACCCGAAGAATCATTTTGTGGCAATTTACGTGTGGAGGGCGATGAACAGTGTGATGCTGGCCTATTGGGTACAGAAGATAATGATGCCTGCTGTGATAAAAATTGTAAATTAAGACGTAATCAGGGTGCTGTCTGCAGTGACAAGAATTCGCCCTGTTGTCAGAATTGTCAGTTTATGGCGGCTGGTATTAAGTGTCGTGAACAGGTTTATGCCACATGCGAACGTGAGGCTAGATGTACTGGTGCCCATGCTGAATGTCCAAAATCACCTCCAATGGATGATGGTACTATTTGCCAGGAAAGAGGACAGTGTCGTAATGGCAAATGCAGTAAGTGTTTATTTTTGTAAAATCATTAGCGGTTTTTACGCGGCCAAAATTACTTGTAGTAAAACTACTGAATCAATATTCGCTATTGTTTTATTCGTATTTTTTCTTTTTTTTTTATCACGCATGCACACGCTGTCATACAAACATTTTAGACACGTATGCTAACTTATTCTTACTAGAAAAAAGAATCTTCTTTAATGAATCTTTTGCAAAAAAAAGCAAAAAAAAAAATTCTTGCAAAGAAAAAGATTTCAAAACAGATTTTAGCTATCTTTCTATGACGGTTCACAAGTTTAGCCATATACTAAAATTTTATTAACCATTGAAACACCCTTTAATATCCAAATCCAAATTTAATACAATTTTATACATGAAGTTACAGCAAATTTAGAAATACAGCTCTTTTTAAATTTCAACCGTCTGCTTACAACTCTTCAACAGTTTAGTCATTTACATCAACTAAAGAGGCACCCTTTACTTTTCAATTCTAATTTTATACTCTCTGTTGTAACGGACTTATCACTACAGGTTCTCTGTAAATTTAAACTGTACAACAGTTTGACCGTGTAGATCACATTACATGAACTATTGTAAGACCCTTTAATTTATAATTTTAAATATTTTTTCTTCTTATTATACCAGAAAGCGTACTTAATATTTTGTCTAATTTTCAAGTGTTTGTATATGAAAATTGAAAATATAGGGCCATATACGTAAAATTAAATGAATTATGGAAACACCCTTTAATTCAAATTGTATACTTGTTGTTATAGAAAACTTAGCAATATAGGTTTCTTGTTAATTTTAGCTACCTGTCTAGAATGGTTTAAAAGCTTGACCACATACAAATTATATTAACCATTGGGGCACCCTTTAATTTCCAAATACAAATTTTATACTTGTTAAAGTCGACTTAGCAATCAATACCGTTTCTATTTAAATTTTAAATGTTTGTCCACAGCTGTTTAACAGTTTGGCCGTACGCATAAATAAACATTAACTATAGGGGCACCCTTTAATTTTTTAATTGAAATTTTATACTCGTTATTGAAGCGGAATTAACAATACAGGTTCTTCAAAATCTTAACCGTCTGTCTATTAAAGTTCAACAGTTTGGTCATATACATCAAATTACATCAACTATTGTAACACCCTTTAATTTATAATTTTGAATATTTATACTTGTTATTACAACGATCATAGCAACAAATATTCTGTCCCATTTTCATGTGTTTGACTATAACGGTTTCAAAGATAGGACGATACAGTTTAAATTACACCTAATATGGGAACACCCTCTCAAATTCAAGTTGTGTACTTCTTGTTATGGCGGACTTAACCATATAGGTTTCTTGTATTTTTTAGCTGTCTGTATATAACAGTTCACAAGTTTGGCTACATACATAAAAATACATTAACTTTTGGGACACCCTTTAATTTTTAAATTTTATACTTGTTATAGCTGATTTACCAATACAGGTTATTTGTTAATTTCAACTAGCTGTCTACAACTCTTCAAAAATATGGCTATAATTATTTATTAGGCCATCCTTTAATTTATAATTTTGAATATTTATACTTGTTATTATAACGATCTTAGTAATTGACATTTTGTTCAATTTACAAACATTTTTCTATAATGTTTCAAGAGATGGGCCTATATAGGTCAATTTACGTCACCTCTATGGGGACACCCTTTAGTTTTAAGATTTATTTTTGTATTCTTTTTTGATATTTTTACCTGGTTTATTAAATGGCACCAATCTGAGCATAACCTTTCAAATAAAGAAGAAAAATTTCAAAATCGGTTTAAAAATTACTGAGTTTTGGAGGCACAAACATTAAAAAAAGTAACATTCAGACGAATTGACAACCTTCTTTTTTTTAAGTCGGTTAAAAATAGCTAATGGTGATAGAAAATTTAAAAATTGAAAGAATTACAAAGATCGACTCTTGTTATTTCAAGTTACTTTTATTATATTTCTGCACGCATCTGCTTTTAAAGAGATATCTTGGGAGATTCTAAAACTTTCAAAAATTTATTAAATTTTTTTTATTTATTAAGAGCTGACACATTTTTTATGTTGTTTGAAAAAAAATTTACATGTGTAACTTGAATAAAACTAAAAAAAAAAAAAAAACATTTTAATAGTTGCAAAAAAAAATTGAAACATGTTCTTCAGTGCAACGCTGCACATTGGTTGAGGAGTGGCTGAAATTAATTTTTTCCATGTTCGCCGATTTGGTTAATATTTTCGTATTTCATTGTCAGATATCTGAATATTACGATTCCGTAATATTAGGCTGATATAGTTTTTTATTTATTTAGACAGCTGCTTCTACCTGCTCCTTTCTAAAAAAAAAGCAGTAAAAACTTTAAAGTGATAAAGTAACAAAAAATGAATTTTCTTTCATGCATGTTGTTGTTGCCATAGTTCTTTACTGTTTAAAATACAAGTCAATAGCTTAAATTCAGAAGAGATTAAATTTGACACTGGGCATAATGTGTGGACGCAGTGAAGCAAGTTATGGGCACAACCAACGATGGCAATACTGAAAGAAGTTTTTTTTCGAAAATCAGGCTAAAACTACAGACGTAATTGGCATAAAAGAAGAGTTAATACAAAGATTTAAAATTATTTTGCCCACAATAATTTGTAATGTAGCGATCGACATTAACAAATTTCGTTTATATTGCATTGATACTGCCAAGTTGTTTTTTGATCTCTATGGCTGGTACTACATGCATGTAACTGTGCATAAGATTCTGGTGAATAATAGAAAAATTATAGCAAAAACTATTCTGCCAATAGGTATATGTCTCTGTCTAAAGGTCCTTATTCAATATTTTAATTTTTAATAATAATTTTTATTTTTTTTTTTTTTTTTGTTTTTTACATTTTAATTGTATCAGGTATCACGTCCGAGGAAAGCAGGAAGCGAGGAATAAAAATTATAGAGCCTATAGATTACCACTAATGGAGACGTTATGCATAATCTTTTATTGTCCTTAGACCCAGTTACAAATAGATTTCGCTTACGGCTGCAATCAAAAACTGTAGTACGATAATGTTGTTAAAAAGTTATTAAAAGACTGCGCTTAAATTACTTATTGTTTTTTCTATGAGAGATGAGCGTTAATGTGGAGGATCAGGTTTATATTTTCAGGAGCCCATTCTACAATGATAATAAATATTTTTCTTTTGTGAAAATTGAGTCGATGCATTAAAAATCGTGGGAGTTTTGCTACTTTTTCAATACAAGTTGTATGGGATGTGGGCGGATATTTTTCAAATATCACGCAAATGATTCTGGATATTTTAAAATGATATGTGCCAAAAACAATGAATGCCGTAGGTTAAAATTTAAATTTTACTTTGTATGGGAGGTGAGCGTAAAAGTAGGCGAATCATCTTGTTTTTTGAATGCTTTATTGATTCAAATAAAAAATGCCTATTTGCCAAGTTTCATTGTCCTTCGACAACTTCTTCTATTTTTGGCCGCTTGTTCTATGAACCTCAACCAATGTGCGCTGTGACAATTTTTAGTTTAATGAATTTTGGTTTTTAGAAAAGTTATACAAAATATACATATTTCTGAAAATTCTTGTCTACTTGACTATGAGGCCTAAGAAATCGCTACAGAGCTTGTTGGAACTTTATTCAAACATTTTTTATTTTTAGTACCATATTGCGAAACCCAGGGTCTACAAAGCTGCATGTGCGATATTATACAGGATGCTTGTAAAAGGTAAATTATCATAAAATATTATTTTTCTATAGGGGTTTTCCGAATATTTAATTCGTTTATATTTAACTTACATTTTTTTATTTATTTATGCCCCAGGTGCTGTCGAATGAGTATAAATGAAACCTGTTTTCCTGTAGAACCTCCAGATGTTTTACCAGATGGCACACCCTGTATACAAGGATTTTGCAATAAGGTTTTTGTTTTTTAAAAACATTTTAACATTTTTATATCCTTCACCACAGGGAAAATTTCTAAAATATTTATTTATTTCAATCAAAAAAAAAAAAATATTTGGGCCGATAGAGAATTGAAAAAACATTCAGTGAAAAAAATTGGCGTTCGCCCATATTTTCTGAGTAACGGACCTCTGAAATGTTCAAATTTTTCAAAATATCAATATGGGTATCATTTTTAAGCTTTCGAATAGATCTTTAAGGAAATACTAAAAATTTTTAAAAACGCTCAACCCATTGAGAGCCGATGGCATTTTTATGTATTTTTTTTTTTTTTAATTCTTTATCACCGCAATATTTTTTTTTTTTTTTTTTTGATAAGAGCATTAAACTTGATTTACATAGATGGTGAAGAGTATACAAGATTCGGAGTAGCCGAATCTAGCACTTTTACTTGTTTTATAAAATTTTTATTCAAACATCATTTATTAAGGGTGTTTGTGAAAAAACCATACAAGACGTGGTGGAACGCTTTTGGGATATAATAGAAGAAATTAATATTAATAGAGTTTTAAAATTCTTAAAGGACAACATTGTTGGTGAGTAGATAAAAATTTATCACATTTTCCGTTTTGGTTTTAAAACGTTCTTCATTTTTAATGATTTTATTCAAGTGGCCGTTGTTCTTTTCACTTCCATATTCTGGATTCCAGCTAGTTGTGTGATTTCATATTTTGATCGTAAAAAATTAAGACATGAATTAAAGCTAATTGAATGGAGTCAGAAATTAGATTTAATACATCCCAGTGATAGACGTAGAGTTATACATATAAGGTATGTTAAATTTAAATTGAAAATTATATGTGATGAATTTCATTTTGACACAAACGCATAACAAAGTTGAGTATAAATTAATTTAATTTGAAATTAATATTTAACATATCTTCCATGGCGTAATAATACCAGGTGAATGCATTACTTTTTACGTGTATTTTGTTTTTGTAAAAACTTATTCGAGCTGTCAAAAACGTCTGGCAATATGTGTGCATGTATTCCAATATATTTTTATTGGCTTTCTTATTTTTCACAAATACATACACACATATTGTCAGGCGTTTTTGACAGCTCGAATAAGATTTTACAAAAACAAAATATACGTAAAAGCTAAAACATATGATGAACACATGATATGATGCAGTCACCTGTTTTATGCGCCTTGATATCTTCTAGCATTTGAGTTGTATCATAACTTTTTCTCTTATAAAATTTTTTTCAAGTGCAAGATAATTTTTAGTTTTTTTCTTACGAATCCAATTTAATTGAAAAAATTAAATTCAAACTCAATTTATTACAACTTTAAGGAATAGAAAATTCAATTAAGTGTTCTATCAATCGAATTTCATCACATATCTGAATATTTAATTGAAGTTTTAACTGGATTTTTTTTTTAATTCTAGAGTACCAAGACAAAAAATGTCAGTGGCACGAATGTAAACAACAAACAAAGACGTGCATTTAAAAAAATGCATCTTTAAATCTCTTAAAATAATTCATTAAGGTTACTTTATTCATTCATAGCAATTAGTTATTAAAATTCAGTTATTCATTAAGATCAAAATATGTCGTGTAACATTAAATAAATTTACAAATTAAATTCTATTTTGACAGTACTTTGTACCTGGTTATTAAAGGGGTAAGCGAAGTTCAAATGCCTATGGAATGCATAAGTAGAAGAGGAATAGTCGAAAGACTGCATCGGACACTCATTGCGGAAGGTGTTATACACAACGAATGTATGGAGAACGACATCTGTTTTTTTGCTGATTGTTCTCTCATGAACGGTAAAGCGGGGCAGGTGAATACTCAACTGAGCTGAACCTGTTCTGTAGTCTTAATTTTTGGGGAGTAGTACATCTCCGTTAACCAGGCAGAATTGCTTAAGTTGCTGTATGCATTGTATCACTTGTTTAAGGGTCGGGTGCATGGGAGAAAGGTATCGATTGTACTTGAAAACCAGACGGTTATAAAGTGAGGAGGCAAATATACATGTACTCTAATCTAGTGATGGAATGGGTCTTAAAATTTAAGACACATGTGCTTCGGCTTATGAGGTAATGTTAATGTGGGTTAAAGGACACATCGGCAGAGCTAGAAATGAAGCCGCAGACCAACTGGTGTGTGAATTTTTGACCAGAACTCAGATTAGCAGTAGAAAAT
Source organism: Cistogaster globosa (assembly GCA_937654795.1). Lineage (NCBI taxonomy): Eukaryota > Metazoa > Arthropoda > Insecta > Diptera > Tachinidae > Cistogaster > Cistogaster globosa. The sequence continues at coordinate 13,205,542 of OW569403.1, read as the reverse complement.
GTCCTAATGCGAGCAAAGGTTCTACAGTGGGTAAATTCACTCAGTCTGAAAAGGTTAAGAAAAGCTACTGCATGTAGACAGGCTCGAATGGTGTTCAAAGAGCCCCTTGGCAGGAAGGCCAGTATGGTGCTAAGATATAATTCAAGTAACTTAAGCTGGAGAACTGCTTTAATGTCATGGGAGTTTCATCGAACCGAAAGAGTTTCAAATACATACGCAAACAACTCTTTCAATGTGCATTACAAAACATACACTTGTTACTTTACTATCTAATTCAATTATTGAAGCTACAATTTGAATTAAATTAATACGCATCTCCGCCATACACAGTGGCTCAAAGGCTGACTTCCAAAATTTATTAATATAAAGTTTGTATACAGTTTTGTTGCAGTATTTAGATCTTGTACATATACAAAGTTGCGAAACAAAGCATCAATTTAGAAACTGGTGCGCTACTTGCTCGGTTGCAACGTTTTAAATACTTGTCTGCGACATTTTAGAATGGTATGCATTGTAAACATTTAGGACCACGACATTATGAAACATAATTAATTGTTCGAATACAAAGCAACTAACGTTTTGGAAGTCAGCCAAAGTTATATTGGGACAAATACTGTAGCAAGGTACATTTATTTTACTAGGTAGTATCGTCCGCTCAGCTGGTTTGTAGTTGGAGATGTCAAAAGTTGCTTATATATTACTACTTTTGTTTACAAATTTCAAAAAACACCAACAACAAGCATATGCAGAACAAAGAGAGCGTTTGTTTTATCTTTTATTTTCTCTTTCTATTTTTGACATTTCCACTCACAAAGCAACAATAAAATGCCATCTTGTTTTTACAAATGTTGTATTTGTTGTAGAGCCGCTATTACCTAGTAAAATAAATGTACCTTGTACTGTAGTTTGTAGATTTTTAATATTTTATTGAAACCATATATTAGAAAGGAAATTTTAGTTTTACTACTAATGTAATAATTTATTAGAAATATTAAAAAAAAATTAAATATTATTGCAAAACCCATAACAAAAAATTCAAACAACTTGTAAACTTAACGTCAAAGTAGTAATGGGACATATGGTAACCTCGTTTTCTTAACATATTGTAACGGAATATTTTGCAAAAAAAAATTTTGAATAAAAAGTCACGTGAGTTTATTAAACAGATTTTCATTTATTTAAGCATAAATTTATTTACTATGGCGCCTCGTGGTTCGCAGACATCTCCAGAAATAAGACAACTAATAATGGAACAATTTAAAACAGGAAAAACCGTCCAAAATATTGTAGAATATTAAATAAACCCAAACCTATTATTTAGCATTATTCAGATGCAGAACATTTTTAAAATGTAGCAAAACCAAGCAAACGTAAAATTTTTTCAGACATGGATGAACGATGGCTAGTAAGGCAAATAAAAAAAATCGCATTTAAGACAAGAAAGAATTACATAAAAAACGTGGCAATACCGGTAGTTTGTTTACAAAAGATTTCCAGAAAACAGAACGCGGGAATTTTCTCAATTAAAATTAATATACATATGTATATGTCACATAGGTACATAAAGAATAATTTTATGTCATTTTTTACAAGAATTACAACATATTGTGTTGTAGACTTTGATAATCTGTATCTTTTCTAAGCTTCTCATCCGACACTAACAAGTGATTGCGGCGCTTATAATATTTTTTCCTGGCATTTGCTTTTTTATAATTGTAAATATTGCAAAAATATAGAAGTTGATAAATATTTCTATCCATTTTAATTTTTTTTTGGTTACGATTAGAACTTTAAGTGGAAAATTTTTGAGGGTTAAATTTAACAACAACAACTTTTTTGTTAAATGTCCGTTAACTGTTAATCATATATGTATTGTGAAATTAATTTCTGGCTAACTGTCGGTTAAAGTTCCAAATAAATTTTATTAGTATTATTTTTATTAGTATTTTATTAGTGAAAAGGGCCGTTAATACCTTTGAATTCCTTTTAATCAGGGACCGAAAATAACAGTTATTTTTATTTATTTATTTACAATATATTCTGTAAATAAATTTACAAAATATACTCATACAATTACGTTAAATCTATGATGTAAGGAACATTAAAATTATAAATTTAATCAAATACCAAGGTTAATGCAAAGTTATTATAAAAGGAAAGAGAACATATGTCAATCACACAACTTGAATATTGTGCTTCTGTAGGCTAGTCTTGATAGATGGTAAGAAACTGGTGCTAGTGCAATCAATGATTTTGTCTAAGGACTCGTCTATCTTAGAAATTTCGCATTCGGTCAGTATATGTGGAATGGAGAGGGTGACATTACAGAATGTACACTTCGCCTGGTCAGTGCCATCTTAATTATGCTGAGTATTGAATCTGGTTTTATTTACTCGCAGTCTGCTTAGTAGTATGACATCGCTTTTTGTCATGTTGATGTTAAATCTCGGTCTAAATGAAACGGGATGAAGTCTTCTCTGTGACGATCGATATTGATTATAAATAATTCTTGCTGTACAAGGAACTTCAGTGATGTTAGGTAAATTTTGGGCTTCTTTGGCTGCTGCATCAGCATGTTCGTTACCCTCTATGCCTATGTGGGAGGGTACCCACAAAATTAACACCTGCTGACGTTCATTTGGCAACGCGATTATATGGTCGTTATGGTGGTTATTTTTAAAATTTAAAATCAAAAAGGCAGGTGGATATAATTTGTCTATCAGATATTTGAACACAGCATATTGATGCTGTTAAAGGCAGAATTAGTCTTTACTTTCCGTTCCGTGACGAATCAGCTGATCAATTTCTGCTAAATGGAAAATATGTATTTGTGGTTTGTTATTACTTTGACGTTCTGTTCTGTTTCGTTCGAATCAGTAGAAAATAGAATTCAACGTTAAGTTACTTGAAAGTTGTTTGGTGTGAGTGCAAAATTGTAAACAAACCATTTTTGTCATTGTAATTGTAGTTGTTTTTGTTGTGTTGTGTATTGTGTGTTCTTTGTGTATTATAAACATCTGGTTCGTTGTTAAAGAAAAACTAATTACAATAATTTAAAAAGCAGAACGGCACGGCACAGAACAGCAACAGAAAGTAAAGACTAATGAGGCCTTAAGCTAGGGAATAAGTTACTTAAAAGACTTTAATTTTTTTGACTTTTATCAAAAAGTCACTTTATAATAATTATTTTTTGACCGATATTTTTTCGGTCAAAAATAAAAGTTAAAATTTGACTTTTATTGTTGAAGTCAAAAATAAAAGTTAAAATTTGACTTTTATTTTTTAAGTCAAAAATAAAAGTTAAAATATGACTTTTATTTTTTAAGTCAAAAATAAAAGTTAAAATTTTACTTTAATTTTTTAAGTCAAAAATTAAAGTTAAAATTTGACTTTTTTTCCTATTAAATATTAACAGTTTTTTTTTTTAGAATTATAAGTACATGTTGTATTTGTATTAAAACAAAAAGAAAAAAAATTATAATAGAGTATGTATACGAAAACGTTTATTGGCTAGAAAGTTAAGGAGTTGGTGTTTTGCATATTTTGCTCTGAAAATATAAATAACATTTAATTTACTTCATTTGAATATTAAATTGTTCCCTCTTTCATTGCAATGACTCAGAATTCAATTTTACCATTAATATAGCTGCAAGTTCTGTTCAGTCAAATTGTAGCGCAAGTCGCTGAGAACAATCTTAAGTGCTGAAAACGCGCGTTCTACACTAACTTGTGTCGCAGGTACTTGATGAATAATACATGTCAAGTCCTTTAGACGGGGATATAAAAATTTTTTGTTTTCCCAATATTCCATAAGGTCGACATCAACGTCAATACGCTTCTCCTTGTATGCGTCAATTTCCATGAATGCTTTGCGAACGAAATCTTTGGAACATCCATAGTCTTCATCAGTTCCATTTTTAAGCCATTAAAAATTGGATTTGTTAAAGTCCTAAAAGCCTTAGAATCAAAAAATTTCAGAGGCCGTGCTTCGGTGGTGATTATATCAATGTAAGCATTTACGACCTCCTTTCTGGACATTTTCACTGTAAGTTTTATGCGATTATCATCATTACTTACATCCTTGTTTCAAAGTTTGCTCAATTTTTGTTAGTCGTATACATGTCTGCATGGCAGTTTTGCAAGTTTTTTTTTTTTAATTGGTTAAGCTTTCAGCATTGATGAATTTCTTACATATTTTACACATAGTTTTTCCACCACTCTCAATGTAATATTCGCGGATTAAAATAATTCGTTTACGACCCATGTTTCACTGATTTATCAATAAAAATTATATATTTGTCAACTGCATTAAAACGAACTGTTTACTGATATGCAAAGCAAAGAGTTAATAATAATAATAATAATAATATATATATAACAATTCTACTGTGCTATTACAGTAGTTGTTACGTCTTAAATTAGTTAAGTATAAATAACGGTTAAATAATATTGTCATCAGTGTTGCCGCGGCCTTTAAATTTTTGTAACCAAATTTTAGTAAAAAAGTAACCAAATTGGAAAAAAATATAACCAAAACTCTTAAAACCAAATTTTTTGGTCAAGCTGACATGACAGGAGGAAGTACTGCAAAAAGGGTATCATTTCGTGCCTAATCAATGAACAATGCTTTTACTTCTTCATTCATCTATTAAAAAGCTTTTAGCTCTATTATTAGAATTTCAATGAAAGTAATATCTTTTTTTTCATGTAACCAATTTTGGTTAGAAATAACCAAAACAACAACACTGATTGTCATCGATCTTATTTTTCTTATATTTCCATTACATTATTATTATGGCATAGTCAATTTTTTTTTTTTTTTTTTTTTGACTTGAAAAATAAAAGTCAAATTTTAACTTTTATTTTTGACTTAAAACACAAAAGTCAAATTTTAACTTTTATTTTTGACTTAAAAAATAAAAGTCAAATTTTAACTTTTATTTTTGACTTAAAAAATAAAAGTCAAATTTTAACTTTTATTTTTAACCGAAAAAATAAAAGTCAAATCTTAACTTTTATTTCTGACCGAAAAAATAAAAGTCAAAAAATAATTATTATATTTTGACTTTTTTGAAAAAAGTCGTAACTGTTACGGTCCTTGCTTTTAACAAAGAGCTACGTTTAATGTCCTTAAATACAAAGAAGAAGAAGCTCTGTTATATGATAAGGCAGTTCATTTAATAATAATGATTTAATAACATCTTTTTAGGCGAAAGTGACATCTATAAAAAATGTTTTAGAAACATCATTGCGTTAAGTAAATTCCACAACCACTGAAAATTCACCGAAAATAATCGAAGCTGTCTTGTAAAAACACTTATTTACATGGCTGTGATTTAATTCAATTTACTTTCAATTCTGACTTTGATAAAATTGAACGTAAACTATGAAAGTAACCAAATGTAGGACGACGCTTTTATATTGAAGTAATTAAAAACCTTCAAATTCCAAAAATATTAACGCACAAAACTTTTTAATTTCTGTAAAAGAATACAATTATGAGAGTTAAAAAATAATTTAATTCGGCATATAAAAATTAACAGCCATTTTCGTTTATACATTGCTTCATTCTAAGTATATATCATGAAACCAATTAGTACATTTACGAAATAAGAAATGCAGAAAACATTTTGTGTCCTTGATAGTAATATCTAACTTGCTGTAACCGGACCTTAAATATACGACCTGGTAAAGCTTCTTCATTAAATAACAATCTGATTTTAAAATCATACTTTGCTCTGTAAATTTTTCAATTCAAAAATTGGGATAAACAATTTAAGTTTTTATTTTTGAGACACCCTTCACCACAGGTGGAAAAGGAGCTATTGAAAATTAGCAAGATCAGACTATGCCATTTGACGCAACGGGCAAAACACCACGCCTAAGTTACGAGACTCTGAAATTTTTAAACTTTTTGAAATACCAATATGGGTATCATTTGAAGAGATCTTCAAGGAAAGACAAATTTTTTTTAAAATGAGCCGATGGGAATTTTATGTAAAATTATATACATATATTTTTTTCTTATTTTTAATTCTTTGTCACCCTAATATTTGCTTTTTTTTATTAGAGTTTCTTCACTAAACTAGATTTACGTAGATGGTGAATTGATCCATTTGAAAAGGTGTGCAATGAACGTTGAACGATTTAAACTCCGAAACAAAATATTTATAGAAACAAATTCAAAAATCAATAGATATTCATCCATAAATGTAAAAAAACTTGAATTATCTTAAATTCGCTTCTTAAACGTATCTCCTGAGATTTATATTTCTTTTTTTTTTCCTTCTTTTTATACCTACTGCGTGGTTTTTTTAATCAATTAATTTAGAATTTTAATCAACAAAATATTTTCATACATCCATTTTGAAAGCGCTTACTGTACTCGCCAAAAGTCAAGAACTCAGATTTTTTGCAGTAAAGAGTTATGTAAACACTAGCCAAATGGCTATTTGAATATGCTTAAGTCCACAGCCGCCTTTTGTGTTTTGTAAATCTTATGAAGACTTAAGTAAATAATTTTTTTTTTTTTTAGAAAATTCGTTATAAAGCAGATTTTTAAAATAAATATTATATAAAAAATTAATTGGGATACCTTATAATCACACAACACTCATTAAACACAAAGAAAAAATATTTTTTATTACATTAATTTTACTGTTTTTAGTATTTTTTATTATTACATTCTTATAAACTTAAAATCTACACTTAGATTTTGTGATTGTATTTTTTTTTTGGGAGGAATTTTGTTGAAGAGGGGACTTACAAATTGTATATAATAAAAACTAAGAAGAAATGATACTCAAAATAAAGCGGATAAGTAATTTCTTCAAAACTATGGATGTTATGGTTGGTCTTTTGCTAAGATCTTACTTCTTTTTGCTATTTTTACCATTTTGCTGGGGCGGTGGTTGTTCATCATCCTCGTCATCGTCTTCAACATCATCTTCGTCTTCGTTATGCCATTCTTCTTCAACCATTTCGTGAACTAAATGCTGACCACATATGTACACAGGTCCCGTGCCCTGTATAAGTTTGAATGTAACCGAATCACTAGGAAATTCTAAGTTGGGGCATAAAGTTCGAGTTTCACCAGCTTTTAAGACAGCAATAGGAATTTTTATAGTTTCCTTTTCATAGCCCTTAACTTCAGCCTAAACAAAATGTACATTAATTTTTAATATCTATGTACCGTTTTCTTATTTGTGTTTCAATAGTTTAAAAGTACATTTTGTTGACAATTTTTACCTGTACTACATTGAATTCGCCGCTCTTAGCATCAGCTCCCAGGCTAATTTGCTTAATAATGAGTTTTTGATCCTGGACGTCTTTGTCAGTTTCAGCAACTTCAAACTGTGCCAATGGGTCCTTTTCACTTAATTCAACACCTATAACAAAAGAAGAACCAATAATCATCAAGGTTATTTGTTTATCATGCTAGCGGTAGACATTTTTGATTCTCAGTTCGTCGAACGCATTTAGATAATCTGCAATTCTAATTTTGCTCTTACCATAAAAAGATTCTGTTTCCATTGTTGAATATATTTAATTATAAATAAAATAATAGAGTCAAAAACAATTGTACACCTATTTTCCTCTCGATATTTTATATACAACTGTACAAACTTCCTACACAGTTCTATACACGTGCCGCTCGACAAGAATGATAAACTGTTTGTAGTTAGAGATGTGAAAGTGCTGAGTACTTGGATACTTTGTACTTAAAAATGCAATATTTTTAGAGTTGTATTTCATAATTGAGATATGAAGGAGTTACACGATAAAGTTTTGCTTTTTGAGATTAACACATTCATACTATACTCACACTTTTAAAAATTGAAAAAAAAACTTTTTTTAAATTTTTCCTTCAAGTCGAGTGTTCAAGAAAATAGCTGATTACAAATCTTTTGACTATTTTTCGTTTTTTTTTTTCTATAAATATTTTGCCGCCATAAGTTTTTGTCATCTTGGCAAAAATTGCTTTGAAGTTGCGTACGTCACAGCTGCAATAATTATGAATTTTAACAAGCAGTATGTGTGAAAAACTTCAGAGGAACATTTGGTCTTGTTGCTTTAGGGGCAACAAAAAATTGTTGTTTTTTTGATTTTGTTATTTACATCTTCTATTATGATATTTAAGGAGAACTGTAATGAAATGGCTTTAATTAAAATAATTGAATACACACTTCTATTTGTGATTGAGATTAACACCAAAAATTCAGCTTCGTTATTCTGCAGGCTTACTCTTACATATTATCAAATTTAAATAAATCCCAGTTATAAGCGATATGTTAGGCATGAATTGACAAACTTAAGCCTTAGGTTAACATAGAGTGTAGACTAACCATTTAACTGCCATACAATCAAGTTTTCCTTTTAAGGCTGCATGCAACTTAAAAGCACTTTTAGTTTCAATATGACAAAATATTAGTACAAATAAGTACGAAGAATAGCTCTTGCCTGCAGACAAAAATTCTAATTTCAATAAATTTTATCTTATAAAAAAATCTATTTTACACCCCGTTTACATTTAACAATGCTGTCATGATAATACACGTATCCTTTTTTAATTGTTTAAATTGCTGTCTTCAGTATTTTCAGTAAATAAAACAGTGATTTGGCGTATGCAGAAAAATTTATTATAATTAATTTAAGTAAATTACATTTGAATTATATTAACATTTTAATTATTTCAATTTTCTTTGCACATAATATAAATGAAAAAAGCAAAAAGTAACGCTAAAGCTATTTGCACCTTTTCTAGAACGTTAGTTTTTTTGCTCATAACACGCTTTCTTGACGACAGTTTCGTGTGTTCACATTTATATGACTTGTGAAAACCATTGTTGTCGTTGTCGATGTCATGTTCATGTTCATACAGCGCTGTCAAAACAATTGTTCGAACAACGATGTCTGCCATCAAGAGCCACTTTCATTTTAAAAATACAACATAAAATGTAATTGAGACGATATTTAATGTTATTTAAGAAAACCTGTAAATTTTTCTATTCAATTGTAATTGTATATAAAGTAACAAAGAAACAATAATAACTAGATAATAATACATTAAAAAATGTGATCAACAAGACATGAACATCGCCACGTTTTCTCCACACAGAAAAACATGAACACATGTTTGTTACTTAATCTATCGACGTTTTGTTCATGCGCAAACAAATCAATAGTTTGTCAAGACGTAGTGTATTGAAAATTGTCATAATTATTGTCTGGACGCTTACATTACATAAGCAATTGAGGAATTTTAGACAACATATACGAATTATTTTATTGTCATGACAGCATTGACAAATGTAAACGTAGTATTAATCGGTTTTTAATTATATATATAATTAAACGTTGGCTACACTGTTTTACAAAACACGAATAGAAAGCGAGGCTGTCAAACTTTTTCAGATCTTTGCTTTACCCCGCTTTGCCGGCTTTGTTAACACAACTTTTTCTCTTCTTCGTCTTTGTGGTGGAAAATATCATTCATTTTGTGTGCAAATTACACGAGTAACGTGAATAATTTATTACACATATTTAATCCAAAAGAATCTATAAAATCACAATGTCTGACGAATCATTCTATGGTAAATATAAATTTTGTAGAATTATACAATTAAATGATGATAATATTTGATATGTTACCAAATATTTCCCCTACGAAAAATTAACATGAAAATGGCGGCTACAATCGATGTATTTTGCAGTGCAAAAAAAAAAAAACTTATGTTTTGGAAAAAACAAGAAATATAAATAATATTTTTGTGTTTGTTTTTTAGGTGTAACATTAAGCGGCGAAAACAGCTCCGTCGATTGGGAAGTACTATCCAACGATGAAGATTATCCCCGCGGACAAAAATTAATCATCAGACAAATTCTTCTGGGGGCTGAAGCGAAGGAGGATGAATTCAATGTTGTGGAGGTAAGTTGCTTTTTCTATATATTTTTTATTGTAGTGGGAGAATATCCTTTAATTAAAAAAATTAGGGGTAGCATTTGGAAAATCTGTAAAGGTTTTTTTTTTTTTTTCGTTATTACCTTCCTACATATAATCTTTAAGTTCCTTGAATTGTACATTTTTGTATATACAATATTATATACACATGCATTTACAGATACACATGTGTGTGTATATTGCATTTGAAAAATACGCGTCGTTAGTATGTCTTCTCTAAAAATTTTTTATCTACAGTTGCAACCACTCACAATTATATGTATTTGAATTTGGGAAAAATATAGTTTAGTAAAGCTATTCATTCTATTAAAAAAGGCATGCTGGAAAATAAAAAATGTAATGTTTAAAAATTGGCGGTCGCCCATTTAAATTTTATAGAAAGCTACGATTGTGCACTAAATTTTAAATCGTATCAAGTTATTACCAATCAACATTTGAATCAGTTAAAAGCTTTGGATATGATGTTGAAATATGATAAGCTATTAAAAGTCAACATATTTTTAAAAAATTTTATCTTGTATTTTATCCTCTGTCATAACACACTCTTACTTGGGTTCCCAAAAATTCCCTGTGTAGCCGGCATTTTGCCTTGTGGATAATAGATTTTCTATGGTATAACTAACGTCGACATAGCGTTCAAACGTTTCCTAATACTGTAAATGTGTCTAAATCTAAAAGAAGTGTTTGCTCTCAACATAGATAGCTTGGCCTTGAATGCTTATCTAATATAGGTACAACGAGTAAATAAATAATTAGATATTTGATTCAATAAATTATTTTTTTTCCATTTTTAAGTTCGTATGTATCAAAGAAGAATGCAACAATCCAAAGCAAGTATCATATTTTAATTAATTTGAAGCAATAGGTCTTTTTTGTTGTATTCCTGATGAAGCACACATTGAAGTAGCGGAATATCGTAAAAATATATATGAAAAATAAAAGACCTATTGCTTGAAATTAAGTAGAATATAATAATTAAAAAGGTCTAAAGAAAATATCTTCAAAATTTTTCAAATATTTATTTCTCTAATTATAAAATTTCTTTTTGTTGTAAGAAAGCGTTAAACTTGTTGATTCTCATTTGAATTATCGTGGGAACTAATGTTTAGTTGAGCTTTTTCTGGAATTTCTGCTACAGTCTGGCTAAACTTAAACATAGTTTTTGCTTTGGAATATTACACCGGCGGCATCAACATTCCAATTCCAGCAAATTAACTCGCTGGAGTGTAAATGTAAATCTTCCTTTAATAACAAAATATTCTGAAAAACAATGAGGTCTTTTAACTGCGTTCTAAAATATTTTTGTTTTTAACTCACCAATGCTACTGTAGAATTAATAGTTGTTATTTATTTCCCATTAAGTATAATAAGTTCTATCAGGCATGTTCTGACAATCGCAAATCGCCTAAAACTTGCGATGTGAGTTGAAATCGCATGAAAGGTGTTCTGTAGTTCACAATTGCAAGAAATTTGGCGACTTGAAATCGCAAGCATAGACTGAAGTGAAGTTATAAATTTCACTTAAAATAAGCTTTAAAACAACAATAAAACTACACAAACAAAAACTAATATGTTTTCTTTTATTTTTATCATAATTTATTTTTACACAACTAAAGTGTTAAATAATAAATTTAAAATATGCCCTATGTTATAACTAACAAAATAAAAATTAATTTTTAAGTACTGATTACTCACGACCTGAGTAATCTTTTTCTTCAAAGTTGCTAAATGCAACATCACTAATAGAAATTTCATTTGTCGCCAAATTATTTCTTGCTTTGTATAAAATTTTAAAATTAATAATTATTGGATTGGAATATCCAATAGATTTAAATTATCACTAAGCATTCGTTTTTTAATTTCTTCCTTTTTTAATTTAATGTTTATTTGAAGAAATTAAACTAAGCAAGAAGGCTGCTGCCATTTTTTTTATTTATTTCCTTTTGATTTTTATGTTTTGCACCGCCAAATCATATGTTTTTGTTTTTCGAACGTAAGTTTGAAAAAAAAGCAAATCGCACGCAAAACGCGTGAGTTTCAGAACATGTAAAACAAAAGTTGGCGTTTTTGAAATCACGTGCGAGTGTCAGAACATGCCTGTATGTCTTCGTGGGTTGCCACAGCGAGAAGTCTAAGAGGTGGTATACCCGCTATTATTTTTCCACATATATTAAACGGCAACATATATTAAACGAATAATTTTAATCATAGTTTTTAAATTAGCTGTATTATAAATGTATACTATCGTTTGCAATAGATAATATATAATAAATAAATAAATAAATATAAATAAATTTTGTATACTGAATTATAAAACCTAAAAAATATTTTATATATTTAAAGGTGCATACTGTTAAAGACAATTTGAAGATCCCCATTGCTGTTTTAAAGGCCGGTGAAACACGTGCTGTAAACCCTGACATTGAATTCTATGAAACATCAGCTACATTCAAATTGATCAGAGGTAATGGGCCGGTTTATATTCATGGACAAAATATCAAAGACGAAGTTGAGGTAGTCGATATGGATGATGATGAGACCGATGAGGAAGACGATGGCGAAGAGGAAGAAGATGAAGCACAACCTAAAAAGAAACAAAAATTGGAAAACAATGCCGAAGGCAAAAATGCCAAAAATAAGAAGAAATAAACTTTTTTAACAACACCTAGTACTACCTCTCTTATTAATTATATATAATATACATATATAAAACAAAAACAACTAAACAAACAAAATTACAAAAAAAAAAAAAAAAATGAAAAGATTAAAAACGGAAAATGCAACTGTTAAATTAATAGAAAATCCTGTCCTCATAAGTTTCTTTTACGCTTGTGTAAAATCAATCATTGTAAAGAAACAATTTTAAGGACTGCTCTTCCTATCAATCCTCAACTCATTTTTTTTTTTAATTCCACTGTACACTAATGCAGAGTGCGCAAATGCTAGGAAGAGCTTAAGTTTAAGTTCCTTGTTTATGTATGCGTATTTCCTTTCAACTTTTGATCGCCTGCTTTTGGACACTTTAGAATTTTAAAACAAATTATTTAACAATTTTACAATATTATACGTTGTAAGCTATAAAAAAAACTAACAAGATTTGTTTGTATAGACCAGAACTTTAGCAAATGCAGTAACTTAAAAAAAACAACCAAAAAATGTTTAAGAATTAAAAACCAGCAAATAAAACAAAATTATTCAGGTAATCTTAAAAAAATATAATTAATTTAAATTTAAAATAACAAAAACTTTAATGATGCGTGTATAACTGCTGCATTTTATAAACATAAAAAGCTAAAATTCAAACATTAACAATAAACATACGTTTTTATAAAATGATATGTAACAAAATTCAGTTTTTTGTTTTCTCAAAGGAACTAAACAATCTTCAAGAATGTGAATAAAAATAATCATAAACACATTAACAATTTCATAGAAGAAATCGAATAAAATTGAGATCCATAATAAATTCTGAAAACTTATTAAAAAAAAAAAAAAAAACAAAACTCTTGAATAATTTTATTATAACTCAGCATTGGGATTCTTTACTCACCGTAGACTTCGGTGAAAAAGTTTCGTCACAAAAGATTAACAAATTAGATTTCCAAAATATATTAGAAATGTTAAGTATGCTCCGTAAAATCTGTGTTTACCTTAAAACCCAAAATCGCGATTGAGTGATTTTTTTTTTGTGATTTGTCCGGCAATTTTGAGATTATTAGCTACGGTAACAAGTGTTACCTAATACCAGCTCTTAAATTCCATTCAACGATCGAAACGCTAATAGTTCTAAACTTTAAATATGCTTAGAACTGTTGGTGTAGATAGGCCTGTCAGGAAAGAGCTTAAGAGTTACTTTTGCTAAAACGGATGTTCAGTGCAAAAAATTGCTTTTTCCCAATTGGTAACGTGAAAACCTTTAATTAAAAACACAATTGAATAAAGCAATTTAGGGCTGGTTCGAAAATGCATCACTGCGCTATAGCTGATGCACGGCGCGTGCTAGTATCACTGCAAATGTCATGTGTTTTAAAATGCTTCACAGATATTTATGATGCGTAAACAAACGATAAACACGCATCACAAAAATGGATGATGCGGTAGAAGATGAGTAGGTATCATTTTTGGTATCCATTAATTTTATTTTGTTAAATTACATTTGTTTATGCATTTCTAGAAATTAAACAGATCTAGTTTAGTGAAGTAAATCCAAACAAAAAAGCAAGTACATGAGGCCAAAGAGAATTAAAAACAAAAACAAAACATCAAATTAAAAAATTGTCGTTCACCCATATTTTCCGAGCGATGGGCGACTTTTAATAGATAAGTACGATTGTGCAACATGTTTAAGGTATCAATATGGATATTATTTCAAAGCTTTTGAAGGGATTTTTCAGGAAATATTTTTTTTCAATTTTTAACCTTTAAAGAGCCGATGGCATTTTTAAGTAAAAGTAGTACTTGAAATTTTTTTTCTTATATTTTAATTCTCTGTCAACCTAAATGTGTTTTTTATTGGAGTTACATCACTAAACTAGGTTTACATAACTGGCGAAGGGTATATAAGATTCAGCTTAGCCGAATATAGCACTCTTATTAAATTGTTTTTGCACAAATTTTACCTAGAAAGAAATAAGCAAATTTATTTTTTTAACAAGTAAATTACATTTTCGCCTAAACATATGCTTTAGTTTTATTCCAACTTCAATACGTTAGCATGCCGAATGCAATAATCTAACCTTTCGATTAGTGATGAAATTTTACTCGATACGAAAAAAACGAATGCCATGGAATATTAACAACAATATGTACCGGGGAAAAAATGCAGGATAAAAGCATACCATTGCCTGCTAAGACGTAAGTAAATTGCATTTTTAAATTGTATTTTTTTTATTAATCCATTTAACTTTGTACTATTTAAGAAATTTTTGATAATTTCGATCTATTTAATTATTTTATACTTATTTTGAATTTTATATTTATAAATATAAAATATCAGTTAATTGTTTATTGGATAAACAATTTATTTTTATGTTAATTTATATGTACATACTTATGTATATAAATTTTTGTGTTGAATTTTATTTTTGCATACAAAATTTGAAAGTAATTGTTCCTGGAACGTTTAAAAGCTAACGAATAGAATTTACGCAGTCGTAATCATATGATATAATTCGAAATTACGGTTGTATTTGGGACATAACAAATGCGGTTATTCCAGAAAGAAAAATTACGAATATAAATACCGAACGGGAATTCGGCCTTTGGCTTTACTGAAAGCGATTGTATTATTTGAGTCACTTTAGAGTTGTTTCATATTGATTACTGAATGTTTAGTCTCATGCACTTACCATCATCAAAGTAATGGTATAAATTTGTTTAATATTTAAAATCTCTTTTTATACCATTCACCACAAAAAGTGGAAAAAGGGTATAAGTAAGCTTGTCATTCCGTTTGTAATTTCTACAACATCCATTTCCGACGCCATAAAGTATTTATAGTCTGACTCTTGTGCATAGCGAAGTAGATTAAGCGATGTCCGTCTGTGTTGAAATCAAGTTTGCTGAAGCACTAGATCAGCTAGAGAAAATTTAAATATGCCAACCGATCACACATGGTGACGAAAGGGGTGCTATTGAAAATCAGCATGGTCGGTCAATGACCTTCGAAGCAGCAGAAAAACACTACGCCTATTAAAACAATGATTAACTCCAATAAAAAAAAAAAAACAAAGGGCCTGTTCATAAATGCATCACTGCACTGCATATGATGCGCAGTACGTTCGTAAATGCAAAAAGTAGCAGCACTGCAAATGTCATCTGTTCATAAATGCATCACTAAAGCAGTCTATCCATGGTCAAAAATACTGGCTTTTTTAATTCGTGTACGTGTGCTGTGCGCTTTGATGTACACATGTTGAATGACCAGTCAAAAATTCATTTTTAGTTTAATTTTGTGCTGTCAATATCGCGCTTTCTCTATTGCGAAAATGGCAAAAAAACAAAACACAGCTATTATTTAGGAAACAATGAAATAAAAAGTAGTGAAAAAAGTGGTAAAAAATTGTTTTTCCTTTTAAACTCTTTTTTTTAATTTGTGCGCATCACATTTATTTTTTATATAAAATTTTTAAGTTTCCCTTCGGAGTTTGTTTTTTATTTGTATCATTCTATTAAATTACTTTCGTTTCAAACTGCATGCATTGACTTGTAAACTTTTATAAATCCCAAGATATCTTTTTTTCTTCCGACATTTTAGACAACTGCATAACTTGAAATTTTTTTTAAATGAACAATTTGTAAGTGCTTGAAAAACAAACACCATACACACATCAAAGTGTGACATTCAGCGTGCGAAAAATCTAAATTTTTTGATTTTTTATCAATCCATCATCGTCTGTGTAACATATACTAATACATTTTCCCAAATACTACCATAGTGATGGGCAAATACTTTGATCGTGGAAAGGCCGCTTAAAGTATATTGTGCGCAATAAAAGCAAAAAAACTAATCATAAAAATGGCTGATGCTTTATGTTTAATATTTTTATTATTTTTAGCATTTTTTGTATCATGTAGTTCACAAATCAAGTTAATTATTAATTTTTTCATTTTCACAGTATTTTTTTGTTGATAAATGCAAACTAAAATGAGCAAAAGAAAGCATACGCAACAGCTGCTTAGCAGTGGCAGTGCAGAATAATCATATTAATCAGTGATGCATTTACAAACAGGCCCAAATATATGGGGCGATAGAGGATTAAAAAATAAGGAAAAAACAGCAAGTAAAAAAATTGGCGCTCGCCATATTTTCCGAGTTTCGGGCCTCTGAAATTTTCAAATTTTTTAAAATATCAAAATGAGTATCATGCTGATGGCATTTTTATGTAAAATAATACATCTGCAGTACTTAATTTTTTCTTCTTATTTTTTAATTCTCTGTCCCCTTAATATTTGCTTTTTTGATTGGAGTTACTTCACTAGGTTTACATAGATGGTGAAGTGAATATAAGATTCGGCATAGCCGAAGATAGCACTCTTACTTGTTTAATAATAATATACATTTATATATTATTTGGGAATAATTAAACAATAATTAAATAACTCGATATTAATTTTCAATTCAATTAGCATTGAATGAAAAATAATGCTAATCCGTTTTTAGTTCTACCACTATTTTCATTAGTTAAAAAACATGTCACAATATTATTTTTTTCGAATTTAAAAATTTTTATTTTGACAATTTCAATGGCAATGAGAAAAGCTAAATTCTATGTTGAGTACAGATGGTCTTGTTACCAGGCGCATTTTGAATATTTCATGATTTTGATTTGTATATTAAAAATAAATAAATAATTAAATCTTTTTCCTAAAAGTATATGAATAATACGACTTCAGGCCGGCTGAATAATTAATCGTATAACTAAATTCAGTTTGTTTAAATTTAAAACAAAAAAAACAACGTTTGTATCGAAATTATAGCTTTAAACTTCTTGATTTTCATTTAAGTTGTCGTTGGAACGTATGGTTAGTTGAGCAGTTTCTACAATTTCTGCTACAGTCTCGCTAAACTTAAACATAGTTTCTGCTTTGGAATCTAATCTGCATATTACACCGGCGGCATCAACATTCCAATTCCAGCAAATTAACTCGCAGGAGTATAAATGTAAATCCTCCTTTAATAACAAAATATTCTGAAAAACAATGAGGTCTTTTAACTGCGTTCCAAAATATTTTTATTTTTAACTTACCAATGCTACAGTAGAATCAATAGTTGTTATTTCTTTCCCATTAAGTATAATTAGTTCGATGTTTTCGTGGGTTGCCACAAATTTTACTACTTTAGATTGTAAATATTCAGCAGATGGATAGAAAAGATTTTCCTTTATATCTACAACGCCCACTTTTATAGACTGATATTTTGCATGGCGAATTAAAATTTTTGGTCGAACACTTTTATATAAAATGAAAAGCATATTAGACAAAATACCACACACCATACCATATTCTAAGCCCAAAATTAAACCAGCAATTGTTGTTACCACAAAAGGAAATAAATCTAATTCTGTAAAGAAAAAACAATAAAGTGTTTTTTTTTTTTGTACATAAAAACATAAAAAAATATTTCTTATACTTTTTGATTTCCATATTTCACCAATACGGTCGTATTCGATCATAAATATCATGGCCGATATAATTATGGCTGCTAGCGTTGACTTTGGTATGTAGTAAAATGTTTTTGTCAAAAAGGCTAAAGTCAATAAAATCAAAGTACCTGTGACAGCTCCACCTAAAGTGGTCTTTACACCACTTGAATAATTTATAGCAGAACGAGTGAAAGAGCCAGTAATGGGCATTGAGGAAACAAAACCACTAAAAACATTACAAAGGCCTATAGCTATCATTTCTTGTGAAGCATCGACTATTTTTCCCTTCGCTAGAAAAACATTTTGAAATATTAAATATAGTAACACTTTGAAGAAAACGCTGTACTACTTACAAAATGCTTTTGCGATAGCTATTGTTTCCAATATAGAGATCAAGGGTATTGTGACCAATGATGCTCCTAAATTTGTTATCATATCTCCGAAAGTTTCAGTGGTGCCATTGTTTGAAGTAGAAAAGGGTGGCGGCTTAAAAGGTGGTATACCCGCTATTATTTTTCCACATATATTAAAGGGCAACCAATCGTTGTGACTTAACAAATAACACAACAAAGTACCCACTATCACTGCAAGGGCATTGCGAGACAGTGATAAATATTTCGTTAGAGTTTTATAACGGCAGGGAACATTTTTTACTTCCTGTTAAAAAAAAGTTAAAGCAAATAGTTATTTTTCTTTAACTAATTAAATATATGTGGTTTTCAATTGGGACGTTAGTATGTTAATAATGTCCTTTTAAGCATAAGCTTTATGTCAGCTTTATTTCTTGTTTTGATGTCTGGCAGACATCTACTTTTTGCAGAAAATATAAGGTGCTTGTTACGTGAAAACTGCCAATATTTCAATGTCAGAATTATGCCAGTTTTAACGTTCTGATCGCCGTTATTATTTCGTCTATAAAATAATTTACAAAATAAATATGAAACAAAACAGGTGCCGTGAACTGTTGAAATCTACTTGTCCCTATTGGAGAACCCTTTATAACCTACTTACACGCAATAACAGCAATGCAAATAAAGTAAAAACACCCAAAATAGCATCATTTCTTCTTGTCTCGGAAATGTGGGAAAAGAAATGTATCCAGGAATCCAAAAACTCACTTGAAGGGCCTATTTTTTCGATTTACATCCAAATTAATACAATTATTTTAAACAAAGAATAAAAATGAAAATTTCATTAAACTTACTCTTGATGCCAAATAAATTATTTATTTGACCACTTGCTATGGTGACAGCAGCAGCCAGTGTAAAACCTGTTGTCACCGGTACTGATATGAATCTTACCAATACGCCCAAATTAAAAATGCCCAAAAGAAATATAATACAACCTGATAAAAAACACGAAAGCACTGCATGATCTGGATTATTTGTAATATGTGTTTGTATCATTAGGGACATAATAGCAGTAGGTCCTAAAAAAAACTCGATATATTTAAAAAGATTAAAAATAATTTAATTTTTATAACTTACCCACGGTTATGTCCTTGCAAGTACCAAAAATTATATATACAAAACATCCCATAAATGATGAATATAAACCATATTGAGTTGGTAAGCCGGCTACCGTTGCATATGCTATTGCCTGTGGTATTGCAGTCAGTCCAACAGTTAAACCGGCCACAAAATCCGTTAATAAAAATTGCGATTCATATTTTGGTAGCCAACTCAAAATAGGTAAAAATTTCTTAACTGTTGCTATTGAGCTGCATTTTTTTGAACAGGCTCTTATATTTTGAACAAAATTTGGACATTTTTCGTGGCATAAACTGTCTGTAGAAATAAAAATAAAAACATTAATTTTTGCTTACTGCCATTTCGGTATCTAATGCCTTTTCTATTTATGGGCGAGTTAAAACGTCTAGATTTTTCTAATATTAAAAAAATCCGATGAAAATGATGAACGGTATTAACAGTATACAAAGGATATAAAAATTTGATACATAATAAAAAATCCGTTAGTGCGAGTTGGACTCAGGCACGATGTATGTATCGTCCTTTAATTAACCGACTTTAAAGAAAAAGAAGGCTAGCAATTCAACTGAATGTTGCTTTTTTATATTTGTGCTTCCATAACTTAGTCATTTCTGGCGTAATTTTATTTCAAATCTTATGCTCATAGATTGGTCCCGTTTTAAAAACAGTTCATAATCGTAAAAATTAAGGAGTGTCCCCATAAAACATAGATGTTTTTTATATGCATTATGAATGGTAAAGGGCATCACTTTAAATAAAAAACTGCGCATCACTATAGCTCTCAATGAAAAAAAGCAATACAAAAATAAATTTAAAAATTAAAGGGTGTGCCTCTAGGTGACGCAAATTGACGAAGAAAAGAATGTCGATTGCTATGACCGTTATTGTAACAAAAAGAACATTGAAGGGTGCACCAATAGTTCAATTACTTTGATGTACATATATGACCATACTTTTGAATAGTTGCAGACAGACACTTGAAATTTACAAGGAACGAGTTGTAGGCAGACGGATACAATTATAAAGGAGCTGTAGTGCTAAGTCCGCTATAACAAGTATAAAGTTTGAAGATAGAATATAAGGGCATCGTAATGTTAATGAAATTTGATGTATGTATGTGATCACACCTTTTAAGCGTTATAGACAGTTAGATAAAATCTGTTTATAAAGTCGGTTTTTTGCAAGAATTTTTCTTAAATAATTTTTTTAACCTGTTACAGCAGACATAGTAATACATTCTCTAGATAAGTTTAAAATAAGGCCTTGTGAAAATAAAGTTTTTTGGGACTCCTTTTAAAATTAATTATTAACTAGATGACCCGTGCGAATATTTCGCAGCGTTAGTTGTCATTTTTGTAAGATAAAATGAAAATAATTAATAGAAACTTAAGTAACTTCAATACATTTTATTAAAAATATAAAAATATTAGAAATCATAATATATCATACATATTTACATACATACACACATATGTTGAAATGCTTTTATAATACTTCTTTGAATACAATGTTAGAGGTAATGACATGATCATCGTTAACATTTTGCCCGTACGAATCCCTAATACAAACAATAATGTCTTTAAACGTATGCACTCGAGAAAAAGCCACGTATAACTGTCTATGTGAAAAGACCGGTTCTGGTATATACAATCCTACCTACAGTTGGATCAGAAGGTGTAAGATTGATTCGGGATATGAGTACAGTTTTATCGGTATGACTAATTTTTGGTGATATTACTTGTTTTAATCTAAATGCACGTTATTTATATTCTTAATTTGCACGTAATATTCATATTATATATAACTGACTCAGTAAATAGCGGTATTGCCAGAATGGATTTTAATACATACTGTATTATGTAGAACTTCGTTACCACACTTGAACAAAAATGTATAATCATAATGACAACAGTATTATCATGCAGAAGCGACCCTGTATTACCACACTTGAACAAAAACATATAATGACGGTATTATCATGCAGTTCTATGTAAAATATAATTTTTATCAATGAAAATATTAATTTTTAAATTTCTGATTATTTTTCGTCAGTAGCGTTAGAAATAAGCTTTAAAGTGAGATATCATTCATTAAATTTGATGCGGTGGTATGGGAGATATTTGCAACCGACAAAAAAAGTGCTTTAGAAATAATATATATGATTAATAATCTTTGCAAATTAATAGTCTCAGCCTATTATGGTTAAAAGATGAATGTCATATGTGTGGAAATCACATTACTATCAGAATGTCCTATTTTTATTTTAATTTTTTAATTGTCTTTATAGCAGACATAGTAGTGCAAATTTCAAGTGTCTGCCTATAACGGTTTAAAAGATAAAGTCATATTCGTCAAACGCACGTCCTCTATGATTTGTTCAGATTTATTTTTGTCTGATTACTACGGTTAAAAACCTAAAGCCATATATTTTCGTTAAATTTGCGTAACTGTAGAAACACCCTTTATATTTTAGTTTCATATTACATTTTTCGTATTGTTTTTATGCTTAAATTTACATAAGCGACCTAAATAAAAGTCATGCATGAAATCATGCCATTTGGACACACTTTAATTTCAAATTTGAGTTATTTTGCTCGTTGCTATAACGCACAATGTGCAAACTTGGCGTGACTGTCTATCACAGGAAAGAAAATTTTGTATAAATATCACTTCACTTTCGGAACAATTTAATATTTAGTACAGTTATAGTAGCTATAGTAACACACAGACTAACAGACATTATAGCGAAAACATAGACGAATATATTGGTGAAGTAACCGTTATATGTATTGTTGTGTATTTAACGTCGAACTTACAAAAAAAAAACCAAGTGGCAACGCTTCAGTTTTTATTAACTTTTATTGTTTTGTATCTTTTACACGTTTTTTACTGTATTGCATCATCTTTTTTAGTTTTCAAAATTTGAGTCTTGAATTAACTGCCATTTAAGGCCAGGATTGACTATCCTACTCAGTCGTACGATCTGTCAAAAATTACATGTGTGCTCAAAAATTATGATAGTTTGGACTAAAGGCCAGGATTCACTATCATACACAATCGTACGATTTAAACACACATAAATCTGACAAAATTCTGTCCTACTTTAAAAATCGTTTCAAAATGGCGTCGTAGGTGCCACACTTTTATAAAAAAAAATATGCAAAATCAGATGCTTTTAATATTTTGTTGTTTTTTTTTCTCCTCATCTTAAAAAAATCAACCCTGATCGCATAGAAAAAATCATTTTATGAATTATTTCAAAAGATTATAAAATCGTACGGATCTGTCAAAAAGTCTGTCACACACATACACTTTTAATCTACACTATCATACTTTTTGAGCACACATGCAATTTTTGACAGATCGTACGACTGAGTATGATAGTCAATCCTGGCCTTTAAAGTGACTTTTTGACAGATCTGTACGAGTTTATAATCTTTTGAAATAATTAATAAAATGATTTTTTCTATGCGATCAGAGTTGATTTTTTTGAAGATGAGGAGAAAGCAACAACAAAATATTAAAAGCATCTGTTTTTTGTATAACAGTGTGGCACCTACGACGCCATTTTGAAACGATTTGTAAAGTAGGACAGAATTCTGTCAGATTTTCGTGTGATTAAATAGTACGATCGTGTATGATAGTGAATAAGCTTTAATAATACTTTTTGAAATTAATAGACATAATCACCCTTATTCTGTTTGGCGTCGTCAACACAAGACGACGTCGTTTTTCTTCGTTTGTTGTAAATCGGTATTCCCGTTGTCAATATTGTCATAAATCGATGACTGTCGACATATGTTTGGTATTCCCTAAGAACATTTGATGATGATGTTGCCGTTTAGTTTGTCGTCGCCATTTTTGATGTTGTTTTGTGTCGTGCGCTAAAGAAAACTTAAAAAAACTAGAAAGCGTACGGCGATATTAAAATAAGCCAAGTAAAAACTAAAATTATTAACCCCTGTCAATTTGAAAAATTAATGGAAGAGTTAGAAAAAGTCTATTCCTTGCAAGAGAATTTCGCAGGGGCATTATTACAACTTGTCGGACTGCTAATGGATTTGCATATTAAAAACTTCACCTAATTTTTAATCCAATTAATAATAATAATTAAAAATTGAAAGTTTTTTTAATGCAAAGCTCTATATCAAGCAGCTAAAATCATACCTTTAGCTAACGGCAAGTTGCAATAAGGGCCCTAAGACTATTTAATTTAATTGTTTTTTAAATTTTTATTAATTTTTCTTTCTTTTTTCCACAACACTTTCTTAACATAATAGAAAACAAATTGAATCATCTGTCACAAATATTAGATATGTGTGTTTTACTTATTTATATTATCGATAAACAGTCAACGTCGTCATTAAGCTGTTAGGGAATACCAAATTAGTATTGATCTTGTCTTAGAATTGACGACGATGTTGACGACGCCAAAAAGAATAAGGGTGAATATGTATATACTTTGGGTTCTTATGCCAGGAATACAACTGGGATAAACGACGAATTTCGTCAAACACGACGAATTCTCCATTAAAACTTCGTTGTGTAACTTCGTCGTTCGTTTGGAGTACAATACCGTCGACAAAATTTACTTTTTTACTTTTGTTTCCTTTTTGTGAGCCACCCTACTATATAAAAAAAATAATATTTAAAAAATTAAACTTAAAAAAAGAAACGACTAAAAACTAGTTTAATGTTTAACTACAAATGTGTGCACTTATATTTAATGCTATAAGATTTAAATAAATCAATTATTCAAGTAAAATAACTTTATTTACTGAATTACTTTAAAACTAAAGCAAAACATGGTCACATTTTACTGCTTTGTTTGTCGTTCGCCGCCGAAAGAAATAGAAATAAACCTATTGCAAAGTTTCTCATATATACAAATGTGATATATTTTTTAAGACGAATATTTGCGACAAAAAATTCGTCGTTCGGTCCAGTTGTGTTCCTAGCATTATGCGTAGCGAAGTCGATAAGCTAGAGAAAATTTAAATACGCCAAAGACCCAAAATATACTTACATGTAAGACAGTCAAGTTTGGAGGTGCCAATATTATGGTCTGGGGATGTTTTTCTGGGCAAGGAATGGGTCAAATTCACATCATAAAAGACATAGGCTGTTAAGCCATTTTAAACGACATAGTGTATACGTATGCCGAAGAGAACATGCCACTAAATTGGCGATTTCAGCAGGAAAATGATCCAAAACATACTCTAGAGTTGTAACTGACTGGTTAGAATTCAATGAGGTGGATGTTTTGAAGTGGCCTGGCCAATTCCAGATCTCAATCCCATAGAAAATTTATGGGAAATTGTAGATCGACAAATAAGATTCTGTTATTACACACGTAAAGAGGATTTATCTAATGCAGTTTTAAGTGAATGGCAAAAAGTTTCAAAAGACACAGTTGACAAATTGATTGTGTCAATCCATCGTCGATGTGATGCACTTATCAAAAATAAAGGATATCCAACAAAATATTATGTTTTGATAATTGGTCATCGATTTTTATTAAAGTAAAAATTTAATTTTCACTGTTTTGTCAATACCCAAATATTGAATACTTTTACTTTCGCTTCATAATTTTCGATATATGATATTTTATGTTACTTAATTTTAGTAAATGTATCAAAAACAATCTATAAAATGGAATACTGAAACACTTGTTAGTTTTTTAAAGAAATAATTTAGATTTTAGACCTCCAACCGTAAGGAAGTAAATTTTAAGAAAAGTTTCCATTGTTTTGTCAAGCACTGTATATGGAGTAGCCACTTAAAAAATCTCATGTACAACAAAAAATAACTATTTAAAGAATATTAAAAATTTACGATTTTTGTAGTGGTGATTAAAGCGGTCTATCCACGATCAAAACTACTGGCTATCAAATTCGTGTACGTATGCAGCGCGCTTTGATGTACACATGTTGAATGACCAGTTAAAAACTCAGTTTTAGTATGATTTCGTGCTATCAACATCAGGCTTTCTTTATTGCGAAAATGACACTAGCAAAAAAACATTCGTACATACATACAAACAAACACAGCTATTATTTAGGAAACAATCAAATAAAAAGTTTGTTTTTAATTTGTATCATTTTATTAAATTAAGGCCGGGGCACATAGAATCCGTCATACGTTGTACTTTAACAAATTCAACTAAAGTCAAAGTAACGACGGATGAGGTTGGCACAATGAATACTTTGCTGACGGATGTTAAATCAAAGCTTGCTATCTATTTTTATTCACTTTTTAATTTAATTTGTATTTTATTCACTTGTTAATTTAATTAAATTTGTATTTTATTGTTTGCCACCAAAATTGTTTTATTAAAATCACAAAACACAATTGAAACACAGCAAGAGTTAAAAGAAAACAGAGAAGAGAAGCAGTCGATAGTTGTCAAAGTATTCAACATACGTCAAAAGTTAAAAGTTGACCAACTTTCGTACTTTGCGTTGACGGACACGTATTGACTATTAAATTTGTCAAAGTTGAACGTATGACGGATTCTATGTGCCCCGGCCTTTACTTTCGTTTCAAACTGCATGCATTGAGTGGTAAACTTCGATAGATTCCAAGATATCTCTTTTTAAATGAAAAATTTGTACGTGCTTGAAAAACAAACACCATACACACATCAATGTGGGACATTCAGCGTGCTAAAAATCTAAATTTTTTGATTTTTCATCCATCATCGTCTGTGTAACATATACTATTACATTTTCACAAATACCACCGCAGTATGGACGAATATTTTGATGGTGGATAGGCCGCTTAAAAGTAAGAATATTAATTTTTTTTTAAATTGTTGCCTTGTGTTTGTTAACAGCAAAAACATAATTTTTTTTTCTTGGTTAAATTAAATTTCTTACCTCTTTTACAATTAAACATTATAAAGTGACAGTAAAATAAAAAAAAATTTATTATTAATAGAAATTATCTTGAAAGAGAAATCTAATTCCATAAGTTGAGTTGATTTATTTTGTATAGACATTAAGCACATAGACGTCAGCAGGCTACACATCATAACTAAAATACACGCATTTATTTTATCGCTGTCACAGCTACTATACTTACGATAACGCTATCGTCATTAAATACCAATTTTTCTTAACGACAATAATAACACTGTGATAGTTTTTGACCCGAAAAAAAATGAACTTCGATGAATCCTTTTCGAATCATAAGGGGGGAATGCGAAAGTACATTTGGAAGTGTCAGATTGGCACCAGTTTTTGAGAAATCGGTATATATCCATTTTTAATGCAATTAGTCTTCGCTATTTAAAAAAAATATATTCGACTGTATTAGTCTTTTCTGCCTTTTTAACTTTCTTCTACGGAATGTTTTGACTTTTTTAAAATTTCACGTAATTTAAACCGTTGATGTCGATCAAAAGTAACGATTTTTGATCATATTTTTAGGTTTTTTAGCCATCTTATAAATATTTTTCTAGCATAGGCCTAAAGTTAAATTTCAAAATCATAATATTATATTTTTATTTATTTTTTTTTTCGTTTTTCTAAGTTAATTTAAAATTAAACAACTTTAATAAAATACTTTTGTACAATAACGTTAATATTTATTTGTTTAAAGATGATATATACCGATTTCTTAAAAAACTGGAGCCAATCTGACACTTCCAAATGTACTTTCGCACTCAGGGGACTCCCCCCTAATAGTCCGAAAAGGATTTATCGAAGTTAATTTTTTCGACTATCACAGTGTAATAAGAAATTTTTATTAAATAAGAGCAGTTTAAAAATATTTTTTATTATTAAACAATAAGGAATATTTAACAGAAAACAATATTACAATTACAAAATTATTGTACAGTCCACACGGTTCAAATCCGAAATGGGGAATAATAAAAATAGCAAATAACTTTTTATGCATAGAATTTGAGTTGTCTGTCCCAAATTATTTAATTTTTAAATCATAAAATAGAAAACTTGATACCACTTAGCACTATAGTAATTTAAGTTGTTAATTTATTAAACACTTAACACTTTTTATTTATTTTTTTCTTCTTCGTTTTTTTTAATGTTAAAAAACATCGTTGAAAGTTTTTACTCTTAAATTTTTTTTAGTGCAAATAATAAAACTACAAAATTTTGTTTTTTACATTTATGTTCTTGCTTTATATATAAAAAAATGTCCTTATTCATTCTTATTAAAATTATGTAAATTTGTTTTTGTTTAACAAAATATCTTCCGATATGAGCAGCATAAAATTTAATTGATTTACACAAGCAATTAACCACAAATAATAATTTGTTTAAGCGCCTTATTCCTTAATTAAATAGCAAAATAATTCTGTTTATAAT
Source organism: Cistogaster globosa (assembly GCA_937654795.1). Classification (NCBI taxonomy): domain Eukaryota; kingdom Metazoa; phylum Arthropoda; class Insecta; order Diptera; family Tachinidae; genus Cistogaster; species Cistogaster globosa. Next base: position 13,177,614 of record OW569403.1, on the reverse strand, counting down.
TATTTATGCATTTTAAGACGTGTTTTAAACAAAGATCCTTAAATACAATAAAATCTCTCTACAATGCATATTGGGGTTAAACAAATTTAATTTTCTTAAATTCACACCTTTTATTACCGTCATTACGTTAAGTGTTGTTTTCTTGTTTAATTTCGTTTTATATTATCGAAAGTGTTAAAAAATGTTTTTATAATTTATAAAATTATAGTTAAATGTTGACGAACGTATTAATATTTTTCGCGTCCTCTCGATATCATTTCAAAATAAAGAATGAACGTTAAATTTTGTGTTTTATTACGTTTTACGAATTGTTGAAGGTTGTGTTGTATTTTACGCGCTGAGGGCGTACTAGAGACAAATGTTTCCATATCAGAGTCATCCGTAAACAATTTTATCAAAGAGTTTTTTTTTTTAATTTTTGTTTAGATTATAAAAAAGTAATTTTGAGACGTTTTTGTTTTTAATAGATTTATGAAAACAAACATTTACTTTTATTTAAAAAACACTAATAATCAAATTTTTGTTTTTAATTTTAACCACAATTTTCCTTTTCCGTATTTAAACGGCTTAGTAGCAATTTTTATATATCTTTAAATACTTAAAATAAAACAGCAATCGAGTTGGTGCAGATAGCAATCAATATAGAATACAAAAAATATTTTTTTGGAATTTCTGTCTGTTTGTGTTCGGATCACGTAAAAGCATCTTGATGGATTTGAATTATATTTAGTAGGGAGACACCCAATTTTACCGGTACAATTGTTTTCATCGATTATTTAAAAATACAGTCCTAAATTTCAATAAAAAAAAAAACAAGTAAGAGTGCTGCATTCGGCTATGCCGAATCCTATATACCCTTCACCATCTATGTAAATCTAGTTTAGTGAAGTAACTCCAATCAAAAAAGCAAACATTGAGGTGATAGAGAATTAAAAAATAAGAAAAAAATTTAAGTGCTACTTTTACTTAAAAATGGCAACGGCTCTTAAAGATTTCTTGAAAAACTTAAAAAAAATGGTACCTATATTGATATTTAAAAAAAAATTAAATTTCAAAGGTCCGTAACTCGGAAAACATGGGCGAGCGCTATTTTTTATTTAATGTCAATTTTGTCATTCCGTTTGGGATTTCTAAAATATCCATTACCGACCCCATACAGTATTATACAGTGCCTGTCAATATAATAGCACCAGTTGCAATATTCTGATTCGAAAGATGTAAAAATTTTACTTATTTAATATAAAAGGTCCGTCATCTAATGTTTTTCTTTTTCAACTAGTGCTTTTTTCGTGAATGGTAACACTGAGATCATGTCTGATTTGACAAATAATTAGTTTTATCCTTCCGCTGAGCGAATTGCGACATTACTTTGAAAATCATCGTAATGTTGCAGAATGTGTGCGAAAATTGCGTACAGATTTTGAACGAAGAGAAGCACCGTCAGCTTCGTATGTTCGTTGTCTTGTGAAAAAAGTGAAAGAAACTGGCATCCTCATCCATAAACCAAAGCGTGAAAAGCCAAAAACAGTGCGTACACTCGAGAATATTGCTGCTGTAGCAGAAAGTGTTCGTGAAGCGCCATCAACATCAATTCACCGTCGTTCTCAACAATTGAACATTTCGGAGACATCATTGAGACGAATTTTATATAAAAATCAGGAGTTAAAGCCAACTGACAAAAGCATAAAAAAAAGATTATTTATCGGACCCTATAATAATGTTTTTGAGTGTTTAAAACAGTTACATTTTTTATGCTATCATCATGTGTGCAGTTGTTGCCAAATTTCGAAACTGTTAGTTATAAAAGATCTTTTGTCAACACTTATTATATAGTGCTGTTATTAAAATAGCAGCAGTGGGCTTTTTTAAATTTGTTTTGCAAAATTTTGTGAAAATTAAGTGAAAAAAGAAGGTAGTAAACATTTTTTTATTATGCTTTCTATAAAATCGTGTAATAGTTTTATAAAAAAAAAACTTGAAAAACTTGAACTTACAAAAAAATTTGCGTCCAAAGGTAAATCGTATTTTCAAAAAAGGAAATTGCTGGGCTGTTCCAATAAAATGATAATAAATGACCTATGATATGAGCAAAAAGTTAAATCCCGTAGTAGGAAGCGACGACTAAAGCAGTCCCTTTATGACAGGTACGGAGCTCGAAAAAATCATGGGATGCGCCGGCAAGCGTAGAAACTAGTCGTCGCAGACTTCGAGACAACAGCCTCAATGCCTGTAGTCCTCGAAAAGTGCCGCTCCTTTCAAATAAGCATGTTTCAAAACGGATAACTTTTGCTTTAGCACATCTATATTGGCCAAAGGAAAAGTGGAGAAATGTGCTATGGGCTGACGAATCCAAAATATTTCTTTTTAGTGTAAAGGAATCCAGATGTTTTGTTTGTAGGCCACCTAACAGCGACTACAAGACACAATTGACATTAAAAAAACTATTAAACATGGAGTTCATAGTATTATGGTATGGTGTTGCTTCTCGTATCAAAGTGTGGGTCTTATATGTTGAACAAAAACCGTTATGGATTCGTTTGGTTTATATTAAAATCTTTGATGAAATTATGCTGCCGTATGCTTCCTATAAATGCCGTTGGCGTGGCTTTTCCAACAAGCAACGACACCAAACACACCAGCAAAATGGCAAAAAAATGGTTTAACGTTAACACTACAAAGGTACTGGAGTGGCCTGCACAGTCCCCAGATTTGAAGCCTATCGAAAATATGTGGACGAACATAAAGAAGGGAGTATCTATTGGTGCTATTATATTGACCAATGTTTCTTATTTTGATGGGATTTACATAGATGGTGAAGGGCATCTAAGATCTGGCATAGCCGAATATAGACTCTTACTTGTTTTCTTATTTTTTTAATTCTCTATCGTCCCATTTATTTTTTTTATACCCTTCACCACAAAAAGTGGAAAGTTTGTCATTCCGTTTGTAATTTCTACAATATCCATTCCCGACCCCATAAAGTATTTATAGTCTAACTTCTTATGCATAGCGAAGTAGATTTAGCGATGTCCGTCTGTCCGTCCGTGTAAGTGTTGAAATCAAGTTTGCCAAGACACTAGATCAGCTAGAGAAAATTTAACATTCAACATTATTAGTCCATGTCCTTCCAGGCATCAGGCAAATCACCACGCCTACCTCTAATTTGTCCATGTCATTTGGAACAATTTAGTAACTCCATTAAAAAAAAAAATAAATGTATGGGGCGATAGGAAATAAAAAAATATGAAAAAAACATTAAGTGAAAAAATTTGCGCTTGTCCATATTATCCGAGTTACGAGGCTCTGAAACTTTTAAATTTTTTAAAAATATCAATTTGGGTATCATTTTAAAGCTTTTGAAGAGGTCTTTAAGGAAATACTAAAATTTTTTAAAAATGCTTAAGCCATTAAGAGGCAATGCCACTTTTATGTAAAATTATATACACGCAGTAACAAAATTTTTTTATTTTTTAATTCTCTGCCACCCCAATATTTGCGTTCTTGATTGGAGTTACTTCACTAAACTATATTTGAAATAGATAGGGAAGGGTATATAAGATTCGGCATAGCCGAATATAGCACTCTTACTTATTTTGATCGGAGTTAATTCGTTGTTCTAAATGCTGTGAAAAAAATAACAGGTAGGCGTGGTGTTTTTCTCGCTACTTCGAAGGTTATGATGGACCGATCATGCTGATTTCCAATAGCAACTCTTTCGACACTATGTCTGATCGAATAATGTATGTATTTATATATTTTTTTTGCGAAGAGAACTTGATTTCATAACTAACACGGACGGACAGACGGACATCGCTCAATCGACTTCGCTATGCATAAGAAGTCAAACTATAAATACTTTATGGGGTCGGAAATGGATATTGTAAAAATTACAAACGGAAGGCCAGAATGAGTTATACCCTTTTGCCACTTTTTGTGGTGAAGATTACAATAAAATAAAAACACACATTGTAACGATTATTTAATATCGATGAAGAAAACGATAACAACATACTCAATTCAGTAATAACTTTATGGCATTTGCCATAAAAAACAAAGCCATTAATCGATTACAGGGGTCTAATATTTTCTAACAAAACAAACAACATAATTTATATTGTGTTTATCTAAGACAAAGTATGAAGAGTGAAAATTTTCCTTTTCAACCTTTTTTGATTTATTTAAATTAACATGTTTAATAAAAATATATCAATAAATAATTTAGCATGTGATTTATGTACTTAGGAAATAATTTTGATTACAATTTTAAATTATCTTTAGTTTTTGTCGAAGCAAACAAAAATAAATTTTTATACGCAAAGATAATTATTGTTTTTAATCTAACGCTCATACAAATGTAAAAACAAAAAATGTTTAGGTACTTCATTTTAAACAAAAGTAAATACGTTATTATTTATTTATTTTAAAGTGCATTTTGTTAAAGACAGTTTGAAGATCCCCATTGCTATTTTAAAAGGCCAGAGAGACACGTGCTGTAAATCTTGACATTAAATCTATGAAACATCTGCTACTGGGTGTCTGGTGGCAAATTTATATTTTTAACTACGATTATTTCAAAAACTAATGAACGGTGCGGAGGAAGGGTGATGCCATTGGAATTTTCGATTGTGCGGATTTGTCAGTCACGATGGAGACATTTTTTTAAAGTTTTGATTCTTACGTAGTTGCTCGCCGACAATTTTGTTCAAAATTCGATATTTGGCGAATACATGATGGACTGTGTGGAAGTTCAATTCGTTTGTAGGTGCAGAGATTTCGCACAACTCCTTTGGCCATGAATGTCCCACGGCTGGGGCCCAGTCGATCTTCAAGGACTTCCAAATATATTGAACTGGTTGAAAGCAGTTTACATGAAAATCCGCGACTTTCAATATGGAAAAGAGCAGTCTCACTGGAACTTTCAAGAACGATTATTCATAAAATTGTAAAAAAGGATTTGAAGTTCCATCATTTTCAAATTCAAATCGCTTAAGAATTAAAAGAAAGTGATTTTGATTTACGCACAAAATTTTTTTTAAACAATGTTTTGCACTGTAAGTCCAATTTTTATACCGACGAGGACCATTTTAAACTTAACAGCCCCGTCAACAAGCAAAACTGCCGTTACTGGTCTCCAAGATCCCTCAACCCTCGCTTGAAACAGCAAAAACCATTCCATTGCCCCAGGGTAACTGTTTATTGTGTCTTTTTTTCGAAAATTCTCCATACCAGCTGACGAATGTCAACGGTGAATATTATCGACGCATGATTATGGAATTCTTTTTGCCATACCTTCGAGCTTATCCGCCAAACTCTTCACACACGTGGTTTCAACAATAGAGCTGCGATGGATTTGCTTCAGAAAAATTTACCAAAAAACTAAACAGTAGCTTTGGGGACATCCCATGGCCACCATGGTCTCTCGATCTAACTCCCATGAACTATATTTCATGGCTCTACCTCAAAAAGAACCCAAAATCTTGTGACTTTTAAAGAAAATGTTCAGCTCAATGGTGCCAAGTTTACTGCAGCGTCTACCTTGGAACACAATGCTGCGTTTTGTACAGTGTGTTCAACTCAATGGAAGACATCTGGATGACTCAGATCAACGAGATGAGCGCAATCTTTGACCAGCTGGCCCTACCCAGTGGGGTCCTTCTCTGCTCTGGACTTTTCTTACACGCGGTTCTTTCTTTCTCTTATCTTTAATTAATTTTTTTAATTTTTTGCTCATTTTACTTTTCTCTCTTTGATTTCTTTTTTCTCTTTCCCTTCTGACAGCAGGTAGCACAAAGGGACTAATTAATGGACCCAAGTGAACTGTGGCCACACGGCTGCCTGCCTAGCCTAACCAACTCTTTAAAAAATATATCCGCGTTTCCATTTTATTAAAGATTGAAATTATAAATCTGCTATAAGACACCCTGTACCTTCAAATTTTTTGAGTTTTTTAAATTTCTTGAGTTTTGATTTGTGTTGGAATCGATCGATTAACTTCGAACGACTTGTAGCACATACCTGAATAGTCGACTTTTTAAACTTTTTGTTAAAAAAAATAATAATAATAATAAGTAAGAGTGCCATATTCCGCTATGCCGAATCTTATATACCCTTCACCATATGAGCCGTTCGTTTATAAAGTGGCCAAAGTCATTTAAAAAACAAAATAAATATTAATAGCTTCTAGGGTTTTATGTTGACCAAAGTTTTTATTGGGGAAAAAATAAGCATCCTGAGATAATAATTGCCATTATGTCTTCTCAAAATTTGCCCATAATACTTTTACGAGTAAAACGTTTAAAACACAATCCTTTACATATGTGCATCAGCTTAAAAGCAAAGTGACTTATGCCACTTTCAAACTAAACGGCTCATATATATAAATCTAGTTTAATAAAGTAACTCCAATTAAAAAAAAAAAACAAATATTGGGATCTGTTACCCCAATTAAAAATAAGAAAAAACTTTTAGAAAAAAATGTCATTGGCTCCTGAAAGATCTCTTCAAAAGCTTTTAAATTAAATGATACTCATACGGATATCTTAAAAAAATATGGTGCACAATCGTACTTTTCTATGAAAAGTTTAGAGGCCAACCACTCAAAAAATATGGGCGAGCACCAATGTTTTCCTTTGATGCTTTTTTTCTTATTTTTTAATTCTGTATCGCCCCATACATTTTTGTTTGTTTGTTTGTTGGAGTTGTTTCACTAAACTAGATTTGTTTTAAATGATATGGAAAAATTAGAGGCAGGCGTGGTGTTTAGCCCACTGCTTGGAGGAAAATGGACAGATTTTACTGATTTTCAAAACCATGTCTGATCGCTTGGTGTATTTAAATTTTCTCTAGCTCTTGGAGGCGGGCATGGCACCATGCCTGCTGTCTCTAAGTTTTTTTTTTTTAACTTTCGTGGATTTCTGCAGGTGGTTGTGTTTTCTACTTGTTCACCTCTTACTATTCATCCGCCGCAACTTTTTTTAGCAGCAAAACTTTAATGGTAGGAGAGTGTTTTGTGCATGCGCTTAAGCATATATTGTGAAGGGTATATTAGATTCGGCATAGCCGAATTTAGCACTCTCCTTTTTTTTATCGAAATTCTAAGTTTTTGTAAAATCTAATTTTTCTTTGCTAAAGGCATATGATTTAATATCAAATATTAATCAGGCATGTGATGGAAATCGATCGATTTGAAAACGATTCGTTTTGGGATATAATTTGAACAATAATAAAGAATTTACCTTAGAGTTATTGTAAAAGTTGAATGGAAAGGTATGGAAAAAACATATTAAAGATATTCAAAACACAAAAATAGTAATCATATCAGCACCATTCTCGGTTTTAGATCGATTTCTATCACATACCTCACTGTTTTTCTTTAACCTTTATAATTAATTTTCTTTAATAATTTTTCAAACACTAGTTCAGGTCAGCTTTTTCAAATAAAAACATTTTTGTTTGTTTAATATTTCGCCACACCGTTGGGAAGCATCTTCAAGAAACAAGAAACGAAGATATTTAAAATAAGTTTTTTTAAATCAAGATATACAATACAATCAAGTATGTGATAGAAATCGTTTAAATTTAAAATAATCTCGTAAGCTCAAAACGTAGCAAAAGGTATTAGGTAAAACAAAAAATTGTATTGATTTCATATTCCAATTTTGTTCTAGTACGTTTCCACGACAAAATGAAGCACTTGCTTCGATATTCGAATCATGATTGCGAAGCACGCCGTTACACGACATATGCTACATGCTTCGATTGGACGTCTGCACAAAAACTGAAACAACTTTTAAATAATTTGTTTAAAAACTTTATTTTTCGTTTTAATTTTGTTTGTTTGTAATTTATTACATTTAAAATTTTAATGAAATAAATTGTTTTTTATATTACACATATCCACACACAGATTAACTTGCGATAAAAATTAGAGAAGACACAAATTTTTCATGCTTTGCAAGTAGATTCAATATAAATCTACCAGCTTTGCTCTCATAATTTTGTATGGCGAAGCAAGTAGATTCGCTCATGATTGGAGTGTGAAGCAAGAATAGAGAGCAAGGCAGGTGCCATGGAAACATACTATTCCTTTTTTCTGTTTGTTTTAAAAAAGTCAACTCTGTTTTGTTTTTTTACATTTTAATTTAAAAAGGCTTTTGTTGAGGTTTCATCCTGAATGTTAATTAACGAAAAAAATAAATATAAAAACATTAAGCGAAGAAAGCTAAGGAACTCTTCCAATACATTAAATTTACCCAATAAAATCCAAGATGAAATCGTTTATCAGGTTCAATAAATTGTTTAAAATTATGTTTCTTTTTTAGTTTTTCGAATTAATGAAGAATGAATATTTGATAAACTAGACCCATATTTTATATGCTCAATTAACGTTTGACCATCCAGCTAGCAGCAATGTTGAGTTTTTTTCTGGAAGGCAGCTGTTAACGATCAGTTGCTAACGACGCTTTTATTTTTCCAAAACATTAAGTAAAATGCTTGTGCATATGGAGAATGTAATGTACCGTCATTGGATAAAACTCTCAAGTGATACAATAGATATTTTAAAATCCAAGACATTTGACTTTTAACAATTATAGCATTCCTGGCGTTGTTGGGTGCATAGATGGTACCCATATGAAATTAGTGAAGCCAGGGACTCATTATTTATTTAACAGAAAAGAATACTAATTAAAAAAAGGGTGCTAACTGCGGATGCTTTTCCATTAATTCAATAATATTCTCTTCTTGTTGATTATTTATATGCTTTCCCCTATAAATATTAATATGGATATAAGAAATATCTGTAAAAATTATTTAAAAAGATTTTATTTACATTTCAATGCAAGTTATCACACGAAAGATTTTTTTAAGTAGTGAACACCCGCTTGCTGTAATTTAAAAAACGCATCATAATTTTTTCTCAAATTTTCATAGAAAAAAATGGAAAATAAAATCGATTTCGATTTAAAACAAAACCAAATCGAAATAAAAAACATGTACAGCTCAACTTTCTACGTATTTCAATTGATTTTAAATCGAAAACGATTTGCATCACACACCTGAATAATTTATTTTTGTATTTGAAATAAAATCAACGCGCACGTGTTTTTTCAACTGGCACTTAATAGTGTCCGCAGTTCTGACGAATTTAGATAATTTTCTATAAAAATGTCCTGTTCAGGATTCCTTCCTTTCTATACGAAGGTATATGTCGATGTGCAGTTTCTGCAGAGAAGTTACATATATCTGAAAACTTGGGGGATACCCTGGTGCTGTGGTTTTGTATCCCTGCTATTAAAAATTCAAAAGAAAAAAAAATTGAAATAAAGTTATTTTAAATTTTTTGTGTTCTGGAGATGCCACCTAACGGTGTGGCGATATATTTAAAAGAAAAATAACAGTATTTTTATTGGGGCGTTACTATGTATTTTGTTTCAAAAGAATTTGTATATTTTATAAATTGTGTTTCGAACGTCTTTTTTTTCGAATCGAAATATAGAGTAAGCCTCCTGGTGCTTAAAAATTAGAAAAGAAAATAATTTAATATCGTAAAATTTCCTGCGACTGAGAACTCCAGCAGATCTCTTGCGGTTTTAAATTGCAATCAGATGTTTTTTTATTTAATGGTGGAAATGAGTTTCCAAAGAGAATAAGGAACAGCACAAATCCTTCCTTATTAGTCTTTCCTAAGCACTTTCAACTTACCTTGGAAAAAGAGTTTTCAAAAATTATGTTCAATAAATAATATTTATTTTTTAGGAATGGTTTTATAATTTTTATTCTCCTTTAAGTTTTTGGTATCTTTAATGAACACATTGATATTAAAGATTTAGTTATTTTAACTGAAAGAACTTTTTAGTTTCTTAATTTTATATCCGATTTTCGCTACTGCTTTGCACCGTCAAAAATTAATTTATTATTATTTTAATATTTTTAAAATAAAAATATTTAATTTGTGACAATGCTTAAACAAGAAACAAGAAAATGTCGTTTATAAAATTAATTAAAAGATCTTAAGCTTAAATAATAGAAAAATAATAAAAAAAAGTAAATTTTAATGTTACACATTACAACTTTTTATTCTTTTTTTATAAAATATAAATTTTGATTTCACAAATCCTTTTATATATAATTTTTATTTGTTGTTGTTGTTTTTGTAATATTCAATTTTTTTAATAAATGTCCAAAATTTTTATTTTAAAGGTTTTAATCATAAAACAGCTGAATGGGGAGAGCAGGCTATTGTGAGATTTGCTTTCTTTTTTGTGTGTGTTTAAAGAGAGAGAGAGATAGAGAGAGGCTTTGTTGTTCGTAGTCCTTAATTTAAGTGGGCTAAAAAACATTAAATGCTTTTATTAAAAGTTTAACATTGTGAATCGATTATTTCTATTCAAAATGCTCTGAGGCAAGTTAATCTTATTGCTATAAGACAAAAGAAAAAAAAAAAGAAGAAAGAAAAATTGATGTGTGCTAAGAACAGAAACAGTAGAAAAAGATGTTTAACATTTTGAAGGCATAACCTTCAAACGTTCAAAGGCAGCCTTTTCCAAAGCTTCACGATGTTTGGGCTCAGCAATTTGTATAAGTTCATAAGCACGCTGGCGCATAGTTTTGCCAAACAATGAGGCAATACCATGTTCAGTGACCACATAGTGGACATGAGCACGAGATGTTACAACACCAGCGCCTATAATGAAATAAATATATTAAATTTTTTATGAAATAGTTTTTTGTTTGAGCTTAATTTAGTTGTTGTCTTACCAGGTTTAAGAATGGGCACAATTTTCGATTCCCCTTTGTTAGTAATAGATGGCATGGCAATAATTGGTTTACCTTCACCGTCGAAACATTCTGCGGCACCTCTTATAAAATCAACTTGACCTCCAAAGCCGGAAAAGAAACGTGTACCGATAGAGTCAGAGCAAACCTGACCAGTCAAATCGACTTCAATGCAAGAGTTAATGGCTGTCATGCGTGGCTGTTGTCTGACAATACCAGTGTTATTAACATAATCAACAGCATACATTTCTGAAAATATATTATATAATATTTAACATTTATATGAACATAATCCGGACGATATATTTGAAATGTAGTTCAGCATTAATAAAGATAGGAGGGTTTAATTAGACGTGTCGTCAAAACGATTACATAAAACAGCTGTTTAAATTAAACAAACCTTATGGGCAACACTCAATTGAGTTTTAATCTGTTATTTTTTATGAATTTTTTTTTATCTTTTGATTGCACTTTTAATTTATTAATGACACCACTAATCGATGGCAGTTAATATGAATTTGGCTATGATAAGGGCTGAGGCGTTACGGTTTGGCAGCGATACTGTCACTTTTAATCTGATGCTTCTAATTTATGTTGTTAACATAACTCTTGCAAAAAAAAAAAAAAGCCGACTTCAAAACAGACAAACTTAAATTCATATTTCCTTAGGACAGTAATTATACATCAATTATTTTATGTTATCAGGCTTGTTCTGCAAATCACTTTTTATCAAAGTGATTTGAAATCACGTAAAAGGTGTTCTGCGCACAAAAATATTTAAATTCTCGTGATTTAAAGCCGGGCAATAAACAGCCTGACGATTTCAAATTACTTGAGGTTATTTTAAGGTCTTTTCTTTGAATTCAACAATAAAATTATCACACGCACGTAATACGATATGTTTTTAATTTGTTTAAGTAATAAAATTAATTTTTTTACACATAAAAAACTTTAAAATTAACAAATTAAGGAAGACGCTGTATTTCTTGTGCAAGCATTTTTATTTTTGTTTAAATTACTCGTGATTTACTTTTTTTATTGTAGTAGTCAGCTGGTAATGTTTATCAAAAATAAATCTGCAGTTGCAGTTGTTCTGATAATTTGCTTGAACATACAAAATATTTTAATTATAAATAAACAAAAAACAGCTGTTAGCTCGTGATTTAGAACAATGAAAATCACTACTAAAAATTAAAAATCTCGTGATTTTCAGAACACCCGAAAATCACTCTCGCGATTTCAAAATCGTTCGTGATTTGAAATCACCGTGATTCCAGAACATGCCTGTATATTTGAGAAAGATTGCATCAGGATTTTTTATATGTCATAAAACAAAATATGAATGCATATAAAACAAGAAAATTCAGCAGTTATGTGGTCACCCTTTATTTTTTACACTTTTTATTGCTGACAAAGTAAAACAAAATTTGTTTAAATTTTAAGCGTTTCAAATTACAACCATTAGGGCACCCTTTAGTTTCTTATTTTAAATATTTATATACTTGATGTAGTAATGAACATTCTGTCTAACTTTAAAGAGTTTGTCTGTAACAGTTTCAAAGATAGGGCCTTATGGGTCAAATTACTTCAATTATAGGGACACCCTTTAATTTCAAATTCAAGTTTGCTACTCGTTATAGAGCACTTAGCAATAAAGGCTCTGTGAAAATTTCAATTAACTTTCTGCAACTGTTTAACAGTTTGGTGATATACATAATACTATTGTAACACCCTATAATTTATAATTTTAAATATTTATACTTTTTGATATACCAGACAAAGTAGTGGACATTCTGTTTAATTTTCAAGTGATTGTATATAGCGGTTTAAACGGTAGGGCCATATAGGTAACACCCTTTAATATGGGGTCACCCTTTAATTTCTAAATTAAAATTTAATACTTGTTGCTATAGCGGACTTAGCAATAAAAGTTTTTTTTTTTAAATTTCAGCTGTCTGTCTATAAAGGTTTAAAAGTTTAACCACATACATCAAACTACACTAACTATTGGAACAACCTTTAATTTATAATTTTGAATGTTTATACTTGTTATACTAACGTTCATAGTAATCGACATTCTGTGCAATTTTCAAGCGTTTGTCTATAACGGTCCAAAAGATAGACGTACGAGGTGTGTGAGAAAAGTAATGAGACTAATTTCATACTAACCACAGTTCTTATTATTTTCAAAAAACAATGTTATACCCATCCAAGTAGTTCCCTTGGGCAGCTATACATCGGCGGAGTCGTCGTTCCCACTCTTGGTAGCAGCGCTGGAAGTCTTCAATTGGTATGGCGTTTAACTGGTCGGTCACAGTCTTTTGAATGTTCTCCAGAGTTCCAAAATGACGTCCTTTTAGGACATGTTTTAATTTCGGAAATAAGAAAAAGTCACAAGGACTTAAATCAGGTAAATAGGGGCGTTAAGGAACAACACGATCGATGTTTTCGTCGGTTTTTGAGGTCTAAAGTCTCTCCCTGAGCGAGGTTCATCTTTAACTTGTTCTCGGCCTTCCAAAAGTGATTTGTGCCACCGGACAACTTGTGCTCTCGATAAGCACGCCCCCCCCCATAGACCTGTTTCTACTTTTCAAAAGTCACACTCGCGGATTTACCAAGTTTAACACTAAACTTTATTGCACAACATTGCTCTAAGTTCCGGTGCTCCATTTCTGTGGCGCACAATGAAAACACAACTTTACTAATTGCGCTTTCAAAATTAATGTGTTAACTGTACGGAGTTGTAACACTACTGAGTAAGTGGAAGGGATCAACAATCAGATTTAGCATCGGCCGGTAGGCACAACGTTGCCAGATCTGCCGCAGTGTTGCCAATCTCATTACTTTTCTCATACACCTCGTATATAAGTCAATTTACGTCACCTATGGGGACACCCTTTCATTTTTAGATTTATTATTATATGAATTTTTGCTATTGGGACCCATAGTAATATGCATTTTTTTAATTTTAAAGAAGTTCGCTTTACGGTTCGTAATAAACTTAAAAAAATGTATGTTGTATGGGGACTCCCTTTAATTTTTAAGATTATGAACTGTTCTTAAAACGAGACCAATCTGTGAGTTTGTATTAATCTAAATTTTGTTAAAATTGTATATTAATTTGGCAATATTCTTTGATTTTTATAACTTTTTATTAAAACTTACCAATGAAAGGATTATCATTAACAAAGTCATACAAGGCTTGATTACCAATCAAAAATGATCCAACAATACGACCTATATGCATCTTCTTATTGCGATTGGTAACAGCTCCCGCCTTAACTAAATCCACTACGCCATTGGCAAACATTTCAGAGTGGATACCTAAATCCTTGTGGTTATGAAGTTGGGAAAGTACAGCATCAGGAATGCTACCGATACCCATTTGTAAAGTGGCTCCATCTTGAACCAAATTCTCTGCAATTATTTTACCAATTTTAGCTTCAACTTCAGTTGCTGCCTTGTCGCCGTGTTGGGGTAAGGGAGTATCAATTTCACACAATGCATCGAAATGGGACATATGAATAGCAGCGTCACCAAAGGTACGTGGCATTTGTTTATTAGCTTGACCTTAAATAAAAAATAATAAAAATTATAAACGCTTTTTTCACTCATTTGAAATGTAATTTATACCAATGATTTTTTTCGAATGTAATAAAGCAGCTCGAACGCAGTCTACACTTGTACCCAAAGAACAGTATCCATGACGATCTGGTGGGGACACATGCACCAAGGCAACATCGGGTTGTATAATCTTACGATAAAACAAGAGGGGAATTTCATGCAAGAAAATCGAATAGTTGTCACCACGGCCTTCGGCTACAGCCTTGCGCACGTTACCGCCCATAAAAAACGAACTAGAGCGAAAATGTTTTGCGTTTTCGGGCAAAGTGTAAGGAGCAATACCCTCAGTATGCATATGGCAAACCGTTACGTCTTTAAGATCGTTTTTTTTACCATGCTCGACCATGGCATTAATGAGCGTTACGGGAGTGGCAGCAGCACCGGAACAGAAAACTGTATCACCTGGTAAAGAAAGATAAAAAATTCGGACGTTAAATTAATAGTGTCAATTTTGTTAAGAGATTTGTAACTATGAAATTTATTTGATTTTACTTAAAGTAATAATAGGAGAACGCTTTTTTTTTCTTCTAATTTTTTAATTTCCTGTCACCCCAATATTTGTTTTTTGATTGGAGTGATTTCACTAGATTTACATATATAGAGAAGGATATACTTAGAAGATTCGGCATATCCAAATATAGCACTTTTACTTGTTTTCAATTGTGACTTAGAAGGGTAGTTATGCACTTTAAACCATCAATAGAAAACTTTTATTACATTTAATCGAATTCTAAGTATTTTATTGCAAAACTTTTCATCGCAAAAATTTAAATATTCGATTATAAAAACAAGGTCTTTAGTTTATCACACATTGAGCGCCATCTATCGGTGGATAGAAAATTAAAAGCAAAGTTCTTATTACTGCTGTGGTATTGCCAAACTAAAAATATTGTGCACGCGCACACACCAACAAAAAAGCAGCTGTTAGTTATCATTTGGCATTAGCGCGTGCTGAATTTACATCTTGAGTTTTCTTGTATCAATTGTAAAACCTTTTGTTTATTTCAAATTAGAATTAGTATGACTTCTCTATTATTAAAGAAAAGCAATCTAAATTTCGTAAGACTAAAAGTGGTCCACTTGTTATAACATTTTATTGAAAACTGTATTTCATTTTAGATGAGACCACTGGTTTCAAATATATTACGTAGAACTGAAAGCCGGCTGTATGCTAGTGAAGCACCACCAGCTCGTACTGAAAAAAGTAAGTTCATTTAAATGGTTTTAATTAAAACAGAAAATAATTTTAACTTTATAAAATAAGCAATCAATACTGTTTCCCTATTGGGGCGTGTGGGAGCTGATCCACAGCTGCGTGGTAATACCGAGCATCCTGTTGTGACATTTTCCTTAGCTACACACACTAACTACAAGTAAGTTCTGTTAATTAAATATGAAATAAAATTAGGTAAAAATATTTCTAATAAATCAGATATGAAAATGGTGATTGGGCCCAACGAACTGACTGGCATCGCGTTGTTGTTTTTAAGCCTAATTTGCGTGATACTGTCATGGAATATTTGAAAAAAGGACAACGTGCCATGGTCCAAGGTAAAATTACCTATGGCGAGATTACTGACCAACAGGGTAATCAAAAACCAAGTACAAGTATTATTGCAGATGATGTCATTTTCTTCCGCGAATCATCTTAACTTTTTTTTTTTTACTCTTTCGGTTCATCTGTAACGCTTAAGTTTAAAATCTAATCTAAAACATAGTTTACATATTAAATATGTATAAAATAAATATAAATAATTTGAAATTAAAAACTTTTTAATTTAATTTAAATATAAAATATAATTATATTTTAAAGTTAACCATTTCGGTATTGTTAATTAAACCAAAACACTTGAGTTTACAAAGCTGCTAATTATTACTTCGCAAAAGAAGTTGGAAACTACTTTTACTGCATAAATGTAAGGATGACATGCTTATAAAAATTAAACTGTTTAAAGCAAGTATTTCTTTCACTACGGAACTTTTATAGTAAAATTGTAACAATTGAAGCAAAGCCGCGAATAACGTTGTAAAAGACAAATTTTGCAAAACCTGTTTTTTTTTGCAGATTACCGTTAAATTTACTCTTGCATTTGTTCAAACAACAAAACATCAAAATTTTGCATTTTATCACCGTCAAAACGCAATTACAATGAGTTAGTCAGTGGAAGAACTTTGTTAGTTATAAATAAAATGCTACGAACGGAATACGTTTTTTTGCTCTCTTGAAAAATTATTATTCTGTCATTTGCAACGTTATTCGCCGCGATCCTTCAATTGCTTTGTAGAACAATTTAATATTTCTTAAACTATGGCCTTTTTTTAAGTTTTGTTTGATTACTAGAAATTGTTACCATTATTTTTAGATTTCAACTGAAATAGTTTTTTCTGCAGGGGCATTATTGTTATGAAGTCGAAAATTAGTCGAAGTTTCAGAAAAATCTTAATTTCATAAAAATATAAAAACTTAAAGATGTCCAGTATCAGGGATAGAACAATCGCTGGAAGTTACTCGATTGTACAACTACTAAAAAAATCATGAAAATCAGAAGTCTACAACAACACAACATCCAGAATGTCTAGGTCAAATTGTCATTAAAAGTTTTTTGTTTTGTTTTGCAATTGTATTTCAATTTTATTCATTACTTTTAATGTTTTAAATAATATTGAAATGTAATATCTTTATTTATTTTTTTCACTCGCATATGGTCTTGTCACCGGCGCCCTTTTTCCTAAATTGTATAAATTTTTGTAAATAAATAAATAAAAATTCAAAGAAATAAATAAAAGAATCAAAATAAGAAGAAAAAAAAAACAAATCGCATTTACGGCGAAATCTAAAAAATTTCACATAATGCTCCTCTTGACCAAATTCGGACGCGGATAAACAGTCATATTATGAATATAACGGATTGCATGAACCGCAATCGCTTGGATATCAATCCTGGGAAAACTGAAGCAATATATTTTGGAACGCCTAGTTCTTCTGACTTTTATCCCGAACTCTATATTAATGATTCTTTAATCCAATGTTTTTTTTTCTAAAGTGAAGTAGCACTTCAGGCATAAATACCTATTTAGTTATTATCGTAACCGTGCTACATTCTTTAGGAAAGTGATAGATGAGAGATAAAACAGGTGGTGAATAGAGATATACAAAGCCATTTTATTAGTTATTTTACTTCGCCTGCTATGAAGAAGTACCGACGAAGGAGGCTGCATGCTTTTAATATTTATTCTGAGTATGTATTTATACCATTAAATAGAAAAAAAAAACATTTTTATACATTTTAACTTCAAATTTGAAAGCTACATTAATTAACCTCGTTGCAGAGAATCTGTTTTTTCTTGCATCGACTATATGCCTTACGGAGATTCACCTTATCAGTAAGACGATGTTTAGCACAATCGTTGTTGATGTCGCATCTTAGCTACAGTTTTGAAGTTTATTCTGAAACCGTATAGACAACCTACATCGAGTTAAGACAATTGCTAGAAAAATGACAAGATATGTTTTTAATATTGGGATTCGAGATTATGATACAGTTACTTAACTCGTTACTAAGTTTTTGAGTGTTAATTTTGATAACTATTTGAAATAATGAAATTTGGAAAACCTGTTCCACTTGCTGAAAGCCTTACTTTTTTGAACTCATTGCGAAATATTCAAATCGCGATTCCACGTATACACCTCTCTATATTAATACCATCTCAATCTCAAAAGTTTTTCCCTTTCCTGTCACACTTATAGAAAGAAGATGTCACAATTTTTTTTATTATTTTTATTTTATGCAGAACAATTAACCTACTTCCTGGCTAAAGGTATATTTTGGATTTAAATGTGTATCATTAAATATTAATGTTGGTAGCATTTATATGGCTGGGGGGTTATGTGAGATTAAATAAGGAAGGACTGTGTTATCTCATTCAGCTGGAGATTTTGAACTGTAAATTCATTCAAAAGCAAAAACTGATTTCCACTATGATATATTTTAGTCCGCTCATCGAAGTATCACTTTGCTCAGTAATACCGAGCAGTGACACAAAATGGCATAAATAGTTTTCAATTCTTCTCATCTTCTGATCCTTGCAGGTAGAAGTGTATTAGAGTAGTTTAGTTTTTGCCATGTACAACGAGGACCTATCAACCTTAAGACTTTTGAAAACACTTTATTCCTTTATGAACGATCCAAAAATATCATTGTTTTACTTAAAATTCTAAATTATTCAAAATGTCTGCATTTAATCAATAAATCAAAATTTGAGCAAAAATGCAATCAAACATTAAAAGTGCCTCTTAATAATTAAAAAGGTTTAATTAATATCAATAATTTTAATTTAATTTTTTTTTTGTGAAAGAAAACGTTAAATATGAAAATTTAATTTTTATTTGTTTTATCATTTTAATCGTTTTTATTTACGGTATGCAAATGTGATAACAAATAATTAGAACATAAGCATGTGTTAATAAAACTAAACAACAAACATTCGACAAATATTTGTACTTAAGGAGTTCTGTCTGAAATATTTATTTCTGAAAGTAAATAAAATTAAAAATTATATTAATTTACTTAAATTGTGCTTGATTCCTTCAAACATAAATATTTCATGCTATTCTCATGATGGAATCAAGCACAATTAAAGTAAATTAATATAATAAAGATTCCAAATAATAAATTTTCTTGTTAAAAATTATTAAACATTTTTTGACGTAGCGTTAGTTATTATAATCGAGGTGCGCAAGGTGCAAGCGAGGTAACAAGCATTCAGCACATATAAATCTATTATCGCTTCGTTTTTATCTAACTGAACAGATTTAAAACGGACGCCGTATATATAGGTTTTTTTATTTCGTTCATTTGTTAACTTTTGCTCCGTGAAAAATAATCCTAATACAAAAAATGAAAAAAAAATATTGCGGGGACAAAGAATTAAAAAATAAGAAAAAAATTACTATACATAATTTTAAGTTAAAAAATTCCAGCGGCTCTTAATGGGTTAAGCATTTTTGAATTTTTTTTTTGTTAATTTTTCAAATGTATGTGGACGTTTTCCAGAGAAAATTAGACGCTAGCAGAATGTAATGCCACATTTTCCGGACCGCTACATCCTTCATCAGCATTTTTCGCATCTATCTACCTTAAGTTGTGTACATTGTAAATATCATATATTTAACCAACTAATCAATATCAATTTGGTTGGACGAAATTCACACACAACTCAAAGCATTTATTTGTTTTTTTCTCTACAGCACGTCTTGTACATTTGGTTTTTGCTTTTTGTACCACAACCATCGGTATGGTCACGAAGTTACTTTAATCTTAAAATCAAAATATATAATAAGATTAGCAAAAACTTTGTTATTAATCTTTTTTCTACCGTTTAGGAAGAAAATGAATCGTTTAAACAAGAAAACATTTTTGATTTATTGTTCGGTTGTAAATATAATGCAAGTTTTGGTGGACACTAACTCTATTATTTTTCACACAAGTGCATGTTAATTTAGCGAAGTAACTCCAATTAAAAAAATAAATAAACGTACTTTCTTATGAAAAGTTCAGTGGCCCTTATCTCGGAATATATATAAGCGAACGTTAGGTTATTCACTTGATGTTTTTTTTTTTCTTATTTTTTATCTCTATCGCTGGATTTGTTCCAAAAGATGTGAAAAATTAGGGGTAGGCGTGTTTTTTTTTGTCCGCTGCCTTAAAGGGCATGGACCAATCTTGCTGATTTCTAATGGCACCTCTTTCGAGACACTATGTCCGATCGATTGGCGTATTAAAATTTTTTCTAGCTGATCTAGCGTCTCGGCAAACTTGATTTCATCATTAACACGAACGGACAGACGGGCATCGCTTAATCTTTGAAATTACAAACGGAATGACAAGATAAATTATACCCTTCTTACAATTTCCAGTTTTTTTTCTGTGAAGTTTGTAAAAAAAAGGTTGCATTTTATGTTTTCAATAATTTTCTCTCGCTCAACTTGGTTAGAGCGTTGCTCTCTGCTAGATTTGTCTTCCTCATGAATTGATAGTATTTTCACATTTCAATAATTTTTTTTCCTTCTCAAGCTACTCATTCTTATTAACGCCACTTGATTTGCGGTTACACAAAATCTTTGTACTTATGTAGTTCTGTTTATTATTCATTTTAGACTGTCGCCACTGATCGAGTCGTTGATTATTGGTTTTCATTATTGATTCTTGCGGTTGGAAAGCTAATAAAGAAACCGCTATCATTAATAATATGGCTGGTGTTTATAAAACTGAATGTTATTTAATTAAATTTTGTAAATTAATGTTTTTCTTTCAGTGTACAAATTAAGTAATACTGAATAAAAGGAGGTATTATTACTTTTTCTTTGTAATATTTTAATTTGTTCTTGTAGGTAGACATGAAATGAAATTAAATGACGTAAAGCAACAAAATTAACTTTACAGAATTATAAAGCTTCAAAAGACAAAATGATATTTGTAAAAGAACTTTTCTGGTACAGGCTGTTAGGTTTTGAAATATCTTATCCAAAAGTTTACATTTAATAACTTCTAAGCGTAGACTTATTGAATATTTTAATGGCTTGAACTCAACGCACTAATAACAATCCTACAAGAACAGTAACCATCCCTTGATCCATCAACTGACAATCACTGATAATGGAAATATTCATCATTGGGTAGAACAAAGATTCTCTTACATTCTTAATGGGAAAATAAATCTATTTTAGTAAAGTACATAACACCAATAAAAAAATAATAATAATAAATAAAATAAAATAAAGAAATGACAGAGAATTAAAAAAGAAATCATAAAAATGTCATCGGCTCTTATTGGGTTAAGCATTTTTAAAATTTTTTAGTATTTTCTTAAAGATCTCTTCAAAAGCTTTATAATGATACCCATATGGATTTTTGAAAATATTTTCAATTTTAGAGGCCCGTAACTCGGATATATGGGCGAGCGCCAAATTTTTCTGCTGGATGTTTTTTCTTATTTTTTAATTCTCTATCACCCCAAATATTTTTTTTTTTATTGGAGTTACTTCACTTTTCCAAATGATATAGAAAAATTAGAGGTAGGCGTGGTATTTTGCTCCTTGCGTCGAAGGACATGGACCGATCTTGCTGATTTCTAATAGCACCTCTTTCGACGCTATATCTTATTGAGGAGCGTATTAAAAGTTTCTATCTACCTGATCTAGTGCCTTGTCAAACTTAATTTCAACACTAACACAGACATACAGAAGGTCAGACGGACATCGCTCAATCGACTTCGCTATGCATAAGAAATCAAAATATATATACTTTATGGGAATGACACTTTTTTCACTTTTTGTGGTGAAGGGTTTAAATTAAGTAAATATTTGTATATGTACGTGTGATGTCTGTGGCAAACAGCGTTGCCAGTGACTTTTTTTAACCTGATTTTTGGAACAGATTTAATAACAAACCTTTTTACAAGTTGCATTTTGACCTTTGCTAATTAAGTATGTAGAAGCACAAGTTAAAACTTAGATTTAATTAACAAACAAACAAAAAATCATTCCAATATAATAACGTCGTTTCAGTATAAAATTATTGCAAATGTGTTAGTGGATAATTGCATAAATTCCGCTTACTGATTTCTTGCTACGAAAAGTACCATCTGACGCCTTTCGCTTATCATAACAGTCCACCCTAAATACGGGCGTTAGGCACGACGTAATTTAGCGTTTAGTTTTTACGCTGTAATGAGTAACTTAAATAAGAGCGCCAACGTTGTGTAACGAACAGTATTGTTTACTTATCTTATTTGCTAAAAACCTCAAAATTGAAATAATTAAGAGAGATAAAATCGCGAAATTGACCTTAAAGTAGCTGTAATGTCATTACTGTTGGAAATACTTTTGTATATACCACAAAAAAAACAAAAAACAATAACAACACTTCTTTTGCAGCCAACTTCACTTTTTACGCGCGTCAAAATTGGATTTTTCAATTGTTCAACGTTAGCGTCGCGCTATTTGGGATGGTCTCATACATTTTGTATGGGCATGATAATTTTTGACAGTTAAATAACGTCTTACGCTGTAACACTATCTTAAGTTTAAGTAGGGTGTGTGTGCAAAAATGGAGGGAAGTAAATATGTTTTTGTTTACTCTACATAAAAGAATACTATTACTAGTAATACGAATGAAATTGGCCAATAGCCTATATGTATTTATAAGAATTGAAATAAAGAAAATCGAATTAAAGAAAGTATCTTAAAAGCGATCAAAATATGTTGTGCAAGGCGTGGCGGCTTATAATTTTATAGTTATAATTTAAATAAATTAAATGTTGAAGCTTGCATTTTTTCAAAGCACAAAATTAAATCTTTCAAATTTATAAAAATGAGTTTATAATGAACAAAGTAACATGATAATAAATACATGTGTACACACATATGTATATACTTAAATATGTATGTATGCATGTAGTATATTCTTATTTCTTATTAGAAAAACATATTGCTTTTGAAAGCCGTTTTGTATTTATAAAGCGTACAAACATTTCTAAAATGATGAGCAAAGTCCAGTTGAATTATCACGAAAGAAAAAAAAAAAACACATTACAGTTTGGTTGCAAAGAAAACTTGTGCATAGAATATTGCAGAGATGTTTGTTTCTTGAAAAGATAATGTGGAACATTTACAAAAGTAACTTAGGCATTGAGGAGCCGCACCTATTCTTTTTAATATTTTGGATTACATATCGCTCATTTACTAGAAAAACGTCATAACTCAAAAAATAAAATTTTTGGGAAAATCATGCAAAATTATTCGCCATACAGTAATTCATTTTGTAAAAAAATCAGATTAATATCTCTTATAATCTCCACATACGAACGAAAATACTGCCATTTCGTGCATAGGCCTACATATGAATTAAAAACTTCGAACTCGTTTTTCTCGAAATCAAAGGATAAAAGCAAAAAAGATTGTTAACTTTGTTTTTAAAAGGATTGTGTTAAAACTATATTTTCATTAAAAGAGTAAAACATTGATCTTTTTAATATAAATATTTTTATACTCTTCACCACAGATGGAAAGTAGTGTATCTAAGTTAAGTCATTCCTGACACTTTAAAGTTTTTTTTTTTTTTTTTTTTTTTTTTTTTTTTTTTTTTTTAACTGGTCTTATGTATCCAAAATTGCCTCCTTTATAGATTTTTAAAGATAGCAATTTTTAAATTTTTGATAAAAAGTTTTAATTTTTGGAAATACTATCTTCTTAAGGGTAAATCTTTAAATCTTCCCTAGTTATTTAGCGGTTTTCATACCCTTCACCACAGGTAGAAGAGAGCTTATCGTCGTTCACAGGTTGACAACTCTTAACTCGCAAGAAAATCGAATCGGGTTATTATTTATTTTATTTTTTTAATGAAAAATAATATCAATAGCTTTGTTTTCTTTACATCATCCCAAAATAAATATCTCCTACTACGATATCTAAGTTTGTCTTTACGTTTATTATTTCTACAGTATCCATTTCCGACCCCATAAGTACATATATTCTAAATCCTTATGCATAGCGAAGTCGATTGAGTGATGTCCGTCCGTGTTAGTGTTGAAATCAACTCTGAAAAGGCCCTAGATAAGATAGAGAAAATTTAAATACACCAATAGCAAGCTCGGTTCATATACTTCGGGTCAACGGGGGAAAACACCACGCCTGTCTCTAAGTTTTTCATAGCTTTTTTTTAACTTTTATTTGTATTCCTGCAGTTTGTTGTCTTTTTTATTACTTAATTCTAAGTAGCATTTGCATGAACACAAAAAAAATTGATGAGACATCACCGTAACAAAACTCACAATTCTTTACGGTTTTTTTTTTTTGAACAGAAAACTTAACGGTACAAACGACTTTCTTATGCCGATTTATATGTACATGTGGCTGTACATATGTATATGGTGAAGGGTATATAGGATTCCACATAGCCAAATATAGCACTCTTGCTTGTTCTTTAATTGTATGTGTTTAATATTTATAGAAATTTCTTCAAGTTGATAAAAACAGTATGATTGATCTACTTCGAAAGCTACTACAAATTGAGGACATATACATGAATTGGATTTATTATCAATAAACACGTATTTAAATACCATTGGTTTTAAGGTTTCAAAATTTAAATTTTAAATTGTTTTATTAAATTAAATTATTAATAAAATTAAAGGCTTTTTTCCACGATAATCATTTTTAAAATATTATTATTCATTACCTTTTTTGTCTTCATTCTCCCACAGTTTATATAAAATATAAAAATAAAAATTGTCTGGAATACCCCAGCTGGAAGTTTGTTTAAATATCACGATCATTTTACGTTTCTTTTTTTCAATCGTCCAGGCGATTGTACAATTAAATTTATATTTCGTTTATCAAAATTATGCTTTTGCGAGTCACTTTGACGATTTTTATAAAAGAGTGAATTGTCTAATACTTGGAATTTAGAGAACACGTTTCTCCTGAAACCATTGACTTCCTGAAAATAAACTTTGAAGATTTTATAAAACTAAGAGCAGTAACGGTATTCTAAACGTAACTGATTTACACGATTGCGCAGGATACAAAAGACTAAATAAATAAAAAAAAATAAATAAATAAATCTCATTAAAAAGAGAAGATTATTAGAGTCAAATATCGCATTTGACTCTTATAAATACAGCTTTTACATAAAATTCCACAATCGTATGTTAATCTTTCTGGCGATAGTTAGGCAAACTTATTTTATTTTAATTCATAATTCTTGTTAACTTAATTTATAATTTAAAATATTTAATATTTTATTTTTTATTATTGTAAATATTTAAAACTTATAAGGTCGAATAATGAAAAATAAACAAATAGTTTATAATTTATTTAAAACTCGCATATTACAACAAAAAAAGGCGACGGTTAATTTGAATTAAAAGCCAACTAATGTGAATTAAAATTTTACTCTAACAGACGACGGTTGTTAGACAGAAGAAGACAGAAAGTACGGTTAGCAGTTATAATTTAAAAAAATCCGCTTTGATTTTATTATTTATTTTTTATTTTACTAAGAAAAATTAAAATATCGTACCTGTTCTACCTTTGAATCCATTTGAATGTTCAAAAGTAAACAATTTGACAAGCGTTTGTTGATGATTATCGACGGTGTTGCCATATTAAAATAACTAAATTCAGTATAAATTCATTTTGATTTAGTGAATTTACGATAAATCTAGTTCACATTGAAATGCGGATAATTTAAAAGTTAATTTGAATTTAGACTGCTAATGCAAATTAACCCTAACTTCTTTCTACGCTATAAGATTCTCAAAAACACTTTTATTTTGCAGCATACCTTTAGGACTCATAAAGAGTTCATTTTATATTCATAAAGGCGATTTTTTCACCACTCGCTTGAAATAAGAATTAAAGAGTCTTACACGATTGTTTTCGGAACGTTGTAAACGACTCTTAAGGAATAGTCGCTTTCAGGTCACAGTTTTTTTTATTCAACTAAACTTGCTCGATCGGAATACGACTTCGCAGGTGATTAATTTTATCGCTGGCTCAGAACGTGGAGGAATCTTTAACGATTCAAAATGCTAGCTGGGTACGAGTTTGAAAATTTTTTTAAAAGTATTGGGTTAAATTGAGTACCCAAAATACTGGGGGAATTCAAACTTCTAAACGTGTAATTTGGTATTTTTACAACATGACGAATGTTCTCACATTATCATATTTTATTTGATTTGTGCAAAAGTCGTATTTATTACTCAGTATTATAGTCTTGAAAGTAATATTTTTTCTCACATAATAAATTCAAATATTTCAATTTGTATCATCATTTTTATGGCTTCTCAAAATATAATCATAATAATTATTTTTAATGACTACTGAAGGGCGGATTCAATCAGTCGTACTACAAAAATAAAGAAAAACTATTGTTTGTTTAAATAATTAATAAATCGAACTGTGCAAAGGGATGTGTACTTAATATAACGCAGAGAAGAAATTTATCAGTTTATGATTTTACTGGAAAAGTAAACGAACCGACCTATTAGATAGTTGGTTTCTAATTGATTGGTCTGTAAATTATAAAGGACATGAGTGACACTCTCCTAATTTACTTTTAAATAAAACTTTAAAAATAAAATTCGTTTTCAAGCAAAAGCCTCTAGTTATAGAATGGCGATATGGTTACATCCTAGGCGCCTTGGTTACACCCATACGAAATAATTATTTATCACATAACTCACTTTTCATTTTTAATTATAAGTTTTTTGAAGATAAAGGCAAAGGCAGAAAACTAGCGTGAGAGAAGGGTAAATCTTATTAGAATATGCAACATTTAAAATGATTGAAGCAAAAATCTTCAATTGAGTGTTGGCTTCCTTTAAAGTTAAATGAATATTCTTCGAAGAAATAGTCTGGCGACAGTGGTACACCACCAAACAAAGTATTCCTTTACTATAATAATGAAAGCTTTTTGAATTTTTTAAATAATAAAAGTAGCTAAAATAATAAGAAGATAAAAATATTCAGTATTTTTTATTTATGCATGTGTTTATTTTAGTACTATATATACTGACAATGGTGTGCAGCGGGCGGGTGTGGTTAGTAATTCATAAAAAATGATTTAAATTATGGCAATTTTTTTTAATACATTTTACTCTTCATGCATTGAAGGTTTGCTGTTGGTTTAATTATTCCCGTTTGTATGTTTTTAATTTGTAAATATTTACGTATGTATGCAGGTACAAAGGCCAGAATTAAAATTTTCGTTTTGCTTTATACTTAAAAAAGAAAAAAAAAAACAACAACAAACATGATGCACCCTACATTTTTTAGCTCATCTATTAAAATCACAAGCAGGTGTTTAATAGGCAAAATTGCTTCTTTTATTGATTTTTAAAGATATGAAATTTTTAATTTTTAATGATAAAAAAAGATCTTTACGACTTATTTAGCCGTTTTTATACCCTTCACCGCAGGTAGAAAAGGGTACATTTAAAATTGTCATTCCATTTGTAGTTTCTTCAATATATCCATTTCCGACCCCATAAAGTATAAATATTCTAAGTTCTTATGTTTGTGAAGTCGATTGGGCGATATCCGTTAGTGTCCGTGTTCAAGTTGAAATCAACTTTGCTGCGGCACTAGATGAGCTAGAGAAAATTTAAATACGCCAATCCATGTCTTTCGAGGCAGCGGGCAAAACACAACGTCTGCCTATAATTTTTCCATATCAAGTTCAGTGAAGTAATTCCAATCCAAAAAGACAAATATATGGGGCGTGGAAAATTAAAATATAAGAAAAAACATCAAGTAAAGAAATTGGCGCTCGCTCAAATTGTTCGAGTTGTGGGCCTATAAACTTTTCATAAAAAAAGAATGATTGTGCACCATATTTTTTAAGATATCGATATGGGCATCATTTAAAAACTTTTGAACAAATCTTTTAGGAAATGCTAAATTTTTATAAAAATGCTTAACCCATTAGGAACCAGTGACGTTTTTATATACAAATTTTTTATGGTACTAAATTTTTTTCTCTGTCCCCCCAAAATTTTTTTAATTGGGGTTACTTCACTCAACTTAATTTACATACACTTGTGTGGAAAATAATAGGGACAGGAACTCAAACTTACATTATATTTACAACCGAATAAAAAATAAAAAATTCTTTCTTGTTTCAACGATTCATTTTTCCTTAAACGGCAGAAAAAAAAATAATAAAAAAATTTTTGCTATTCCTTTAGATATTTTTGTTTGTGATTTCGTAAAATTTTTTTTATAAATATTACTGTTTTTTATTTTCTAATTACACAAGCACTAGGTCAGTTTTTAAAATAAAAATATTGTTGGTGGCATCTTCAGGATTATTAAATTATGCTTTTTCTTATATATTTAAAAAAAATGATTGACTGAAATAGATTGAAATCACTAAAAAAGTTTAATTTAAAAAAAAAAAAAAAAAAAAATGGAAGTTTGGGTCTCTCCTCATGAGACTAACAATATGTTAATAAGTATTGAGTCATGATAATAGCGATAAATTTCTTATCCTAGATTTTTAGCTTTGCGTCCATATATGAATGTTCAAAACAGCTACTGCCCTAAACTGATGCTTATAGCGTAAACTTTTTTCATTTCTCTCTAAACATATCTACATTTGGCTTTTGCTATTTATTGTATGCTATATGAATACGAATTAATAAATTTAATAAAAAAAAAACAAAAACACTGATAAAGAATTCTTTTTAATTTTGTATTGCGCTCGCTATACACGCATATTTCTACATAAATTCATGTACAAACACCAAATGAATATAAATAATAACCCACTATAAATGCAAATGCATAGGGGGGATGTCAATGTTACACTTTTAAGCTTGGAAAAATTATTATTGTAAATACCTAGCTTCATTACATTTAATAGAACAATAGACAAATTGTTAATAAAAAAAGTATTTATGTAAAGAAAACTTCAACAAAATCAAAACTTTAACAAAAAAATGTCTTCGCATTTAATACAAATGCAGTAAACATCTGCTAGTCTGGAGTTAAATTTATATTTTAATACTTAAAGCGTTTGTCTTATTATTCGCTCTCTCTCTCTCTCTTCTTTTTAAAATACTAACTGGAAAAACAACAGAACCAATACCGGTTAAAATTTGACACAATATGTAGTACATATTATTTACTAAATATTTAAATTTAATTCTTAATGAACGAATTAACTTAAGTAGTTATACAGTGGCCCGATAAAGTGTACGGACAACATATAAATATTTTATTTTTTCTTTTTAAGTGATTAGTGAAGAAAATGCAATTATTAAGGAACTTTATTAAGTATTCACTCCCCGTGTTTAAGATAGTTGTTCCTTTGAAAGATGTATTTTCGTAATCTAATCTAGTTTAAAACCGTTTTACACTAAAATACTGAATATTAAGATTTGTCAAATAAGTTTGTCAAGAATTATTTTTTAATTATCTATTATTTTTTATTTTGTCAGAGATGTTTTCTGCTTATAAATTTTTTTTTTTTGAATTGTGATAGAGTAGAAACAAAACGTAATGTTATGTTAGATTTATAATAATCCTCATTTTTCTTTCCTACAAAATCCAATTCATGGCGAAATCATGTACCGCCGTTGCAGGAAATGTCAAACTTCATATAGGTATAAAAAATAATCGTCAATTTTTTTTATATAAAGTTTGACATTTCCTGCAATGGCGAAAATTAATGAATTCGGCACTGTCACCACCTGGTACTTGATTCCGTCATGATCCGATGTAAGGCTTAATACTTGTATTATAGTGTAAAACAATCTTTAGTGGCGATTCTTAAAAATAAAAAGTAGCCAAATGAGTGAAGTAATACCCATATTATCTCATTCCACAATAATGCCGATATATAAAAAAAAAATACAGATAAACTATGGACGTCGGCAACTACGGATCTAAGGTTTACCACCAATTTTCCACTTTAAATTTTTTGCTTAGCATTTCAGTGTTGCCACTAAACAAGATTTGATCCCAACGAAGGTAAAATTTTTGGCTCCAGATCGACATGCTCCAAACCATAAAGCTAACAAACCCAATTAGGACATACTGACACTTAGCAAAAACTAACATTTTTGTAAAATGTTTACCGCCATTTACATGAAGTATCCCACAGTTGAGTATGTAGACTTTATTAGGCAACTGTATGTGTGTAGCGGGACGTAAATATAAAAAAAAACGAGAATAAGTTACGTAACTACTAAATTAAAGCTGTATACTTACGTTTTAGTTGTACTCTTTAGTGGATGTTTCTTAGGAAATATTTTTTTACTTCTTTAGAGCGGTAACAAGGTATTTAACTGCATTAAAAATGACACTTACCAGATTCAATGCATTGAACCGCTTCCGCAGGTGATACAATTGGTGGCTTCCGAGGCAAAGGATGGGAAATTTCATTTGAATAAGTGAAATAATTACGACTAGCGCGAATGACGCGACTTAAATTTTTTGAAAACATATGTAGATGTACTTTTAGTAATGTTTATTAAAAAATTTACTTGATAATTAAGAATTCTAATAGAAATATTTAAATGTTTATAATATTTTTGTTTTAAGTTGTATCCACCGCCTAGAACCTCTCAATCTTTTAGCACACACCTCCCAAAAGTTAAATTTGGACTGATTTTTTTATTTTTCTTAACACAAATTTTTATTATTATGATAGGGTTGTAAAAAAAGAAACCATCTAACACGTTATAAATAAATAACAGGGTGAGTCAGTGCATTTAATTTTTAAAAGTGAAGCTAAATACAGAGAATTATATCGTAATATGTGCAAGGAATCAATAAATATATGTTTTGATATTAAAAATAACTAATACTAAATTAAGTATAGTTTCCGTATGTCTTACTTTCTATAAGTTTTGCACACATAACAAAAAAAAAAAATAATAAAAACAAGAAAGTAAAGCTCATCAACCTACTGTAAAACACATTTTTAATATAAAATTTATTTTAAAGGGTATATAAAGTTAGTTTTTTTGCATGAGTAGAATAAACTTTAAATTTTTTATTTAAAATTTTCAATTAAAGACTGCTTATTTAAGATTCGCTTACAGTATAATTGAATTATAATTACTTTAATATAAAAATGGCTTTTGGTAGAAAAATCATTTGTTTTGATTAACAATGAAATATTGATTTCATTGGTGAAATTTCGAGTTTTTTAATGAAGATTAATTTTTACTTATTTGTTTTTTGATTTTTGAGTTTATTGTCAAATTTTAGTTTCGGATAAAGCTTAAAATTTTTTGATTTTTCTGTGTAAATTTTTATCTCTTTGATGAAACTTATAGCCAGCTACGTAAACCTGTTGTACACACCCTACATATGGTCTACAAATGGGTTAAGAATTGAATATTTATCTCAACAATCTTCAAATTCAATCCCAGCGATAATTTGCTATTATTTTGATGGCAATATCATAATATTTATGATGAAAGCATTTTCAGAAGAGATCTTGATAAGTTAGTTGGCAATTAAAAGCAATTTAAACCTAATTTTGCTTTTTAAAGTTCAAAAGCTATGAACATTTTAATAAATATAATAAATTCATTATTCATTGAGGGTTTTCACACAAGACTAATTTTTAATCCGCACAAATTTTGTTCTTTCGTATTCACACAAGACTAATTATGCTGGCATAAAATTGTGCACGTATACACAGCTTTGTGTGTGTTAGTAATTTCTTTTTTTATTTCACGTTTGCCTTTCGTTCGTTAATCACACACATAAAATGCGGAAATATGAATGAAATAATTGATGATGAATTGGCAATAATTTTAGGAGGAATTTCTAGTGGCTGTAACTTGCAAGCTGCATCATCACTCCTAGAAGCTGAAGATTTCAATTAATATTTTATTCATAAGAAGAAGATGAAGAATTCAATCATAATAAAATTCATCATTGATGTATTTATATGTACGCGTCGATGGACGACTAAACACTAAAAATCGCTCTGCAAAAAAAAAAAAAAAAAAACGCAGAACCTGTGTTTTCATAAGTGTGTATGTATTAGTTTTGTTCTGCTTGTGCGGGGTTGAAGCTGGTTGAAAAATTGTGCCAACCAAAAACCACTCTCCTCACCGAAAAAGCCTACAAACTGCGATTTTATGCCAGCACAATTAGTCTTGTGTGAAAACCCTCATTCATTAGAAAAAATAAATGATTTTGGAAATAAACTGAAACACAGGTAGAGGAGAAATAGAGAAGTTTTTTGCCAGGTCGTTATAACATTTTATAAGATTATTATGAAAACGTGTTCCCCTTGTTTAGGATTGCATATAATTTCTTTTAGTTCTGTTATTCTGCCGGCGACCTCTTATGTATTAAATCAAAGTTTATAGCAGATGTAGACACTGTGTAATGTATGTTCCTGTTTTATTGGTATAGCATTGCCAGGCTAATGTAACAAGACAGAGCTGCCAAGACAAAAACCGATAAAATAACTGTTGTTTTAAAAGCAGGTTCAAAATTAGTTTATGATTTGTATGGGAAACAAGTTATAAACCAAAAAAATGAACTTGTTTATTGACATAAAACACGTATAACCTGTTTAAGATTGAGGAAAAAAAATTTTATGTTTTTTTACAAAATTAACATTTCTTAACATTATTTTCTAATTCTTTATCGCTCCATATATTTGTGTTTTTGATTGGAGTTACTATATTGTTTCAATTGATACGGAATACGGCGTGGTATTTTTCTTCTACCTCGAAGGACTTGAACCGATCTAGCTGATTTTTAAAAGCAAAATTTTCGAAACTATGTCTGATTGATTTTCGTATTTAAATTTTCTCTAGATTGTCTGGTGCCTTAGGAAAGTTGATTACAACACTAACACGGACGGACATCGCTCAATAGTCTTTGCTATACAGAAGGACTCAGAATTTATATATACCTTAAGTGATCAGATATATTGAAAAAATTACAAACGGATTTACAAACTTGGATAAACCCTTTTTTTCCACTTTTTGTGGAGTATAAAACGGTATAAAAAGTAATCAAGATTTCAAATTTCGATTTTACGATTTTTAAAACTAAATTTTCAATTTAAAATTTTTTTTGCCAACTTTTGTTTATTTTTCATTTCTAAAAAAAACTAAAATTTATAATTGAAACTATAAAAAATAAGAAAACAACAGCTGAACTTAAAAACAGAAACTGTCAGAAAGTTATGTTAAGAAGCATAAGTTATTTTATTAACATCATAAAAGAAATAAATTAAGTCTTGTGGATACATCCACTTTCTGCTGAAAGTTTGATTTCTTGCTAAAGTCTTGATTTGTTTTGCAAAATTTCTCTCATGAAATTTCGATATGTTTTGTAAAATTTTTGTAAAAATTTCGGCTTTTGGGGGGAAGCACAATTGTTATATGCTTTGTTAATTTTCGATAAACAAATTTTGTGAAGCTATACATACATATCTAAAAGATCGGCTTATAGTACTATTCCGAAAATAATAATTAATTCTGCGTCTATTACAATCAAAAATAAAATTTCTTCCGCTTGCATTAAGTAAAGCAAATAAACTGAAATAAACAACATTTTTATGTATTTTATTTTTGTTAATTTATTAATTTTTATAAATTATAAATGACTATTTTAATTTATTTTAAAAGCATTACTAAAAATTTATATGATAAATTTGCTTAATTCACGAAACCTCTTGTATCCGTGTATACTGTGTATTGTTCAATTAAAATACAACAGTGAATGCCTGCGTTGGAAATTTTCATATAAAATTTCAATACACCACTACACATTTATTTTGCATGTTTTTGAAAAGTTGAATTGGTAATCGTGTTATCAACTACATGTGAATTCCATATCACATTGAGAAGAATAAAATAAACAAAAGACATTTGTGTTGCTTAGCATATCAAAATTATACTTTTCGCATAAAAAATTTTAAATTTCCCTTTTTTCAGTCCTATTGTCCATTTTACTTGCTGAAAACCTTCTTCTGAATACGTATTTTCTTCTTCTTATTTGCTTTTTGACGTTTAATATACAAAATAAACTGAAACAATAATACACTTCGTGCTCACAAGCATATAAACAGAAAATGTATTCAATACAAAATACACCATACAGATTTTGTGAATTAAGCAATTAATTTATTTAAATATGAAACAAAAAATATTTCTTATAAACTAATAACAATATTTATAAAAACTTTTTACGTGTTAATATAACAAAACAATTTACAAATTATATTATTATTATTTTATATAGTATTTTTCTACAAAAAGAATTAAAAATTTTTATATTTATATTATTCCTTACATTTAGATTTATGAGACAAGAGAAAAACGTAACCCATTAAGTGACTTAAGGCCGGGGCACATAGAATCCGTCATACGCTAAACTTTGACAAATTCAACTAAAGTCAAAGTAACGATGGATTAGGTTGGCACAATGAATACTTTGCTGACGGATGCTAAACCAAAGTTTGCTCTCTATTTTTATTCACTTTTAAATTTAATTTGTATTTTATTCACCTTTTAATTCAATTAAATTTGTATTTTATTGTTTGCTATCTAAATTGTTTTAATAAAATCACAAAACACAATTGAAACACAGAAAGAGTTAAAAGAAAACAGGAAGAAGAAGCAGTTGATAGTTGTCAAAGTATTCAAAAGTTAAAAGTTGACCAACTTTCGTACTTTGCGTTGACGGACACGTATTGATTGTGACAACGCTCATAAGAAAACATGTATTTTAACTGACTTGTCAGTTGAATTTGTCAAAGTTTAACGTATGACGGATTCTATGTGCCCCGGCCTTTAATCATAAGACAAGTAACACACTGAAGTAACTATTTCCGTTTTATGCTAAATCGTGTTTCCGTTATAACATTTTTTTAGGGTTCGTTTTCTTTCAGTTCTGTTTCGTTGTTCTTTTAGTTTGTGTGTGTTGGTAAAAAGTGTTTCTATTGTAATAAAGTTATAAATTATTAAAAATTTGTTGTTTAAAGGATAACAAAATATTGAAAGTTAAGTTTTAAATTCAAATAAAATAATAAAGTGTGAAAGTGTTATATTATAGGCTTTTGGCAAATTAGTTAGATTTTGCTTATTTGCTTGGCGCGAAAGTTTGTTGTTGCAGAATTAGCTTTAACGAAAAAGCTTTAATATAACTGTTTCATTTTAGACAACTGGGAGTTTGTGCTTTAGTGAATAACTTTATCTTAAAAGTCTAGTTTGCCATTAGAAAAATTAAATAAATAATAATAAATAAATTATTATTAACAAGGAGAGTAATAAGAAAAATTATGGAATAAAAGAATAAAAAAGGAAATACAAAAATGAAGCAAAATCAAATCTATTGTTATAATTATTTTATTTAAGCTTTTGTTCTTCATACCAAAAAAAGGTAACCTGTCTGCCTGTCGCAGGCCTCTCTATTTTTGGAAACGTTGAAATAATTTATAAAATGTTTTTCTTTATGCGATCGTAGTTGATTTTATTAAGATGAGGAGAAATGAAACAAAATGTTAAAATCATATGTTTCTTGCATCTTTTTTTTGTATAACAGTAGGTGCGTTCCCGTACTCAACTTTTTAATTCCGCGGGTTCCCGTACTACAAGTTTGGGTAAAAGAGAGAGCGCGCGAAACAGCCCAGACTTTTTCTTTGTGTAGATTGTGTAAACTGAGAAACAATTAGCTGGTTGAAAAGTAAACAGTAGCAAATACAAAAAATTTTATGTTTCATACACGCGAATGTTTTCCAAAGTTGTTATTTACAAGGTTTAACCCAAAAAAATATTAAAATGAATTTAGGAACCGCATGTTTGTTTTGATTGACGTCTTGTTTTCGGATAGAAGTTTGGTTTTTTGTCGTCCCGTACTTTTGGGCATTTTTGTTTTTAATTGGGAATAATTTAGTTTCTTCTTATTTTACCCAAAAAGTACGGGAGTGGAGCTAGTGTGGCACCTACGATGGCATTTTGAAACGATTTTTAAAGAGGGCAGTTATCTCTGGTGTTTGCATGATTAAATCGTACTATTGCCTATGATAGTAAATGCTTGTCACGAACATTTATATCTTAAGCAGGATATAAAACAAAAACGTCCGCATAGATTTGAAAAAAATTTTTTTTTTCTCAAAATAAATTAAAAAATGAACCTAAGCCAAAAAAGGAAATTTTAATTAATTTAAAAACTCATATATTTGGGTTTGGAATAAACAATTACTAATTGCTTTTACCCATAACATAGCGTTTACACCTGGAATAATATCTGAAATATTTGTCCTCTATTTTGTTACGTGTAGACTCCAAATTAATAATATTGCAGTGGCATAATATTTAGAATGAAAGAGTTTTCATGAGAGTTCTTATCGAAACAAGATCAACGCCACAATTGCAAAAAATGTCATTAAAATTTTTAACTAAGGAATTTAAACTTATGAACTATTAGAGTATTAAAAACGGTTAATTTGTAAAGACGCTATATAGAAAAGAACAGGAGAAACAAAGAAAAGGACAATGACAAAAAATTTTAGTTTGTAAGTATCCAAATATAAAAGTGTATCCAGCAAGAAAGTGAACAGTGACAGACTTTTTGAGAGATTTGTACAATTTTATAACCTTTTGAAATAATTCATAAAATGATTTTTTTTATGCGATCAGAGTTGATTTTTTTGAAGATGAGAAGAAAGCAACAACAAAATATTAAAAGCATCTGTTTTTTGTATAACAGTGTGGCACCTATGACGCCATTTTTATAACGTTTTTTAAAGTAGGACATAATTCTGTCTTATTTTTGTGTGATTAAATCGTACGATTGTGTATGATAGTGAATCCTGGTCTTAAGTTTTAACTTGTGTTTATACATACTTCATTAGCAAAGTTCAAAATGCAGCTTATAAAAAGCTTTGAAACTAAGTCTGTGAATCAGGCAAAATTTGCATTTTATTTTTTTGTAAAAAAAAATTACTGGCAACGCTGTTTGCTACAGGCACCACACGTATACAAATGTTTACATCATTTTTTTAATTTTCCTATTAAGAATGTGATAGAATCTTGGTTCTACACAATGATGGTTATATCTATCATCAGTTATTTGATGTGTCATTGTTCTTTTAGGATAGTTTCAATCTTTGTGATTTAATCACAGATACATAAATATCGCTTATCTCTAACAACAGTGTATTTACGAACATTTTATATGGTCAGAAATGTTTAAAAAATTATCAATTTAGGAAAAGAAATTCGGGTTTTAATCATTATTTATTACGACGGGTTTTATTGAACAAACAAAACCAAACTATGTGAATATACCCTTTTCATTGGGAGAGAAGGGCTACATAAAAAAACACAAACAAAAACAAAAAAACGAAACTGTAAAAACTTATAAGAACTGGGTAAAAAACTAAAAAATACAATTAATTTAAGTTAAGATTTTCAAACCAAAATTTTAACACTTAACTAACATACAATAACAAATAGTTATACAAATTTTTGATAAAATATTTGCACACGCTAATTAATTTACAATAATTAGATTTATAATTAACAAGATCAATCGCAAAAATTTTTTTTATTAAAAACTAGGTATAATGAATAAATTAAAATTTACTTTTTTGGCTTTTTAATTTAATGTCTAAATTTTAATTCATTTATAATATTCCTTGGTTCAAATCCTGATTGGAAAAAAATAAAAATTAAAACTTATATATTTTTTTTTAAATAACTGAAACAATAGAACTTTGTTATAACGATTATTTGTTGGAAACGTTTATGCTGTGGTCCCCTTAATAAGATTAAAAAGAAAATTTTTTTTTAAATTTTAAACAATTTTTAACGTTAATGTTATATTTTTTAATATTTCCTTTGTTATGACTATTTGAGATTGACTGTGTTGTAATTAATTTCTAACTTAATTTTTGGTAACATTTTTTTTAAATGAAATATAATTTTTCTATAATTATTGGCCATTTTTTATTGTTTTAATATTATTTAATAACAAATACTTAAAAAATAGTTCAGTTGTAATTTTTTGGTATTTTTTAATTCTTTTTAGAATTTATATTTTTAATTTATTTCACTATTTTATGTTTATTCATACTCTTAGAATAAAGTATTTAAGAAATAAAGGATATTCAAAATGTGTCACTCTAGGTTCGTTTTTTTTTAATTTTTATAATTGTGCTTAGATTTTTACATAATTTTAGCTAATTAATTAATTTATCAGTTTTGATTTAAGAATGTAGGTTTAAAGGTTTAATTTAAGTTTTGAAGGAGTAGAAAAGGAGCTTACAATTGAAAGCGTTAAGCAACAGAAGGGTGTTTTTTTTAAAGATGATTTTTAAATTAAGCTCTGAATTTTTTCAAAAAGTAAAATAGAATTTTTCAAAGGAATTTTACTAATTTTAAAATGAACTACATCAAGGTGTATAATTTTGCAACACAACTTAAAAGTACTTTTCTTAACACTTTTCGTATAAAGGCAGTTTTTAATGATGTTTTTTAAGTCATTCAAAATAGTTGTTTTAATAGATTTTCTTATTGTTTTAAAAAATTTATAAATTTTAAAAGGAATTTCAAATCAACATATTTTAAATACTTTTTTTAATTGATTTGTTTTACTGTAATTATTTATTATCACGTAAAAACGTATTATTTTTGAAAAGGGTACTTTGCTTCTTAAAAGTTCTTATATTTCTTAAATTTTAATAAATTTTTAATCAAAATAATTTTTAAATAAAAGTTATTTATTTTACTGCAGATTTATATAAAATTTTTTTTTTAGGAAATTACTTTTCGGAAATTGAAAAATGTCCCAAATTTAAAATGTGATTTAATTAAAATTTTTTTTCAAAATTTAGTTTTACCGAAAAACTTATTTTCTAAATATTCGAATTTAAAGTCGATTTTTTGAAATATAATACCTTTTGAAAAATAAACTTTTTTTAAAGGTACCTGTCTTAAGAGGTAATTTTTCATTATACATTAAAAAAATAAAATATACATTTGTAAAGTTACGTTTTTTTAAAAGGATTAATACAATTTCTGCTTTTAAAAAAAAGTACTATTTATAAAAAAATATTATTTTTTTTAAAGAGAATTTTGTTAAAAAATTTAAAGATACTTTTCAAAAAGAAATTTATTTTTAAAATTAAAGCTACAGTTAAAAAACCTTTTAAAATACGTTTTTTAAAAAGGATTTATTGAATTTGTGATTTAAAAAAAAGTACTACTTGTAAAAAATATAAATTTTTTTCAAAAGAGTACTCTTGTAAAAAAAAATATTTAAAGATGCTTTTCAAAAATATATTTCTTTTTTTTGTTGAAAAGTATTCGATAAAAAAGAAAAAAATTTTTAAAAACGTTCCCTTAAGAAAATACTTTGTTTTATAAAATTAATTTTTTAGTTAAAAAGTTCTTTTTCAAGGTCGTATTTTAAGAATGTACTTTTAAATTAATTTTTTTTGTTCATTTCATGAAAGTGAAATTTTTTAGGGTACTTTTTAAAGATACTTAATAAAGTACCAAAGTACTTTTTTTAAGTCCTTTTTTTAATTCCGCTTTTTCAAATGGTGTGCAGTTCACATGAGCTTATTAAAAACGAAAATTAAAAAATTAAAAATATTGTTTAACTCAATTCAATAAGTATATTGTAGATTGTATGTTGTATCAAACAAACTTTTAAAAAGGCGTAAATTTATGTAAAAAAAATTATATTTAAAAGCGAAATAATATTGTACTTAAAAAACATCAGCGTACTTATATACATAATATTTAATAAACATATGAAAAACATCGTATAACATTTGTAAAACTATAGTAGAATACGACGAGTTAGCACCCATACAATAGGCTGTGAAATAAACATTTAATTCCCATTTAGATTTTGTTTTGGAAAAAACGTGATAAATACTGACATAAGAAACAGATTGAATACGTTTACATATTTACCTTGAAGCTGATTAAATTTTACTTAAAAAAATTCCATTTCATTGCTTAACGCTTTTTTATCATTTTCTTTTGTCTTTCTATCACTTAAAATCTATTAGAACATTTTTTTTATTACTTAAAAATAAAAAAATAAATTAGAAAATTTTGTTAAGATTATTATTATTTTTTAGTTTAAATTTATCTAGAAGTTAAAGTCATATTCATACACAGTTCATGATCACGACGATCGCCCCAGCCTCCATTGCCTTTGCGAAGCTTGGTCTTCTTAATCAGACTGGCAACGGTAAGAGTCAGCGATCTAGGAAATATTTGGCCAGTTTTTCGGGCAATACGTAAAACTTGTTGAACTTTTGAAATCACTTGATTGGATTCACAATTTTTCTTTTTATGATGGACGCCACTGCAACAACAAACAATTGAAAAGCAAATAGAAAAAATTATTTTTTATTACTAATTTGAATGTTTTTAATTATTATACTTAAGGGGCGTTTTAAGCTTGTTTAAAATTCATTATTTCTGCTTTTTTTAATCTAAAATGGAGAAAATTATCACAACACTGTGTCTGTATTTAAAATATTTTTTTATATTAATTTCGTCTGGGAATTGAAATTGCTACGAAAATTAAATTTATTAGCGTGCTATTAAACAAAATTATTAGAAAAAAATACACTAACTCTAACTCTGAAATCAAATATTATTTATTAAAGCTTAGATCAAACTCAATAAATTATGATTTTACTTTTTAAAGTTTTTTTCCTATTCTGAGCAGTTTTGTTGCTTAACATCTGATTTAAAAAGCTAAACATTTTGTATTTTTATTTATATATTTTACTTCTAATACAACATACCATTCTCCAATATGAAAAACTCTGGGTCCTTTAACAATCATTGCATGCAATTTATGTTGTAAGCATTGTTGCGATACATGTTGCAAAGACCAGTCCCAATTGTAATCATCATATGAACAAAAATGTTGACTACATTTTCGTATACTATTCCAGGTGCTGCGATTAAATGCAAAACCCATATTATGTTTACTACTTATCCAGGGCATTACTTCTACCTAAAGATAGAAAGATAGTTAAAATTTTTTATTAAAACTTTTACGATTTAGAATATTTTCTATTAATACTTTAGCTTAATTAAATTAAAATTTGTAACTAAATAGTTTTCATATGAATCACTAATTGTTAAAGATATAATATTTTAAATAAAATGTTTTATAATATTTATCTACTTTTTACGGTAGCGTATTTAAGGAATTAAAAATTATAAAAAGTTATATAGTTATAATAAAGTTAGCAAAAAAGTTAAAAATATTTTCAAATATTCATGTTTAGAAATGGAGCTCTGCATTTCACAGCTTTAAGAAAATGTTGCCAGATCAACAGCAATATTTTCATGCATTTTTCATACACATATTTTATGTAAATAAGTAGTTTGAGAGCATTTCGTATTAAAAAATAAACAGAATATTAGGCTTTAATCTAAGTACTCTGTTCGTTGTAAAAAAAAAATTCGGCAACTTTTTAGAGCAAACTTACACGATGAAATTTTTCATGAAGTTTTTGTTAAGAGGCAAGGGATATAGTGAAGTAAG
The DNA here is from genome assembly GCA_937654795.1 of Cistogaster globosa. NCBI lineage: Eukaryota > Metazoa > Arthropoda > Insecta > Diptera > Tachinidae > Cistogaster > Cistogaster globosa. The sequence continues at coordinate 13,136,138 of OW569403.1, read as the reverse complement.
CGGGGTTTAAATTTTAAGGGGATGTTTTTACACTTGCTTGTTGTCTACGCTTTGTTGCTTGTATGCTATTTGAAACAACACAAACAACTATAACGAACATTGAAATGTATGGATTTCGATGGCTTTAAAAATTTCGGTAAAACATCAATAAAGACTAAGAAAATTTTATGTTGTAAACCTGGACTTTTTAATTTTTCCACAATTAGCTAGTGGTGCCAACACTATAATTTTAAAAGGATATTATCACTATTAGAAAAAAGTGTTGCAATAAACATTTTGATGTTTATAAACATGTGGCATTTTGCTGTTTATAAACATGTAGCCAGAACCATATCGCGACTTTAGTAATACTATTTTTTATTTATTTAGCAAAAAAATTTTTATATAGGGCTTTGACAACAATTCTTACGAAATCATGAACGCTCGCACATTTTCTCGATGGTGAAGTGAGCCAGGGGAGTCACTAGAGTATCAGAATCTACTATTATTGATAAACTTTATGAGCTTCTTTGCTCTCACTTGCAAATATTTGAGTTGTTGAAGTTGTTGTTGTTGTTAAGATATAAAGTGTAAAGAAAATCGAATGGAGTGTAGTATATTTAACGGTTTCTGAAAACCAGCACACTAACTTCTTCGTTTTTGATTTGAAAAATGTCTTCGTTTCTTTAAGGCTTACTCTGAATTTCATTGCTAAGAACATTAGCTGCTTCAGATCAGTTCAGCTTAACATGTTTATAATCCATAATTACAGATAAAAAAAAATTCATTCAAACATCTGCGTGAAAGCCTTAAACGTGTTTGCATGATGACATTCAAACATGTTGCAAAATCTTTACTGAGTGTATCGCTCATTTTTTGCTATGCAGACTGAAAATTTAATAATTGATAATTCCTGATGATGCTTCATTAAAGAGTAGTAAAATAACGGATAAAAAATGATTAAGAAAAATCGAGCTTAAATTATCTTATATAAACTATTTTCTTTATATTAAGTATTTTATTTAGAAAAATTACAATTTAAAAGCTTAATTTGCAAGAAAGAATAAAATAATGTATTTTAAATAATTCTCCATATAAAACAAGGCAAATTAATCACCAGGTGGCTGCGTAGGCGAGTTCATTCATTATCAAGCATAATGATTAAAAAATATGTATAAAGTTTTTATATTTGGAGTTTGACAGTAAAGGGCGGTTTAGACGGTACGACTTTATGTTCGTAAAATCCAAAAGAAAATAATATGAAAATCAATCCGTATTTAAAAAAACGAGAGTAAAAATCTTACGACATATTTTTTCGCGTTTACACAATTGGTATACACAGGTTTTTGGGAGGTTTGCAGAAAAATGCATCCCTGATCTAATGATTCGTGATTGTCTTTTGAAAATTTTCAGAAAACATAGAGAGCCATACGACTGTCAAATTTGCATCCGTAATTTCTCTTAATTTGTGCAGATTCATTACATATTAGGTTTAGACGATCCCACTGGTACTATTTGCACAAAAATTTGACATGTAAGACTTCTATGACCATGTAAACCGCACTTATTAATTACCAGCAAAAAATAATGATTTCGTCTACGTTGCCACCTGGAAATAGATTCGCCGTGAAAGAAAACATGCATAATTGAAATGTTACAAGCCAGCTAAACAAACAACTTGAATAATTAACATAAAAAAGCTCTAACATAAGTTTTCGGTACTATTTCTAACTTAAAATTAAAAAAAGGGAAAAAAAAGTGCATTAAAATTAATGTTAAAAAAAAAGAAATGATGCTACTAAAAAATAAATAAATTTTTACAGGAAGTCAACCTAAAAATAACAATTACTGTAATAATAAAAAATAAACTTTTTAAAAAATCTTATCTTAAATTTTAAATACTATTTTTAAGCTTTGACAAGTAGAAATATACTGATTTCTACGCTGATTTAAATTTTCATTTAGTCTGAAAAATAGGAAGAGCAACGTGAAACCAGAATTGCCACTACCAAGGCGAATTAATTGAGGTGTAACCAAGGAAAATAAATTTCTATGTTGCAGCTTAATCGAGTTTATTTATATTTGCTGGAAACATAACTGTCAAAAAATATGTAGGATTTTTAAATATGGAGTTTAGAAGTTCTGTTACCAGCAAAAAATAATAAATTCGCCTATGCTGCAACCTCGTAATAGATTCGCCTTGGGTGCATGGCGAAATTATATACCAGGTATTAGCAGTAGTCATGGCGATGTAATGTACCAGGTGGTGGCAGTTGCGATTTGATTAATTTTGCCGTTGCAGGAAATGTCAAACTTCATATATAAAAAATCAACGTCATTTTTTTTTTTCATATAAAGTTTGACATTTCCTGTAACGGCGAAAATAAATAAATTCGCCATTGCCACCACCTGGAACATAATTTCGCCATGGCAGTAGTGAATACATTCATTTTCGTCATTGCTCGAGGTGTCAAACCAGGGCGAATCAATTACTAGGTGGTCGCGGTGGCGAATGTATTAACTTTTGCCAAAACCAAGGCGAATATATACGGTGGGAGCGATGGCCGTAGCCCGAATGTCAAACTACATATATAAAAAAATCTGTATAAAATTTTTTTATATATGGAGTTTGACAGTTAGGCTGCCGGCGAAAATCAATGAATTCGCCATCGCTCCCACTGTATATTTATTCGCCTTGGCCAAAGCCCTAAGTGTCAAATTCCATATATTAAAATATGTATTATTTTATTTAAATATTGTTTGACATTTAGGGTAGCGGCGAAAATAATACAATTCTATATCGCGGCCACCTAGTGATTGATTCGCCTTGTGTCAAACTTTTTATAAAAAATTTGAAATTTTTTATGTATAGATTTTGACACTTTTAGGCAACGGCAAAAATGTCTGCTGTGTTTACAAGGTTTATTTCTCTTTTTAAATTATTATTTTTTAATTATTGAAGTTTAATAAGGATGTTAAATTTACGTTATTTGAAATTAGTCGTGCTCAATTCCCGATGAAATAATTAAACTTAACATTAATTATGGATATGAAAAATGGTATTTTATTTTCCGCTTAAATAGCGGAAAGAAAAAAATATAAAGTCAATTTTGGTTGTTATTCGTTTACATTTTGGCTTTATTATTTTATTTAGTTAAAACTCTTTGGACGAGAATATTTAGTTTATCTAAAAATTTGTGAAAAGTTTATTGAAGTGCTAAGCGAGCGGTAGCAAAGTGGCTAACAAAACGTGCTTTCATCTTCAACAATGTTGTTTTCAAGCAGTAGCAGCACTTTCAATAAACCAATTTAATCGTATGTTTCTCGTAATACAACAATATTTTTGGTTTTAATAACTTTTTAAATTTATTTACTTTTTGCATTTTTATAATTAAATTATGAAGCAGAACTTGAACTTGAACAAATTGAAATTAAAGGCGTAACAGAGTTCAGTACTGTAAAACGCTGCAATCAGTTGACATTAAAATCAAAGTAATTTTAATCAATTTGATTTCGTTCTTTGGTTTCAAAATGATTTAATTTCAAAATGAAATCTTAGCATAATAGCAACATTTTGTGGTTGCAATCATTGCAAAAGCAAAGAATATGACCAATTAAATTTATATTTATAAATTTAATTAATAAAAATTGAAAACCCAATTATTAAAAAACCTTTGTTGAAAACGGGGTCTATATGTTAAAGTACCGTTTCCTTAAGCATGTATTTGAAAACAAATTTGCGTTCTTGTTTTCTTAAATTAGCCTTTTAGCAAAATGTATTTTTAAGAGTACAAATAATTAAAAAAAAGTACGTCAATAATATTTTATTAAAAGTCACTTTACTAACACTTTGATTTTTTTTATTCATTTGTTTAAAAAAGCACCTTTTTAAAATTATAGTTCATATTCGCCGTAGATGGTATTAAAAAACTGTTAAAATCCATTTTTTTAATAATGAATTTTTTAAACCGTTATTTTGGTTCAAAATAATACATTTAACAAAAAAATGTTTAAAATTTTGTTATAAAAAGAAACAATAGATAATTTTAGGTATTTAAATTAGTACATACGTATGTATGTTTATATGCAATTTGCATTAGGTACTCGGTTCGAATTTGTGAAAATTGTTGAGCTATATTGATTATTTCATGTGGAAACTTTGACATTTAAAATATGGTGTCAGTCTCGCGATTTGAAAGAATTAACCGTTTTATTATTTTCACGTATTCTAAAGTTGTTGTTTGAAAAACTCGGCATGAAATAATGCCTATTTGCTTTATTTCACTGCTTTGGAAAAATGTTGCAAGAGACATTTCCTATATTAAAGTATAGCCTAGTACTCTGTTCGATTTTGCGAAAAATTAGGAGTAACATGAATGTGGTGACAATACAGCGATTTATAAGATTCGTTAACATTATTTTTGCCTTTTTCTCTTTTAAATTTACACTTTTTACATTTCTTTTTTTAATTACTTAAACACAACAAAATTAAATCTAAACAAACGGCCAAAAAATGGTTGTCAAAAATTCCGTACGAAAAAAGGGCTGCTTATGTTATTTCGTAGTCGAAAATATAAATGTTGCCAGAAACACTTTTTAGTTTGAAAAACATGCTGCGGGAAACATTTCGCAACTTTTTCACAAATAAACAATGAACTGCTATAGCAACATTATTTCTCATTTATTTGGCAGTAATATTTTTTCATATGGATTTTTGACAACATTTTCAACGAAATGATGAACAGAGTTGTGTGCTAAAAAAGAGGTCTACTTCTGCAACCTTTTTTTATGACATTTTCGTACAAATTTTTTATATATGTAGCTTGACAGCATTCCGCATGAAAAGCTGAACAGAGTAGTAGGCTTAACATAATTCTAGCCTAAAAATCAAAATCCTTGCAAGTTTTAAGGCCTCATTAGTCTTTACTTTCTGTTGCTGTTCTGTTCCGTGTCGTTCTGCTTTTTAAATTACTGTAATAAGTTTTTCTGTAACAATATAGCAGCTGTTTATAATAAACAAAGAATACAACACAACAAAAAATAAACTACAATACAATGACAAAAATGGATTGTTTACAATTTTGCACTCACACTACCAAACAACTTCCAAATAACTTAACGTTGAATTCTATTTTCTACTTATTCGAACGGAACAGAACAGAACTTCAAAGTAATAACAAACCACAAATACATATTTTTCATTTAACAGATACTGATCAGCTGATTCGTCACGGAACGGAAAGTCAAGACTAATTCTTCCTTTAGGGTATTGGCAAATGTTAATTTCCTATTTTCTATTTCCTATTTTCTAATTCACTGCTATGTACTATTATGTTCTATAAACGTTTTCCTTTATCGATTGATAAATAGATGAATAATGAATAATACAATTACAATATCTAATTTGCAAATTTTATACACATAAATACCTCAAAGTACTTGTTAATGCCCAACGGTCGTTTTGGCATTTTTGACATGCGATATTTAATCTGCATACAGAAATACAACACATCAATTCTTATACATAAATACATACATAGACACATATAAAAAAACATACATACATTAAAAAATATAGCCCAAAAGTTTTTTTGAATTTTTTTTTCTAAATTTTGATGATAAAAATACAATTAAATTATAAAGTTCAAATAATATAGACTGCGAGTGAATTTACAAGACATTCAGACACACAGCATACAAACATACTCGTAACCTACGGGTAATAAATCAGAGTTACAATAAAAAAAAACAATTGTTTTAAAAAGCCAAACGAAACTAATAAAATACAATTACAACACATACATATGCACATACATAGTTTTAAAATGAATGGCAGGGTGACTAGGTATCTTCAAATTAAATGTTATTTAAATGATAGTGATTAATAAATTAGAAAACAAACTTGTACAGCAAATGATTTTTTTTCTCAAATCGGAGTAAATTATTTTCCCTTTAAGCCAGATTATTCTGTTAAAAATTTCCCGTAATATGTTATCAAAATAACTCTGTTAATTGTTATGAAAAGCACATTAAATGTTGCCAGCAACATTTTAAACCAACAGGTAAAGTAATATAAAAGGCACTTATTTCATGTGGTATTTTAAGGACAGGTTCTTGTAGTAGAAATCGTAAACTAAATTTTTTATTTCGTTTGTAGTTTTTCTTTTTTGTTCGTGTTAAAATGGTATCCTCACTATTGATTGTCGCGCGTGCCTTATAGCTCTAAGGTTTTTATGCTTTTACTTGTTTTAATTTGAAAAGAAGATTAACCGGCAGGCGGCGTAACTTAGGGGACCGAAAATTTACCATGGCGAAATCATGAAACAGGTGGTGGCAGTGGCGAATTCGTTAATTTTCGCCGTTGCAGCAAATGTCAAATTTCATATTAAAAAATTTGAAGCATATTTTTTTGTTTGTCAATTTTTGCAATGGCGCCAGAGAACTTACCATGCATTATATTGTTTCGATATAAAGTTGGAGTTATTAGAAGTTGCAAATTTTTCGTACGAAAAAATCAATGCAGCTTAACAAATTTTACAAATTCCAAAAAAAGAAAATTGCTTTTAAAAAAACAGTTACACAGGGGGGTTGCAACATAATTACAAAGAGATTATAAATTTTAAATATTGAAGATCTTATTTTGTATCGGGGTTGTCAGGAGCCCCTATACTTAGTCTGGCCGGATTATGGTGCAAATCTTCGGAGAGCCTTAATATTTAAGCTCACATCACGAGAAGAGCACAAACTAGATTTATGTTCTTGAATTGATGCTCTTTAATATAAAATCTGGCGATGTTTGATGCTATGTAAGGCATATGCATCAATCATTGTATATTTTGCCCCCGACGTCTTAAGTTAAGAGAGAAATCTTATCTTAGTAGGACTAACAATGAATAAAATAGTTTATTTAAAAATATTGCAGCAATTCAATACCAAATAAGAAATTAATTTGAATGGCAGTGCGATATTACTGTCAGAAAAATTCTTAAAGACCTGATCCTAACCGGAAATACTCGTCAAAAATTTAGCCCACAGACTTGTATTTTTTAGATATAAAATAATTTATTTTAAATATTTCTGTGCCATTAAAAATAATTAAATTATTATTTTATTAAACTTTGGTATACAATTAAAAAAATTTATTAATAATTAAACACTTTTAAATAACATTTTGTTTTGAAACACCCTGTTTCCCAAACTATTACTGGGAGAATTTGTTAAAACTTTACGATTTAGATAAATATTCATTTAAATAAAAAAAGTAAAAGTAATTACAACATTTAAAATGATGAATGGCTTGTTCATTATTGCATTTAATCTTGTTTATTGTAACAAATTAGTAAATGACATGAAATTAAAACTTCTGCAAAACAGTAAATTAAAAGTGTAAAAAAAGTGATTAATGTGTAAATTATTAAAGGTCATGCAATTAAAATGAAATTTTTTTTCAAATATAAAATAAATATAATTATTGTTGATAGTTAATTTCATAATGATATTATTAACAAAGTGAAAATAATATGAAATAAATTATGAAATAACTTTTCGCGCTGTTATTTTAATAATAAATTAGAAATGGTGAAAGAAAATTTAAATTACAATTAATACAAATAACAAAGATAATCATTTAAAAAAATCAAGAAGAAGAGAAACAAAAATATAGATAAAAAAAAAAGTTAACGTTTCGTTCGGTTTATTTTCGCACCCTGGCCAGAAGTAACGCATTGCAGTAAGGTGTTTTACAGACTGCATTTTACATAATTAACTTCTAAGAATACCCAATTAGATTAAGCACTGCTTGGGAGAAGATATTTAGATTCCGCTCAGGAACACCGGCAGGGAAACGTCACAGAGAATTATGGAGGTATAACTCTTAACGTCTAATGTGAGATTTGTCGAACAAAACTTGCGTCAGTCTATCCTTTTTCTGCAAAAAGGAGTCATGATAGCAGTCTATGCATATTAAAAAGCCATAGCAAACTGACTTTATAAAAATCAAAGCGATTTTATTTTACGTATATATGGTTACTAATGATGGGTGATTCAAGTAGAGATACTTTTTTCAATAGCCTTTTTTTTGACAGATCTCATGTGAGTCGTGTCATGCTGTAATGTTATTTCTGTTTAGTATTGTTTGGCATTTCATAATGGAAAGACTTACGACTGAACAATGTTTACAAATCGTTCAACTTTCTTACGAAAAATCACGTTCTGAAAGGAATGTGTTTTGTGCACTTTTCTCAACTTATGGTCAACATAATTGGCCTACTGATTATACTATTCGCAACACCAATACCCATTTTGAGACCCAGAATTCATTATTGGATAATATTCGACCGAATAGACTGCACGCTGTGAAGAAAATATAGCGTCCGTAGCTGAGAGTGTACACGAAAACCGTGGACAGTCGATTCGATGCCGTTCGCAGCAACTCCGACTGATCTATGGAATGAATTTGCCCATTTGACGTCGAGATCTTATATTGAAAGCATATAAAATACAGCTTGTGTAACAACTGAAGCTACTTGAGCTTACTAAGCTACAAAGCTTCGCTTTATGGCTCTTGAAAAGATCCAAGAAGATCCGAAGTTTTTGAGGCAAATTTTGTTTAGCAATGAGGCCCATTTTTGGCTCAATGGATATGTAAACAAACAAAATTGCCGCATTTGGGCCGAAGAGCAACCTAAAGCGATTCAAGAACTGCCACTTCATCCAGAAAAAACAACGTTGTGGTGTGGTTTGTAGGCCGGTGGAATCATCGGTTCATATTTCGTTAAAAATGATACCGGTACGAACGTAACCGTCAATCGCGGCCGTTATCGTGCCATGATAACCGACCATTTGATGCCTGAAATTGAAGCTCGTGATCTCGGCGACATTTGGTTTCAGCAAGACGGCACCATTTCCCACACATCCCATCAATCAATGGATTTATTGAGAGAACACTTCGGTGAGCACATAATTTCAAGTTTTGGGCCGGCCGATTGGCCACCAAGCTCGTGTGATATCGCACCCTAAGACTTTTTCCTGTTGAAATGTGTAAAGTCTAAAGTTTATGCGGACAAACCCGCTTCGATTTAGGCCTTGGAGAATAACATCACGCGTGTGATTCGCCAGTTACCAGTCAAAATGCTCGAGCGAGTCATTGACCATTTGCGACGTAGCAACGGCCAACATTTGATAGATAATCTTCAAAAAATATATACCAAAGAATGTTCTTCCAAATGATAATAAACATTCCCCATTAAATTTGAACTTTCTGTGTTTTTTCTTTAAAAAAGAAGGGAACCTCGAAATGGATCACGCGTTGGGTCAACACTTTCAACAACTGTTTTTGCCTTGCTGAAGTTGTTCCAATAGAACATTTGGACGCAGATATCTTTATCTTTACAGTTTGAAAACTTGGATTAAATATGTTTGGATAAACTGGTTGCATTAAGGGCTCTGCATTTTTTACGACTTTGACCTTAAAGAATGCTGCACGTGTGCAAACTGGATGGTGATACACCGCAATAAAGAGCTGTTTGGTATTACCACTGAAGCAATTGCTCATTGTGGAATCTATGATTTAACTCAGCTCAAATGGATGATTGAGTTAATGAAAAGGTTCGTTATCACCGGCTCATATTAAGGCTACGATTCGAGTCAACAAGAACCCATGAACTTAGGGTTTCAAAATAAACATTGCTTGATCTCTTCGTTACCCATTATCTAGTAAAGCATCTAGCTACCCGAAACAATAGGTGAATCCAGCTTAAGTATCCACAGTTTTAGAAATTTAAATACATCCGATCCAGATGCTAGTTTTTTCTAGCATAATTACAATTCAGACTAAAGATGAGTTCTGTTTTGTGTTGTTGCTTAAGTTACCTATTGATAATATAGTCACGAAAGAAGAAGATTTTTGGTGAATAACAGCCCCTATAAACCTTAATTTATACAAAATTCATAGACAAAGTGCGACTTGGCTGTCTATACATTAAATTGATTTTTTAGTCCCTTATTCTCTATCTCAAGCACTTCACCTCCATTCTTGTGGCAGTATCTCGATTTAGCTATTCGGAACTTTCAGTAGATGGTTAAACTCCCAAGAGCCAACAAGTTTATTTAGCTCCTTTATCCCTACATTATTCTCAAAGAAATGTTGTATCCACCAGTTTCCTAGTTGATTTCCTGGAGAGCGTTTAAACAGGCTTAAAAACAGTAATCACTTCTTTATTTCTTTACATCATTGAAGCCCTTTGCATGAAAACTAATACAATTTCCATTTGTAAGCGAATGGTTGTTAATTAAAGAAAGAAAATGTTTTTCACACATTTAAATTAAGAAAGTTTTTTGCTGCATACATTCTTAATGAAACTAATGCTCAATTAAAAAAATAAAGTTTCATTTCTTTTAAACATTAAACGTTGAAATTATTTGAGAGCACTTATAATACGAAATGACCTACTTTCGCAGTGTTGCATTTTTTCCATGACATGACCTTATTTTATTAAACCAATTAAATTATTGTTAAACTAAATTTTATCTCAAGTTACTTTAGCAAATAATAAAGAAAAAGAAAAAATAACAACAACAGATGCCAAAGGTAAGGAAAACATGCAAGACATAAAGGTGTAGCATATGAATATGAAAAGCAAAGGAAAAGCAAAATGTTGGAAAATAAAAATTAATGTATTTTTACTTAATGAGTTTAGCAATAGATTTTAATTTGATGATTATTTTTAGTAGAGTTTGTTATTTGGTGAATACCTTCTGATAGACAGAATATAATGATGGCAAGACATGATAGCTCCATGTCTGTTGTGCACCTGATTGAGAAGTGATCTTAGTTGTGGTGCTCGCTGCTGTGGTAATGGAAGATGTGCCATGTGAATTTGTATTCGTATCACCCACATATGATTTTAATTTATTGTGATTATTTATAATATTGTTATCTTCCTTGTTATTGTTTTTATTATTATAATAATTATTATTGTTGTAATAATTTTTATTATTGTTATTGCTAATATTATTATTTATATTGTTATTGTTATTATTGTTGTTATTATTATTGGAAGAAGAAAATGATGTTAAAGCTGATTGTAGTGATTTTCTATTCCTATGGTACGAATATCCTAATAAATTGTTAGTTGAGATCAGCGAAGAAGAAGCATATTGATTGCTAAATGATTTTTGTTTTGACTGCAGCACACGCACACACACATACACAAAAAGAATACAAACAAACACAATGAAAACGTTGAATATACATAAAAAAATTAAACGTATGTGATTCCTTACACTATTTATTGTACTCGTAATAATTAAAGGTTCGTACTTTCTATAAATTTTCTGCAGTTTTATTTTTAAAGTTCTTGTCAATATTTTAATATCTTTGTTATAATATAAAAGCAATTTATTCAATTAATTTACGATAATATACAACACTGAAATTTGAATTTCCGTTAATTGCCTTTTTTGGGTATAAAAGGTGATGCCATATCACCGAAAATTGAGCATAAGGGTATTGTGAATTTAGTGAGTGTGTAAATGGAAGTCAAGTAGTAGTTGATTCTTTTATGGACAGTAGAGTAGTGGCAAATGTCTACATAGTTAAGCCATAGATTAGACGTTAAGCTAAACTTGTATTGCGCTTTGCATCTGGGGGAGTATGTATCCGTATACCAGTTATTAGTTCTTGGTTTATTGCATGCATTGGATCAGCCGTTGTAATATCGGATGCAGGGAAAAAGGGCTCTCATTACAGACGACAGCCAGCCAGTGTAAAACGTATTAGGAAAATGAATGGTTCTCAAGAAAGGCGCTTGGATGTGTAGTAAAACTGTGCTAATGTACTTTGGTAAAAAAGTTTACATTGATGTGGGTTAACGAACACAAAGATACAGTAGGAAATGAAGCAGCAGACAAACTAACGATAGTAAGATTTCCGTTTTTTTAGATAAGAACTTAGAATTAAGTTGAGGAATGACATGGTGTGGTATAAGTTTCTTCAAAAGTGGATTTTTTAAGCAAATGGTGATCAAAATGTCTCTTGGTAGAAAAAACCACAAAAGTACTTTAATATGTTTTGGATATTTTAAGCTAGATAACTGGGTTATTGACAGGCCTTGGAAACCTTAAATGTCATTTGGCCATGAAAAAAATCGTACGAGGCTATACTTACAAGCTACGCTTGGAAGAGACTGAGACAGTAGGGTATATCATGTGTTAATGTGTAGCACTGGCTGGTAAATATATGTTAAATGAGGATGACATGGAAGACCAATGCTTTAGTCACAAGTCGATAGTCTGAAATCACACGTCCTGAGCAGTCGCTAGGCAACAGTTTCACCGATAGTGAGGTAGTCAGGAAAGGGGTCATTTCAGCAAACACAAATTCGTACTTAAAATTATTAAATATCTAAAAATTTTTTTTTTGCAAAGTTAAGCTTAATGGAAGCCGATATTTTGTCAGAACAGCAGCTTCCAAAATGGGCGCTGTGAGTTTTTTTTTCTAAATTTTTTAATCAGTCTATATATAAAAAAAATGTTTTTTTTTTTTTTAATATAAATAAAACACTTTTAAGTCTTTTAAGTTGTCTTTCAGAAAAAGTTTGTTTCGTAAGAACGAGTATTTTATTTTACCGTTGTAAGTTTCATGAGAACTTCATACAAGAGTACGAACCTTTAATGTTTAGGGTTTCATTGATTGATCTGCTTAGTAATAAAATATAAAACAAACACTTTTAAAATTAAAAATTATTTATAACAATTAAATCAAGAGGCCACAAACAATACAAAAAAAATACAACTCATTTAATTCCAACTCCAATTGTAAATTAAGCGTATAAATCTGTCCTCAGAATTTTCGATTTCAAAATTTACTTTTACATTTTTACACATTTTCAAAGAATAATTTTGTGTGTTCTAAAATACAACACAATAAAAATAAAGAAATAATGTTGCTAAAGCTGCTTTCAGTCGATATGTTTTTATATATGTATGACTCGTCAGTTTTAAAATACATATTTCGCATGTCAAAACTGTTAATTTATTTACAATTTCGTGTATAACTTCTTCTAACATAACTTTTTTGTGTTGAAAACAGCTGATATCAGATGCTTTGTAAGATGACTTTATCATCTGAGTTTTACACAAGCAATACGTTAAACTTGCGCCAAAATAGCGTTGCGTTGAAGAAATAACGTCTATTTAGGGAATTCAAGAACCGGCAAGTACAAATTCCCCGGAATTGGGTAATTTTAATAAATTGAAAAATTATATTAGCATAAATTTTTGAATCTGGAAGAAGGAAAATCCATGTAAACTATAAATAAATAAACAAAACATTTGTGTTTTTCGAAAATAATTACAAAAAAGCGTTTTTACTGATCACAAAAAAAAAAAAAAAATTATGAATTTTCCCATGGTAACGATAATACTCTCGCTAAAAGTGGTCATACACTATAAAAGTAAACAACTAGACGAACAAAATTTTCCAACCGTGCAAAAAATTCACCGTGCCGTTTAGAAGAAAATGGGCTTCATCCTGAGTGGGCACAAAAAAGAGTTGCTGATAATTCCCACAAAATTGATTCATACAAAATTTTCCTTCTTCTAGATTCCAAAATTTATGCCAAATTCCGGGGAATTTTTACTTCCTGGTTTTTCTCCGGTTTTTGAATTCCCAAAATCGACGCTATTTCTCCGACGCTACCTTGGCGCTTTGCAGTGTGGAAGATGACAAATTATATTAAAAAAACATGTCGTTAGAAAGTTTATTAAATTAACTATGACGTAATAATTGACGCCAAAGATATGATATGCTGGAGTATCGACAATTAACAACCCTTTTTCAGTTGAGACTTAATTCAGGTTAAGTTCCAAGTTTTGTGACAAGTGACAAGAAGCAAAAAAGATTCCTATTTTAATAATAAGAAATTAAAAATCATATTCAAAGTACTTTTTAAGTAAAAAGTACTTTTCTAGTACTATTTTTTTTAGAACTTTTTATAGAAAAATTTTCTTTTGTATCAAAAAAGCTATTTTTAAAACAATTTAGCGTTTTTATATGTCAAAAGTACATTAAACAAAATCATACCTTTTATACAAAAGTACTTTTTATGTACAAATTAACTATTATGTGAAAATTAGCTTCTATGTATGTGTTAAAGGTATCGTTCATTGGGGTAACATGTAATATTTTATAGCCTTGAGACCTATTAATTTGTATACCATCAACTCTTTACCAGTTTCCAAAGTACCTAAGTGGGCCGTTTTGGATAGATAAAGAACCAAGTGAAACCTACGTCATATTAGGAATTCTCAGGGATTGAGCACATGTCATGCATCAAGTTTCGGTTGGTGTTCATATGTAGGTTGTTATCTTTAATTCAAGTTAAAGCAGGCTATTGATACGGGCAGTGCTCCAATGTTTTGTTCCTTTTTCCCTATACTTTGTCTGCATAAGGTCTTGAAATCTTATGTAAATAGTGTCCTGTGTTTCTTTAAAGTTATGATTTTTTTTTATGGCTGTCATTTCATCCTTAAGTAGGGCTTACTATTTTCAGGGTAAACGGTATCTATACATACTCCCATCCTAGACAGCTTATCTGGTTTTCGATATTATCTCCAGATAATAAAATACATCATGTTCGTCATGATTTTAATTAGGTTGGACTGATTTTGCCAATTTTTTTTTTTAATATCTCCTTTAAAAAGAAGTGCAAGAATGTCACCATTTTAAAACGAAAATATGAGTCATATGCGTACTACCTCCCATTCAAAGTAAATATTAAATTAAGCCATCTTCATATATCTAAGGAAGAATATTAACTATAATGATTCCTTTTTCTGCTTTGGTTTGGGTAGAGCCAAAAGGTGAAGAAAGTCTTTAAAGGGTTATTCATTTCATGAGTACCTAAAAAGACCTTAAAAGTACCCGGCAACGTCGGTTAATATTAATTTAATTTTTTTCTGGGCTTTTTTCTACAAAAATCAAACCATGAAGGAAAGAATTAAAAGCTACTCCTTTAATTGTTATTATTTTCTTAATTAACTCAGTAGTTTAAATTTCAATTGTTTTTGTTGTTTGTGGCTGATTGATTTTAGTTGTAATAAAATAATAATTTTATTTTGCACATTTTTCTAATAATTCTGAAATTTATTTAAACGAACGAAAGAAGATCTAAATAAAAATTCATAAACAACCAAAATTTTGAAATAATTCAATTTAACATAAGAGTTTCACAAATGTTGATATAAAAATTGATTTCTAGAAAAAAAATTGAGTTTTACAAAATATAGAATCAAAAAAGAAATTTACTTGCTCTTTTTTTAGATTTATAATTAAATAATTATTAAATTTGTGTTATTTGTTTTTAAGGCCTTTTTGAACTTACCTTGCTATTGTATGTGTAATAATTAAATGTTTTTAAATAAGTGCCTAATGATAAAATGTTACATTGTGGACATAAATCTTTTGTACGTCTTTGCATCATTTCCAACAGATATAAAAAATCTTCGGCCACATAATGATCTTCTTCCAGAAATAAAACCAGACCTAAGAAAAACAAAAATTTGAAAATGAAAGGCATTTTATTTTTATTATTATTATTTATTTTAAACATTTAGGATACATTTGAGATCCCATAGGCATTTTAATGCTTCATGGAAAGCTTTGTAAGTAATTTGCATTATTTCAGTTTGTTGGTGAATAAGAGAAGACGAATATAGGGGGTGCACACTTTTATGTACTTCTCTGTCGTTTTCACATTCATTGAAGAAATAAAGTTACGAATTTGAAATTAGCTCACGCCCACACGTAAACACATACAACTATATAAGAAAGAATAAAGTTGCCAGATCTTTTCATATTATAATTATCTAGACTTTTTAACTCGCTTAAATATAGAAAGAGCAGTTGTGATTGCATGACATGGAACAAAGAAATTACTCGTGCACAGTAGTAAAGTGTGTGTTGTTAAACAATGACATCAAGGTAAATGTGTAATTCTTAACGCGTTTTTTTTAATTAAAAGAACCTAAAAACTATTTGAATGTTTTTGAGTTATGGCATTTTTTTTTTTAGGAAATGAGCGATACTTGTTAAGTAAACCGACGTTGTAATTTTGTGTTGGTCCAAATCTTAAAATATCTTTAAGGCCGGTACAAAAAAGGAAAAGTGGAGCTCCCAATTTTTGGCCTGTCCGCTTAATACGATAATCAAAAGTTTTAACAATTCAATTATTATAAATTCTATGATTAAATTTTTTTGAGCAAGACAATACAATAAAAATTTTATTTGCAGATTTTTAAAGCATTGCCAGATTTTTTTTTTGTTATTTAGAAAAACGTTGCCAAACATTAAACTTGTTTCATTGTTATTGCTAATTAGTACGAACCTGTGTGATGTCTTGTTACTTCCAATTGATCGAATACTTGATTTGCTTTCCACCACCAATGATGTTTAGTTTGGGTAAATTTTGCCTCTCTGTAGTGTCCATAAAGATCGGGATATAAAGCGTTATTACATTTTCGTATAATGGCCCTAAAATAAAAAACAAATTTTTTTATTAATATTTTAATTTTAATTTAAGAATTATTATTATTAAATTAATGAATTCGGCATCCCGACAATCTAAAGTAATAAAGTGCAATTTTGAAACAAATTTTATGAAAATGTTCAAATTCTTTACAATTTTATCACATTTCGTACGTATTTTCAAAAAATTTATTAAAAATTTGTATTCATTTTATTATTAACTTACTGATCCTTTTTAATATCACGTGGACAATCATCCGGATCTACGCCCGGAAATTCATGTGGATGTGTTTGTATTGAATATGGATAAAATATCTGAAATTAGATAAAAATTAAACTATAAATAGGTGGGATATGTAAACATTGGTTGTTTCCTTCGTTTTCAAGAAAAAAAAAAGATTAGTAGTTCAGGCCAATGTTGTCAGCTATGGCAATTTCTTGCCAAACATGCAAAGAAACAATGATGATCGAACCGCCACCGAGTGCTGCGGCTTGTCACGACTCAAAAATGTTAGCCGACTCAAAAACATTGTCGACAATTTTTATACTTTAAATTACTTTTAGTAAAGAAAAATAAATTAAAAGTTTGAACCTGTTATAAATTTATTGGTTATAGAAATGTACTTCTATAGCATTTTTAACTTAGAAAACAATGCTACCCTTACAAATTAATGTACATATAGTTTTTACGACTGGCAACATTAAATTATTAATTGCAACCCTACAATGCTTAAAATAAAAACATTGTTCAACAAAAACATATTACTGAATATAGTTTTGTTGGAAAAAACAAAAAGAGCATTTTGCTCTTATTAAATTCAAATAATGCTTCTAAGGTTGTATTTCCTAATTTCCAACACATATTTTGGTATACCGAAAACGTTAGCACTATCAGAACTAGTCTTTTCCGCTTCAGGCTCATGTATTAAAGAAAAAAGGGGTCGGTTAAATCCTGCAACTGCAAAGAAACAATTATTTGTTCATAACAACAAAAAATTGTTGAACCATACTTATAAAAATAAATGTTTACGTAACTCCGTAACGTAGTCCAGCATAACTTTTTTAATGTAAGTAATTTAATTAAATTTTTTTAAGTTGTTGCGGGGAAAGATTTTTAAGTATTAACTCCACTAAAAAGACTAAAATTCAATTCAATACTAATGTATTTGCGACAATATTAAACTAATTCTTTGGTATATTTAACCTGAGTTTCGGCTTGTATTTATACATACTTGATTAGCAAAGTTCAAAATATAGCTTATAAAAAGTTTTGTAATTAAATCTGTTGCAAAAATCAAGCAAAATCTTCATTATATTTTTTGTAAAAAAAAGTCACTGGTACCACTGTTTGTTGCAGACATCACACGTATACAAATGTTTACATCAAGTTTTGATTTTACCTTTAAGAATGTGATAGAAACTTTGGTCTACACAGTGATGGATATTTCCATCATCAGTATTTGTCATTCGATGGATCAAATGATGGTCACTGTTCTTGTAGGGAATATATTTATAAAAAAAAAAAAAAAGCATCAATGGCAATGCTGGTTGCTACAGACATCACATGAATGCAAAATTGAAGTTGTCTTTTTCATTAAGAATGTGATAGAAACTGTGCACCAAGCAATGAGGGATATTTTTACCATCAATTATGGTCGTTGTTGTTGTGGGATATAGGTGGTTTATTCCTGACGTCCATAATAGTTAAATGCAGGTTGGCTGGATAGATTTTTATTTGATTTAATTTAAATTTTTTTATTTTTGCATGTTCCAGTTTGTGTGTGGTTTTTTTTTGTTGGTAGTGTTGTTTAACATAATTAAATGTAATAAAGGAAAGACGAGGAGAAATAAATGTGTGCACGTTCTTTATTTGGTTGCTTTTGGTGGTTGTTTTTTGTTTGTTGGTCTGCAAGTGGTTCTCTGTTTTTGTTTTTTTTTTGGCATCTGAAAATAAAAATTTAATAAAAATAAATATAGAGGAATTATTTAAGTTATTATTTAGAAATTAATTGCTGCTTACCATGTGTGTCTTCTTTTTGTTCTGTCGGCTCTTTAGTTTGTATGTGCGGATGTGTATGTATTTTTTTTTATTATACGCATGGTACAGTTGCCAGTACTGTTTGGTAGACTTTTGTTTAGAACAGGGTAATGCCGGAATGAATAAAATTAAAAAAATCAGCAGTGTTTAGTATAGAACATAGTGAGAGGGATTAAGTCAGTTTCAAATTCAAATAAATTTATGAATGAAAACTAAACTCACTCTTTATTATGAGAGCCTGGTAATAGGGAAGTCTTAGACAGTTTTAAATATATTGGATATCAGCAATTAAAACTTTGGAGCTGAAAGGAATGGACAATTTTAAGGAAATTGAATAAGTACATGAATAAGAAAATGATAACATAAAAATTTTTTGCAAGATATGAAAAAAATTGAGAAAACGAAAACATGGCGATTTGGAGGGAAGACAGAAAGATCTAGAAAGAATATGGAAATAAAAGATGGATGGCTGGGCGGGAAAGGTCTTTGGAAAATGTTTGGAAATTTGGTTGAATTCACCACCTACTTGGAAAACAACTAGGTCATTAAGATAGGGAAAATTTCACTGATAGTCATTAGAGTAAAGCAATTTAAAGTGATCAGATCTTAGAAAAATAGTGCGGAAACACGAAGAAAAAAAAAATTTTTTTTACCAATAAATAATTGCAAGAATTTTAATTTGTAAAAATATCCTTATTCTAAAAAAGGAAGAAATTAATAAAAAAATTTTTAAACTTTAAAGAAAAAAAAAAAAACGTAAGGAAAAAGTTATTTATATAGTATAGTGAGTTATTTTGCTAAACTTAGTTTTTGTTTCTCTAAATTTGTAGCTGGCTAGGAGTTTTGTGCGGTGTAAGAAAGTGTGTGAAGAAATTTATTGGCCGGAATTTAATAACTGGATGAGTACCAAGAATACGATGTCCTAGACTTTCTACACCAAAAATCTAGCCAGGTATGGTTTTTTTCTTTATTTTAATAATCTTTTTTGCCGTATATTATGGTCACTTAATGATAACCATCAAAAGTGTATTTTGCCAACAATTGTGAAACTTGTTTTTCATCAAAAGAAGAAAATTAAATTGCTGATGGTAAAAATAAAAGAATAAAAAAAAAAAAATTGCTAAGTCAAGTCTGTATGTAAAAAAAAAAGGATTTAAAAAAAAAATTAAAAAAAAAAAAAAACAAAGAAATAAAAAAAAACTTTAAATTCAGAAAATTTAAAAAAAAAAGTTCAGATACAAGAAAAAAACAGAATTCAAGAAAAAATTTTAAAAATAAAAAAAAAGTCAGTATATATCCTATTTTAACGTAAAAATTGATTGGATCGCGTAACTATAAAAATTTATGTATTTATTTTGT
Source organism: Cistogaster globosa (assembly GCA_937654795.1). Taxonomy (NCBI): domain Eukaryota; kingdom Metazoa; phylum Arthropoda; class Insecta; order Diptera; family Tachinidae; genus Cistogaster; species Cistogaster globosa. Next base: position 13,116,237 of record OW569403.1, on the reverse strand, counting down.
CTCTAGAATTATTAAGGTAAATTAATTTATTGTTTGTAGCAGTACCCTTTTTAGAACGCCTAAAAGAAGCCACGGTTTTTACTAGGTTTTTTTTGTTCCCTATAGCCCGTTAGAGGGCATCATTATCATTGTTTTAATGTAAAAAAACCGGAAGTGAGAATAGTTTGGTTTAATTTGTTTTATTAAGAAAAATAAATTAATTGTGTTTTTTCGAATAGTTTTCTGAAAGAAAAAGTGCGGGAAATCCATTGTCCTAAGGGAGCTCCTTCAGGGTGAGAAATAGACTTTTTCGAGGCGTAATTTTGCACATTGTGTAGTTGATTTAATCTAAAGAGAGAAAAAAATAATAAAACAAATTATTCTTATAGAGAAAAAAACATCTAGGAAGGGTAATAATAATAATTATATATATATATAAAATAGTTAAGATTAACTTTGTGATTTTTTTTTAGTTTAGTTAAGTATCTTGTTGTCAAAATTTGAAAAAAAATAAACAATTTACTTATAAATTTCATGAATTTGTATAGGATTAAGTTTTTTTTAAATAAATATGTATGTGTATGTGAATATGTGAAAAATTGAAATATTATGATTTTGGCTTAAATTAAAGAGGGAGTAGGCTGAAGGTAAGTTAAGGAAAGAGGAATCAGAGAGGAGATGGGTCACAAATGGAATTTGATTACGGGAGATATTTTGTGGCAAGGTTGGGAGGGCAACGCAGGCAGAACATCGGCCTGAAAGGTTTCTTGTTTGTGTGATCGTGTTTGCGATTTTTTTTTTGTGTCATTGAGTATTTTGTTTTGTTGTGGAATTTTTATATTTTTTTGTTTTATGTCGGATACGCGGCTGGTGAGAAGGGTTGGGACCGCCTGAGGAAAAAAGTACGAGCTAGGCCGAAACCTCGCCAGTCCAACCGGTCCGTAACATATATGGCGCCCAATATTTAATGATAGAGACAAGAACGTAGTGTACACGATCTAAATACTACGGAACAACAAAAATAAGTTATCAATACGACTATTTGGAAAATTAGGTATTCCAAAGTTTTCCAAATTGAGTATTTATGGAGCATGTAATTTCAGCTAAACATGTAGCAATAGAAAAATATTTTTTTTAATAGCCCAACGATGAAGTCGGTGACCTGGGAGTAAAATTGTGGTCTTTCTTGTAGCCCTTTTGAAGAGAAGTAAAAAGTCAAACAGGTTGTACAGAGAGGCTACGATCTGCTCCTAGGAAATCGATGAAATCGACCAGTTCAATTTTGAAAAGATAACAATAGCTTAGAATTTAATGTTAAATGTTAGGAAATCTAATTGTATTGTTATCATTTTCTGTTTTATATTAGCTTTTAGTTTCAGTTTTAATAAAAAGGTGTTAGAAAAAGCGAACTTTTTGATAGCCGCCTGTGTGGTAGATTTTGAAGAAACACAGGGTCAGTAGTATTAATGGTCGTTTTTTTTTCAAAACCCCTCATAATCTCATTTCTGAGCAAGTTGCTTAAATGAATGTATAAGGGGATACACCTAAATTTATCTTTAATATTTTTAAATTTGATTGACGTCACACAAATAGGACAAAAATAGTTCTTAACTCTCCGATAGCCATAATTTACCTTCATGCCAAACCCGATGAAACGAATATTAATTCACATACATATTTAAAACAAAAAACAAACAAAAAAACTATCTAAAAATTCAACGTAATTTTTGTTTGGTATTTTGTTTTCCTAAAATTTATTTCTGCGAAATTAGTGATTTTTTGTTTAGAAATCTTATTGTTTTTATTTGAGCTATTTATCTTAATTGTTATTATTATCTTTTATTTTTTTTAATTTATATCTTTTTGGTCAATCTTATTGATTATCGGTTGATTATATCTATTTATTAATTTTATTATTCAATTTAGTTATTTCTATTTTTTTAGAATCATATATATATATATCCATCTACTTATTTTATTTAGTATTTTATTTATCGTTTTTATTATACTTATAACATTATTCTTATATTTTCACACATTTATATTTTTTATTTAACTATTTTTATATTTAATGTTAAATATTTTTTTTTACATTTGTATAATTATTATTTTTGTTTAACTTATCATTTTTTTTTTCATTTATTTTATCCTTTTTTATAATTTATATAATTTTTTTTTTGAGTTGTGTTGTCGAAGAATCAAAAAGCGAAAAAAAAAAAAAACAATATTATATTTTCGTGAATTTGAATTGCTAAGTTGGTTAAGAAGGTGGTGTAGCTAGATTTTACTTTTTTTCTGAAGGTTATGTCCCTAAATACAGGCGACAATAGAAGTAGGAAGAGAGAAAGACAAGTCCAGTTCGACTTAAATAGGTCTACCCCTTTCGCATTTGATAAGACTTATAAATCTAATACCCCCAGTCGGAAAACTAGTGCTAGTAGGATTTTAGATATGAGTCTGCCTCCAAATCAGCCAAACCCGCAATTTTTCGACAAGTCACAGACCATAATCGTTTCACAGGCAAATAGCTCTGCAAAACGGGATATGCAAGAACCAGGCCCAAGTGGATCACGACGACAAACCCAAGAAATGGCCATGGAACAATCTGACTCCATTGGAGTAAACCAGGATGTTTCTTCTCAGGTTAATGAGATTCGGCGACAGATGGCAGAGTTAACAGCTGCTATGGGAAAAATGAGTCTCGTACTTCAGCATACCCAGCAGGAAAACATAAAGCTCCGTGAAGAGATAATGCCAAATAAAATAAAAAGAAGTAGTAATACCAGCCAGCCAATAGATACATCATCTATGAGCTCCAACAATACTTCAAGAGATTCCTTAGCAAATGTAGACACAAATCATTCAAATAGTTACAAACGAATACGTATTGACCAATGGGGATTGGAATTTGATGGCAATACCAATAAGCTTGCTGTCGAAGATTTTGTTTTCCGCGTTGAGCGCTTACAAAGGCAGTATAATGTCTCTTGGGATGAAGTTCTTGACAATTTTCATCTCTTTGTAAAAGGAGTTGCTGAAAAGTGGTATTGGTTATTTATCAAAACAAACTACGTAACAGAATGGACCACTTTAAAAGAAGCACTCTTAAAACAATATCAATCGACAAGATCTAGTTTCGAATTAATGAGTGATATTGTAGAAAGGAAACAACAGCCTGGCGAAGGGATTGACGCTTTTTTCTTCGCAATGACTCAGATGCGATCGCGGCTCGAGATATCAATGCCCGAAAGAGAAATGGTTAAGCTAATTAAGAAGAATCTCAGGGATGACCTTCGAAGCCGCGTGTATCCAATCGCAGTAAACTCAGTAGAAGAATTGAGGCAAGAATGTGTCGAGGCTGAGAAGATTTTTTGCCGGAAAGACCAGAAGAATATATCATCTGTCCCAGGATCTCGTTATACAAGACAAGTAAATGAAGTTTATGAAAAAGCAGTTGGTAAAGTAGTTGACTTACCTGAGCCGTACGAAGAAGTGGCTGCTTTAGAAGCGGGCAGCTCTAAAAATCAATTCTTTAAAAATCCACTGATATGCTGGAATTGTCATAAACATGGCCACATGTTTATGGATTGCCCATCCCCAGAAAGAGCGTTGTTTTGTTATAGATGCGGCAAGCCTGATGTTAAATCGCCGAATTGCATAAGTTGCCAGTCAAAAAACTTATCCAAGAGCGTGGTGACAGCAGGGAACCAGCGTTCCATGGAGATTTTGCCTGCAAATCAATTGTAAAACCGAAACATAAATTCAATTTAGTAGAAATAGTAAAGAGTTTCAACAAATTTATTCCCCAAAAGCGCCACACTTATACGCTTGAAGAAAGAAAAACTAATTATGAGAAGGTCAAAAATAGAATTTTTAATGAAGAAATAACAATGAAAAAATTAGACCGTATAAGGAAAATAAGAAATAAATTTAGAGAGAAAAGAAAGAAACGGAAACTAGTTATAGAAGCCATAAGAACCGCGAATAAGTGCAATGACCCTCGTATTTTTGCTAATATTTTCATAGGTGGCCATTGTGTAAAAGGATTGCTAGACACAGGAGCTTCGGTTAGTTTACTTGGTAAGGGTTGCAGAGAGTTAATAGATAAGCTAGGTGTTAGTATAAAACCAATATTTTCAGTAATTTCTACAGCAGATGGCAAAGAGCACAGATTACTGGGAACGGTTGAATTAGAGGTTGAATATAAAGACATATTAAGTAAGATAGTGTTCTATTTATGCCCAGATTTAGGACAGGAAGCATACCTGGGAGTTGATTTTTGGAGAATGTTTAATCTGGCCCCAGAAATTTTTCAAGTAGAGGAACTAGACGTTGAGAAAATACAAGAAGATTTTAAAGTAACAGATCATAGGTCGCATCCTCATGTACTTAGTGAGGAACAACAGAAAAAGTTAAACGATGTTATTGATTTGTTCCCGGCATTTGAGAAAATTGGTTTAGGTTGTACTTCTCTTGAGACACACACCATAAAGTTGATAGATGGTGCAGTACCTTTTAAGGACCGTCACTACCCATTATCTCCAGCAGTACAGGATATTGTGTATAAGGAAATTGAAAATATGCTTAAACTAAACGTAATAGAGGAAAGCGAGAGTCCTTGGTCGAATAGAACCACAGTGGTGAGAAGACCAGGTAAAAATAGGTTCTGTCTTGACGCTAGGAAACTAAATAAAATTACAATTAAAGATGCGTACCCTTTGCAGAAAATAGATGGTATTTTAGGCAGAATTGACGAAACTTATTTTATAAGCAGTGTCGATTTAAAATTTGCTTTTTGGCAGATTGAACTTGAGGAAGAGTGCAGGCCCTTTACAGCGTTCACCGTAGCAGGTCGGCCACTCTACCAATTTCGCGTAATGCCGTTTGGACTATGCAACGCGGCACAGCGACTTTGTCGATTAATGGACAAGGTTGTACCGCAAAAACTCAAGGAAAATGTCTTTATATACCTTGACGATCTTTTAGTGATTTCTGACTGTTTTGAAAAACATTTAAAAATTTTAGAGGAGGTGGCTACCTGTTTAAAAAGAGCGAATTTGACAATAGGCCTACAAAAATCGCAGTTTTGTTTCCGGCAGTTAAAATACTTAGGCTTTGTTATTGGTGATGGATGCTTAAAAACAGATCCGGAAAAAGTACGTGCGATTAAAGAAATTAGAGTACCAAAATCGCCCCGTGAAGTGCGCAGCTTTTTGGGAACGGCCGGATGGTATCGCCGTTTTATAAAGGATTTCGCTGCAATTTCTGCTCCCTTGACAGATACCTTAAAAAAAGCAAAAAAATTTGAAATGACGGTTGAAGCAATAGAGGCTTTTGAAAACCTGAAGAAAGCATTGACATCAGCACCCGTGCTTAAGCATCCAGATTTCAGCAAAAGGTTTTGGATTCAATGCGATGCTTGTGATTACGGAATCGGTGCTGTCTTGTACCAACTGAATGAAAGAAATGAAGAACATCCAATAGCTTTTTATAGCCAGAAATTGAACGCATGCCAGAGGAATTATAGTGTGACGGAAAAGGAATGTTTAGCGGCGGTAATGGCAGTAAAAAAATTCCGTCCCTATGTCGAAATGATGCCGTTCACGATAGTGACAGACCACGCCAGCCTTAAGTGGCTTATGTCATTAAAGGATTTGACGGGACGACTAGCCCGGTGGTCACTACAGTTGCAGGCATACGATTTCGACATAGAGCACAGGAAAGGATCTGACAATATTGTAGCCGACATGCTTTCCCGTTCACAGGAGAAAAATTTTAGTGCCGAAGAAGTTAATATAGAGGAGTTATTCGACTTTGAAACAACTGAATTTCAGAGTGATGAATATTTAGATTTGATCCAACACATAAACGAAAATAAAGATAGACTACCAGATTTGATAGTTGAAGATGGTTACGTATTTAAAAGGGTAGATTTTGATCGTGGTGATGAGACAGAGAGCCAATGGAAAATATGGATTCCACCCAATATCACCCAAGCTGTTATAGAAAAAGCTCATTCAAGTTTAACTGCAGCGCATGGTGGAATTACAAAAACATTAGAGAAGCTAAAAAGATTCTTTTATTGGCCAAAAATGCCTACTCAGGTCAGGGCATACATCAAAAACTGTCAGACTTGCAAAGAGATTAAGCCATCAAACCAAAATCTCCGGCCAGAGATTGGAAACCAAGTCATTACAGATCGACCATTTCAGAAGTTATATTTGGACTTTTTAGGCAAGTATCCAAGGTCTAAAGGTGGTAACTCGTACGTGTTTATAGTGCTGGATCACTTCTCTAAATATACTTTTCTTAAAGCTATGAGAGAAGCAACCGCTGGTAATGTCGTAGAGTTTTTGACTCACGAAATTTTTCACAAATTTGGTGTTCCAGAGATTATACACACCGATAATGGAGTCCAGTTCACTTCAAAAAGTTTTCAGAATTTACTTAGCACCTACAAAATACAACACATAAAAACACCTGTGTATCAACCAAGTAGCAACGCATCAGAACGCGTAAATCAAAGTATTTTGTCAGCAATAAGAGCGTATTTAGGAGAAGATCACCGCGATTGGGATCTGTATTTATCGGAAATTGATTGTGCTTTGCGTAATTCATTTCACAGCGCTACGGGTTTTACACCTTTCTTTGCGTTGTTCGGCTACCACATGTTTTCTAGTGGGGCTGATTATAAATTAGCTAGAAAACTTAAATCAATTTCTGATCATCGAATTCTAGCAAAGCCAAATGAACGCCTGGAACTTATTAGAAATCAGATAAAGGAGAATATGACGAAGGCGTACGAGAAAAGTGCGGAAAATTATAACCGAAGAGCCAGAATAGTTAAATTTGTACCAGGACAGGAGGTCTACCGTCGAAACACAGTACAAAGTAATTTCGGTAAAAACATAAACGCGAAATTTTGCCGAAAGTTTCTGAAGTGTAGAGTGTCCCGACCTGTAGGTAACAATATTTACGAGCTCGAAACGTTGGACGGAAAGACAATTGGTCTTTATCACGTTAAAGATATTAAAGTTTAAATTGCTAAGTAATTATTTCAAATTAAACATTAGTTTAAGTTGAAATTTTTAAAAGTGCAATATTAGGACGTAAGATAGTGATTATTTTATTTTAAATTTTACTAAATATTTGTTGTGTTGTCCTAATATTTCATACTTTAAGCAATTTTTCCTTTAAGATCTGTGATAATAGTACCTGATAGATATAGTTTTCGAGTAAGCAACTAGTTCACATACCTGTTTTTACTTTCCTTTGTGCAATATTAGTTTTAGGTAAATCTTGAGATTCATCGGTGATAAAATTTTTTTTCTGTGATGTCCTTTTTTTTTTTTTAGCGCCGTAGAATTTTGTGCAATAATCCTATGTGATAGTCTGTTTTGAAGATGGTAAGTCTAAAAAGGTAAAGAGTAAAATGACCCAACAAGTAAACTCTTATAGGATATATGAATAGCAAGAATACTTCCCGTAAAAAAACATAGCCCTAGTTAATTTCGAACCGTAGTAAACATTTTTATTTTCTAAATTATTTTATTTATAATAATAAAGTATTTTAGAAAAGTTTTCCCATCGCTGGAACAGCCATAACCCATGGAGAAGAGTGATAGAGGCGTTGCCCATTATGAAGAAAAAGATCTGAAATGATTAGAAGAAAGTAATGAGAAAAATTTTTATGTGATTTGAAATGAGAAATTTAAATTTAAATGTATTTTATTTTAGCCTCAAAAGCTTAATACTTTTGCGGGCGTTCGAATTTATGTGTTGCACTGTAAGTGCCCAATTGGTACCGAAGCCAATTACAAGAATTATTTAAAGAGATCTTTTATTCTTGGGTAGCCACTACAACTTTTCTTTCGTGAGAAAAGTTTAAATGTTGGCTTATGTTTTAGACCGATGAGGAAGTTTCCGACTCTGAAATACTAGGAGGTAGACGATTTAGAAAGTGATAGGGAAGAGTGAAGTTGGAAGTATGTACGAATGTAGATGCACAGAGCCCGGCTAAAGTTTGGTAGAGTTATGAGACAATCTCAGGGTGTGAGAGTTCCCCACGTTGGGCACATAAAAAGGCATGATAATAAAGCACATATTCCGCACACCGTTTCCTACTTCGTGCACTCGTACGATTCGGAGTTTTGTTGCGGGGAAAGATTTTTAAGTATTAACTCCACTAAAAAGACTAAAATTCAATTCAATACTAATGTATTTGCGACAATATTAAACTAATTCTTTGGTATATTTAACCTGAGTTTCGGCTTGTATTTATACATACTTGATTAGCAAAGTTCAAAATATAGCTTATAAAAAGTTTTGTAATTAAATCTGTTGCAAAAATCAAGCAAAATCTTCATTATATTTTTTGTAAAAAAAAGTCACTGGTACCACTGTTTGTTGCAGACATCACACGTATACAAATGTTTACATCAAGTTTTGATTTTACCTTTAAGAATGTGATAGAAACTTTGGTCTACACAGTGATGGATATTTCCATCATCAGTATTTGTCATTCGATGGATCAAATGATGGTCACTGTTCTTGTAGGGAATATATTTATAAAAAAAAAAAAAAAGCATCAATGGCAATGCTGGTTGCTACAGACATCACATGAATGCAAAATTGAAGTTGTCTTTTTCATTAAGAATGTGATAGAAACTGTGCACCAAGCAATGAGGGATATTTTTACCATCAATTATGGTCGTTGTTGTTGTGGGATATAGGTGGTTTATTCCTGACGTCCATAATAGTTAAATGCAGGTTGGCTGGATAGATTTTTATTTGATTTAATTTAAATTTTTTTATTTTTGCATGTTCCAGTTTGTGTGTGGTTTTTTTTTGTTGGTAGTGTTGTTTAACATAATTAAATGTAATAAAGGAAAGACGAGGAGAAATAAATGTGTGCACGTTCTTTATTTGGTTGCTTTTGGTGGTTGTTTTTTGTTTGTTGGTCTGCAAGTGGTTCTCTGTTTTTGTTTTTTTTTTGGCATCTGAAAATAAAAATTTAATAAAAATAAATATAGAGGAATTATTTAAGTTATTATTTAGAAATTAATTGCTGCTTACCATGTGTGTCTTCTTTTTGTTCTGTCGGCTCTTTAGTTTGTATGTGCGGATGTGTATGTATTTTTTTTTATTATACGCATGGTACAGTTGCCAGTACTGTTTGGTAGACTTTTGTTTAGAACAGGGTAATGCCGGAATGAATAAAATTAAAAAAATCAGCAGTGTTTAGTATAGAACATAGTGAGAGGGATTAAGTCAGTTTCAAATTCAAATAAATTTATGAATGAAAACTAAACTCACTCTTTATTATGAGAGCCTGGTAATAGGGAAGTCTTAGACAGTTTTAAATATATTGGATATCAGCAATTAAAACTTTGGAGCTGAAAGGAATGGACAATTTTAAGGAAATTGAATAAGTACATGAATAAGAAAATGATAACATAAAAATTTTTTGCAAGATATGAAAAAAATTGAGAAAACGAAAACATGGCGATTTGGAGGGAAGACAGAAAGATCTAGAAAGAATATGGAAATAAAAGATGGATGGCTGGGCGGGAAAGGTCTTTGGAAAATGTTTGGAAATTTGGTTGAATTCACCACCTACTTGGAAAACAACTAGGTCATTAAGATAGGGAAAATTTCACTGATAGTCATTAGAGTAAAGCAATTTAAAGTGATCAGATCTTAGAAAAATAGTGCGGAAACACGAAGAAAAAAAAAATTTTTTTTACCAATAAATAATTGCAAGAATTTTAATTTGTAAAAATATCCTTATTCTAAAAAAGGAAGAAATTAATAAAAAAATTTTTAAACTTTAAAGAAAAAAAAAAAAACGTAAGGAAAAAGTTATTTATATAGTATAGTGAGTTATTTTGCTAAACTTAGTTTTTGTTTCTCTAAATTTGTAGCTGGCTAGGAGTTTTGTGCGGTGTAAGAAAGTGTGTGAAGAAATTTATTGGCCGGAATTTAATAACTGGATGAGTACCAAGAATACGATGTCCTAGACTTTCTACACCAAAAATCTAGCCAGGTATGGTTTTTTTCTTTATTTTAATAATCTTTTTTGCCGTATATTATGGTCACTTAATGATAACCATCAAAAGTGTATTTTGCCAACAATTGTGAAACTTGTTTTTCATCAAAAGAAGAAAATTAAATTGCTGATGGTAAAAATAAAAGAATAAAAAAAAAAAAATTGCTAAGTCAAGTCTGTATGTAAAAAAAAAAGGATTTAAAAAAAAAATTAAAAAAAAAAAAAACAAAGAAATAAAAAAAAACTTTAAATTCAGAAAATTTAAAAAAAAAAGTTCAGATACAAGAAAAAAACAGAATTCAAGAAAAAATTTTAAAAATAAAAAAAAAGTCAGTATATATCCTATTTTAACGTAAAAATTGATTGGATCGCGTAACTATAAAAATTTATGTATTTATTTTGTCTCTAGAATTATTAAGGTAAATTAATTTATTGTTTGTAGCAGTACCCTTTTTAGAACGCCTAAAAGAAGCCACGGTTTTTACTAGGTTTTTTTTGTTCCCTATAGCCCGTTAGAGGGCATCATTATCATTGTTTTAATGTAAAAAAACCGGAAGTGAGAATAGTTTGGTTTAATTTGTTTTATTAAGAAAAATAAATTAATTGTGTTTTTTCGAATAGTTTTCTGAAAGAAAAAGTGCGGGAAATCCATTGTCCTAAGGGAGCTCCTTCAGGGTGAGAAATAGACTTTTTCGAGGCGTAATTTTGCACATTGTGTAGTTGATTTAATCTAAAGAGAGAAAAAAATAATAAAACAAATTATTCTTATAGAGAAAAAAACATCTAGGAAGGGTAATAATAATAATTATATATATATATAAAATAGTTAAGATTAACTTTGTGATTTTTTTTTAGTTTAGTTAAGTATCTTGTTGTCAAAATTTGAAAAAAAATAAACAATTTACTTATAAATTTCATGAATTTGTATAGGATTAAGTTTTTTTTAAATAAATATGTATGTGTATGTGAATATGTGAAAAATTGAAATATTATGATTTTGGCTTAAATTAAAGAGGGAGTAGGCTGAAGGTAAGTTAAGGAAAGAGGAATCAGAGAGGAGATGGGTCACAAATGGAATTTGATTACGGGAGATATTTTGTGGCAAGGTTGGGAGGGCAACGCAGGCAGAACATCGGCCTGAAAGGTTTCTTGTTTGTGTGATCGTGTTTGCGATTTTTTTTTTGTGTCATTGAGTATTTTGTTTTGTTGTGGAATTTTTATATTTTTTTGTTTTATGTCGGATACGCGGCTGGTGAGAAGGGTTGGGACCGCCTGAGGAAAAAAGTACGAGCTAGGCCGAAACCTCGCCAGTCCAACCGGTCCGTAACAAAGTATTAAACTTGCAACTTTATTTGTAATATCTACTTCTTTCAATTTAAAAGAATAAAAACAAAAACGTAAGAAAGTTTGTTTATTTTTGTTGTTTTCCTAACACAATATACAAGAAAGGCCGGGGCACATAGAATCCGTCATTTGACAAAATCAACTAAAGTCAAAGTACTCGTAACGACGGATGAGGTTGGCACAATGAATACTTTGCTGACGGATGTTAAATCAAAGTTTGCTCTCTATTTTTATTCACTTTAAAATTTAATTTGTATTTTATTCACTTGTTAATTTAATTAAATATTTATTTTATTGTTTGCCACCATAATTGTTTTATTAAAATCACAAAACACAATTGAAACACAGGGAGTTAAAAGAAAACAGAAAAAGAAGCAGTTGATAATTGTCAAAGTATTCAACATACATACGTCAAAAGTTAAAAGTTCACCAACTATCGTACTTTGCTTTGACGGACACGTATTGATTGTGGCAACGCTCATAAGAAAACATCTATTTTAACTGATTGTCAGTTGAATTTGTCAAAGTTTAACGTATGACGGATTCTATGTGCCCCGGCTTGAACTTCTTGATAATCGGCTTTAGCCGACTTACAGCCGACAATTTCTTGCTCCGCCGCCGGGTTTTTATCACGACTTCTTTCTCTGCAAACGTGGCGATAAAAAATCTTTTTTGGCGTTAAAAATTAAAAATGGTGTAAGGCAATATTTCTGGAGGTATTTCAAATACCTGGCGAAATTTTTGGCAGTTTTTTAAGGTTTTGTCTACGAATGTGAAAAGACTGCTGTGTAATAGAAACGCGGGTTGAACAATATATCGTCATGTTAGAGTCGTTAGTTTCTTTGTAACTGGTGAGTAAAAATTTCGTGTATCATTTATGAAAGTTTTGTCTTTTGTATACCGTTTCAGAGGGAAAGAGTTTTACGTTTGGTTTAAGAAAGAGGCCGTTGGTTGATTTGCAAAATTCTAGCTTAAGCGACTTTTGATTAAACTAAGAATGGCCTTCAAATTATAGTAAAATCCAAATCGAGTAGGGGCCAAATTACGGCATTCAATATCGATCGAAATTTCTATAGGATTTAAATTAAAATTTCGTTCGATATCGAATGCCGTTATTTGCTCTAAGGTTTTTATAAGTTTTCAAAAATTTAGATTTTTCTTTTCGCAAATATTTGAATACCTCTGCATTATTTTAAGCAAATTTGAGCAGACATCGAGGCAATTGTTAGTTTTTATGGACCTAATTTTAAGACTTTTATTATTGTAAAAATATCTACCAGATAAGAATGTGTGGGACCAATATAAAATAGACCGAGCAATATTTCAAAAAAAAAAAAAAAATATAAAATTAAAACCGCAAACTGGCACTTATGACAAAAGTTCTTTCAAAAGTTCCAAAATTATAAACAAAATCGTTGTAGGGCAAATATTTGAATTTTTAGGAAAGAATTCTTTAACATTTTTAGGACTTTTTGAAAGACTCTTTTTTACATTTTAAATGAAAATGCTCATTGTTCCAAAAAAATCGCAAACTTTATTAAAAAAAATCGCTTAATAATCCAAAAATTACGGAAAAATTCGGGAAGTGCTCAGGAAAAAATTATTTTCTTTTTTTGCTTCTATTGACAAGTATTAAAAAATTAAAAAAAAAATATTTAAATTTTGAGAGAAAATTTTTGGTAATTTTTTATCGTTAGGACAATCAAGACAAGTTTCAGCGTTGCATTTGCAACGAATATTCTAAAAAATTTATTGGTCGTAAGCTGCATTATATAAGTTACCAAAATGAAGGGGTAAATGATCTAAAAATGTCTCATAGAGTTATTAAATGGTTTTACGTGCCTGATGGCATAGGGAGCTCGTCTTAAGGAAAACACAAATCTGCCGGCAATGTCAAATTCAAGCAGAAATAACTATCGACCATGGCTCAAGCAGACCTATTTTTAAAGAAGTATATACATATTTTCAAATGAGACCCTCCAGGCTATATTCTTGCACAACAAGTGACGAAATAACCAACCATCAGTGTGAATATGTGCTTCATCGCCCTTGATGATTTTTAGATACAATCAGCAATAAATGTTATTCAACGTTTGCGAATATTTTATATAAAATTTAGAAATACAAAATATAATTCATTCGCCTGCTATTTGTTTGCGAATAGATAAAAAAATAATAAAATGTGTGCATTTTGGTATAAAAGTTTGTTTTGCAATTAACTCACCTGCATAACTTTACAAAAGTCTATACTCTGCACTAAATCATTAATATCTTCATCATAAAAATCATGTGAAAATATTAAAAGAACTTTAGAAATATCACGAGCCTGAGCCAGACTCACGATCAAATGGCGTAGGTATGTAATACGAGTATGAACCTGCAAATGGCAAATAATTTTAAAGTTGAAATTGTTTTTTTTTTTAAATTAAGTTGATCGACTTACTTGTACTACAATTATCACAGAATCATTTTGTAACGGACCAAAGGTGTATTCATTTAAAACTAATTGATTTTCATTATATTTGGCAATTTGTCGTTTAATCTCGGTTATATTTGGTGGATGATATAAATCGACAAAACTAACAGAACCGCCAGCACCATTCAATAAAGTACCATTATGTTGTACTAAATTTATAATAAAATAATTAAATATGAAATTTTGTTAAAAAAAATGAAGTAAAAAACTAAGTAATTTATTTTAACGATAAAATTTTCTTTAAATTATTTAATTAATTTTGTAATTAAAAAAAATTTTGTGATAATGATGTAAAGAAATTTTTAATAAATACAAAATAACGTGAAAATAATAAATAATTTATTGTATTGATTAAAATTTTATTTTGGGTGATTAAATCGTTTATTGATTTAATTATATATTTTTCTTAACTTTAAAGATTTTTTAAGGTTAATTAATTGAATTTTTTTTATTGTTTTTTAAAGAACCATTTCTTTTAAATCCAAATGCCCTCTACTTTGAATTGTTCCTCGAATGAATTAATTAATTAATAAACGGCGATATCCATTGAACGATGTTCGTCTGTCCACCTGTCTGTCCGGCTAGCGTTAAAATCAATTTTGCCAAGGCACTATATGAGCTAATAAAAGTTTAAATACGCTAATAGATCAGATATAGTTTCGAAAATTTTGCTATTGAAAATCAGCCAGATCGGTACATGTCCTTCGGAGCCGCGGGCAAAACACCACGGCTGCCTTCAATTTGTTCATATTTGAAACAAATTTAGTTATGTGAAGTAATTCTTATAAAGAAAAAAAATATATGGGACGATAAAGAATAAAAAATAAGAAAAGAACATAAAAAAAATAAAATGGCGCTCGCCCATATTTTCCGAGTTATGGGCCTTTAAGCTTTTCATAGAAAAGTGCGAGTGTCAATATGGTCAATATGGGTATCACTTAAAAGCTTTTAAAGGGACCTTTCTGGAAATACTTAAATTCAAAAATATGCTTAACCCATTAATGGCCAATAAAATTAAAAAAAAAAATTTTTTTTCATGTTTTTTAATTCTCTCTCACTTCACTAAACTAGATTTAATATATGATGAAGGGTATATAAGATTCGGTATATCCGAACACTCTTACTTATTTAAAGTTGCATTTAATGCCAATAATTTTAAGCATTTTTGCTGTTTAATTGATACTCATTTTTGTAGTTGTTTGTGTGGTTAAGCCATTTTGTTTAACCAGCTGGCGAATCCTAAACTTTTGCCTAGAGATACAAATTTCATCAAATTTCACCGAGAGATATGATGATAACCAGAAAAATATTACAAAATTTAGCATTAACAGAGTAACCAACTTTTTGTTTAATTGTTTTTAGACAAAAAAATAACGATTTAATCACACACTTTCACGAATAACAAAAGACATCAAAAATTGAGGTTATAAAAACCTTTTTTATCACTCACACGTATGAGTGATTATTCTTTAAAGTGTCGCTTCTGTGTAAAAATTATTAAGAAAAAAACAAACAGATTTCATTTAAACTTACAATTAGCAGCTAAAGTTTGATTACGAGTCTTTGGTGTTAGAAATTTATGAAATACAGATGGCACCATTGACAGTATGGCATCAACTGAATCATTTGTGGGTTCAGTCAACAAAGGATCACGAGACTCAGCTAAAATATTTAGTGGTTTGTAAAAAAATTTATTTAAAAAAATTAAAGTTAAAAAATGTAGCGGCTTTAAATTAATAGATAATTACTTACGAAAATTAAAAGCATGTAATTGTAGAAATAAAAATATTACTAAAGTTATCACAATTATTCCACGTATGTAATAAGTATTACGTTTACGATGCATTGTCCCCGTATTTGGAAGGGGCAAAGGTATTCGTCGACCTTTCGCACGAAAAATATAAATTTCAAAAATTAATTAAAAAAATTAAAAATGTTTGAATTTAGATTTTATCAAATTTTTAAAATACTTACCTCGCATGCTGTATAAATATTGAGGGGGACTTGCTTTTTGGTTGATCGGTTTCTTACTACTAACGTATCATTTTGTCTGTAAGAAAACATTTAAGTGAAATATTAATAACTTGTATTTAAATTCTTTGAAATTCTTAAACAAATAAACTCTTATCTCTTTTAGTTTTTTATAACAGTTGTTGTTTTCAACTAAAGCCTAATAAATGATGGAGGGAACCTAAATATCATAAAGGGTTTCTCTGTTTAGTATACTATTTCTTTAATAGAAGTAATTTGGAATTTAACACCTTTGATGTACAGAAAAAATTATGAAGAATTTATTTTTTTGAACAAATATTTGTTTGAAGTTAGTTTTAAGTTTAATTACTGTTTCAATTGATTTTATGAATTTTGTTGTTAAGTTTTTAATTTCTTTTTGTGTTTAAGCAACCTATACAAGACATGTTTTTTACATCTGACTTTTTAACTGTGTGAGTCACAAAAGTACATGAACATTTATGTCTGATATTAATATTATTTGTTTACAATAGCTGATCAGCTCACATATTTAATTAGAATTGTTTTTTGATAAAAGTGATTTTTTGAAAAAATTGATTCAAAAACTAAAACAATTGAATTGTGAATTCAATTATTTCAAAAAACAAAAAATAATCAAAGAAAAAAAATTAAATTTCCTTTTTTAATTAATTCGCTTTTTCACGATACAGATATCCAAAACGTTCATATCCAAAATGGCTTGTTGCCGTCTTAAGATATTTTTGTGTGCGTTGCGGAATTATTGAAGACTTGTCAATTTTAATTATCTTTTTTTACTCCAAATATGAAGAAGGTTAGATTGCATTGAATAATGATACAGAATTTACATAATTCTTATCAAATAGTTAAAAGAAATTTCAGATTTTGGCCATATAAAATATAACCTTCTGCCGGCTAATGCTACCGCCAATGGTCAACCGGCGTTGATTGTTTTCATACGGCATAGATTTTTGGCAATACTTTTTAGAATTATAAAAAACAGCTGATGTCAGATGGCTTGTCTGATCAAAATAGAACACGTTCGAAACGAAATTTTGTCAGATGACTTTTCACATGTATTTTACAGAAGCATCAGCCCTACACGACATGTATGTGTTTTACAGTGGGAAATTTGACATGTCATATGTAAAAAACACTTCGTGTGTGGGCAGCTTTACTAACTAATATATATTATATATCTCTTGCTCAGTTCGTTTGTTTGTTTGTGCGTCAATCACGGCTAAATGACTAAACTGATTTTAATCAGATTTGAAACACGTGTAAATATTTATCCTTATGATAAAATAGAGTATTTAAACTTTCAAGTAGCGGATCAGCAGAGAAAAAATTTCCTCTTTTACCGGAATTTTGAAGTGTCTGATTCGATAAAAAAAACTATTTTATTTTTAATGAAATTCGAAAATTAGATAAATCCTCAACTATAAGGTCGAATACAAAATATTTGTTTCCAAAGCTAGGATCCAGATATCTACTTAAAAATTTAGCAAGAGGAAGGGTAAGTGGAAGAAAAAAAAAACCCGCTAAATCGATTTTAATCAAAAGCGAATTTAAGAATATTTAAAATAATAATAAATCCTGAACGATAAGGTCCAATTGGCAAAAGGAAATCTGTTTAAACTTCTATATTAAGATGCATAATCAAATTAAAAACTGGCTTTGAATATTGGTCGTGGTACGATTATTCTCATTGGGGTAGCGACACGCACCAGGATTATCTAATACTTAGTGAAGTCGATTGAGCGATTTCCGTCTGCCCGTCCGAATTCGGGTTAAAATAAACTTCGCCAAGGCACTAGATGAGCTAGAGAAAATTTTAAAACACCAATCGATCTGACATAGTTTCGAAAATGTTGCTAATGAAAATCAGCATGATCGGTTTATGTTCTTCGAGGCAGCGGGTAAAACACTACGCCTGCCTCTAATTTTTCCAAAGCTTTTGGAACAATAAACACATAGGGAATTAAAAAAATAAAATAAAAAAACGTCAAGTGATAAAATTGGCGGTCGCCCGTATTTTCCGAGTTTTGGGCTTCAGAAATTTTCATAAAAAAGTTCGATTGTCAATATGGGTATCATTTCAAAGCTTTTAAAGAGATCTTTCAGGAAATACAAAAAATTAAAAAAAAATGAATTGATGAAGGGTAAATATGATTCGACAAAGCCGACTTTAGCATTCTTACTAGTTTTCCATCACTTGTTTTTTGCGAGCAACCACACACTACGTTTGTTATAATAAAAATGCTATTTGCAAATAAAATACTATAAGTCAATTTTACTCTCTTAAGTCAGAGTTCTAAAATACTACGAATGATAAATATATCTTATTATTTGATCAAACTATCAATTTCATGAAAAAAGAATAAGACAAAAAATGAGCCTTCGAATTTATTAAGTTAAATTTCTTTTAGCATTTTACTTCCATCACTTAAGTTATTCATTTTTCTTTTCATTCGTTTTTTTCCATACTGTAGGTGGGTAAAAGAAAATATCAACATTAGAGTATGTATGTATGAGTGCATAATAATGTATGGATGAATGGTTGGAGACTTGTATTCAAAACCTAAATTTCTTTGACATCCACTTGTTACAAAAAAAGATTTAGATTTAATTCTCATACTACAAGTATTTTATGCACAAATCACTAAAAGAAATCAAAAGTAGTTTTCTTTTATTTATTTTTCTATTATGGAAAACGTTTATAATTTATTTTTCTAAGTATTTATAAAACGAAATAAATAAAAAAAAATATATGCAAAAACAATTAAAAAAAATATTTATCAGACACGACTAATACCACACACAAGTTATAATCCGGATAATACATATTTATATTTATAGAGTGAATGAAAGGTAAATTTAATTTTTTCAACGGGCTTTAAAAATAGAAGGAGGTTATCAATTCGAGTGAATGTTGCTTTTTTATGTTTTGGCCTACACAACTTAGTCATTTCTGCACCGATTTTAAATATTTTTTTATAATTTGATAGACTATGCTTGAAGATTGGTCTCGTTTAAAAAACAGTTCATAGTCTTAAAAATAAAAGGGTGTCCCCTTACAACATACATGTTTTTTAAGTGTATTATGAACCGTAAAGCGCACTTTTTTAATATTAAAAAAAAAATTCTATAGCTCCCAATAGCAAAACGTAATACAAAAATAAATCTAAAAATTAAAGGGTGTCCTCACAGGAGACGTAAATTGACTTAAATGCCCCTTTCTTTTGATCCATTATAGACAAACGCTTAAAAATTGACAGGATGTCGATAACTATGACCAGTATAATAACAAGTATAAACATTCAAAATTATAGATTAAAGGGTGTTCCAAAAGTTTATGTAATTTGATGTATGTGGCCAATTTTTTGAACCGTTATAGACAGACAGCTTAAATTTCCGAAGAACCTGTATAAGTAAGTCAGCAGGTATAAAATTTTTATTAAGAAATTAAAGGGTGTTCCTATATTTGAAGTAAATTGGCCTATATGGCTCTATCGTTTAAACCGTTATATACAATCACTTGAAAATTAAATGGAATGTCCACTACTTTGGTATATTAAGAAGCATAAATATTTAAAATTATAAATTATAGGGTGTTACAATAGTTGCCGTTATTGCTAAAAAAATTTTTTAATCTGCATTCATATTTTGTTCTACGACATATATAAAAACTTGACGCAATCTTTCTCGAATATAATATAATTAATGATAATTACCGGCCTAAAGAAATATGATTTTAAGTTTGTTTTAAAGTCGCTTTTTTTGCAAGAATTATTTGCATTTCTATATTCGCGAGGATTAACCCAGTGGTATTCCTTAGTATTCTTGAACTCTATTCAAAATTTTTCGCGGAATAGTTTAGGGCACTGCCTTTATCTTGCCTTCCACTCCAACGTGTTTAGGAAACCCATAACCTTATCCACGTTGCATAATTAATTTCATTTTATACGTCTTTCACAAATTATCTTGGAGGTAAAAACACACGAACCAAGTGCTTTAATGATGACAGGAAATGATTTTTTTTTTATTCTTTTATTTCCATACGAACAGTAGAATTTTCGCGTTTCTGTTTGTAACTCAATCGATCTAAAAAGCCATGGAATTAAATAATTGCAATTATAGTTTTAGTGGCTGGTGTTAAAATGATTAAAAAATTAATTGATTTTTAAATGTAAATCAGTAAAAACAATTTCAGAAACTCACGCAAGTTGTAAAATCTTGCTAAAGTTGGAGAATCTTGGTAGCACCTGTCTATTTTTGACTCACTGTCTGGATTTTTATATCACTTTTTATAAGTTTAATTAATCTTGCAACACCGCACTGCCAAAAAACACGTCTTTTCTTTTTCTCATGTTGTTGCTTACGCTGTTTTTTTTTTTAATCTGGTTCAATTTTTCTTTTTATACGTTCAAAATTAATATCACATTTTTTAAAAATATGATCTGATCTTGCGTGACATACGGGGTTTCTTATTCAAATGTAAATAATTTTTTTATTTTCAAAAGAGAAACCTTCAATGTTTAGTGGGATTTAAATGTGACGCACCTTACAAAAAAACGAGAGAAACCTTGAAAGTTAAGGTATGTATGTATATCAGACATAATCTACTTCATAAAAAAGATATAGATAAGATAATTTTACAATAACTTATATATTTGTAGCTAAATATTTTTTCCGTTTTTTATTAAAAGCCTCTGTTACAAACAAAACAAACAAATTTTTATTTTACTAAAATTGAAAACAATTGAACAAATAACTCCGGATTTCATTAAATGTGAAAGAACACTTCTTTCGCATGTTCGTATTGAGAACAAAATATAAAAAATCTGTGTTTGTTTTTAATATAAACATGAGAAAGAAGTATTCGTTCGCATTAAGAGAAACGGGCAGTAAGAATATGGCCTTCGATCAGACAGACCATCAGCATTAACAGTAAATTAATGATATAAATAGCTAAACAATTTTAATTTCTTTAGACATCTGAGGTAGGATAATACATTTTCTGGGACTTATGCCCGTATGCGTGTGACTCTTTTTAACCGACTTCAAAAAAAAAAAAGGAAGGAGGTTATCAATTCGAGTGAATGTTGCTTTCTTTATGTTTGTGCCTGCACAACCCAGTCATTTCTCAACCGATTTTGAAAATTTTTTGTAATTTGATAGATTATACTTACAGATTGGTCCCTTTTTAAAAACAGTTCATAATCTTAAAAATTAAAGGGTGTCCCCTTACAACATACATGTTTTTTAAGTGTATTATGAACCGTAAAGCGCACCTTCTTAAAATTAAATAAAATGCGTATTACTTTAGCTTCCAATAGCAAAAAGTAATACAAAAATAAACCTAAAAATCAAAAGGTGTCCCCATAGGTGACGTTATTTGACTTATATGCGCCATTGTTTTTAGCCGTTATAGAAAAATGCTTGAAAATTGGACAGGATGTTGATTACTATGATTGTTGTAATTACAAGTACAAGCATTCAAAATTGTAAATTAAAGGGTGGCCCAATAGTTACTGTAATTCGAAGTTTGTTGCCAAACTTTTGAACTGTTACAGACAAATAGTTGAAATTTACAAAGATTCTGTATTGCGAAGTCTGCTATAACAACAAGTAAAAAATTTGAATTTAAAAATTAAAGGGTGTTCCCAAATTTGAATTAAATTGTCCCATATGGCCCTATCGCCTAAACCGTTATATACAAAAACTTGAAAATTAAACAGAATGTCCGCTACTTTGTCTCGTATATTAGGAAGTATAATTATTTAAATTTACAAATTATAGGGTGTTACAATAGTTGCTGTTATTTGATGTATATGATCAACTTTTGAACAGTTGTAGACAATTGGTTGAAATTTGCACAGAACTTTTAGTGCTAAGTCCGCTATAACAAGTAGCAAACTTGAAATTAGTAATTAAAGGGTGTGCCTATAACCAATGTAATTTGCTCCTATCTTTGAAACCGTTACAGACAAACTCTTAAGGTGCCCTATCCAATCTTTTAATAAGTTATAGACTACCGCTTAGAATTTAAACAAATTTTGTTTCAAAAGTAAGGAAATGCATTTCTTTGAAAATGTCATCGTACGAACTCTTCATGAGAATGTATAAAGACTTTTCTCTGTCACTGTATTTACTAAGTATTATAACAAACAATTGTATTTACATCCATGCATACATTCTTGTAAATGTTAATGGTTATTTTAGCTTCTGTAAGGTCAATGTTTGTTTTTCTTTTTATTTTCTTTTAAACATTTCTTAGTATTTTATAATCTTTTATTTAACATTTTACAACACACAACATACATTTAGCCAACCTTACCCTCCAATATAATACTTATAGATTTGTTAACATACATACATACATACATACACACAAGCATACTGTAATACACACATGTGTGTTTGCAAATATGTATTTTAACGTGTTTATGCATGTAAATAAGTTGTAGATGAAACTGTTGTTTATAAACAATTGAAAACTTTACAAAAAATAAAATAAAAAGAAAGAAAAACTACTTAAGACAAAAATATTAAAGAAAACCAAAGAAAAAGAAAAGTTTAACGAGTAAAATACTTGTAAGAAATGTTAAGAAGCATTTAAAAGACACTTTGTTGTTTGAGGCACGTTACATATATGACGTTATTTGCTATTAATTATTTGTTTCAATAATGACTTCATTGCTGTTTAAAGTGAAATCCGCAGGCATTTTTTATAATTAGAACAAAGTCATTGGGTGTATTTACGTGTGTAAACGTTTAAATATTTGTTTTATATTTTTTCGTTTATAACAGAGAGGGATTAAAGCTTCTATTAATTAAACTTTAATAGAAGCTTTTAAAATTTTGTGTGCAGCTTTTGCTGATGTTTTAAAGATAATTAAAGGTGCTAATGTTTTCATATTAGAAATTGATCAAAATCGATTTTAAGAATGCATTTAAAACCGCAAATTGATTTTAATCTGCTCTATTTGATTTTTATAAAAAGTTTAGTGTCAAGTTTTCAATTATTAGTATATCCAATCCACGTTATCGGCAGTTCTAATAAATTTATAATGAACGAAATATTAAACATGAAAAATAGTTGATTTGTGATTAAATAAAAATCTATCAAAATTTAGATAAAGTAACATTTAGTTTTACAATTTGTATGGCATAACACTCTAGTTTTGAAAAGTTCTAATAAAAAACGGTTTTATTAGCTCTGACTTCACCTTAAAAAACACAGTAACTAATAAAAAATAATTTTGATAAAATTTTATGGATTATTTTTGTTTGAATCTTACCAAATTAAAAAAAAATCGCATGCAATAAAACGATTTATTTCTGCTTGCAACCTTCTCATAAACATTTTTCTAGCAACATGTTGCCATCAAATGTTAAATTAATTTATCAACTTAATACTTCAAATGAAACAGATGCATGTATTAAACGTATTTTAATTTAATAAATACTATTTTTTAAATAAAAGTTTTATTCAAATAAAATGATTCTTTCGTTTTTTAATAAAATTGTATTTGTATCTAAATGCCTAAAAAAATATAATAAAACTTAATACAAAAGAAGAAAATTTATAATAGTAAAAAAATATGGATAAATTTAAAACACAAATCCCCAAAAAATCCTCAAACAATTTAAAATTTTCCCAACACCCAAAGACAATTATTATAACCCAATTTTATATCCTTCACCACAAAAAGTGAAAGATGCCTGTCTGTTCATCTGTCCGTTCGTGTTAGTATTAAAATCAACTTTGCCAAGGCACTAGATGAGCTAAAGAAAATTTAAATACACCAATCGATCAGATATAGATTCGAAAATTTTGTTATTAATAATCAGCAAGACCGGTTTATGTCCTTCGAGGCTTTGCGCTAAACGCAACGCCTGCCTCTAGTTTTTCAATATCAATTGGAACAATTAAGTACCTCCAAAAAAAAAAAAACAAATATATGGAACGATAGAGAATTAAAAAATAAGAAAAAACACCAAGTGAAACGATTGGCGCTCGTCCATATTTTCCGAGGTTGTGGGTCTAGAAATTTTCATAAAAAATTTCGATAGTCAATATTGGTATCAACTAAAAACTTTTAAAGATATCTTTCAGGAAAAACTAAAACTGTTCAACAATGCTTGACCCATTAAGAGCCGACGATATTTTTATGTAAAATTAAAAAAAAAACGAAATTGATTTTTTTCGTTTTTTTAGTTCTCTGTCACCCAATCATGGTGAAGGGTATATAAGACTCGGCATAGGCGAATATAGGACTCTTACTTGTGTATTTTAATCCCAATTTTGGGGATAAATCTTCTAAATTGCCAACACTGATCTAGAGACTTTTGACGTCCGTCTGCAGAACAGTTTTACGGTATGTAAGAAAATTATTTTACTGCAATATTTAGTTCTTTTAGTTAATAACTGAAAACTCCTCTACTTTACTAAAAAACTTTTTCTTTTCCTTGCTTTATTTAAAGTATAAAAACTTCGCATTATTTCTTTCCTTTCATTAAGCCGGGACCGTTTATTTTTATTAACTCTAGTATTTTTCCGTAAACATTCATTATAATGCCAAAATCAATAATATCAGGTATTTTTTTGCCGATCAGCAGGCAAATAAGTTTGTTCCTTATTTGACATCTAATGGAAGAACTTTCAAAACGTAAATAAAAACCAATTGGTTATAATTTCTTTATCTTCTCTAAGAGTACCTTACATGGCTTCAACGACGATACATGAATACAATGAAGCCCTGATATAAATTTGACTAGACAAATGTTAAGCTCAATATAACAAAGCAGTGTTTTTTTTTTAACATAAAGATTGACATTTGCCTTGAGAAATTTATGTCAAGAGTAGACACACTTATTATTACGTTTTAATAATTTTCTACTAAAGTTCGTTAAAACCTTTATTTTACAATCGTCAAACAAACAATTATCTATTTATTTCTAATTTATTTTTATCCGTATACGACGTATTCATTATTTATTCAATCATAAAAGTAATGACGAGTTTAAGTAGAACAGCGCATAAAAATACTTAAATGAAGAAAAAATCGGTAGGGTTTCAGATTTATTGGAAAATTATGTGTTTTAATAATGTGTTTGTTTCTTTTCTGGGGAAATTTTGGTTTTGAATATTTGAGCAATTTATTTCGAAAGTGGCATGTCATTTTCTCAAAAAAAATTTTTTTTTTTTTAAATTAAAAAAGAAAAAATTAAATGTTTAGAGCTGTTTCGATTTTATGTTGACCAAAATTTTTATTGGGAAAAAATAAGCATCCAATACTTTTAAAGCTTTTTAAACATGGTCCTTAAAAAAGGTGTTATTAGCTTAAAAACAAAGTAACTTATGCCACTTTAAAAATAAACTGCTCATTTAAATGGTGTTAAGACTTTTTATTAAACTTTTGATTTTCTGGCAGAGTAATTAACTCTCCTATTTCAGATGAAATTTTGATTTTCTAATTAATAGTTTTTGATTGTTCGTAGAAATTTTAATTTGTAAGTGAATTTAAAATTTTTTTTGAAACGTTACTTTTTTCATTAAAAAATTTATTGTGATAGTGAAATTTAGAGCTTTTTTTTTTTTTTTTGATTTTCGATATTTTTTGTAGTAAATTTTTTTTATTTATTTTTAAATTTTAAGAAAACTATAAAAAATTTAGGATTTTTTGTTGCTGTTTGGTATATATTTAATTTGTTTTATCAATTTCTTAATTTCAGTCCAATTTTGTTTTTTTTTTTCTTTTTTTTGAATTTTCATATCCTGTAGAGATTTTCATTTTTAATTGGTAATATTGAATTAAATTAATTAAACTTTAAAATAATCGTGCTAATTTATCGAATAATATTTTAAACACCGATTATGATTAGTGGAGGTAAAAGCAAGTCTCGATGGCCATTTCGCTACCGCTCACTTAGCTCTTCAGGAAACTTTTCATAATTATTTTAAATGAACTGAAGATTTTTGTCTAAACAATAAAGACAAAAATCAAAATTCAAGCAACAACAACAATAATCAACTCTGATTTTACTTTTCTTTATCCACTTTATACGGCTGACTATTTTTTGTCTCTTTTTTATACAGTTCAAAGATGTTGAAATTTCTTTTCATACAATTGATTGATTTTCTTTTCATACAGTTTTGTGTGAAATTTTAGTGAACGTTTGATTTATGAAAGAATTATTATCGCTGCGAAACTCGATTTTTTTGTGCGAATTTTGTTCTTTTGTGAATTTCGATATTTTTGATAATAATGGGTGAGATCATTTTCAATAGCCTTTTTTTGACAGATCTCATGTGAGTCGTGTTATGCTGTCATGTTATTTTTGTTTATTATTGGCATTTCATAATGGAACGACTAACGCCTAAACAACGTTTACAAATCGTTCAAATTTATTACGGAAATACACGTTCTGTGAGGAATGAGTTTCGTGCACTTCGCTTAACTTATGGTCAACATAATCGGGCTACTGAGCGTACTATTCGCAACACCATCATACATTTTGAGACCCAGCATTCATTATTGGATAACCTTCGACCGAATAGACCACGTCCAGCACGCTGTGAAGAAAATATAGCGGCCGTAGATGAGAGTGTACACGAAGACCGTAGACAGTCAATTCGGTGCCGTTTATAGCAACTAGGACTGACCTGTGGAATGAATTGGCGCATTTTACGTCGAGATCTTAAATTGAATGCGTACAAAATACAGCTTGTGTAACAACTGAAGCCGCTTGACCTTCCCAAGCGACATCGCTTCGCTTTATGGCTCTTGAAAAGATCCAAGAAGAACCGAAGTTTTCGAGGCACATTTTGTTCAGCGATGAGACCCATTTCTGGCTCAATGGATATGTAAACAAACAAAATTTCCGCATTTGGGTCGCAGAGCAACCTACAGAGATTCAAAAACTGCCACCTCATTCAGAAAAAACAATGGTTTGGTGTGGTTTGTGGGCCGGCGGAATCATCGGTCTATACTTCTTTATTAATGATGCCGGTGCGGACGTAACCATCAATAGCGACTGTTATCGTGCAATTGTAACCGACTTTTTGATGCCTTAAATTGAAGCTCGTGATCTCGGCGGCAATTGGTTTTAGCAAGACGGCACCACTTCCCACACATCGCATCAATCAATTGCTTTATTGAGAGAACACTTCCGTGAGGACATAATTTTAGGTTTTGGGCGGGTCGATTGGTTACCAAGCTCGTGTGATATCACACTTTTAGACTTTTTCCTGTGGGGATATGTAAAGTCTAAAGTTTATGCGGACAAACCCGCTTCGATTCAAGCCTTGGAGGAAAACGTCACGTGTATCACTCGCCAGTTATCAGTCAAAATGCTTGAACGAGTCATTGCAAATTGGACTCAACGGATGGACCGTCTGCGACGAAGCAAAGGCAAACATTTCATAGACATCATCTTCAAAATGTAAATGCCAAAGAATGTTCTTTCAAATGATAATAAACACATTTGCATTTGCTTTAGTTGATACTTACTATGTATTAAAGGTAAGAAAGTTAAACGTCGATATTCGAGATAATGAATTAAACTATTGATTCAGAAAATTTAACAAAATTATAGACAAGTTAACAACAACAACAAAAATTAATAAAAATCCTTTTGTTTTCGCTTATTCATTATCTGTAATATTCATTATCTTAATACATTCAAATGGATTTGTGTCATAAGCGTAACTAGAAAATATGTCTGCTGGGGGCTAAGTCCCTTAAATGAAAAGGAACATTATTTCATGTATAACAAATTCCCTAAAAGGAAAAAATTCTAGAAGAGAGGTTAAAACTGTTTGCTAGGGGTGGTTTATCTGCCCCTATTAACGCCAATGATAATTTTAAATGTGTTTCGTATTAAAATAATAAAATACTTTTTAATAACAGAACACGATAATTGAAGTAAATGGAATTAAATTATTTATTGTTTGATATAAAAGCCAATTTACATTAATTATCATTTTTGTATCAGCTAATTTTTTCTATTTATTTCGCTTTTAAAATTAAGCTGTCTTGTGTCGCAGACATTAAAACTTCAAAGTAAATAATTATAGGAATTAACTGAATGTTGTGGCGAAATCAATAATTCATTAAAAAAAAATAATACAAATAGGGAATATGACTTTAATATTTTTGCAGTCGAGCCAACTTTACCACCCAAGTTTATTAGAACTGAAGAACACGTTACAGTATTTCTTAATTTAAATAAATATCAATCTTATCAATTAAATATTCACCCTTATTCTGTTTGGCGTCGTTAACACAAGACCACGTCGTTTTTCTTCGTTTGTTATAAATCGGTATTCCCGTTGTCAATATTTTCATAAATCGATGACTGTCGACATATGTTTGGTATTCCCTAAGAACAATTGATGTTGATATTGCCGTATAGCTTGTCGTCGCCATTTTTAGTGTTGTTTTGTGTCGTGTACTAAAGAAAACTTAAAAAATAAAATAGAAAGCGTACGGCAATATTGAAAAAAGCAAAGTAGGAAACATATAAAATAAAGGAAATGTGAAACACTAAAATTATTAACCCCTGTTAATTTGAAAAATTAATGGAATAGTTAGAAAAAGTTTATTTCTTGCTAGAGAATTTCGCAGGGGCATTATTACAACTTTTTGGACTGATAAATGGTTTTGCATATTAAAAACTTCACTTATTTTTTAATCATTAAATAATAACATTTAAAATTGAAAGTTTTATTAATGCAAAGCTCTCTATCAAGCAGCTAAAATCATACCTTTTACTAACGGCAAGTTGCAATAAGGGCCCTAAGACTATTTAATTTAATTGTTTTTTAAATTTTTATTAATTTTTCTTAGAAAACTTAAACTTTCTACAACACTTTCTTAACATAATAGAAAACAAATTGAATCATCTGTCACAAATATTAGATATGTGTGTTTTACTTATTTATTATCGATAAACAGTCAACGTCGTCATTAAGCTGTTAGGGAATACCAAATTAGTGTTCATGTTGTGTTTAACTGATGTTGTGTTAAAATTGACGACGATGTTGACGAAGTCAAACAGAATAAGGGTGGTTAAATTTTAGGTGTTTTTAACATGAATACAACCTTGAGATAGAATAAAGAAATTTGTGAATTTAAAAACCGTTTGCTCCTTTTAAAACTATTTCGTATACCTTAAACAAGCTCAGTTTCTTTTTCGCATCATTTCTGTCATTGGAGAAAATATCAGAGCATTATTAGAAAGCATCTAAACACAATTGTCAAGTGGTGCAAGGATTAAGAGCTTAAATTTTATTCTGCGAATAAAGAATAATACTAGAAACACAGCTGAAATGAACAATGAATTGAAGCACAATAATTGAAAAAACACAGCTGTTATATTTTTTTAAATTGTTTAGTGTTTGTAATGACAGGGTGACCATATAAAATATTATATAAAAAAATATTTATATTTAACTACTAATTTGTGTGCTTCTTTTAAATGCTAGAAAGTAAAAATAAATCGATTATTTCAGCAACATGACTTTATTTTCTAAAATACTTTAAAACTAAAACCAAACATGTTCTCATTGTACTGATTTGTTCGTTGACGTCGTTTGTCAGCGTAAGAAATAGAGTTCGCGATTATAGCGAATTTCGCCTGACGTCAGAATTGTGTGCATTTTCATATACACAAATACATATCGTCGTTCACAGGTTGACAATTCTTAACATGTTTTTTTTTACTTTTTAGAAGACAAAAAAAAAAAAAGTTATTGCTCCGTTGCTAAACCGTGATAGAAGTAAATAGGAAAAACCAAAATTAGTAGGAGATATTTACTGTTAGATGATGTTAAGACAACAAAGCTATTGCAATTATTTTTCCTTAAAAAAATTAAAATAAATAAAAACCCGATTAGATTTTTTTGCGAGTTAAGAGTTGTCAACCTGTGCTATTAGAAAGAAAATGAAAAATTAGACGCTAGCAGAATGTTTTTTATTTTTGTTTTCTTTGGAAAACGTCCGCATACATATGTAAATAATTTTTCTTTCTAATAATTCTTAGAAATTAAATTAAAAAATACACCTAAGCCAAAAAAGTAAATTTTAATTCATTTATATTATTCCACGGTTCAATCCCTGATTGAAAAAAATTTAAAATTTAATTTAATTTAATTGCAAAAACTTTTTCTGTGCAAGTGTTTTAGAATTCCAGTAATTTTTTTAATGCAAGTAAATGATATTCTTTATCAATTTGTTATTGTTTATATTTTAATTTAAAAACAAAAAATACAAATAATTAACTATGCAATCATTGAAAATAAATCTATATTTTCAATTTATTTACATTTTTTATTTTTACCAATTTCTCATTTTGCTCGTGGTATCAAGTGATGGAGTCATCATATTTTAGTCGATTTTCATGAAATGCTTTTGACAAGAGGCCTGCACAAGGCGTAACAAGTATATTAACATTTTGTTGACAGATTTTGTGATCAATTTACTGTTTAAATCTCACGTTTCTTGTTTTAAAAACAATGCGACAGATTCGTTTTAATATTAAGGCATTAAACGCAAAGACAACAGTAGGCTACCGGCTACAATCTGACAAAACTAAAATACAAAACTATTATTTTCACGCTTTTTTCTATTAATTTTTGAACTGATTAGTTTTTTTAGGTTTCAAGTGATTCATGCATATAAGTCAATTTTTAACAAGTGTTTTAAGTTTTATGAAAGAGAAATATTTAAAAGTGGCATCATTGTTTGGTTGCAGCCAATCGGATTTGTGGTCGCATAGTTGTCTGCATTCATCTACATTTTAAAAGCATTAAATCTCTTTGGATACTTAAATTGCCATTAAACTAAAACATCTTGCGAATGTTAAATATGAATTTTCTAGAAAACCCAAACACCAAACGAACTTCTATTTCCGATATTTTTTCTTTTATACAATAAACATGAAGAGGCCATAAAGAGGAGAAATTTATATAAATCCAAATATACTGACTTATTGAATTGGAAATGCGATTCTAAAAGCATTATGTGTGTGCTATGATATTCAGTTATAAACAGGGTACAAAAGTAAATAAAACGGAACGTTTGCTTTCGTTTTTTCGTTCTTTGCAATGAGCAAACTACAAACAAAACAAAACAGTAGGAAGGATTGTGCCCTTTAGTTTTGTTTTGTTTCTAAGTTCAAAATGTAAATTAATTCAAACGAACGTTTTGATAAAAAAAAAACGTTTAGGACACGTTTGCTGATTAAATTGCTCGTTTTAAAAGAATGGTTTATTTTTTAGCGAACTATACAACCCAATCTTATGATCGTATTGGTATATTAAAGCAGGTAGATGATTTTAACGCTTGATTTGCTTTCTTTGTCATTCAATAATTCTTGCAAAAAAAAAAAATAATAAACCGACTTCAAAACAAACTTAAAATCATATTTCTTTAGGACAGTAATTATACATTAAATAAATTCTATTATATTCGAGAAAGATTGCGTCAGGATTTTTTATATGTCGTACAACAAAATATAAATGCAGATGAAACAAGAAAATTCAGCAGTTATGTGGTCACCCTTTATTTTTTACACTTTTTATTGCTGACACAGTAAAACAAAATTTGTTAAAATTCTAAGCGTTAGTCTTTAACTGTTTAAAAGATTCGCCATATACATCAAATTATAACTATTAGGGCACTCTTTAATTTCTAAATTTAAATATTTTTACTTGTTATTATACTCAAGATAATAATGGATATTTCGTCTAATTTTCAAGAGTTTGTCTGTAACGGTTTCAAAGATAGAGCCATATAGCTCAAATTACATCAGTTATAGGGACACCCTTTAATTTCTTATTTCAAATTTACTACTTGTTATAGCGCACTAAGCAATAAAGGCTCTGTGCAAGTTTCACTCAACTGTCTGCAACTGTTAAACAGTTTGGTCATATACATCAAAAAACAACAACTATTGTAACACCCTATAATTTTAAATATTTATAGTTCTTAATATACCAAACAAAGTAGTGGACATTCCGTTTAATTTTCAAGTGTTTGTATATAATGGTTCAGGCGATAGGGCCACATAGGTCAATTTACCTCCAATATGGGAACACCCTTTAAACTCTAAATTAAAATTGTATACCTTTTGTTATAGCAGACTTTGCATTACAGGTTCTTTGTGAGTTTCAGTTGTCTATCTATAACGGTTAAAAAGTTTGGCCACATACATTAAATAACACTAACTATTGGGACACCCTTTATTTTATAACATAAAATGTTTATACTTGTTATTATAACGGTCATAGTAATCGACATCATATTCAATTTTGAGGCGTTTGTCTACAACGGATCAAAAGATAGTCAATTTATGACACCTATGGAGACACCCTTTAATTTTAAGATTATTTTTTGTAATAATTTTTGATAATGGGAGTTATAATAATACTTTTTTTTAATTTTAAAGAAGTGCGCCTTACGGTTCATAATACACTTAAGAAACATGTACTTTGTATGGGACACCCTTTAATTTTTAGGATTATAAACTGTTTTAAAAACGGGACCAATCTGTAAGCATAATTTATCAAATTACCAAAAATATTCAAAATCTGTTCAGAAATGTCTGAGTTCTGCAGGCACAAACATAAAAAAGCAACATTCACTCGAATTGATAACCTCCTTCTTTTTTGAAGTCGGTTGAAAAGCTTTTATTTTAGTTCTGATTAATTATTTTTTTTCTTGCATGAAACGTTGTCAAAACATTTTCGTTGTTTTCGTTCACTGGTTACTCGTATCTCGATACCACTTCTGTTTGAATTTTTTGTGTTCTTATAATGCGACTTAAAAGTGACTTTTAACTCAATAAAGATTGATATTATTTGCTTCAACTTTGTTATTATTATTACAGCTTGAATACACAATATTTTTCCACTTGGCTTTTTTTTTTAATCTCCCACTGTGCCATGAGACGCCTCAGTGAATTGCACACAATAACATACACACACTCACACATTTATATGCCTTCTACATCATTTGTTTTTGTTAAATTAATTTTTTTTTAACAAAACTTATTGATTTATTACGTGAGCATATTTTTTGATTTTATTAAATTGAAAACATCAATTTAAACAGAACAAAAAGTTTTTTTTTTTTGATACAGGCTTTGAAAATTAAATGATAAAATAATTTTTTTATAGTGATGTTTAAAGTCCATATACTTTTTTTTAAATTCAACTCAAATACAGATGAAGTATTTTTATGGCAGAGTAAGTGGGAATGAGTACCAGCAGAATTTCACCAATTAAATTAAGTTTAAAAAGACATAAAAAGTTTATTTGTAACTAACTTTTACTCATACAATAGTTTACAATGTTATAAAACATTTGTTATATTCACAACACCGTTGTATAATTGTAACGTTTGTATTATTGTATTATAATACAAAAGTAAAAACTTGTTGTTATTTATCGTGAAACATACAAAAATGCACCCAAAAAACTTGAAAAACATCCTAGCAACATACTTAACGATCGTATTTACATTCGAATAAAGTCGAAAAGTAGGGATATGAAAAGTAGAAATTGCAGACGTCAAAAAAAAAAAAATGTTTACTTTTTGTCAAGCACTGACTGATTTAAGTATTATTCACCCCTATTCTGCGTTTCGATTCGAATTGAAATTTTCTCCGTCTGACAACTTTGGTATTCTGCATTTCGATTCCGCTCAGTTTCTTTCGATTGTATGTATTCTGCATTACGATCGGAGCTTGTACTGTGTCGCCGGTGTCAACACAGTCATAGCACGTGTGAACCCTACGGCTAACATAGGGAATACTCTAAAGTATGGCAACACCAGAATAAAACCTACTACGGTTAAAAATCAACTCTAATGCGTGACTACAACTAAGAAATGTCAAAATTGAGTTGCGGCTGACAACACTTATTTCCGGTCCTTTTGACGTTGAACGTGGAGCTGACGGGTTGAATCGCGGAGGAGCAACAAAACTCTTATTAAATAAACCAAAAAGTTGCACAGGCAAATTGGAATGGATGTCAACGGTAATGGTGAGTAAGGAATGTTATTTTATTTGTGTTACCGGTAAATCTAATTCGTTTATAAACGGGTGCTGAATATAAAAGAAAAATCTTAGTATCGAGTGCGCGTGTTTGGTAGCTGAAAGGCAAGTAAGAGTGAAAAATAGTGTCCTTGTAGAGGGGGAATTATGAAGCAATTGTAGAAAATATACAGTTAAAATCTAAGTGGAATGAAACAAAAACTATTAGTTCCAAGAATCGTGGAAACGTGATGATATGCTTGTAAATAAAAAAAAAACGCATAGAAGTAGAGGTCTCGTGCAACAACAACGGCACGGCCGTAAAAACAAGCTAGTCAGACTCAACTGTAGCTAAAACCACAACCTGTAAAAATTCACCTCACAAGCGACATCCAGCAGATCTTCTTGTCCAGCAAGTACCACTACCAGAAAGCAACAAAAAGGCCTAGCGCAATTCGATTTAATTCGCCCGTTTGACAACACCAATCAACGCCTCGCGCCATTTTAATTTGTTCAACCATGTTGGCAACAACAAATAACATATAGCGGTACGTAGTTAACAGTTACGCCTTAGTAACCACGTCTGACGCCAAAGCATAGCAGCGCTGTCAAGTTCAACAACAACAACAACAACACCTAAGGCCATCTAAAGTAAACGGCATC
The DNA here is from genome assembly GCA_937654795.1 of Cistogaster globosa. NCBI lineage: Eukaryota > Metazoa > Arthropoda > Insecta > Diptera > Tachinidae > Cistogaster > Cistogaster globosa. The sequence continues at coordinate 13,081,693 of OW569403.1, read as the reverse complement.
AACACCTAGAGCCCCAATAAACGTCGTTATTTGAATAACTGTTCAGCAAATACAGTTGCAAAACCACCATCTAAAACGTAAGTTTTTCAACAACAACGTCTGGCATCAAAACATCAACTACGTCAACAGCAACGCGGCAACAACAGCAGTTTGCTTCGGCATCATTTTTCCAAATACATCACAGGGCAAGGCAGCAATGATCACTTCAAGTAGCCACCATACAATGACAATAACAACAACATCACCATCAGGCACCTACTGACAATAGCCGCAAGCAGCACAACAATCTTTGGGCCGAAAAGATCACCAAAAATCAACACCATCCAGCGACCGACGCAGCGCAGCAACAACAACATCAAATATCACCAGGTACTGTAGTCATTAGATTTGTATTTATTTAAAAATTATATCCGCGTTTTATTAGAAAGTAAAAAAAAAAATCTAGTTTAATATAAGTTTCTTTTGCTCGTTTTCTTTGCCTTACAAAACAGAAAACGTCCATTTTGTTATTTGACCACGTGTGTTTTGGGCACACAAACTTTTCTTAGCAAGTATCGCGCTTCGCTCGATTTGGAGCAAAACCATATTTTAACGTACATATTCAGTAAAAGCTTAAGTTTACTGTTTTATTTAGAAATTCAATAAAGTCTTTTTCATAGTTCTGTAACCAATGATCCAAAGATTTGCTTATTTTTCCTTCTTTGGAATTGAAATATAGCTACCTGGAACTGGTTAAAGTAAAATCCTGAAATTTATTCAAACAATTCCCCAAAATTTAAGAGTCATTTCCTGAAAATTAAAAACTTACCTGAAAATTAAGATACTTACCTAGAGAATTAAAAACTTACCTGAATGTTTAAGAGACTTACCTAGAGAATTAAAAACTTACCTGAAAATTAGTACAACCTATCTGAAAATATAAAATAAGAAAGGAAATCATTTCTTGAAATTTAAAAACAAATAATATCATGATAGTTAAAACGAAATATGTAAGTTGGTGAATTTTTGAAAATACTTACTAACATGATATTTAAAGCGAAGTATGTTAATAAAATTTTGAAAATGTATTTAGAAAGAAAAAACAAAGAATAATACGTTTTCAGTAATTACAACCAAATCTCAAATACTTACTGTGAAATATAAATATAATCATTTTTAACTAAAATTTAAAATAGTAAAATACATTCCATTACCTAGGACTAAACAAAAATAAAATATAAACCAAAATAGTACTTACCTTGAAATAAAAACAAAATACCCAATACTTACCTTAAGTTCAAAAATTGATACCAACTAATTATATACCATATCCTAAATGAAAATAAGTTTACTTACCGGTAGTGAAACTATTTACCATATTCTTATTACCTTAAGATTTTAAACATAGAAAACAACTGTAAAGAAAATTATTATAAGAAAAATGCTAAACAAGAAGGTTAGTTTACTTGGAGAAAGCCGAAGTACTAGCGATTGAATAGTATGGAATTAATTTAAAACAGCAAAAGGTACTAGAAGCCTACTCCAGATAAGCTAATCTTGGTGAAGGCACATGAAACCATATGTATCAAAAATTATTTACATATTAAGAAACCTTTGTACGTTTACAGGATAAATTTAATATAAAACAACATTTTGAAGGTTAACAAAATGAAAATATATTGTAACGTTTTATTATGAAATAATTTATTATGAACTTTAATTTAACAGAGTAAAAGAACAAAGAGGTAAGTGATCAGTGGTGATGCGTGTTTAGGGGTATTCCGGAAATCTCACACAGGTAATACCATGGTTTGGGGAGGGAACAGTGAGGGCCATAACACCTGAGCCCTAGTGATGATCCTGGTCTACCAACACTGGCTCAAATTTTTTTGTCTTCGGAAGTCTGCACTACAACGAACCACCGCCCATGCCCGCGAGCCTTAGTCGTGCCAAGGAACAAGTTGCCAGTGTGTAGTGTAGATGGAAGGTGGGGGTAAAAGAATGTCCGTCCGTCTGTAAAGCGGTGTTGCCGTTTTGTTTGGGACCAACTGATTGGTTGAATTCACAGCTGGTGGGATTTGTTATCCAACCGTTATAGTTTTGTGAGCCTCTTTTAAAATCTCCCATAATATATGATAATATATGACAATAAATGGCGCCCAACGTGGGGCACGAGAACGAAAACGAAGTCCATTTGCTAGTATAGTATAATGGGAATTTTGACAAATTTTAGTAACAACTTGAAGTTTGCCCGAATTAAGTAAGGCATACTTCACCAATATAGTTTATGGCAGTTTACGGAGATGCAACGGTGAGAGGAAAGTTTAAGGAATGAGTGGAAAAAAAGTAGTCTTGATTAAGGATCAGTAAGTCACGGAAGGAAGCGCTATAGCAGGCCGTCCGTTTGCGACTGGTTTTAATCAGACGAACGCGGTTGCAGCTAATCGATGTAAGTCTTAGAGGCTTATTAGATAGGCACTCTAATTGCGACACCGATGATTGGAACAGCGAAGCATATGGGGATTTAGTGAGTCCAGATAGTATTGCGAAAAATACTGCTGTTGCCACTATCCAGTGAATGTGAAATATAAGCTTTCTAATCAACGTGCATCTGTTAAAATTGTCTGAGTTTTGGCTCGTTTAGTAGATAGGTCATCACATATCATTTACATCACCACTTATCACACCTCATGTTTTTATGCTTAAATTTCGTTTACTTTCTTTTGAGTTAATTGAGTAATTTTCTTGGTGAAGATTCAACGGTTTAGCAAAACCATTTTTCAATTTTTATTAACAAAGCAATATCCACAGAATTTGTGGGATAAATTTATTAATTTCGCAGTTGTTTAATGTTTTGGTAAAAACTATACCAAAAACCATTTTTACTTTTTCGTTTTATATATTTCTTATCATTATCCACCGAATTGGCTGGACAAATTTGTATTTTGTTTCAGGTAAGAAAGCCTTAAAATTTTTGGTAAGTTTGGTAAATTTTCAATCAGGTCAGCAGTTTTAATCTTTCGCGGTCGGTTCGATTTTATAAACGGTTATTTAGAAGTTTTAGTAGATTTTGTTTTACAGGGATTGACTTTGGTAGTTAGGGATATTAGGGTGATTAATTTATTTCGGATATGTTCGGTACGCGTTCTAAAAGTAGAATGGAAGGGGAAGCCTCAGCAGCGGCACCCACCACTGCAACAACAACCGCTACGACTGGCACAACGACAACGACAAGCAGTACAGGAGCGGTTCCGAAACAAACCAACACTAATACGGTTACAGCAGCAGGTCAAATGGATGACGTTTTGGAAACAAGCGGAGAGAGCATGGAAGGAAATAGCACTATCGTTACTCCACCTTTTAGTAGCATAAGCGCAAGAGGAGTCATCGACGCATTTCGGAATGTGAATGAACCATTAAGACCACCTGCGGGAACAGATAACTTGCAAGAGGAAGGAAGAGTTTTGACACAGAAAGACCTTAGGAGCTTCGAGGACAGACTTTTAAATCTAATACCACGTTTAGTTCAACAAAGTATTCACCAAAATACACATACAAACCAACAAAATGGAAACTTATCTCAACCGCGTAATAGTAACGTATCGATACCAGATGTTAGTCAACCACCACCGTCGATATCGAATGCACCCATTCAACAGTTTCAGGTACAACCACACCCAAATTTCTTTTTCAACCCAATGAATTCTAATGTTAATTTTCACGAAAATTATCGGTCTGGAAACCCAATAACGCCAATGGCATATCGTCAGAGTCAGCATCCAAATACAAGTCCAGGCTTACGAATCGATAAATGGGGAATCATTTTTGATGGGACAAATAAGACCACCAGTATCGAGGATTTTGTGTTCCGGGTAGAAACTCTACAGGCAGATTTCGGTTGTGAGTGGAGAGATGTATTGAAATCATTTCATCATTTATTGAGTGGACCAGCAAGGGAATGGTTTTGGGACCACCGTAGGTTTAACAATATTGCGCGCTGGAAAGATTTAAAAGCAGCTTTAATAACGCAATTTCATCGTTATGATAGCGACTTTGATATCCAGAGGAAAATATTGGACCGTCGTCAAAACAGTCAAGAGTCCTTTGATGATTTCTATAATTCCGTCATTAAACTCAGAAACCAATTACGTAGTCCATTAGGAGAAAAGGATTTAGTCACCGTTATGAGAGGAAATCTGAAAGCTCCGATGGCGCAGTTACTTTTTTCAGTACAAGTTTTAAGTTTAGCACAGTTCGCGAAAGAATGTAGGCGTGCAGAAAATTTGCTCAATAGTCAACGACAGTTTAGTGGAAGATATGTTCCTAGATCATTACATTCGATCGAATGTGATCCAATCAAAAATGAAGACATTGAAGAAGTCGAAGCGATAGAAACAGTACGAAAGCTACAGTGCTGGAATTGCAAGGCCGAAGGCCATATTTTTGTAGACTGTCCTGAGGAAAAAAGATCACTATTTTGTTTTAAGTGTGGATTAGAAGGAACCGTTACACCAAGGTGTCCAAATTGTCAGGGAAACCGAGGGGTGAACGTGTCTCGATACGGGATGGAGGCTCGTTCAAAGAATTATTATCCCAAGCAACCCAAACCATAGAAAGTAATGAAAACATAGCAACGCCAGCTAATCAAAAGTCGATTAGTGCAGCAAACAAAACTCGTATTTTTAAACCAGTACAAGTAAGACAGCAGGAATATGACGTAGCGAGAGCTCGAATTTTCGGAACATCGATAAAAATTAAAAAAACACGTGAGAGATATAGAAAAAGGAAAAAGACAAGGTTAGAAATTTCAACAGCCAGTTTATATGAAGGACCCGATTCAAGAATTTATACAACGATAGTAATAAATGGACAACCTATTCAAGGATTATTGGATAGTGGAGCCAGTGTAACATGCCTTGGAAAAGATTGTTTGGAATTTGTTGAGAAAGCCATGTTAGTGATTTATCCTTTTTCATCAGTTATAAGGACAGCGGATGGAAGTTTGAATAAGATTATAGGAAGAGTTAGAGCGGATATTGTGTTTAACGGCGTTAGTAATCTAATTGATTTTTACCTAGTACCAACATTGAAGCAAAAACTTTTCTTAGGAGCGGATTTCATGAAGATTTTTAAATTGATACGATTTGAGGTTAGCGGATTACAGGAAACCAAAAATGAGGCAGATTCAGATGTCCCATATCCAAAAATGCACAGTTTGGATGAACAGCAGCAAGACAGCTTAGAGGACACTATTAGATTATTCCCTTGTTTTTCGCGAAAAGGCCTTGGCAAAACTGCTTTAGAGGAGCACACAATTGATACGGGAAATGCGGTACCCGTTAAGGAGAAGCACTACCCGGTGTCACCAGCGGTTCAGAGCCTGATGTATGGAGAGCTGGACAGGATGCTGTCATTAGGAGTGATTGAGCCGAGCGAAAGTCCATGGAATAACCGAGTGACCATGGTGCTAAAAGGCGAAAAGGTTAGAATTTGCCTAGATGCTCGTCGGCTTAATGAGCTAACAGTGAAAGACGCTTATCCACTTCCCCATATAGAAGGTCTACTGAGTCGTTTGGGTGACACACATTTTATATCTAGTATAGACCTCAAAGACGCATTTTGGCAGATACCCCTTGCAAACCAAAGCCGAGAAAAGACTGCTTTTACCGTGCCTGGGAGACCCTTGTATCATTTTACTGTCATGCCTTTTGGGTTGTGCAATGCGGCCCAAAGGTTATGCCGTTTAATGGACAAGGTGATTCCAGCGCGTTTAAGGGAAAAAGTTTTCGTTTATTTGGATGATTTGCTAGTGGTATCATCTGAATTTGCTGAGCATATACATTGGTTGAGGGAAATTGCAACTTGTCTAGAGACTGCCGGTCTAACGATTAACGTAGGAAAATCTAAATTTTGCTGCAAAGAATTGCGTTATCTGGGATACATTGTAGGCGAAGGTCTGTTGAAACCAGATCCTGATAAGATTCAGGCTATATTAAAGTTCGAGTACCCCAAAACTGTAAAACAGGTCCGAAGTTTCATGGGAACTACCGGTTGGTACAGGAGGTTTATACATGATTATGCCACAGTCACAGCACCTATATGCGAAACTCTCAAGAAAGGAAAAAAATTTGTTTTTACTGAAGAAGCTAAAAGAGCGTTTGATAAACTCAAAACCTGTTTAACTGCCAGTCCCGTGTTAACTCACCCAGATTTTAATAAAAAGTTTTTCATACAATGCGACGCTTCAGATGTCGGAATGGGAGCAGTTTTGTTTCAGGAAGATGAGAATGGAGGAGAGCACCCAATCGCGTATTTTTCGAAAAAGTTTACCGCCCCGCAGAAAAACTATTCAGTAACTGAACGGGAATGTTTAGCTGTAGTTTCAGCAGTAAAGCGCTTTAGACCTTACGTCGAACTTATGGATTTCGTCGTGATTACAGATCATTCGAGTTTGAAGTGGCTGATGTCACAACGCGATTTGAGTGGACGTCTCGCAAGGTGGAGCCTGCAATTACAGAGTTTTTCGTTCCAAATTAAGCATCGAAAGGGTTCGCAGAACATTGTTCCCGACACTTTGTCAAGATATGATATGGACGAAATAATGGTAGAGCCTGTAATAGATCTAGAATCACCAGAGTTCCAGTCTGAAGATTATCAAGGGCTTTTAAAAACTATAGAAAGTAACAAGGATACCTTACCAGACATTAAGCTTGTGGGAGGATTAATTTACAAGCGAACAATACCAAGTGATAGTAGCGTTGTCCGGGAGGAGCATAGCTGGAAATTATGGATACCATCAGGTCTTACCAAGAATTTGATTAGGATGGCACACGAACTACCAACATCAGCACATGGAGGAATAGGGAAAACCATTAACAGACTATGAGAGAAATTTTATTGGCCTCATTTGAATATCCAAGTAAGGGAGTATGTCAGTCAGTGCGATGTATGTAAAGAGAGTAAACCAGTAAATACAATACTGAGACCACCAATGGGAAACGAAGCGGATGATTGTCGACCTTTTCAGAGGATATATATAGATTTTTTAGGTCCCTACGTACGTTCAAAAAGGGGAAATTCGTTTATATTTATAGTGCTAGACTATTTTTCAAAATATGTATTACTCAAGGCGATGCCAAAAGCAACATCAAAACATGTTATTGAATTTTTAATTAAAGAAGTCTTTTATAAGTTTGGTTGCCCAGAGACTATCGTATCAGACAACGGCAAACAGTTCGTGGGAAAGGAGTTTGGAGAGATGATAAGTAGTTTCGGCATCAGACATCTAAGAACGGCATATTACTCGCCACAAGCCAATGCCGCAGAGCGGGTTAACCAATCCGTTTTGGCCGCGATAAGATCGTATCTAAAAGAAAACCAAACTGATTGGGATAAGTATCTATGCGAAATCGAATGTTCGCTAAGATCATCCGTACACAGCGCTACAGGAGTTACACCTTACTTTATTTTATTTGGAACAAATATGATGACACATGCTTCCGCATACAAACTTGCTAGAAAATTGAATCTCTTAGAGGAGTCGGAAAATAGAATTGATAGCAGAGGAGGATTTTTGGAACTCGTACGTGACCAAGTCAGAAAGAATTTACATAAAAGTTATCTCCGCAATGCTAAGCGATACAATGTCAGATGTCGAGATACTAAGTTCAGAGTGGGACAGGAAATATACAGGCGTAATTTTCAACTGTCTGACTTTTCAAAACAGCTTTCGGCTAAACTCTGCAAGAAATTTGTGAAGTGCAGAATTGTTCGGCCAGTAGGAAATAGTCTTTATGAAGTCGAAGACTTACAGGGAAAGAGTCAAGGGATATTTCACGCAAAAGATTTAAGAGCTTAAGGAACATAAAGCACATTCAGCGACAAAGGAGAGTAATACCGTTAGTGGTTGAACTTTATCATATTAGCAAATATGATTTGCTAATATGATAAAGTAAACTCGCCCACAAAAGGGTGTGTGTACTGTGTCGCCGGTGTCAACACAGTCATAGCACGTGTGAACCCTACGGCTAACATAGGGAATACTCTAAAGTATGGCAACACCAGAATAAAACCTACTACGGTTAAAAATCAACTCTAATGCGTGACTACAACTAAGAAATGTCAAAATTGAGTTGCGGCTGACAACACTTATTTCCGGTCCTTTTGACGTTGAACGTGGAGCTGACGGGTTGAATCGCGGAGGAGCAACAAAACTCTTATTAAATAAACCAAAAAGTTGCACAGGCAAATTGGAATGGATGTCAACGGTAATGGTGAGTAAGGAATGTTATTTTATTTGTGTTACCGGTAAATCTAATTCGTTTATAAACGGGTGCTGAATATAAAAGAAAAATCTTAGTATCGAGTGCGCGTGTTTGGTAGCTGAAAGGCAAGTAAGAGTGAAAAATAGTGTCCTTGTAGAGGGGGAATTATGAAGCAATTGTAGAAAATATACAGTTAAAATCTAAGTGGAATGAAACAAAAACTATTAGTTCCAAGAATCGTGGAAACGTGATGATATGCTTGTAAATAAAAAAAAAAACGCATAGAAGTAGAGGTCTCGTGCAACAACAACGGCACGGCCGTAAAAACAAGCTAGTCAGACTCAACTGTAGCTAAAACCACAACCTGTAAAAATTCACCTCACAAGCGACATCCAGCAGATCTTCTTGTCCAGCAAGTACCACTACCAGAAAGCAACAAAAAGGCCTAGCGCAATTCGATTTAATTCGCCCGTTTGACAACACCAATCAACGCCTCGCGCCATTTTAATTTGTTCAACCATGTTGGCAACAACAAATAACATATAGCGGTACGTAGTTAACAGTTACGCCTTAGTAACCACGTCTGACGCCAAAGCATAGCAGCGCTGTCAAGTTCAACAACAACAACAACAACACCTAAGGCCATCTAAAGTAAACGGCATCAACACCTAGAGCCCCAATAAACGTCGTTATTTGAATAACTGTTCAGCAAATACAGTTGCAAAACCACCATCTAAAACGTAAGTTTTTCAACAACAACGTCTGGCATCAAAACATCAACTACGTCAACAGCAACGCGGCAACAACAGCAGTTTGCTTCGGCATCATTTTTCCAAATACATCACAGGGCAAGGCAGCAATGATCACTTCAAGTAGCCACCATACAATGACAATAACAACAACATCACCATCAGGCACCTACTGACAATAGCCGCAAGCAGCACAACAATCTTTGGGCCGAAAAGATCACCAAAAATCAACACCATCCAGCGACCGACGCAGCGCAGCAACAACAACATCAAATATCACCAGGTACTGTAGTCATTAGATTTGTATTTATTTAATATTATATCCGGTAGACCGAAAAAAAATTATATCCGCGTTTTATTAGAAAGTAAAAAAAAAAATCTAGTTTAATATAAGTTTCTTTTGCTCGTTTTCTTTGCCTTACAAAACAGAAAACGTCCATTTTGTTATTTGACCACGTGTGTTTTGGGCACACAAACTTTTCTTAGCAAGTATCGCGCTTCGCTCGATTTGGAGCAAAACCATATTTTAACGTACATATTCAGTAAAAGCTTAAGTTTACTGTTTTATTTAGAAATTCAATAAAGTCTTTTTCATAGTTCTGTAACCAATGATCCAAAGATTTGCTTATTTTTCCTTCTTTGGAATTGAAATATAGCTACCTGGAACTGGTTAAAGTAAAATCCTGAAATTTATTCAAACAATTCCCCAAAATTTAAGAGTAATTCCTGAAAATTAAAAACTTACCTGAAAATTAAGATACTTACCTAGAGAATTAAAAACTTACCTGAATGTTTAAGAGACTTACCTAGGGAATTAAAAACTTACCTGAAAATTAGTACAACCTATCTGAAAATATAAAATAAGAAAGGAAATCATTTCTTGAAATTTAAAAACAAATAATATCATGATAGTTAAAACGAAATATGTAAGTTGGTGAATTTTTGAAAATACTTACTAACATGATATTTAAAGCGAAGTATGTTAATAAAATTTTGAAAATGTATTTAGAAAGAAAAAACAAAGAATAATACGTTTTCAGTAATTACAACCAAATCTCAAATACTTACTGTGAAATATAAATATAATCATTTTTAACTAAAATTTAAAATAGTAAAATACATTCCATTACCTAGGACTAAACAAAAATAAAATATAAACCAAAATAGTACTTACCTTGAAATAAAAACAAAATACCCAATACTTACCTTAAGTTCAAAAATTGATACCAACTAATTATATACCATATCCTAAATGAAAATAAGTTTACTTACCGGTAGTGAAACTATTTACCATATTCTTATTACCTTAAGATTTTAAACATAGAAAACAACTGTAAAGAAAATTATTATAAGAAAAATGCTAAACAAGAAGGTTAGTTTACTTGGAGAAAGCCGAAGTACTAGCGATTGAATAGTATGGAATTAATTTAAAACAGCAAAAGGTACTAGAAGCCTACTCCAGATAAGCTAATCTTGGTGAAGGCACATGAAACCATATGTATCAAAAATTATTTACATATTAAGAAACCTTTGTACGTTTACAGGATAAATTTAATATAAAACAACATTTTGAAGGTTAACAAAATGAAAATATATTGTAACGTTTTATTATGAAATAATTTATTATGAACTTTAATTTAACAGAGTAAAAGAACAAAGAGGTAAGTGATCAGTGGTGATGCGTGTTTAGGGGTATTCCGGAAATCTCACACAGGTAATACCATGGTTTGGGGAGGGAACAGTGAGGGCCATAACACCTGAGCCCTAGTGATGATCCTGGTATACCAACACTGGCTCAAATTTTTTTTTCTTCGGAAGTCTGCACTACAACGAACCATCGCCCATGCCCGCGAGCCTTAGTCGTGCCAAGGAACAAGTTGCCAGTGTGTAGTGTAGATGGAAGGTGGGGGTAAAAGAATGTCCGTCCGTCTGTAAAGCGGTGTTGCCGTTTTGTTTGGGACCAACTGATTGGTTGAATTCACAGCTGGTGGGATTTGTTATCCAACCGTTATAGTTTTGTGAGCCTCTTTTAAAATCTCCCATAATATATGATAATATATGACAAGCTCCGTTTTTCTCAGTTGTTTTTTTTTTTGTTAACGGAGGGGTTTTCTTTATTTGTGTTTTTTAGTTAAAATTTAAAAAAAAGTAAGTAGAAAATGAAATAAAATGTTCAGAAACGGTTTGAAAAAACACTTAAAATTATTTTTAACTAATTTATTTAATTAAATTAATTTTTTTCCTTTTAAATTGCTAATTTTTGTACAAGAATCCGATGTGTGTTTTTTATGTATTACGGGTCAAAAACAACAACACCAGAGCAGTATGAAAAACTGGCAGATGTAATGGTATCTAAAGCAGACATTACATGTGGATACTACCGCTGATCAAAGGAAGAAGTAGCAGCGTTCTGAGAGAAAGTTGGAGGAATCATCAATGCCTAGATCCTCCAACAAAAAATCCCAGCGCAAAAATTGGTTGCCATGAACAACTAATTTTTGTTTGTTTTTATATTTTTTATTTTATTTAAAAATTTTTTTTTATAAAACTTCATCAAGAAATTATTTTTGCCGTTTGCTTATGAAAATGATAACAAACTTGCTTATTTTGCTATTTCATTTCCACATTCCACGGTGATGCTATTAATTTTGTAAACATTGTATTCTTCTTCTTTTTCTTTCGAGTCCGTTTTTCTTCAGAATACCAATTTACGATCGCAATGGAACTGAATGCGGGGACTTAATCAAAACACAGAATAGGGGTGATTATTAGATTTAAGATTTAAAAACTATTTAAAAGATTCAGTAAATAATTTGAAAAAGAAAATAATATTCTTATTATGTTAGATAAACTTTATTTAGATTTTAAGAAAGTATTATTTAAATACCAAATCTCCATCAACAATATGAGAATTGTTTTAAAGCACATTACAAACAAAAGTTTTAAAATGACATGACAATTGCTTTCTATGCCCACAGAAATGTTGTGGGGTAATGTCAGATTTTTTTCACCTCATTTGCCAAAATCAATCGCTAAAAATTTTAAAATAATTTTTTGTTAGTTTTTGCTACAAATATTTAAATCTTTTTGTACTGTACACTTTATTCGTCATCTTTATTAAAATAAATTGTATGTGAATTCAATTTAACATTCCTTAAGAAGATACAAATGTTTTGTAACATGTGCAATTTGCATTCATAAAATCAGTAATACTCATTAAAGAAGTTTTCATACTGCATTAATTTCGAAGAACAGTTTAAGTTAAATTTATTATTGAAAATACTTTTTTAATACACTGTCGAATTTTAAGACAATTCGAAACATATAAAAATTGCTTTATATAAATATATATAAAGTAGTTTGCGTCAGCTATAGGGGCACCCTTTAACTTTTGGATTTATTTCTGCATTAATTTACTCTATTGGGAGCTATAGTGATACGCAGTTTTTACTTATTTTAAAGTGGTGCCCTTAACGTTTCATAATACACGCGAAAAACATGTATGTTGTATGGGGACACCCTTTACTTTTTAAAGTTATGAACTGTTCTTAAAACAGAATCAATCCGTAAGCAAAACTGTTTAATAAAGAAAAAATTTTTAAAATCGCTTTAAGGCCAATCGTACGATTTAATTACATAAAAATCTGACTAAATTCTGTCCTACTTTAAAAATCGTTTCAAAATGGCGTCGCAGGTGCTACACTATTATACAAAAAAATATGCAAAAACAGATGTTTTTAATATTTAGTTGTTGCTTTCGCCTCATCTTCAAAAAAAAAATCATCTCTGATCGCAATCATTTTATGAATTATTTCAAAAGATTATGAAATCGTACAGATCTGTCAAAAAGTCTGTCACACACATACACTTTTAGTACACACTATCATACTTTTTGAGCACACATGCAATTTTTGACAGATCGTACGACTGAGTATGATAGTCAATCCTGGCCTTTAGAAATGATTGACTTTTGCAGGCACAAACATAAAAAAGCAACATTCAAATGAATTGATAGCCTTCTATTTTTTTGAAGTCAACAGTGAATAACAACAGTAGGAATACATAAAAAATTTTTAAATTGTACCGAATAAGCCATTGATGTATTATTTTACTTTTAAATTTCAAAAAATGTACAAAATAAAATCGTAATAACTTTAGCCATCCCTTAAACATGTGTCATCATTCACTTTGCTGTAATAACTTGGAAAAAAGTTAAAATAAAAAGTTAAAAAGATTATAATACTGTTATAAAAATAGCAAAATATATATTTAAATGTTCTGAACATATGATTTTTTTTTATCAACTTTTGTTAAGTAAGATTTAATGCTCATTAAGCTTTTTAAAAAAAATTAGAAAAAAAAGTCGCCAATTGTTTTTGAATTGTTGAAAATCTCGTTAAAACAAAGAGTTGTTTGTTAATTAAGTTTGGAGAGAAATCTCCATATCCTACATCTCTGTTTATCCCCCTTAATTTTTATTTTTATACCCTTCGCCACAAAAAGTGGAAAAGGGTATAAAGAATTTTGTCATTCCGTTTTTAATTTCTACAACATCCGTTACCGTCCTAAAAAAGTATATATATTCTGGCTTCTTATGCTTAGCGAAGTCGATTGAGCGATTTCTGTCTGTCCATCCGTGTTAGTGTTGAAATCAATTTTGCGCCGAGGCACTAGATGAGCTAAAGAAAATCTTAATACGCCAATCGATCAGACATAGTGTCGAAAAAGGTGCTATTGAAAATAAGCAAGATCGGTCCATGTCTTTCTGAGCAGCGGAAAAAACACCATGGCTGCCTTTGATTTTTCCATATATTTTTTTAACATTAAGGTAACTCTAATCCAAAAAATGATTATATGGGGCGATAGAGAATTAAAAAATAGGAAAAAAACAAGTGAAAAAATTTGCACTCGCCCATGTTTTCCGCGTTATGGTGCTCAGAACTTTTCATAGAAAAGTACGATTGTTAACCATACTTTTTAAATATGAATATGGATATCATTTCAAAGCTTTTGAGGAGATCTTTTAAAAATACAAAAATTTTTTGAAAATGCTTAACCTATTAAGAGCCGATGACATTTTTTTGTGAATTCTTTTTTTTAATTTTTTTATTCTCTGTCACCCCAATTGGAACTACTTCACTATAAAGATTAATTATTAATTATTGTTTATTCTTTGTTAAGTTGGCGATTAAAGTACTCTGCCAATATTTTAGGCACTTTTCACTATTTGCAAAGCGCTTAATTCTGTGCTTAAATTTTTTCCTGGATTTCAGGCACTTTATATGTATGTATATGTAGCTATTTTAAGAAGATCATAAAGCAGCAAATGCCTTAATATTTTTATATCCCAAGCCTTCAGAATGCCGGAACGCATTATAGTCAAATTGTTTTTGTATCTGTTTGTTTTTATTTTATGCTATTTTGTCTATCTTTATATCTCTTGAATTATACAAATACATATCTACATACTTATACATATGTATGTATATGTATTTTACACCCATGTGTTATTGATTCTAAAAACCCATTAGTTTAAATGAACACACTCACTAACATACACAAGTCTCTGAACATTTATTTATACATCAATATGTAGGCTTTGAATGCTTTTTGCTTTTGCAAGTAAATAATTTTGTATCCACTTTTTAATTTTTGCATAGTTGCTGTTACTTTTTGTTTTTGTTTTTTTTTATTTTTGTTTTTGTCTTTTAAGCTTTTTAGGATTTATTTAAATATATACAAAAGAAAAAAAATCACACTTAAGTGATATTATTTACTAATCTTTTTTTGTTTGTTTTTTGTTTATGTAAATTCTGTTTGCTGTTAATGAATCAGGCACGAACAAGTAAAAATGTAAAAAGTGACCGTAACTCACACAAGGTTTTAAATTATATTATTCAATTATTTATTTAGTTTTTGTAATACAAACTTAAAAAGTCTTTTTAGAAATAAATAAATATTAATGAAATATATTTAATAATAAACAAATGTAAAATTAAAAAAAATTAACATCAACAAGAAATCTTTTGTTAGGAATTATGTTTCCTTTACGACCTTCAGCCAGCATTTTGATCAAAAGAGCCGTATACTTTCTGGTACTTGACGGTCAGATACCGATGAGCAAGAATAAGGAGTCTCTTTTAAATAAAATCCTAATTTATGATTGCGGACCATAAGAGGTCTTTAGAGGCGAATGCGCTTTCATAAATACTTGTAAAAAGAAGATTGAAGACACCATCGTTATTACAAAAAAAAAAAAAAAAAAAAAAAAAAAAAATAAAAATGGGGATTAGAAGTGGACACATACAGCGATATCTGATAAAAAGTAAAGAAATCGCACCATCCAAGGAGGACTAATGGAATTACTTTCTTAAGGGTAAAATAAATATTTCAACAGCAGAAACTCTAACTAAAATCCAAAGTGTAGTCTCATAGTCATTACCGAGACGAATTGTCTTATGAATCCAGAGAAAAAAATTTCACTACTTTTAACGAACTGGAGGTGTAGACCAATAACTACCGTTTCTTTTCGGGGGGTTCAACCAATTTAAATTAGAAGTGGCACAAGCTAAAAATCTGAAAAGATGCCGTGAGAGAAAGACGTCTTTTAGGCACAATGTAAGTAGCCAGGGATGGATAAGTGTTTTTTTTTTTGTAAAGAAAATTCAGGCGATAAAATCGTCAAGACGATTTCTAGAGAAACTTAAATCAATTTTATCATATAAAATTTTACTAAAAAAAATTAATTTGATGATAATATGAGAATCGCTGAAATTTTTTTAAGAAATATTGTTCAATCATAAACTTAAGATTACTTCTTAAGAAAATTCACTCACTAAAATCGTTACACCGAAATTGTCTTAAAAAATCAATCGATTATATTGTCGACAAATTTGGCTTTAGAAAAGTTGCTCTATAAAAAAAATTTGACCAGCTTTTAAAAAAAAAAAAATTCTATCGAAAACTTGATGGTTATATTTTACGAAACTTTCTCAATAAAATTCATTCATCAAAAATTTCTTTTAAAAATTCGGTCAATCGATAATATCGTTCACAGAATCTTTTAAAGAATGTTTGCTGATAATATTATTGACGAAAAATAAAATTTTTTAACGAAATTCGAAAAATTCGGTCAAATTTAAAATTGTCGATGAAATTAAAAAAAAAACATTAATCGGTAATAATGTCACACAAAATCTTCTTGAGAATATTAGTTGATAAAATCGTCGACAAAATTTTTTTATTAAAACTTTTTAAATCACGGGAATATTTTTTAATTTAACTTCAAAAATCAACATCTTTTAACTGTATAAAAGAGCCGAAAAAAAGTCAGCCGTATACAGTGGATAAAGAAAAATAAAATCAATGTTGATTATTGTTGTTTTTGCTTAAACTTTGATTTTTGTCTTTACTTTATTGTTTGGACAAAAATCTTTAGTTTATTTAAAATGTAAGTGAGAAGTTTCCTGAAGAGCTAAGTAAGCGGTAGCGAAATGGCCATCGAAACGTGCTTTTCACCTTCAATAGTCAATATCGGTTTTAATAATTCGGTCGGGATAATCAGCACGATTTTTAAAGTTAAAAATTTTTTTATGTTATTAAACCTTTTCAAAAAAGATGAAATTAAAAAAATTAATACAAATTTACTTCATTTTTGTCAGCGAATATTTTTTGATGAAATTTGTTCTTGTTCATTTTTAAAATAACCTTTCGTTATTGTTTATTGATTGATGAATTGCTTAATTTTACTTTTTAAGTTTCACTTCATCTGAAAAAATCATGATAATTATAGATTTGAGCTGTTTGATATGCCCAAATTTCTCTTCTTATTTTTCTTTAATTGTTTAAACGCCGACAAAAAAAATAAAAGAAGGTAACTTCTGAGGGCGTGTAAATAAACTTCATTTTGCTTGTACTTGGAAAATTAATTTTTTAAGTGTTATTTACTCGTCCATCAAACGCCCTTTTTTGTTTATTTTTAAGTTTATTTAACTTTTTTTTAATATTTTTTTTTTTTCAAAAACAACAAAACAAACACTGTTATTAATAGATACAAATTAAAAAAAAATAATAAAAATAAATAAATAAATGCGTAAGCAACAACATTGAAAGTAAATATTCATAGACGTTTATAGTCAATAACTTCGATTCAATAAAAACTGGATTTTTAATGTAAACGAAACAGTATTTCACTGTAAAATATTTAGCCTTTTATAGCCAGCACATTTTAAGCTTGACTTCTTGTGTTTAGGTAAAAGCCAACGAATTTAATAAATTTTGTAATTTAATTTGTAAAAATTTGAGTTAAAAAACACGCAAACTAGAAACGAAATATTATGGATGAATTTTACGTCTGTCTTTAAGTCGTATAATTTTTGTAGATAATAAAAGAATAAATCAAATTTCAGCACAGGCGTGGCAAATACGTTATCGATTGAAATTAAAATTTTATTAAATTTTCGATTAATATCGAGTGCCATAATTTTCCTCCGGATCTCTCTTTGCAATGTTCCACTGGTGATTTTGTCAAGGGAAAGAGTAACAACCTTGAAAATTCCCGAGGAAGGAGGCTGTTCTGGAATTTTCGAAATGATGCGGTGTGCAACAATTTACTTAGAGACCGCCAGTATGGCTTTTAAAAGTGACGCTGTCATTTCATATATCTCTGCGCTTAAAGTAAAGCAGTGGTCATGGACATTTTCAAGGCCAAAATTTATGTTGAGCTTTCTCAAGAAGATGTTGAAGATAAGATATCCTTTAACGAACTTTATGAATGTTCAAGGGAACGATAGAGCAACCGACAATTTTCTTTCCATAACAGCAGAAAGTAGCATTTGTTACTTATGTTTCAACCTTCAAAAAGCAAAGCCGCTTAGAAATTGATGTTAAAAGCATCTTGTAATGGGATCATTTGCATTAGGGTCGAATTTAATTGTCGCAACATTTAAAAATTTTATGCACAGGCGTGTGGCGTGTTGTTTTATTTGGAAATATGTAATGTCAAGCCTTTAAAATTTTGACGCGTCTGTCTATTGTAATGATGATGAGATTTAAAATATTTTAAAAATTTTTAAACAACGTCTTCGTAATTTTAAACGATATAAGAGATACACGACTTTATCCGTTCTTATTAATATTCATAAGAAATTGTGATTGGGGGACCCCACGTTATACTAAGAGCACATGCAATTGAGATCGCTACTTTAGTGTGCTAAAATATATTTTTGTATGTGCGGTGTACCTAATGGAAAGGGTTGGAACCTCAATGAGATGTATTTACCATCCGGAAAGAGCTAGTCGAAAACCTCATTGGTCCCTACCGCCGTAACATAAATGCCATTTAAATATCAAACTTATAACTGAGAAAAAGATGCCACTAGAAGCTTCTATTTATATCTAGTTGTCCTAGTTGATTGGTGTAAGAAACAACTCAAAACACACAGAAAGAATAAATATTAACACGTCTAAAAATGTAATGCAAAAAGCCTTAACGATAAGTTAGAGGGCGTGCCATGGAAAAATTGAAATAATCATTAGAAATACACACATCACATCCTCAGCAAGCAAAAAAATTTCAAATATGCTTTTATGTTAAATTTCGTGTTTTAAATAAAAATGTATCTTCCTGCAAGCAAAAAGAATTTTTTTTTAATATTTTGCAAACGTTCTACAGAGCACCACTGTTCCAACTCACATACATATCACTTCTGTTTTTTTTAACAAAATGGTTTTAAAACTATAAAATTATTTTAAATATCGTATTTAAAATTAGAAACTGGCTATTACACATTTTTACAATACAGAAAACCAACTACAAAGCAGACAAGAAGAACTTAGAATAATAAAAATTTTGTAAATAAAATGCACAAATAAAATAATTAATAATAGAATATAATTTTATAGCCTTCACTACAGGTGAAAGAGGGTACACCTAAGCTTGTCATTCCATTTGTAATTTCTGTAATATTCATTTTCGACCTCATTAAGTACATATATTCTGAGTTCTTAAGAATAGTAAAGTCGATTGAGCGATGTCCGTCTGTCCGGCCTCAGGTTTGCAAAGGCACTAGATAAGCCAGAGAAAATTTAAATACGCCAATCGATCAGACATAGTTTCGAAAATTTTTCTATTGAAAATCAGCACAATCGGCCTATGTCATTCGAGGCTGCAGGCAAAGCCCCTCACCTGCCTCTATCTTTTCCATATCATTTGAAACAAATCTAGTTTAGTGAAGTAACTCCAGTCAAAAAAATATGTGGGGCAATAGAAAATAAAAAATAATCAAAACATCAAAAGAAAAAATTTACGCTCGCCCATATAATCCGACTTATGGGTATCTGAACTTTTCATAGAAAAGTACGATTGTGCGTCATATTTTTTAAGACATCAATATGGGAATCATTTAAAAGCTTTTAAAGAGAAATGCTAAAATATTTGTAAAATTCTTAACACATTAAGATCCGATGACATTTTTATGTAATTTTTAGTTTTTTAATTTTCTGTCACCCCAATATTCTTTTTTTAGTTGGAGTTACTTTACTAAACTGGATTTTAATATATGGTAAGGAAACAGTCAAAGTCTGACAATAGAAGGAGGAAATGTATTTATATGGATCGCAATGTTCTTTAACATTTTTCGTTGTTGTCTGCAAAAAAACTTTCAATTTATTTGTAATCATATAATCTAATCATATAATCTAATTGTCAGTTGGAAAGATCAAAAATATAACACGATTAGTAAAGAGAATAACAAAAAAAGCTGCAGATTTTTGGGAATTTCGTCTAGCGAAATTAATGTTGATTGATTATAAATAATTTCTCGTATTCTAATTTAAAATAGTTAACAAAAAATATATCAACTATTTTAATTTAAAAGATTTTTTTTGTATATAAAAAAATGAATTAATTTTTTGGCTCAAGTTCATTTCTATTTTAATTTCTAAGATTTTTTAAGAAAGAAATATTATTTACAAAGAAAATAGGACAAATGTAATAAAGTATTCTCTGGATCGCTACACCCTTCAGCAGCATTCTTTGCATCTATCAACTTTTTGTGAATCAGGTAAGGTAGATATTTATAAGTTTGTCATTCTGTTTATAACCTCAGGAATAATTATTTTCTGGATCTTTACACAAAGAGAACTCAATTAAGCGATGTTTGTCTGTATGTGCTCGTTTTAAAATCATCTTTGCTAAGGCATCAGACGTAGTTTCAAGAACTTGACTCTTAAAATTCGATAAAAGCGTTACATTAATGGTGAAGATATGCTCCAAAAAATGCGAGCGACTGTGTTTTTTCCCAAGCTATTGTTTTTTCATGCTGTTGTTTTATTTTTTTTTTACGAAAATTTAGAAAAAAAAAACTCCTAATTACCAAGAAATTAGAATTTCAGCTAATGACTAAAAATTCACTATAACATCACATTTCCACTAAAACTTCACTAAAAAATTTAATTTATTTTTTAATTTTTTCCCAGCCAGGGGTTGAACCGTGGGTTTTCATAAATCAATTAAAATTTACTTTTTCGACTTTGGTTAATTTTTTAATTTAATTTTTACAAAAAAAAAATTATTTTTGAAATGTATGCAGACGTTTTCCAAAGAAAACAAGACAAATTTAATGCTGGCAGAATGTAATGCCGCATTTTCAGGACCGCCAAATACATCATCAGCATTCTTCGCATTTATATGCCTAAGGTTGCATATATCGTAAATATCATCCATTTTACCAACTAATCAATATTAATTTGGTTGGACGAAATTCACACACAACTCAAAGTATCTCTTTGTTGCTGTCTCTACAACAAGTCTTGTACATTTGTTGGTTTTGTACTACACCTTCGGTTTAGCTACGAAAAGCAAATTTAATTTTTAATTTTTCTTGTTTTCTTTGGAAAACGTATGCATACATTTCAAAAATTATTTTTCTGTGTAAAAATTAAATTAAAAAATTAACCCAAGCCAAAAAAGTAAAATTTTAATTGTTAAAAAAAACTAACAAAAAATTGTTTTTTGGATAAAAAATTTTAAATTTTATAAAAAACCGAAAATTCAAAAGAATGCTTAAGATTATGAAAAAATTACAAATAATCGGAACTTCATATAAAAAATTTTTGTCAACAAATTCCTCAACAAAAATTTTAATTTTCCAAAAAATTTGCAGAAAAAAATCAAAAAATGAAGAAAAAAATTAAAAACTTTTAATTCTTATAAAATTTACTAAAAAATATTGTTTTCGTAAAAACAACATAACATCGACTATTGTTTAATTTATTTTAATATTAAAATTGTGCAAGTAAAGGCTATAAAAGCAAAAGCCGACAATGGTGGTAGGGCTGGGTGTAGGTCAATAGAAAAAGAGAAAAGCCAAAGAACCTCCAGTTGATACAGAAGTATAAGGGGACCTTTAAGTTCGTTTTGTTCAGTTTTTTTCTGGTTGGCACATTTATAATTACAGAGAGTCCTTTATAAGAGGCACGGGAACCCAGTCGACTTTAAGTGGCCGAAATGAAGACCACAAGACGATTAATCACTAAAAGCGTTTTCATTATATCAAAGATATATTCTGGCAAAAAAAACTACATCCTAACAGAATGATAACACATTTCCTTTGGTGTAGGGTATACAAGATTCGGCATAGCCGAATATAGCATTTTTATTTGTTTATATTTTGAAAGCCGGAAGCATAACAGCATAAGGCAATAATTAACATCACTATAGTGAAGGACATTAAAGATTCGACGCACTCTAATTATTTTGTTTTTTTAATTCTAATTTAGGAACTTCTTATTCGACCAGACTGAATTAAATCACACCGTGTAGGGACGGTTTTTAAAAATAGTAAAATTATTTAACTTAAAACAAATTACCTGTCTGTCTTTATTGTTTCTTTCTTTGTTGTTTTTTCCGCTGGCTATGAAGTGTTTGACTTTTTCTTCGGGTTCTATTGCTCACTTTTTGTTTGTTTGTTTTGTAATTTCAATTATTCAGTTAGACCCGAGGACATAAAAATAAGATTCATTAATAAAAATTGCATTTAAATGTAACTCATGTTGTTGTAGTTGTTCAACTTATTCTTTACTGCTTTTGCATTTTTTAACATTTATTTACTTTTGTATTAGTGCGTCGGTTTTAAAGGAACAGGAAAAGATAAAATTTGTTGGTGTGTTTGTTGCTCGTTCGGTTACCGAAAAAATTACACAAAAAAAAAAAATAACCAACAATACGAACGCACACAGTTACACACACACCAACGCTTGCTCACAAAGCCAAAGGGAAAAAATCGATTTTTCACTTTTATTAATGCAACTTACAGGATGAATGAATGAATGGGATGTTGCTGCTGATGAGTAAAAAATTAAACAATGAATATTTCGTTTGTTTAAAACAACATTTCATTTTTAATTTGTAATATTTCTTTTTTTTAATTTTTTACAAATTTTTTTAACTTTAGTAATTTTTTTTTTATAAATTTCAACACATTTTTATTAACTTTTTGATAAATTTGCCTAAATTTTATTTTATTAAATCTAAAAAATTACACTAATGAATTTTTGATTTTTTTTTTAATTACTGTATGTTTGGCTTTCTTCCTTCACATTTTTACTCATGTTCATAGAACTTTTTCCTTTTGGAGAAAAACAAAAATTATTTATTATTTTGTTTCTTATTAGAATTCTTTGGTTTTTCTTTAAGATTTATTTATTTATAAATAAATTATAAGCACATTTTTTGTGCTCCTTCTTGAACGCACATGTACATAGTGTGTGTGTGTGTGTGTTGTGTGCATATCGAGTATACGAATTTGTATATTTTATGTTGAAGTATCTATGAGATACTTACATTTTTATTTTATTTTAATTTGGTGCTTTTGTTATTTTTTTGCTAAAATTTTTTGTTGTTGGATGCTTTCTCACAATCTCTTGGTTTATTTATTTTTTTTTGCAAATTTCTTTTATTATTGTTTTTGCAGTTTTGCATCTGCAATATCTTTCTGAGAATTTATTTTTTTTCAGGACTTTTTTTTTGTTAATACGTTTGGTATAAAAATTGCCAATTTTATGTGATTTTTCTTTCAAATTGGGAATTTTATTTATTTGAAAAAGGGCTTATGTCTAAAGGTCAACCGAAATGGTTGTCTATATAATGATTGTGTGACAAAATTGTTGTCTAATGCATATTTTAATAGCAGAAATAAATTGAATTTTAGTAAAGCTTAGGTTCGTTATTATATTTCACTATTTGTAAAATCAGTCATATTATATATTTACTTTCGTTATTGATTTTAATGTACGTGGCATTTGATTTTAAATATCTTTAGACAGGCACTTTAGCAAAAATAAAAAATAAAAATTATTTGCCTTTAAATTTTTTTTTTTTAATAATTTCGATTTTTTATTTCAGCAAAATTTGGAATTTTGTAAAACTTTTGAATTTAGTTAAAATTGCTTTTTTGAAAAATTCAAAATTTTAGTGAAATAAAGTTGAATTATTAAGTTTTTTGAGATTTTTATTTATGATACAACTTTTTTATAAAATGTATTTTTGTGATCAAATTAGTTTTAGGGTGAATATTTGGTTTTGAAATAAATTTTAAAAATTTTAGTGAAATATACATTGTTTTTTTGTGGAAAATCTAAATTTTCTATTTAAATTCATGCTTTTTTTATCAAGTTTTGATTTTATGATAAAATTTAAATTTTATGGCGAAGTTCACTTATTTGCAAAGTTTAGATTTTTGTTTGTAAATGGTTGAATTGTAAAGTAAATTAAATTAATTTTTTTTTGTTTTTGTAATAAATCATTATTTTAAAAAATTTTAATTTTATTGGGAAAATCTTTTGCAGCTAAAAAAGTTGTTGAAATTTAAATTTTTCAGAGAAATTCGAAATTTAGGTATAGATTCTTTTAAGTTTTCAAAACATTGAAGTCAATTTATTCTATAATTGGCCGTGTAGATTTTCTATTAAATTAAAAAATGTAATTTTTTACTACTCAAGATTTTATTGGGTGAAATAACTTGTGTCCACTACAGTTCAAAAGATGTTTCTATTTAAGAAAAGGATCAGGACTGTAATATTGAAACTCTTTTTATTTTTTTTATCTACTTGTGTGCAATGATCTTTAACATAAAGTAGCAGATCCCATATAAAGCCAGCCATAATTTGCTTATACGAAAAAATTTGTTTTACAATATTTGGTAAGTGTAAAGGCAGGCGCCATGATTTCTACTACACAAGAAAATAATTAGAGCCAGCAACGAACTCTGAACTTAACTTCTGAATAAAAGTTAATAATTAAACTTGAGATAAACATTTTTTTTAATATCAAATATTTTGCTATTCCACTGAAACAGAGATAAACAAATATTTGTTGTTGTTATTAAACTATTTATTAATCATTGATAAAACCATTTAAAACAATAATTAAAAATATTGCAAATAGAATTGTATCTCACAATAAATAATCAATTTCTAGACAGGCATCAGAATCCCTAAAAATTTACATACAAATTTTACCAAAATATTTTGTTGGCAACACACCGCACTAAATATTTATTTTTTTTTTTGCTTTGCTTTTGTTTAGTATGTCTGTATAATTGTTGTTTTTGTTAAATAGTTCGTGCTACAATAATTTGTCCATCGTTTGCGCGTTGAATACAAAGAAAAAAAGCCTCAGTTTTTATTTTCATCGTACCGCACAACATACAGCCAAAAAACAAAACATTATAGCGAACAGCCGCCGCTTTACTCTACAACCGTTCGTTGTCTTTGGCTAAACTAAACTAAAAGCAATGGCTCTATATTTGCTAAAATGTATCTAGCAGATACTTGTACACCTTTAAATTGGGAATAGAATTATATCACTCTGTGAATTGATAACACATATGGCAAATCTCCCTCTCTCTCTCTCTCTCTATGCTTAGTTTTACTTCCAGTGTTGCCAGAGAAAGACAAGAAAAAGTTGCGCTTTTCCTTCAAAATTTTTCTTAAATTAATAGCAATTTATTGTAATTTATTTAAAACGTAGTTTATAGTTTTATTCTATAGTTCAGGGGAAAAACAAGGCACCAAATTTATTTTCCGAAAAAAAAAACAAAACTATTATCGTCTTTGTCAAGTCTTATTCACTCCTCACCATACTGCATGCAGATGTCCCATTGAATAGAAATCGACATAAGAAATTCTTTGCTACCGGAAAGTTTTTTTATTGAAAGTTTTGCTTAGGGTTGTTGTCCCAGCTTAGTAAATAAAAAAACTAAAACCACCAGCGGGATTACAACCGGAATTAAAAAAATATCGTCAGTCACAGGTTGACAACCTTTCACTCGCAAAAAAATCGAATCGGGTTATTTATTTTAATAATTTTCTTAATGAAAAATAATTTCAATAACTTTGCTTTCTGTACAACATCTTACAATAAATATCTTCTACTAATTTTGTTTTTTTTTATAATTTACTTCTAACACGGTTTAGCAACGGTGCAATAACGTTTTTTTTTTGTCTTCTGAAAAGTACAAAAAAACATGTTAAGAGTTGTCAAACTGTGATCGACGGTATATAGAAAAATTAGAGGCAGGTATGGTGTTTTGCTCGCTGTCTCGAATGACAGCAAACGATCTGGTTGATTTTTAATAGCAAAATTTTCAAAACTACATATGTCTGATCAACTGGCGTATTTAAATTTACTCTAACTCATCCAGTGCCTTAGCAAACTTTTTTTTAACACAAATACGGAGAAACAGACGGAAAGACAGACATCGCTCAATTAACTTTATGGGGTCGAGAGTGATAACCTTTTTCCAACTGTGGTAAAGGGTATAAAAATTAAAAAATGTGGGAAAACGTAAATTTTAAAATAAAAATGTCATGCCCATTCTTCTTCTTCAATGATCAATAGTATTCAAATTAGCACTCAATCCTAATATTCTTTGCTTAAAAAGTGCTTGCTCTCGCCATTTAAACAAGTTTTTAAATTGATTTAACCCTTTCCTTTGAACGACGTTTTGTTTTAAAATGTCAACATAAAATGACTGATTATTTACATATTTTATCCGACAATTTTTTTAAACACCGCAGCAAAAACTGTTGCATACTTCAAGGTAATAAAACGACAACTTTATTTGCATTTTCAAATGTGTAATCTTTGTGATTAAAACCGATATATATTATATATGATAAATTAATAGAGGTTCTTGTCTCAAATAGTAAAACTTTTTCTGTCATATTTTACTCGTATTTCGTGTCTGTAATAAAAGTTACGAAAATTTAACCAAATAACGTGGAGTCCTCAAAACGTTACCAAATATGTAAAAAATGTAACCAAACGGCAACACTGGTTTTATTTCCCTTGTGACAGGCCAAAAACAAAAAAAAAAAAAACGCAAATATAATTTTACATCTGACTCTCTCAAACTCCATACATAAAAAATCAGCGAAATTTTTTTATATGAAGTTTGAAATTTTCTGCAACGGCGAAAATTAATGAATTCGCCACTGCCACCACCTGGTACATGATTTTGCCATGAATTAAAGCTTGTTTTTCCAAATTAATCATATTTGTCCAAATTTTTCTAATTTAAGTATTACGAAAAAGTACGTTGAATTGCAGCATATTTACCATCCCTGACATTGTATCTTTCAGATGACTTTGCTGTTACAGTTGATTCTTCTCAATATTTGCAATTAAGATATTTTATTTAAATTTCTTTGTGAGTCGACACTTAACTTTGTTTACATCTTGTCTGGGTTTATTCAGCTGTTTCTCATCAAATAATAATAATTTTTATCCAAAAGATAATTTTTTTTATAAGGGGGTTGTTCGATTTTTGGTTGACAGTTAATTCATTTGTTTTTTAACTCAACGGGTTTTTATGAATGAAACAATGTTTATTTATGAATTCTTGATTAATTGAATGAATAATAGTAAAGTGTTTAACAAATTTTAATGAGAATTGTTTAGCATTAAAAACAATGAAATTAATATA
This sequence comes from Cistogaster globosa, assembly GCA_937654795.1. Classification (NCBI taxonomy): domain Eukaryota; kingdom Metazoa; phylum Arthropoda; class Insecta; order Diptera; family Tachinidae; genus Cistogaster; species Cistogaster globosa. The sequence goes on along the minus strand of OW569403.1, from coordinate 13,054,714 downwards.
TTTTAATAAATATAGAGCTTAAAAAGTAATAAATAAAAATTTTGGAACAATTGAAAAATAAAGAGAAAAAAAAAAGAAATTAGTAAACCAATTTTAAGATTTTAGTTTTAAGCTTTTAAAAATATTTTTTAAGAGTTTGTACCAATTTACAAAAATATCTCCAATTACAAAAAAACGATTATAATTATCCCTTATTTTTTAATTTAATTTAAGTATTGACTAGGGTTTGAAATATCCCGGAATTTTTCATTCATTTTTCTTCAAGAAAACAAGTTTATTTAATGAAATATCAAAAAAAATTATAATTTTATTAAAAAAATAAACAAACAATATGAGTCCTAAAAGAATCTTTTAGGACGCCTTTTTATGAGCAAAACCCTCAGAAAAAAGCTCACAAAACGCTCAGATTTAAGCGTGTTTTCCTATGAAACCGTCAAAAAAATTTGTACTGAATATGAGCGTTTTAGGACTCCTAAATTTAAAGATTTGTGTGGGAAATTGAGAGCCTTTTTGCTCACAAATCAATCATAAAAGCTTCTTAAAAAAGTCATAAAAGAGGGATTTCGGAGCAAAAAAGAGTGATATAGGGGTGTTTCTTTTTCTTGAAATTAGCGTATTCATCAATAAAAAATTCATTTGATTTGTAAATTTGTGCTTTTTAGCTTTTAATAAAAAGGTTTTTTAATATATGTTTTGTGCATGGAAATAATTTATTTTTCCAAATTTGTAAATTTCTTTAGTTTCAAATGCGAAACGAAAAAAATAGAAACTTAAAATTTATAGCCTCACAAAAGTAATGTGCACCTACATATCTGTGAACATTTAGCAAAATGATAATTTTAAACAAATTTCAACGGACAAAATCACGTAATTTTCTTTTAGGCTTTAAATGGATGATTTATAATAATGAAAAGATTTACAAGAACAATATTTTGTCAAATATTCACACAAAAATAATAAAATTAATTTTAAAAATAGAAAATTAGTAAAAAATTAAAAAAAAATACATAAAATAAATGAATAATAGGCATTTGTTCAGCGCATATACTCGTACTTATTAGGTATAAATGTATTTAATACGATCATTTTCAGTCTGGAACCATTTACTGGACACCGTAATAAATATATTTTCCTCGGAAGTGAATTTTCAAATAAATGCACCTGAAATAGAGAAAATTTTAAATACACATATTTATTGAAAAAAAAACAACTTGATTTTATTCTACCCTTACTTCGAAAAGCGGAAGTCGTCGTCATTGCCATTATTTTGTGACCTTATTTTCTGCTCCTCTCCAAGAAAATTTTGATGCGCCAAATTTGGTAAATGAACTTGGAGGGATCTGACGCTTTAAATACTTCAATTTCCTAAAGTAATTTTTTAAAGATATTAGCTTACCAATTAGTTGTATAAGTCCGACGAACTTTTTATTTTTTCCTCGAATTGGTCCACTTCCAAAAGTGTCGCCTTCGCTTCCTTGTTTACAAGCTTCACTTTCTTCATTTGTTTCACTTTGCACATTCGTTAAATTCACTTTTCGTTTTTTTATTTCATTAATTATTTGGGCTGAACGCCTCTTTTCACCAAATGTTGCATACATTTTCTCTTTTTTTTAAACACAGAAATAAACTTACTTTTTGCAAAATTTTTGAAAGATTTTATCAAACCTACAACCGAACAGCGCAAGATGATCACAATAATGACAGAAAAATGTTGAAATTATCAAAAAAAAAAAAAGAAAACAAATTACAGTTACCTCTCAGAAAACCCTCATAAACAAGAGTTTTCTAGAAATGTGATTCTAAATTGCTCATAAAAAAAGAGTATTTTCGGAGTCCTAAATTCTGCAGGCTCCGAAATCAATCATAAATGCTCATAAATAAGGAGTCTAATCATAAAAACCTCAAGAAAAGGAGTCTTTTAAGAGTCATATTTAGGGGCGCTCCGCAAATTGTTTGCTGAGAACTTACATAGTATTAGAAGTTGGAATGTCGTGCGGGCACACTTGTGCAGTGTTGCCAGTTCTTTTTCGAGCTTTCACGCCAAAAGTTTTAAAAACTGCCAGGTATCTCGCCTCTCGCCATTTAAAAATATTTATCGCCAAAAACAGCTTTTTATTGCCATGTTTGGCGAGAAATCGCCATAGCTTGAGTTCGTAGTCGTTTAAGTTAATGTTGCCATATCGTTTGCAAGTGTGTTTTATAGTAATAGGCGAGAGTAAGTGCTTCTAGATTCTTTTAATAAGGAAAGGACCCAGCAGGCTCATTAAATCTATTTTTGTAAGCAACAACTAAAGCGTAGATACATTAAGCAGGATTTGTTTTTGTTAATCTATAGATCTGTTCCAGTTGCATAACAATGCAGTCCGAACTAGTACAAATTAGTCCAAAGGCGTTTTAGATAACAATTTTTGTACAATTTTGAGAGAGTAAAAATTTTCATTTCCTGTACAAAGTCGTACGAACTTTTTCTTCGAGTAGAGGCCGGGGCGCATAGAATCCGTCATACGTTAAACTTTGACAAATTCAACTGACAAGTCAGTTAAAATACATGTTTTCTTATGAGCGTTGTCACAATCAATACGTGTCCGTCAACGCAAAGTACGAATGTTGGTCAACTTTTAACTTTAAAATACTTTGAAAACTATCAACTGCTTCTTCTCCTCTATTTTCTTTTAACTCTTGCTGTGTTTCAATTGTGTTTTGTTATTTTAATAAAACAATTTTGGTGGCAAACAATAAAATACAAATTTAATTAATTTAAAAAGTGAATAAAATACAAATTAAATTTAAAAATGAATAAAAATAGAGAGCAAGCTTTGATTTAACACCCGTCAGCAAAGTATTCATTGTGCTAACCTCATCCGTCGTTACACTGACTTAACTGAATTTGTCAAAGTACAACGTATGACGCATTCTATGTGCCCCGGCCTTAAGTTCGGACTAGAATTAAAGTATCAGCTGTTTTTATGTTTACATTTAAAAATCAAATAATTTTAAAATAAATACATAAGGTTGTTACTTAAAAGCAAAATGGAAGAGTTTTCAAATAAACTTGAAGTTGAAAGTACTTGTGCATATATTTGTGGATATTTATAAATTTCTTTAATAAAATATGCTTTTAAAGATCTTTGAAGAAGTCATGGACACATCAAGTGAGTCTGATCAAGACGACATTTTGAATTTAGTTGCTGAAGTTCTGATGGGGATTAAAATTTTTGTTAAAATGCTCGCTGCTTTCGAAGAAGAAAGAAATAAGGATTAATAAATATTTAGAAAATGTGGTGTCTCAATTACTTTTTACAGCTGTTGGCAATGCTGCAAATGCTTTGTTTTTAAAATATTTTTCATTTTAAGCGTCTAAAATCACTAAAATAAAATCTATTTAATTAAGTCACTACCATTAGCATTTTCGGATGTTCAATTGTGGTTTTTTGCGTTCCAGCAATTTCGCACTACTTTGTCACATTCAGAGAGTAATTTCCTTTTTACTCTCAAAAGTCCCGACTATTTTGTTATGCATCTGGTTACTCATAATTTCTGCGATACGGCCTCCCAACAAACAACAAAAGTGAAAAGGATTTTATGTAAATGAATTAAACATTCTTAACTTTATAATTAATATTCTTATTTGTTTATAATTAATCAAACCTTTGTACTGCCTTAATTGTATAAATATTTTTAATTATATAATATAACTGTAAATATAAAAATATATTTGGGCAATAACAGAGTTAGCCACTACTTTTTATAAATAAAATATTAAAAACTCGATTTGGAAGTTTTTTTTTTACTTAAGTCAATTTATATAAAATATTGTTTTTGTGGCTTACAGTAGTGTTATTAAACTAAGATATCGTGGGTTACAGGTTGGCAACTCTTAATTCGCAAAAAAAAAAGAACTGAGTTATTATTTATTTTAATTTTTTTAATGAAAAATAATTTTAATAGCGTTGTTTTCTTTACATCATCCCACAATAAATATCTCCTACTAATTTTGTTTTTTTTTTTATCATTTCTAACACGGTTTAGAAACGGAGTAATAACGTTTTTTCTTCTTCTGAAAAGTACAAAAAACATGTTAAGTGTTGTCAACCTGTGATTGGCGATATCTTTTATTTTTTTGTTTTTGTACAATTAAAATTTGTAAATAAAATTTTAGAAATTAAAAAAATTAAAAAAATTACTGCAAAAATATTGTCAGTAAAATACTTAAAAAAAAATATCAGTCGTTTCAGTTGGTAAAATTGTTTGAGTGTCAGTGATATTGTTTTTCGTTTTTAATTTCCTATAGAAGCCACTTTGGCTTTTTCCTTTTGTACATACTCCTCATCGGCTAAATATTCCACCCCATTGATCAGCATGCCCAAATCCTTTTCATACTGATAGACACAGGGTACACTATTCGGAATATTTAATTTCATTATATCTTCATCGCTAATATCTAGAAAAAAAAACAAGCATTCAAATAAAAGAAAGAAAATTTTAACAAATATTTTGTTAGTTTATCATAACCTACTTTCAATATGTTTCATTAGGGATCTTACGACTGTTCCATGTGCCACTACCAGCACTTTTTGTCCGTTTAATACTTTTGGCATGATATCATTCTCCCACACAGGAACTGTACGTAACATAAGTGTCTTAAGAGATTCTGTATAAGGGAATTTTTCCGGAGGTATATCTTTAAATTTTGGATTGTTACGTATTTTATCGTAGTAAGGATTGTCAGGTGTTATCGGCGGTGGTAAGACATCAAATGACCGACGCCATATTTGTATCTGAAATTGAGAAAATAAGAAACTTTTTAAGTATTTAAAGGAAGAAGAAATTTTCCACTGTTTGAACTTGTCAAGAAATTATTTGTTTTTTTTTTTTTTCTTAAAACTAATAAATTGAACCAGTATTCCAATAATGAATGTAGTGGCCCGACGAATACCATAATTACGTTAACACTAACAGCTATCGATAACAAATTTTCTAAATTCTTTAGCATTAAAATGCCCCCTCCATTGAATCTAAAGTATTTTATCACCGATGAGCTCATAAAGCATCAGCTTAAGCGTGATGGTGTATTACAATTTTGATCAAATATTTGTACTTCAAATATCAATACGATGAGATGAAGTGAGATACCTTTTACATTGTTTGAAGAAAACAAGACAGCTAAATAAAACTTTGGTCCATTAAAAGCTATTATTTGACCACCAGCAACATGCATGCTGCGAATGCCTTAACATTAACCATTTTCAAAATGTGTTTATCATCTACAAGTTTCAGTGAAGGGGCATATTCTAAAATCATAACTTCTAAAAAGACCGTGAGTAAAAGTTTCACTTATACTTTCCCTTGTGTGTTTAACCAACCATAGGATTGGCCTATTATCGATAATGAGAACAATGCTGTCGATATCTTTAGCAGAATGACGTATAATAAAAATTTGAAAAAGTTCGTCAAGAAACATAAATAAAAAAATTTTTAAGAGAAGATATGGAACCAAAAGCTGGTTTTAAAGTGGACTATGGAAGCCGAAATGGCGATTAATTGGCCTTATACAAAAATGTTGAAAACGTTTTTAAGAAAAAAAACTTTTTATAAAAAATACTTTTTTTGGTCACTAATCTAGCACCCTTTGAAGCAAAATACTTTTAAAAAAGTAACCTTCAAAGAAAGAAATCTTTTTTTAAGTAATGTTTTAAAAAGTACCTTTTTAGAAAAAATAGAGAAGTACCATTTTTGGAAAAGTACATTAAAAAACTAAAAAGACATTTTTAAGAAGTCTTACTTTTTAAAGAACCATTTTAAGAAGAATGGACTTTGAAGAAATAAAACACTACTTTTTAAAGCACCTTCATCAGCAAGTACTTTTCTATGAAAATAACCTTAAGATCTTTTCTTAAAAAAAAACTCCTGAAAAAGTTATATTAAGTTTTTTTTGTAAAAAGTACAGAGTTATTAAGTCTTTTCTGTAAAAAGTACTTTCTCTAGATAAGTGTATTTTTTCAGAAAAGTAACTTTTTCTAAAAAGTACCATTTTAAGAAAACTACATTTTACAAAATCTATCTTCTAAATACAAAGCGGTTTAATAAAAGTAACATTGAAAGTAAATAATTTTATAAAAAAAAAAACAAAACTATCTTTTTAAAAAGACAAGGGCCCTGCATGTCAGAAAACTATTTGCCAAGAATAAAGTACTCATGTGGGCAATTAAAAAAAAAAATATTTTTTTTGTCGGAAAGCTAGCGGACCTTTAGATTATATCTCTTATGAGGAAATGCGTATTTCTTACTACATTTTTAAAAGAAAATTACACCTTATTCACAACAATTTTTTAAGAAGCACACTTTTTAAGAAAAGTACTTTAAAAAAAGTAGCTTATTCAGGTACTTAAAAAGAAAAAATTTATAGAAAACTGCTTCTTTACGAACATTTCTTATTTTTAGATTACGTTTACTTAAGATTGCTTAAAAACAAACTTTTAAAAAAGACAATATTTCAAAAGTACTTTTTTTCAGAGTACCTTTACAAAGAAAAGAGTACTTTCTAAAAAAAAGTACTTTTCTAACTTTCAGCTTTTCTTTAAAAATGGCAATTGATTATTTGCCTGGAAGTAACTATTTGATCACTTACATACCTTCTCTTCTCCATATTGATTGGCTAATTGTCGTTTATTAAAACCGGTTAAATTTCCATAGTGACGTTCATTCAAACGCCAGTCTTTTATAATCGAAACATTATCATAATTCAGTTCCTTAACAATCACTTCGACAGTCTGATTCGCTCGTTCTAACAGAGAAGTATAAATAACATCAAAATCCATATTGTGAAGACGTAATCCAGCAACAGCTATTCGAGAAGCATCCTCGAGACCTGTTACACGAAAAAATTTGTTTGATAAGAATTTTTTATTTGAAAAAATTTTTGTACCTTTTTTCGATAGTGGAGAATCATGCCATCCGCAAAATAAATTCAATCTATTAAATTCGCTCTCACCGTGACGTAAAATTACAACTTTATTAATAGGCATTTTGTATTTCGGATGATAATAATTTTGTTGCTTCTGTTGCTGTTGAATTTGAATTTCAGAAATTTTTTCAACGATTTGTGTTATTACCGCTGATTTGTTGCCCACTCGAATACTAAAATGTTGCCATGAAAAGAACGTTATTTTTAAATAAAAAAAATGTTATAGCAACTTACAAGCGAAAAATGACTTTCTACACGCAAAACAAATTTATATTAAAGAAGCAAAATAAAATAAATACTGAAAGAGAAAATAACAAAAAGAAGAAGAAAAAAAAACAGTTTAATTGAGAATTACAGTTGCAAATAAATATTTAGTGGCACCTGTATGTGTTGCTGTTTTTGTTGTTGTTGTTGTTATTGCAAATCTACATAGTTGCTGCTTTTGTTGTTATCAATTTGAAATGAACAGTCAGATAAACAGCAATAGAAAACAAAAGAGGCCAAAATGTTGATACCAACTGATTTTCAGTTTGTGTGTTGTTTGTCTGTCTGTTTAGTTTCAGCCAACTTTATTGTGCTGACTTGTCTGCCTGCATTCAAAAGCGATAAAAAGAAATAAAATAAATTAAAAGAAAAAATAAAACAAAAACAATAAATGTTTGTTTTGTATTAAGTTTGTTTTCCTGATTTACATTTCCTTAAGCCTTTCCACTTTGATACGAGTATCATGAGTATCATTGGGTTGCATTTTGTTTTTTTTTTCTGTTTGTTCGCTTTTTATATTTATTTTAATTTTATAAAATGTTATTTATTTAATATTTTCTTACAGTTGTTTGTTAATGGCCATATAAATTGAATCAGACGTTTTAGATTTCTTTTTTAAATGATTCTCAAGTTGCATGTCGCAGTTGTCATTTGGTTTGTCAATAATTTTGAAATGAACGGTCACATAAGGCCAAATATAATATAACAGAGACATAGGGGATTTTACCGGTCCAAGGACATTTTTATATAAAAGAAAACTTAGAATTTCATGCCTGCAAAAATTGTATCTTTCGACACTTAATCAGGTTGAAAAATTATAATCTCGTACTTAAGTTACGGTGGGTGCCAACGACAAGTGACCTAAGTTCATATCCCATCCCCTGTTTATTAATGTTTTCCTTAATACTGACAGCGAACTCTCTTGTATTTTAACATCGGCAAAGAATCATAGAGAGGAAAAAATTTAAAAAAATTAAATGCGTTCACTTAACACCAGAGGCGCTGTAAAGCTGATGTTAAAAAATATATTCAACTTATACTTGCACTTGCTTTATCTATCAATCACTCTTCATTTCTATCCATATTCTCTACTTTAAAGAAAATTTCGGCTTAGGAAAGTTAACAAAGTCTTTTCAAAAACAAGGAAAAATAGAAAATTTATTTTACTTTTTCCAAAAGGTTTCGTTCATCCTTTTTCTTACCCTATTTTCTATTTATTCTTTCGCAAATGAAAGTAGGATATGCCGTTTATATTTATTACGCCAAGCCTTTCGGAAATTGGTGCTAAGGCTTATGCATGATACCCCCAATCACGATCTTTTTGCAACCTACGAATGGTGTCATGAAAACAGGGGTCAATTTAACGCTTGGCAATCCCAGTGCTGTGTGTTTTTGCATTGGCATGTTAACTCATCTGTAATTATGCTTGATATAGATCTAAGGGATTCAGAAGCTCTTGATGTTTTTGGAAAAACACTTTAATGCGATTTTCATTGGAATAAGCATTTTTTTAGGTCGAAAAAGAAGCATTCAAGTGCCTTGGTTTTCGGAAATAGTGCAAGAAATATTTCATTCCATCTGATCTCCTCGCTAACTGTGTCAGCTTTATCAGATCAAAAATGAAATACAACTCTCATGTATAAACCGGTTCTACAAAGACTATTTCGGAATTACTCGACCGCATGCAGGAGAGAGTACAGAAGCTCATCGGAGACAGTAGCTCTGTTGACTCACATCAGCTCTATTGAAGCATCGAAGCAATATGGAATTATTTTAACGTCACTATAACAAAATTTGGTCTGATGAAATCAGTACTTTTCCCAGAAAACCCTAATTTCGTACGCGTAACCTGTTCTTCATCAACAGCACATTCCTTTGTGATCGATTAACCAGTGAATTGGAGAATCGATTACAGCGATAAATCGTTTTTTAGCCAAACAGTTCGTATGTGAAATAAACTTTATGCAGAAGTCTTTCCTGTCAATTCGAAGGTGCACAGATTGAAATCGAATATCTAAGAGCATTTAACATCTTTCCCAATCCTTCTTCCCATAATCTTATTTCTTAGTTTTGGCACAATGTGTTGCATAAGTAGGTGTCATCCCCTGAGGGCTGGTCCCATTAAGACAAAAATAGTTTTGTACTGTTTAAGCTCTTCGCACAGTAAGATTTTGGAATTAATTTTTGTTGCAGAAATAAATTTAACCCTTGGAGTCTTTGCTTTGAATTGTGATGCAGAAAAATGTCACTGCGAATGCAGGGTTGGATGAATGCGTCAAAAATTTGCAGCTAAATTTTTATAACAAAATCAGAGCAAGTGTGCCGCCAAACATATTTTCTTGAGCGGAGATTAAATGTTTTCTCATTTATTATTCAATTCACCAACTGCCCCATCTAAATAATTTTAAGCCAAGAAGTTCTAAAGCAATTATTAAATTTGTCATACGAACCTATTTGCTATTGATTATTTTTTAAAATTTCAAAAGGTTTTTTTATATTCAATTGTTTGTCCCCAAGCACTACTCCCTCTATCCCCCTTCCCGCAACTTAATTTCCCTAAGTACTGGTCCTAATTAAAAAAAAGGTGCATCTGCATCCCTATTAAGAACTTTGATAAAGACATAAAGACATTGTGATTTGTTTTACAAATTAAAATCAAGGCGAATTAAATATAAGGTGACCGCACTGCTTTAAAAACAAACATTTTATGGAATTTTGATGCTGCAGAGCACCACGTTGATGTCAAAAAAGCTGACTAAACAAAAGGAAACTGAATTTAATTTATTCTTCTATCATGATTTGGTTTTTTTTAACGAAGTTGTACCAGTTGATTTCTTTCTACTGCCATTAACTTCACTTTTTCAAAATCAGCTGGGCTATTAAGACCAGCTGTAAATTACTTCGCCTTAATTGAAATGTTTGCTAGCAAAACACAATTCATTAATTACTTTGTGTTCGTCAAAAGAAAGTTGTCTTCACCACAGATGGAAAAAGGGCTTATCTAAGTTTGCTATTCTGTTTTCTAATTTCTACAGTATCCATTTCCGACCCCATTAAGTATATATATTTTCTGAGCCCTTATGCATAGTAAAGTCGATTGAGCAATGTCTGTCTTTCCGTCAGTATTCGTGTTGAAATCAACTTTGCCAAGATACTAGATGAACTAGAGAAAACCTAAGTACGCCAATTGATCAAACGTTGTTTCGAAAAATTTGCTATTAAAAGTCAGCAAGACCGGTTCATGTCCTTCGGTTCACAACAGTGGGCAAAACACCACGCTTGACTTTTGTTTTTTCATATCATTTGGAACAAATCTAGTTTAGTTGAGTAACTCCAATTAAAAAAATATATACATGAGGCGATAGAGAATTTAAAAATAAGAAAATAAACATCAAGTAAAAAAGTTAGCGCTCTCCTATATTTTCCGAGTTGTAGGTCTCTGAACTTTTCATAGAAAAACAAGATTGTGAAATATATTTTTGAAAATATTAATATGGGTATCATTTAAAAGATTTTAAAGCGAGCTTTTAGGAAATGCTTAAATTTTAAAAAAATGCTTAACCCATTAAGAGCCGATCACATTTTTATGTGATATGTTATGTTATATGTTTTTTTAATTGAAGCTACTTCACTGAACTAAATTTACATTCATGGTGAAGGGTATATAGGATTCGGCATGGCCGTCTAAAGCAAAATTTCAATGTTTGATGAAGTTATCGATTTGTATGTGGAATTTAAATTTCTGCTAAATTTTGAATAATTTCGGTTTTAAATGAAAATTTATTATAATTATCATTGCTATTATTATTATTATTATTATTTTTTTTTTTATTTAATTACGATTTTCGTTAATTTTCCTCCTTTTTTATTACGATATTTTAAATTCCAGATAAAATTTTAATTTTTTCTTAAATTATTTTTTTTGGGTGAAATTTTTTTTTTTTTTTTTTGTTTGTTAAGTGTAGAATTTTTAGTAAAAAGAATTTTTTTAATGAAACTAACTTTTTTTAATCAGATTTTTCTTAATTTTTTTAATTAGATTTTTCGGAAAAATTTAAATATTAAGTGGATTTACATTTCTAATTCATTAAATGATTTTTTTTTGTACCATTTCGAATTCTGATAAATGGCCAATATTTTAGTAAAATCAAATTTTT